>CM024712.1:9530711-10730711 GCA_014182895.1 Angophora floribunda | reverse complement strand
CTCCATCTTCTTCATCTCCATCACTGCCAAAGCCGTGGTCCACATCTTCTGCATAGTGATACTTCCCATTGAAAACTTGCTTCATCGCTGTATCACATTCCTCAGGATTGAAGTCATCATCAAGATCAACTCCATCCAATGGGCAGTCCTCATCTTCACCTATCCCGGCATTCTGCTTAAACTTTATGCTTCTGCTTCATCTCCTCCTTTTTTTTAACTGCTTCAAGTGGTTCAATTCCTCCTTCATCCCATCTTGGCGACCTTCATCCTCTCCTCCTCGCACTCTCTCCACTTCTTCCTAGCCTTCTCTTTCTTACTCACTGAACCCTCGATGGTCATTGAATGACCCAATATGCCCGTTGCCTGCACTCCTCATATGTAAAATTGGATTTAGAATCCTCTTGCTTCTCAATCTCTTCCTTATCCCTCAACAACCCATCCAACCCTCCTCATTGACATGTCCTTTGTTCTTGTAATCCTCATCAACCCACATCTTATATGAAAAGAACATTCTCACCAAATCCCTCTGTTGCCAAAATATACATCCAGCTTCTGCTGAAATTCTGAGCATCACCACCTTCAACTGGCGCGCCATCATCTCTCTTCTTCATTGTCAAAAAATCACTGTTGTCGCCATCAACCTCTGCAGCCTCTGCAGCTTCCAGAAAATGGCCTTCTCATCTCCTCTTGCTCCTCACTGCAGCTCTTCTTCTTAGTAGCTTCTGTTTGCTCATCATTAAAATCAGGTCCCTCCTCAATCAGGTTCTTGGCCACCACATCTTTCAAGTAAAGCTTATGTCTTCTCTCCTTAAATTCCTCTTCGTCTCCATCGCTACATTCAGATTAGAAAAGAGAGACATTTTTCTCTTTAAGACTAGGGTCTTGGCTTCGCACCTTTATTAGTGCATTATAGAACTCAAAGTCCTATTAGCCTTACTCACATCAACATCATATGAAGAGGATGAGCACTCAGAGAAGGATTTGTCGCCTGATTTAGTTGAATTTGAGTTTATCAATTTCATCAACAACCCCAGCAACAGGCGGCTCCCGCGTTGCTGGGGTTTAGATCCCAAAATTTTTTGTGATAATCCGAGAGAAGATCTGGGTGTGGCCGCTATACCATGATCTGGTCTTGTTTAAGCGCTCCTTTGTCTGTATGTTTCTCATTTTGTGAACATGGCACCCTCCCACTCCAGTGACTTGTTGTCCCGTTGAGTGCGGGTTGGTGCTGTGTTTCACTTTCTGTACAGTTCGTCTTGGTTAAAAGCTTATAATACTTACTTTACCAAAAAAAAAAAAAATTCATCTTATCGTCATTTTGGGAATATACCAAAGCAATATGGTAAAATTTGCTCAATATCATCAGTAGTAACCACGTATTTTGTACCGTGAAGCTTTCCGCTTAATGTCACCAGAATTTTTATGTGGCTTACTTATTGCGCATAGTTGAACAACAGTTTTGTTCTTTTCCAGTGGAGGAGCATGTTTCCAACATGCGACGAGAACTTTGGTGCAGAAAGTCCTGCTATCTAACCTTAATTGAGGGCTGATAACTATGATCCCTACATTGATCATTTCCTGTTTTGAGCCCAAGCTGAGCATTGCAGACAGCTTTCAATAATTGCTTGGGGTAAGCATTTTGTCGGCACGTGGACTTTCTTACAATAATTGATTGTCTTTCTGACCTTCCAAGTATGTGTCACGTCCTATCTGACCTTCACAATTTTTGAACTTCTGTTAAATGTGCCTTTTCTGTTTAAACTTATGTTGATAAATTGTTTGTATGAAACATTAAATCCCTTGTTAATATCTTGTAGACAAAGTTAGAGAGGTGCTGAAGCTTGACCAGGAAAAGAAAGATCTTGCTAAGCCACTGATGGCAGAGCAGTCACTTCTCATGTTTGGCAGCGAATACAATTATGCTACAGCTTTGGAAGGTTCTTTAAAAGTAACGGTAGTGGCACTGATGCACAGTGAAGGAATACTTGCTGGTGAATGAAACATGGTCTTCTGGCTCTAGTGGTTGGGAGTCTTCCCATTATAGGGATTGCTACTCATGATGCTTGCTTCAGGTTAGCTTTTGTCGTACAGGTTTACTTGAATCTGTGAAATCTCTATTTGTTCTAATGCTGAAGGTGTCAATGTTAACAGCAAGCAACAATCAGTTATTCAGCAGCTCCATGCCCGCAAAGGACACCTAATTGTCATGTGCTCGAGGGGGGACGCTGCAGCTGTGTCTGTTGGTGGAGCATGTAGTCATTGAAGTTCCTCACGCGGAGGACTGTCTTCAGCCTGTAGTCAATATAGTTCCTTTGCAGGTACAGAGTACTTCCAGTAGTTTTCTATGCTTGCCAAGATGCAACATCTATTTTACCTACTCTACTGAATGCGTTATAAATTGCTGAAGATGAAGCTATGATGTAGATCGGCGGAGCTGGATGGAAGCATCTAGTTATATGTTTCCTTGATTTGTTTTATGCTCTTGGCGTTTGTTTTTGCATTAAAAAGTTTCAAAATTCTCTCTATGATTTGGCGTTTAGTTCTAAAAGAGAGTACTTTTGTAAGTCTCAACAAGAACAAACGAAATCAATTTTATTGATTGAGCCATAACATTTTCCTGGTTTTATTTGTTTCTTTATTCATTGCTTATAAAGTATTTTCACGTTTGTTCTTCCTTTCAAATAGCCTATTTCATTTTACTAGATTTTGCTAATTTGTGGGGCATGAGATAATTTTTAACATTTGGGGTACAGTGGTTGGTTAAGTAGCATGGGCATTGACATGTGACACGCGACACGCAACAGAATATGACACGACATGTCGACATGTCATTTCTCAAAGTATAGAAAATTCCGACACGTTGGAATACGTTATATATTAAATATATATTTATATATATGATAAATTATCATTTAAATTAATTTGATTCGAATCCATAAATAAATAAATAATAGAAGGAGTTTAGAATTGATTTACACTAAAAAAATTAATCCACCATATGTTAATATCTTTTATTTTTTCAATTTGATAAATTCAATTACATTCCATCCCAATAATCCATAAAACTTAAAAAAAAAAAAAAAAAAAAAAAAGAAAAAGCAATCCACATTATACTATTAAATTTAACATTTAACAATAAGTCAATAAAAATAATCCATATTTCACCATCAAATATAACAAGAAGTCTTTCCCCATTTATTATTTATTATTTTTTTATTATACATATTTACATTTGACCCCTCATTTATTGAATTTCTCTTTAAAATTGACATTATGTGTGTTGGAATCGCATGTTGGAATTCCAGACTTGCATGTCAGAAGAGTTAACCATGTGTCGGATTTTCCGACACTTGTTGACCGCATGTCAGAACATGTTGGAACTTATTAGACACGTGTCAGAGCATTCGACAAGACACGAAAACTTTCAGAGAGTATTAATACTTCCTAGTTTATTGGCATATCATCTCACAATCCCAAGACGATATGATGTCGACCAGCCCAGTAACCTCGCAAAGAGTATGACAATAGAGTAGCAGCCCACTAACAAATTTCGTCTTATTGTGTTTACTCAACAGCGAAATGGATTATATCATGAAAATGTAAAGCATCTTTCTGACAGAGTATACATTCTACCGATCACTTGTACTTTATAGAATGGCAGCCCCTGCAAGATCTTTATTTATGACCAATTAGGAAAAACTATCGAAACCTACCTTTTTTGTGCATTCACGACTTGTTATGCATTTACCCGAAAATCTACCTCGAAATGTCGTATTCATGGTATATGAACATTGTTTCAAGGTGGAGGTTGGAAGAGGAAGATTGTATCCTTATTCGGGAAAAGCGAGCAGGCGGTATAACCAAAAATGTGTGTTATTAAAGGTGCAAGATTGATGGAATCGATCTAAGTATCTGAGACATGATATGCCTTCCTTACCAATTTTTGCTGTTAAAGATGTCTCTCAAGTGGTGACTGATGCATCAGTCATCAAACCGCTAGTCAACTCCCAGTTCATATCTTTCTTGGGAAAAGGTTCGAGGCAACTTGTCCCTTGTTCTGGTTTCCTGTTTCAGTGTCTGATATGGTCCAATTTACAGACACGCAATGTATTCAAATGGTAAGAACTTCAATGTCAACTTGCACCGAAGCAGTCCATACTATCAATTAATCGCACGTGGAAAATACAATGCGACGCTCCCTAGATACCGACAAAAGCAAAACCATAAGGTCCTACTGTGCTGTCAATGGTTGTCGAATGCAATGTTGTTATTTTTCTTCCCTATTCGCGTTTCATTTTCCAGGGGTGTGCTAGTGGTGGCCACCCCATATGACATCTGTTTGCATGTCAACCTGGACCGATTCTCAATTCGGGCACAAAGCGCGCACATCCATGAAGGTATGAGGCAAAAGCAGCAGAGCTGCCCTTACATCATGAAGTCGGCAAGAACAGAACATGGGGAGAAAGATAGACATAATCTTGCGTCGAGCCCACAAGTAATGGTTTCGAGCGAGATGGGACAAGAGGACCATGAAAAGAAACACAAATGGCAAGGAATAGGGGAAACAATGAAAGGGGCCTGGAAAAAACAGCGATGCAAGAGAAGCCATCCAGAGCGAAGCCACGAGCATTATGATTATGTGGAATGCCTGGGCACGGCAAACGGGAGCCAACGATAGGCGAATGGCGAGCTTGCCAATGAGCAGTAGAACAAAAGACAAAAGACAGCAAAAGAGGTGGCCAAAGGGTGGGTGTCAAATGGAGACGCGAGTTTCCCTCGATATTTCACCTCGACAAAGTTGACCAGCGTGGAAACAAGAAAGGCGAGAATGACGTGGAGGATAATAAAGGCAGGGGAACGTCTCGGACGTTTGTGTTAGGACGATGGCCGGTCGGCTTTGGGGTGGGCTTCTAGAGGACCCGCAGTGGAGAAAAAGATGCCGGCAAATAACACAGAAAATGCGAGTGTATTGAGGAGGGAATGGAATCTTTCTTTTTATAGTGGTTGATCAGAGTAGACTGCTTGTCGACTTTCACCTCACGCCCGCTCAGTGAACGACACGTGCATGTTAATCCCACCAGGTTTGGGTCTTCTCTCTCGTCAACGCAAAAATATCCGTCTCCTCCTCTTCCTCCTCTTCAAAATTCTCTCTCTCTCTCTCTCTCTCTCTCTCTCCTATCAATCCCGATCCGCTACATTCTCTGGTGCGCCCCCGCTGCCTGTGCCATCACCTCCAGGAGCCCCGTCAGCGGTTGGAATATGGCAGCACCAAGTTTTCATACCAGAACCTATACAGGTAATTCTACATTGCGCGCAAAAAGTTTGCGCAGTTACTTTTTTCCCTGTTCTGATCAGTATATGGAGTTTTTCTTATAGATGTTTGATGGGTGAAGTTCTGGGGATGACTTAATTGGGAAAACTGAGCGAATGGACATCTTAGTTTTGTCCTGATTTGGTGAGAGACGGTGGTAAAACAACCCCCCTCTACCCCTTCCCTCCATTTCAGGACAAGCTTGTGTTCGCACTGCTCGGTAGTGGAAAGTAATTACTTCCTATGTTGAATCCATCATGCTATCAAAACTGTTGTCGAGTTGTTACGTGTTCTTGTGAGAGTGGCTAAACGTTCATATGTTAGTCGTGCTTTTCCATGGTCCGGAGAGTTCAGCTTTGTTCTCAGGGCTTCGATGGTATGGCCTGCCCTCTTCCTTCTGCTGTAGTTTTTATTGCAATGGATGGTCACTGGGATTTTTAATTCTCTACAGAGCCAAAGAAGCAAAACTATCCAATGAGCCGAAAGAGTTTAAAGTGCCTACGAATGCAAAAATATAAGTCAACATCGATTAATTAAATCAAACCATCATCCTTTTGATAATACTTAAAAAAAATGACTGACAGCTGAAACACATACTCAACCAGTCCAAATCTATAAATTCTCATCTCCTCTTCCTCTCTGACTTCAAGCCCGCCAATTCATTTCACTCTGTAAACAATTGAGGATTGCACCAGTTTGACATAATAAACACTGTAAGTCTGCTTGACAATGATGGGTAACACACGTGCATTAGATTTGTAGTCTCTTTCGTTAATAGTCTAAAAGAGAGAATTGCTCCTGTAGGCTACATTAAGCCAGGCATTTGTCCTAGACAACTGTTACCAGTAAGTAATGGCAAATTCAAAGAGAGACCACCACTAAAAGGGCTAACTTGATCAAGATTGACTAACAACTAGAGAATAAATGAGACGTCCAGAAAATTATTCACAAAATAACACAATGACTGTTCATCACTGAGATCACAGGATAAATAGACAGATTCATTTTAAAGCCAGTCACTCCCTTAACAACTTCTCTACCTGAACAAAGTCCAATTTCTAAATAAATTTCTCTAAAAGATGAAAAAATTCAGACACACACTTTAAGCATCTTTGGTTAGATGCTACACTTAACGTCATTATTATGTCTGAAGCACCACGAAATAGGTCTCGAATCAATATATTGACTAGACCACATTCCTCCCTGCCTTGGTTTAGTGCTAGTCATGTTGCACTTCTAGAGCTTGGTATAACCCTTAGACTTGGGGTGTTATTTTCCCATAAGCTATGAGCCTTGAGTTTGATAACTTCACCTCAGCTTGGCTCTTCTCCTTCTTGCATTCTTTGACAATTTATGCGACTCCTCATCTAATTCAACTTGTAGTGACTTTCCATCTTCCAAGCTACCCTTTTCAGACTTGACGCTTACAATAATCTTTACACCTCTTTTATTTATCAGACCTTCCTTCTTCAGGAAGCTCCTTTGACGTCAGTTTTAGCTGGTGCCTCTGATTGTTGTGTACTCTCCATTCCTTCTCCCTATAAGGAGCAAGCTTCTTCAACGAAACATACTGATTTAGTTCTCTGTCTTCCATCATCAGAGTTTCAGGAGTTCTCAGCCCATGTCTGTTCAGGACCTTTAACAATCTCCAATTGTATACTCATAATCTAACTATATTGCCTCATCAGCTCTCTTTAGCAATGATAGTTTCCGTTTCCTTTTACACTGTCCATCCTTAGAAGATATTGTTTCTTCTTTCTGTGCCTCGGGGATGCAATCAGACTCCTCCTCCTCGTCCTTCTCTCCTCATCATCATTACTGTCATCTTCACCTATATCATCTTACCTTGTGTCTTAAGCTTCTATCTCTAGCTGCTAAGAATCCATCATTGGACTCCGATTCATCCCAGCCAATCTGGAGTCCGAGCAATTCATCTTCTTTCTTGAAGTATGGTTTTTCAATCTCACCACCTTCTTCATCTCCATCACGGCCAAAGTCAGGGTGCAGATCTTCTGTATTGTAATACTTCTCATCGAGAGCTCGCTCCATCATCCTTTCGTATTCTTGGGATCAAAGTCATCAACAAGGTCAACTCCATCAATTTCTCCACCTTCTTCATCTCCATCACTGCCAACGTCAGGGTCCACATCTTCTGCATTGTGATACTTCTCATTGAAAACTTGCTTCATTGCCGTATCATATTCCTCCGGATCAAAGTCATCATCAAGATCAACTCCATCCAATGGGCAGTCCTCATCTTCATCTATCCCAACAATCTGCTTAAACTCCGAGCTTCTGCTTCATCTCCTCTTTTTTGATTTTTTTGTTTTTAATAAATGCTTCAAGTGCTTCAACTCCTTTTTTTCCATCTCAGCGACCTTCATCCTCTCCTCCTCGTTCTCTCTCTGCTTCTTTCTAGCCTTCTCTTTCCTCCTCACTGTCCCCTTGATGGTCCTTGAATGACCCAATAACCTGTTGCAAGCACTCTTCTCATACCTGAAATTGGTTTTATAATCCTCTTGCTGCTCAATCTCTTCCTTACCACTCAACAACCCTGTTATAGCTGGTATAATCAACTAATAGCAAAAACTTCTCTGTTACGCTGAGAGAAGGAAAAAAAACAGAGCATTGAACTTTATACAGCCATTTTAAAAAACTGTCTAGTACAAGCTACATGAGAACCTCTTTTGGAATTGCACACAAATGTGCAAAACAGAACCGCACACAAACATGCAAAACAAACTTGTTCCACTTCCTAGAAAATAGCTAACAAACCAACTGCCTAACAAATAAACTTGACTGAGTAAAGAAAAACTAAAATGACAGCACATCAACAAGAGCATTGAGACACAGCTCTAACAAACTCCTGCTTGGATCAGTTGCTGCTGCAAACTCCTATTTTCTCTCTTAACAGCTCAAATCTTCCAGCCTGAAATGGCTTTGTAAACATGTCTGCAAATTGATCTTCAGGTCTGCAATAGACCAACTTAACTTAACCACTTTGTTGCACTTCACGCAGAAAGAAGAATTTGACTTTAAAATACTTGGTTTTGCCATGGAAAACTGGATTTTGTGATATTGCTAATGCAGCCTGATTGTCCACATTAACTTCAATGCAATCACCAGAATTCAACCACAGATCCTTCATTATCTTCTTCAGCCATAGCTTGATTTGCAGCTGCAGTAACTGCTATAAACTCAGCCTCTATAGTGGACTGAGTTGCAATCTCTTGCTTTTTGGAACATCAGGAGAAACAGGCAGAACCAAGAGTGAAGCAGTACCTAGATGTATTTTTCATGTCATCCACTGAGCCAATCCAGTCACTACTAGAAAAGCCCTACAACTTAAACTTTTGACGTTTCCTAAACTTCACACCAAAGAACAATGTTCCTTTTAGGTATCTCAAGACCCTTTTTGCAGCAACCAAATGTAACTGACTAGGACTACTCATGAACCTGGATAGAACGCTCACAGCAAATAGAATATCTGGTTGCTGTAAGATACATGAGACATCCAATCAAGCTTCTATACATAGAAGCATCTACTGCATCTGTTCCATCATTCTTCTGCAGCTTCTCATTAGCAACCATAGGAGTGCTTACACTTCTACAATCTTCCATCTAAACTTCTTCAGAATTTCCTTCATGTATTTTTTCTGACAGATAAAGATCTCATGTGAAGCTTGTTTGACTTCCAAACCCAAGAAATAAGCCATTTTTCCCAAGTCTGACATCTCAAAACCTGCAAACAGACCTTGCTTCACCCTCTCTATCAGTTCCATATCATTCCCTATCACCAATAAATCATCTATATAGAGTGACAGAATTACAACACTGTGATTCACCTTCTTGACATAAAGAGTGAACTCACTCAAGCTTCTTACAAAGCCAAAATCCTGCAAATATCGGTTTATCTTCTTACACCAAGCTCTTGGAGCCTGCTTCAGTCCATATAGAGCTTTCCTCAATCTGTATATCTTCTCTTCTTGCCCTTTGATACTGAAGCCTTCAAGTTGTTCAACAAAAATCTCATCCTTGAGCTCTCCATTCAGAAATGCAGACTTGACATCTAACTAAAATATAAGCCACCCATTTTCTGTTGCAACAGCTAATAGTAGTCTGATTGTATCAAGCCTTGCAACAGGAGCAAATGTTTTAGAATAGTCTACTCTCCAAATCTGAGCATAGCCTTTCACAACCAGTTTGGTTTTGTGTTTATTGATAGAACCATTAGGATTAAGTTTTGTTCTGAACACCCACTTAACCCCAATCACATTCTTATCAAATGGTCTGTCAACAAGCTCCCATGTGTGGTTTTTCCGAATTATTGCAAACTCCTTCTACATTGTTGCTATCCACCTCTGATCCTCCTTAGCTTCCACAAAGTTAGATGGTTCAAGCACCGCCACATTGCTTCTTTCATAGATTTCAGCAAGTGACCTGTGGCTCTTCTTCGCGATTATCCATACTATCTTCCAATCCATCCACAACTTCATCAACCTCTACAATTGTTGCAGGTTGTTTTGCAGATTGCTGTTGTGCTCCACTCTTTTCTTCCATCCAATTCCACTCATCTTCCTCTAGAAAAACAACATCTCTGCTCACAGTCACCTTCCCTATCATAAGCTGAAAAATCCTATAAGCCTTTGATTGGAGACTATACCCAATGAAGACTCCAAGCTCAGCTTTTTTATCCAGCTTGTCCCTCTTAACCTGAGGAACATGAGTATAACACAAACACCCAAAAACCTTCAAATTATTCACAAAAGGTTTAACACCACACCAGACTTCAAAAGGTGTTGACCTCTCTAAGGCCTTTGTGGGCAATCTGTTCAACATGAACACTGCAATATTAGCTGCCTTAGCCCAGAACTTCTTAGGTAACATCTTCTCCTGCATCATACATCTAGCCATCTCCATAATGTTTTTGTTTTTCCTCTCACTGACCCCATTTTGTTGAGGTGAATAGGGAGCAGTGAACTGCTGCACAATGCCTACTTGCTTACAGTTTAACTTAAACTTGTGAGCGGTATACTCAGAACCATTGTCAGACCTGAGCATTTTAATTTTTTTCCCACTCTGATTCTCAACTAAGGCTTTGAACTTTACACACACATCAGCAACTTTAGATTTGGTTTGCAAAAAATAAATCCAACTCATCCTAGTCATGTCATCTGTGAAAGTAATGAAATACCTATTACCACTAAGAGATGACTCAAACATAGGTCCACATAAGTCCATGTGGACTAATTGCAACTTCTCACATGCTCTCCAGCCTCATCTTTTAAAAGGAAATCTGACTTGCTTGCCAAGAAAACAAGTTCTGCACTTTGGAAATTCCTCCTCCAAACTTGGCAAGTCATCTACCAAGCTATTCCTCTGCATAAACAACATGTTCTTCCTATGAACATGCCCAAGCCTTTTAAGCCATAGCTTTGCATTTTCTTCTTTGCAAGTTAAAGCCATTTGTTGAATCTCTTGTGGCTTGAACATGAAGCTTTTGTCCCTCATTGGCATTCTCAACACTTCTTTGCTATCTGCATTATCAATAAGGCATTCATTCCCTTCAAACTTCACCTTATAACCCTTCTCAACTAATTAACCAACACTTAACAAATTCTTGTCAACTTTTGGCACAAATTGAACATCACTGATCAGCTTCATCTCCTGATTTCCTTCAATAGCCACTATACCCTTCCCTTGCACTTCGATATACCGTCCATTGCCAACTCGACTTTGGACTCCGATCGACTGTCTAGACTCTAAACAAACTTCAAATTGCCAGTCATATGATTGGTATAGCCACTATCCACCAGCCATGCATCATTCTCAACAGAAGAGCCAAAATAGGAAGCTACAAACAAGTGTTCTTCCTCAGTCTCATTCACTACTATCTATGCTTCTCCTGCTTGCTGGTAATTGTTCTCTTTGCATATCGCTTCCATGTGACCAACCTTGTGACATCTTCGCACTTAGCATCGCTTTCTCCAACATCTAAAGGGATCGATGATTAGTTCCACCACGGTGTTCACAAGGCTTCTTGTTCTTCTTCCATTTGCGCACCCACTAGAACTCCTTCTTTGCCTGCTGCAAACTTGGAGTCACCTGCATTTCCTTTGGACTGATTCCATTTCTTCCCTTTGCCTCCATGATTGGACTTCACTTTAGCTTGCAGTGCACCCTCTATAGGCTGTTCTCTTCTCATCAATCTTCTATGCTCCTGTGCCTACAAGGCACTTAACAATTCTGCAAGCTTTATGTCAGCTAAGTCTCTTGTATTTTCCAGAGAAGTTATGGTGACTTCAAACTTCTTTAGAAGAGACACTAGAATCTTCTGAACTAGCCTTTCATCCTTCAAGTTAGTCCCTAAGACTTTGATTTTTTCAGCTTTCTCAATCAGCCTATCAGAATATTCTTTTACTGACTCTGAATCCTTCATCTACTGTCTCTCAAACTCCCTCAAGGGATTCAGCACCTTCATGCTCCTTATCTTCTCATCTCCCTCGTATTCATCTTTCAAAAAATCCCATATTGCCTTTGCAAAATCACATCTCATGATCCTTATAAAGATAGGGGGTGTGTCACGCCCCGACTCTCGAGCTCGCGGCAACCCCAGTTCACTTGAGGTCTATTTGTACGACGTCCCAGGTACTGTCGTCGACCAATTCATTTTATCTTATAATTAAGCACATGCGGAAACGAACAACTCCCAAACCAAACAACGGGGATAAGAACAACGGCAGAGGAAAGACAACCAGTATTTTATATATCGAAGGTTAAGATAAAGATACCAAGCAAATACATACACGCCTTACTACGGGCGACAAGCAAGCGCCTACTCAAAAAGGGATTGGCCAGCTAACCTAACCCCGTACAAGTGGGGGAAGGCTCGACAAAAAGGAAATAGGCTACTGTACCGCCTACTCACGGCCTCAGAGGATCGCTCTCTTCGATCCCCGATGATCGCATCATCTAGGGCCGAAAATGTTAACCACGACGGGTTGAGATAAACTCGGCAAGTTAAAGTCCTAAGCCCTAGGTTAGGAACTTCGCTCGCCTCGGGAGTTTAACATACAACCTAATCCAAAGAATCAAAGACAATGCAAAGAGAAACAAAAGCATGGGACAGTTCAATAGCAGACACAACCACACGGGCGATCCTACTCGGCCGCAGCACACGTGACTGCGTGTAAACCGTCATTTAATTCATCACGACAATAAGAAAGCATACGAATAATCGAGCATCTCACACGGCTTTCTCATGTCTCACACCCACACATGCTCCGATTATTAACGCCCTCCTCCAAGCCAACGGACAACCTTATGGTTGGCGGTTCTGGCTAAACCAGCCTTCGTCCTCTTTACCTCGAGGCACGGCGACGTCAAGGGCTCACTCCCAAGACGGCATTCCCGAAGGAGCACAAGACCCGCCCCACTACCGCAGCCCCGCTCATCGACAGAGGCCGGGACCCGCCCCCATACCGCGGTCCCACATAGAACCCCTCCCCTCGGGCATCCGACCGAAGTCGGGCGACCCCCGGCCACACGCACAACCCCATGGGATTGGCGGTCTTCCGCAACGCCAAGGTTCCTCATTTAATGTGATCATGCAACACATCATCAATCAATTCGTTCTTTTCTTTGCTCGTCGTGAATGCACATCGCTTCATGCTCATGCGACATACCATTTTCGATAACCCACGCAATATGTCATGCAATCTCACTCGACAATTTCAAAGTCCAATTTCCAATCAGCATTCGATCATGCGTTTCATCAATATTCACAAGTATAATTGACAATCGGCACTTCAATAAATCATAACAACCAAGAACACATCAAAATAAGCCAAAATTTAGCTTCGCATGAACAGGTAAAGTGAACGTAATGTCAAGTGAAGAATTAATTAATGAAAGATAAATTCGTCCGAAATTAAATAAATAAATAAAAATAAATAAACTTAACCATGGTTAACAAATTAACCTAACCATGGTCAAATTAACCTAACCATAGTTAAATTCTAACCTTGGTTACTTTAAAACTAACCTTAGTTACTTTAATTAATTAACCTTAGTTACTTTAATACTAACTATGGTCAATTAACTAACCCTAGTCAGAATTAATTAACCAGACTAATTAACCAATCAACCTTAATTAATCACAAACACACAAATACACTAATTAACCCTAAGCAAGATTAACCCCTAAATAAGGATTAGGAAGTTAACTTACTTGGATCGGAAATCCGGCGACACCGCGCGTAGGGGGGACGAGGGCTACGAGGGGTAAGCTCAGGGATGGCAACGAACAACAAACGATGGCCGAAACGGGCCAAAAACAGTGCTGGTTACTGTTCACGCGGAACCGGTGCAGCTGAGCGGAAAAGGCCGAAACGGAAGGCTAACGGCGACCAGGGGTGACCAGGGATGCGCGGTTGGCTTCCTAACTCCCAGGACTACACTTTGGGTGGTTGCGGCGGCTCCGGTGACGGCGGCAAGGCTGTTTTCCGGCTGGAAAACAGTATGGACAGCAAAGAACACTAGAAATGGAAGAGAAAAGGAAGAGAAAAAGGGAGAGAGAGAGGGGCTGGGCTGGTGCACGAATTTTGGGGGAGAAAGAGGAGAGAGAAGAAGCTGCTGGTCAAGGATAAGAGCCAAGGCAAGTGGGCTTCCCACTTGTTGAAGAGCCAATCAAAAACAACCAAAAACAAAGCATAAACAATGCCCACTTGGGCACAAAAGCAAAAGGCCAAAGAGAGAAGCCCATGGGCTGGAAATGGAGGGAAACTTGGGCCAACTTGGGCCCCTCTTGGGCTGGGCTGAATGGGTGCAAGGCCCATTGGGCCGCCGGTCTTGGGCCGGCCCACTCGCGGGCCCGAAACCCGGTCCAATTCTTCCTTTTTCCAACTCTTCCGTGTCCAACGGAAAATCCCAAAATAAATGAGGCGACATCCAAGTATTTAGTCCTAATATCATCGAGAAGTCGGTTCCAAAATCGGATTAAAAATCGAGGCTAAAATGCGTCAATTTTCAGGATGTTACAGGGTGAGACAGCAGCATACATGCAAGACTTTGCCTTGGCCTTTTTTGTGATTATCTCTTTATGGTACTTTATCTGATTCAAGGTCGGATTGTTTGGAAGTGGAGCAACCTCATAATCATTCTCCACAGCCTCCCATAGATCATGACCCTCCAAGAATGCTATCATCTTGACAACCCAAGTTTGATAATTTTCCCCAGTAAAGATTGGAGTAACCATTGTAGAGAATCCACTCGATCCTGCCTCCATTAGCTTTTTCTTTGCAGATTGGAAGCAGTCTCGACTCACTTACCCACACTTCACAGTCCCTTAAGATCCCACGAAGGCTCTTATACCACTGTTATAGCTGATATAATCAACTAATAGCAGAAACTTCTCTATTACGCTGAGAGAAGGAAAAAAAACAGAGCATTAAACTTTATATAGCCATTTTAAAAAAACTGTCTAGTACAAGCTACATAAGAACATCTTTTGGAATTGCACACAAATGTGCAAAACAGAACTGCACACAAATGTGCAAAACAAATTTGTTCCGCTTCCTAAAAAATAGCTAACAAACCAACCGCCTAACAAATAAACTTAACTGAGTAAAAAAAAAACTAAAATGACAGCACATCAACAACAACATTGAGACACGGCTCCAACAAACCCATCCAACGCTCATCATTGACATGTCCTTTGTTCTTGTAATCCTTGTCAACCCACATCTTATATGACAAGAACTTTTTCAGAAACATGTCATTCTCACCCAACCCCTCTCTCCTGCCTAAATATCCATCCAACTTCTGCTGAAATTCTGCAGCATCACCACCTTCAACTGGCACACCATCAGCCTCTGCAGCCTCTTCTTCACTATCAAAAAATCATTGCTGTTGCCATCAGCCTCTGCAGCCTCCGCAGCTTCCAGAAAATGCCCCTCTCATCTCCTCTTTATCCTCACTGCAGCTCTTCTTTTTAGTAGCCTCTGTTTGCTCATCACTAAAATCAGGTCCCTCCTCAATCAGGTTCTTGGCCGCCACATCTTTCAAGTAAAGCTTATGTCTTCTCTCCTTCAACTCTTTCTCTTGGTCTCCGTTGCTATATTCAGACTAGAAAAGAGTGATATTTTTCTCTTTAAGACTTAGGTCTTGGCTTTGCACCTTAATTAGTGCATTATAGAACTCAAAGTCCTTCTACTAGCCTTACTCACATCGACATCATCATCCAAAGAGGATGAGCACTCTGAGGAGGATTTGTCACCTGATTCAGTTGAACTTGAGTTCTATCGATTTCATCTTACTATCATTTTGAGAATATACCATAGCAATATGGTGAAATTTGCTCAACATCACCAGTAGTAACCACCTTTTTGTATTGTGAATCTTTCCGTTCAATGTCACCTGAATTTTTATGTGGCTTACTTCTTGCGCATAACTGAAAAACAGTTTTGTTCTTTTACAGTGGAGAAGCATGTTGCCAACATGTGAGGAGAACTTTGGTGCAGAAAGTCCTGCTATATTGCCTCAGTTGAGGGCCGATAACTATGATCCCTACATTGATCATTTTGTGTTTTGAGCTCAAGCTGAGCATTCGGACAGCTTTTCAATAATCGCTTTGGTAAGCATTTTGTCGGCACGTAGACTTTTTCACAATAATTGATTTTTTTTTTTTTGGACCTTCCAAGCTTGCGTCACTTCCCATCTCACCTTCACTGTTGGACGTGCCTTTTCTGTTTAAACTTAGGTTGATAAATTGTTTGTATGAAACATTAAATCCCTCGTTAATATCTTGTAGACAAAGTTAGAGAGGTGCTGAAGCTTGACCAGGAAATGAAAGATCTTGCTAATCTACTGATTGCAGAGCAGTCACTTCTCATGTTTGGAAGAGGGTACAATTATGCTACAGCTTTGGAAGGTACTTTTGTAATATTTCGACCTAGTCAAGAGTGGTGGGGCCCAAAAAAATGTTGAAAAGTCAACAAAAAGGCAAAGGAAGGCACGTTCAGCAATAAGAGGGACCAGGAGCTTTCGGGGAGAGAGGAAAAAAGAAGAGAAGGAAAGAAAGACAGGGAAAGAAAAGAAAGGGCAAAGAGAAAAGAGGGTTTTCACGTGTGCTCGCCACGGATGGCTTACCAAGGCAACTCAACTATGTAGTAACGCAACGGAAATCAAAATAGGAAAGAAAAAGGGGAGGATTGGAATGATTTTGAAATCTTTTTTACTAGGGAATCCAGTTTCCTTATGCATAAAGATAATAAATTTAGTCGTTATTGTCGGACTCTATTATGGATTTTTAATTGCATTCTCCATAGGGCCCTTCTGTCTTTTTGTTATCCGAGCTCAGGTTCTGGAAGAAGGAGAAGAGGAGCCGAGAATAAGACGTAGATATTTTCATGAAAAATAAGCTCAGTGGCATTGACGTAAATAAGAAGGTCAGAACAAATAAGCTAGCTCTTTACAAGAAGGGTTTTTTAAGGACAAATGTCCACTTGAATGAATAGATGCAGTAAGGCAAGGAACTGAATGTGAACTGCTTGAAAGGAGGCATGTGTGAGACTTTATTGACATAGTACAAGCACATGATCCAATTTCAAGACCTAAAAGATTGGAAAGTCATTAAACTGAAATAAGTACTCACATCCCTTGTTCTTCCAGTCGGACTATGTGAGGTTAGAGCTGCAAAGTTTGATTTTTGAGTTGTTGAGCTATGAAATTCCATGAAAATGATAGTTTAGGGTGTCGTGGGGTTTACCTAAAACTAAAATTTGATGTTTCCTGTGTGTGATGAACAGTGTGCGTCAAGAGATTTTGGGTCGTATTTTGTTGATTTTCGGCTTGATTTTGGGTCAATTAAGGTGGGGTTCTTGTCGTATGTTGTAAAGGCTTTCTAATCACCATAAGTACATTTAAATTGGGGTTGGTGGAGAGACTTATGGCATGACCAAGTTTTGCGCATATCTTAAAAATGCTAGGTGATATATTATGAGCTAAGGACAATTTGATATTGCAAAAAATAAAAGTGGTGATTAGAGCATTTGTTAAAATATACGAGCCATTTTGTTAGTGTTTAAGTTAATATAGCTGATTTGGAAAGGTTATACATATTGATTTGTGAATTTGGTTGGAAAATTTTTGAAAGCGAAATGTCTTGCGAAATTTTACTGAACAAAGTTTAGAAAGATTTTGACGTTTTTTTTTTTCGCTTATTTTATAGAATTGGCAGTTCAACAATTCAAATAACCATTGTTATTTGATCGACTTTGGCATTCGAGGGAATCTCGATTACTTTGTCACTAGATGTTGTGTTGTGACCATTGTTTGATATTGAGGAAAAAAAATAGATCGGTGGATGGACCATTGACATATGATTTGATAAGATGGTATTATTTCAAGAGTTGTGTTTTTTGATTTTGTAAAACCCATATTTTAAAAATGATAGGATGATATATTATGAGCTAAGAAGCGTTACATGATTTGATATTTATTGTGATTTAAATGAGTATTTTTTGAATTGTCTGAAGATTGTTAAAATGAAAAAACTTGTACATGATTTGATATGTTTACTAAAGTGTTAGATTATGAGTTTCCGATATTGCTTCATATATATATATATGCACAGTGGCTGTTCTATATGCTTAGAAGATATACATATTTACTCACTCACTGGGGTGTGGTCGCTCACCCCTCTCTTTCCCAATTTTTCAGCTACCTCGGTTAGTGGCCATTAGAGGGAAAGCATTATCGGGGGGACTTTTGGGAGGTGGATT
The DNA here is from genome assembly GCA_014182895.1 of Angophora floribunda. Taxonomy (NCBI): domain Eukaryota; kingdom Viridiplantae; phylum Streptophyta; class Magnoliopsida; order Myrtales; family Myrtaceae; genus Angophora; species Angophora floribunda. The sequence continues at coordinate 10,712,618 of CM024712.1, read as the reverse complement.
TTAGTGGTTTGAGGCTACATCTTTCAGGTGGAAGGACAGTCATTCCCACTTTCTGTTAGGATTTGGGGTGTGACATCTTTGAAAGTAAAGGAAGTGGCATTGCTGCACAGTAAAGGAATACTTGCTGGTGAAATGAAACATAGTCCTGTGGCTGTAGTGGATGAGAGTCTTCCTATTGGAGTGATTGCTACTCATGATGCTTGCTTCCGGTTAGCTTTGTCGGACTGGTTTGCTTGCAACCGTAAACTCTGTTTGTTCTAAAGCTGAAGGTGTCAATGTTAACAGCCAGCAACAATCAGGTATTCAGCAATTCCATGCCCGCAAAGGACGCCTAATTGTCATGTGCTCGAGGGGGTATGCTGCAGCTGTCTCTTGGTGGAGCATGTAGAGTCATAGAAGTTCCTCAGGTGGAGGGCTGTCTTCAGCCTGTAGTCAATATAGTTCCTTTGCAGGTACAGAGTACTTCCAATAGTTTTGTATGCTTGCCAAGATGCAACATTTTTTTCCTCCCGTTCTGAATGCATCATATCTTGCTGAATACGATGCTATGATGTAGATGAGGTGGAGCTGGATGGGAGCATCTAGCTTTCTGTTTCGTTGATTTGTTTTATGCTTTTGGTGTTTGTTTTTGCATTTAAGAGTTCCAAGATTCTCTCTATGATTTGGGGTTTAGTTCTAAAAGAATGTTTTTTTAAGTCTCAACAAAAACAAAAGAAATCAATTTTATCGACTGAGCCTTAACATTTTGCTGTTTTTATTTTTGTATTTATTCACTGCTTATAGAGTATTTTCACATTCCTGTTCTTCCTCTCAAATAGCCTATTTCATTTTACTAGATTTTGCTGAATCATCGGACATGAGATAATTTTTAACATTTGGGGTGTAGTTGTTGGTGTATCATCTCACGGTCCTAGGAGGATACTATGCCAACCAGCCAAGGAACCTTGCAAAGAGTGTGATACCAGAGTAGAAGCCCACTAACAGATTTCTTCTAATTGTGTTTATCTGGTAGCGAAATGGATTATCTCATAAGAATGTAAAGCATCTTTCTGGCTGAGTATATATTCTACTAATCATTTGTACTTTATTGAATGGCAGCCCTTGCAAGATCTTTATTTATGATCAATTAGGAAAAATTGTTGTAACCCACCTTTTGCGCGTTCACAGCTTGTTATGCATTTTCCAAGTCAATCTGCCTTGAAGTGTTCATGCTCATGGTACGTGAACACTGTTTCATGATTGACATGTTGACGATGATTGCAACTTATTTTCACTGGGGATGCTATGCAACTTAGAGCAATATGTTCTTCATTGATGCCTTCATCTTAAAGGTCACAAAAAAGTTCCATCGGTCAAAATATTGGTCATCGTATTTAGCATTATGTGGGAAACTCCATTGTTTATGGTGAGACTTCTTTATTTTTTTGGGTCAAAGTTTGTGGTGGGCTTTGATTGAAGAATCTTGTGCTGCATCATGAGATATGAAAGGAGCCGGGTCGAGGTTGGAAGAGGAAGACTATATCCTTATTTGGGAAAATAGAGCTGGCTAACAAAAAAAATGTGATTTATCAAAGGTGCAAGATTGATTGGATCGATCGAGACATGATTTGCTTCTTTTGTTGAGATTGATTTTTGGCATTAAGCATGTCTCTCGAGTGGTGTGATTGTCGCGTCGGTGGTCAAACCACTAGTTGACTCCCGGTTCTTACCTTTCTTGCATAATGGTCTGAGGTTAATTGTACCATGGTCTGATTTCCTTTTTCAGTATGATATTTTACTCCATGTTATGGCCCAATTTGTAGACACAGAAAGGCCCCGCGTATTCAAATGAAAAGTATTTCAACATCAACTTCCTCCGAAGGATGTCCTTCCATCAATTAGTCATACATAGAAAATACAGTGCAGTTTTCACTAGATACCAACGAAAGCAAAACCCCAAGTTCCTATTGTTGCTGTTATTGGTTGCTAAAAACAACATTGTCATGTTTCTTCCCCAGTCGTTATCTTTTCCAGGGTTGTGCTAGTCGTGGGCATCCTGTGGGACATTTGCGGCATCAAGATGGGCCAATCCCCCAGCAATTCCCAATTCCGGCGCAGGGCGTGCAGCGATGACAGTAACAGGCAAAAGTGGAGGGCTCTTCCACCATGTAGTGGTAAGAATGGAATACAGGGTCAAGCATAGATTCAAGCCTCTGTTGAAACCCATGAGAAGGGTTCGAGCGAGTATATACAACAGGATCATGGAAAGCAACACGAAAAACAAGAGATAAGGGAAACAGTGAAAGGGGTCCGGGATCAACAATGCTGCAAGGGAAGCCACCAAGAGCAAACCCGTGAGCATCATGAGGATGTGGAATGCTAGGGCATAAAAAGTAGGAACCAATGACAGAACAGTAATGAGTGCAAATGTGCTGTAGAACAGAAGACAGAAGAGGGCAAGGAAGGTGTCGAAAGGGTGGGTCTCAAATGGGGACATGGGTTTCCCTTGGAATTTTATCTGAACAAGATTTAGCAGTGCAGAAACAAGAAAGACAAAAATGGTATGAAGGGCAATGAAGGTAGGGGAACGTCGGATGTTATGAATGGCAATGAAGGCAGGGGAACCTCGGATGTTCACATGGGGACGACAGTGGATCGGCATTGGGGTCGGCCGTTAGAATCCCGGAGTCCTATGTCGAGGATAATTATCGAAATGATAAGAGAGATGGCTCGAGTAGGAAGCAGATTGGGGTATTTATAGTTGAAAGGTCTTGGCGGTAGCGGATCCGAGAAACTTCCCAGTGGTTTACCCCGACATGGTCGTCGTCTTCGTCGTGCGCATGTTTGTTTGGTTTTTTGGTCGAAGACTTCCCATACGCGAGGGACCGACTTTTGGGACTGCGTTGGCAATTACGGGAGAAACACGGCTGAACGACGACGACGACGTGGACGGCCAGTCTCATCACTCATGAAATATTTTCTTATAATTTCTTACCTCGCCTTTTTGAGGACGGGGTCATTTAGAAAGTCATTTCATAAAAAAAGTGACTTTGTTTTTCCGCATTTGTCCGTATTTGACGGGACTGAAAAATTTCCATCTATTGCCATAAAAAAATCAAATGGGGAAAATTATAAAAAAAAATTAGTATTTTAAACTTTTTTCTCTTTTTTTCTTTTTGATTTTTCCTTGGCAACCAGCAACCAACCATAAGCAAGTTCAAGCCTTGCTGGCTTTAAGCAAGCTCAAGACTTGTCGCCAGAGGCTGCGAGATCGCTCAATGTCCGATTTGGTGAGACCTGAGCTCACCGGCTATCGCCGTGATCGACGATTGACCGAGGAAGAAGCAAAAAGGAAAGAAAACAAAAAAACGGAAAAAAAAAAGAAAACAAAACAAAAAAATAAAAACCTTGATCTTTTTAAACTATTTTTATAAGAACAAACGTTTTATTAATAATGACCCGAGCCCAAGCACTAAGGACCCACACACGGCCTCTATGGACCCGAGCCTAAGGGTTAGGACCAAAGCTCGAGATTTGGTGCCTCAAGCATAACCTTTATAAATGTGAGCTCGGGTGTCGGAGCGCTAGGAATGGGCATGAAGGGTTTGGGCTCGGCTACTAGAGACCTGGTCCTAAACATTGGCACCTAGGAACCAATGTGGTTTCTATGTCCCTAGTATAGAGTTTTGGGTTGAAGTGGTGATACCTAATCATATTTTGTCAAACGTTTTCCAATCCTTTTCAAAAAAGAAATTATTTTCCTAAATTTAAGTTTTGATAAGAAAAACATTTTTGTTCACTAGGAAAATATTTTCCTAAACAAACCAAGAGCCAAAAAATGAGGAAAATGTTTTTCAGAAAATGTTTTCCACAAATCAAATGGATCCTAAAAAATCTTAGCTTTAAGTCCACTTTCGATTTTCTTGAAACTTTTTTTGTCTCATGGATCTACCTTCGTTAATCCTCCATCTAAATTTTCTCTTTACAACCAAGAGATGGAAAACTCCTAAGCAAACTATTTGAGGGTCCTCATCCGAGTGTCTTGAGCATGGACGAGAGAATGAAGACTAAGCCCAAAATCGAAGATCCCTTGTAAGATATAAGGAAGACTTATTTAAGACTAACAACAATTGAAGAAAGCAACCTTGATTGTAATAATTTTTACTTAAATATTATATGTTGTTTAGGCTGATAGGGAAATTCATTTCAAAGAGACATCTTTTTGGATATGAAATTCAAGAAAAAACTATGACAATAACGTGAAAATACCAAATTACTAAGGGCAATTTTGGATGGAAGGTTAATGGTGATAGATATAAGACTCAAATAAAAGTATACGATTTTTAAAAACTAGAATAAATAACTTTCAAAAATAGAACCCACCACCCAACCAAAACCAATTTGTTATTTTTTAAAAATTTAAATTTACTATTCGAAACATGTTTTAACTTTAAATACTGACGAAATGAAAGTGCCTCAAATTCTAGGCCTTTCAAAATGTTGTCGTCTTACAGCATGACATGAGAGCCTAAACACCATTAATCCAAGTTCTCATTCCTCACTATTTAAAGGGGCCAACTGTTTGTTAGTCTTTGCGTTTACCTGATATGGATTGAGTCACTCCCAAGAAGTCCCACTCCCTCATTCCCTCTCATTTGCAAGAGGTTGCTCCAAGCCTCCAAGAATCCCACATTAGCCAATGACTCAAAGAGCATAAGAGAGATTATCTATAAAATACCCAAGTCGTGAATATTATAGGAGCATTTTACCGTTGGCCTTTTGGCCAAGATTGAGCGGGAAGCTTGTTAAGCATGGGTGATGCCTGCACGTGTATTTTGATATGCTTTGTACGTGCAAAGATGCATTTTGAGCATGTGTGATGAGTCACGTGTGATGAATTGAACTGGATCGATCTGTCCGGTTTTATTTCGGTCCTCGGCTCCCACGGGTCACTCTGGTCCGGCGGTTCGTCATCGTCTAAGTCAACTTGCAGTGACTTTCCATCTTGGAAGCTGCCCTTTTCAGCAGATGCTTACAATAATCATTTACCTCTTGTCAACTTACAAAAATCTTTGCGTCTATTTTATTTATCAGACCTTCCTTCCTGAAGAAAGCTTCTTGGACTTCAGTTTTAGCTGGTGCATCTGATTATTGTGTAGTCTCCATTTCTTCTCCTCCTCTGCCTCATCATCATTGCTGTCATCTTCACCTACATCATCACCTTTTGTCTTAAGCTGCTATCTGTAGCTGCTAAGAATCCATCCTTGGACTCTGATTTATCCCAGCCATTCTGGAGTCCGAGCGATTCATCTGCTTTCTTGAAGTATAATTTTCAATTTCTCCACCTTCTTCATCTCCATCAAGGCCAAAGTCAGGCTGCACATATTCTGCGTTGTAATACCTCTCATCGGAAGCTTGCTTCATCATACTATCGTATTCTTGGGATCAAAGTCATCAACGAGGTCAATTCCAATTTCTCCACCTTTATCTTCTTCTCCTCGCATTCTTCGACAATTGGGATGTTTTAGCGTTTATAATTTGAAAGTTCGAGGGGAATGTAGAATTGCATAACAATTTAATTTTCAAAGTAAAATTCCCAACCCTTATTGTTCGATATGATAATTGGGATATTCTTTTATCGCTTTCATCTCGTTCGAACACAGGTCGTTGTTTCGACCCAAAAAAAAAAACACAGGTCGTTGGTGGCGACACGACCGTCTGCTCCAGCCGGATGAAGCTGGACGAAGGAGAAGGCAGAAGCGGCGAAGGCGGGGGAGAAATGTGCGGCATATTCGCTTACCTGAACTGCAGTGTGGGGAATTCACCTTGAATCCATTTGTGCCATTGAATATATCGCCCTTCATTTGTGAATTCTAGGGCCCCCACTGGATTAAATGCTGCAGTTTTATATGGGTGTGTGTGTGCATTACTCAACATCTTTGAACTAGGAACGTATTTTTGTGCAGGATTTATCTCATTTATTCTTTTAAACGAAACTTCTGTGTGGCTGTCTACTTTGTTATATTTGTGTCATGGATTCCTCAACCTAGTTCAAGGAACTCACTGATGATTATGTTATCATCAGAGGTTGATGCCACAGACTTGAATTTGGAGGAATCTTTCTTACTCATGCCGGAATAGCGCACACACGGTGGGCGACTCATGGAGAGCCTGCTCCTAGGAATATTCATCTTCAGAGCTCCAGTGCTGAAAATGAGTTTTTGGTCATGCACAATGGGGTCATCACTAATCATGAGGTTAGTTAAGGCTTCACTGGCAACTATTTGGACTATAGTATAATTTTTATTTATATTCGGGTTGCATTTTGCTATGTAAACTGTGAAAGATTTTTTCTCCTTTGAGGTGAGTTAGCTTCAAATTTTCATGTAGGCAGAAAGTAAATCCTTTGCATTGATTATTGTAACATTATGACTATGTGATGCTTACATCTCCTGAGGTGTCGCAGATCATATTGTGTTTGGATGATTTTATGCCATAAATCAGTTTATGCATCTTAGAGATATTTAATCTAGACAATTACTCCTGTCTTAGAATGTGAGTGAAGGCATAGCTGCTGACTAGAGAGAGAAGTTGATTCAATTAATGAAGCTTTATTTAATTAATCTAGTAAGGGGTATTATCAATAGGCCACGTTAGTCATTGTTAATAATAAGCTGAGGCCAAGGCTTATCCTTCTGTCATATTATCTTCGAAGTCTTCACAAAGAATGCAGCTTGAAGTGTGGATCATTAGCAGCAAATGTCCTGTGTACCACAAGGAACCTTGTTACAGGTTATGGACCTCATTTTACCCCAATGAGAAGCATTTTTAGATACCAAGATGCTTTCCTAACGAAACTATGTGATATGCTCCTTATTTATATGTTACTCTGTGACGAGTCTGTAAAATGCTGTACAATCTCAGTAGTATTTCTCTCTAGCTTTTATCTAATGAAGAAATTTTGCTGGTAGATTCTTCTGAGGTTCTTACCTTTTCATTTAAATTTGCGGGTCTTGAAGCAAAAACTAATTTGACATGGGTTCACATTTGAATCTGATACTGACACTGAAGTGATTCCTAAGCTCGCCAAGTATGTATTAAATCTAATGAAGATTCAGGTAATAGCTTATATGTAATGAAGATTTTAATGAGCGTCTTACTGAGTTTGTGTGTGAAGAAAAAGAAACCTTAGTCAACATAATTTCATGAGACACTGAAATTAAAAAAGATGTTGAAGTTAATCATTTTAATTTTTGGCCTAACAATCCTCCAATTCAGGCTATATTAATTTACGTATTTTCAGATGAATCTTGTGCAACTATACGAAGGTTGTAGTGTTGGAAATTTGTTCAATTCTTTGTAAACACTAAAGAGCCATCTGATGGATAAAGCATCTCTGACATCTTTCATTGAAAGTATGATTTATGTATGTCGGGTCCATGTTGCGCCTGTACTTTTCCCAACGAGTGTAGGGACTTAAGATCTGAAAACAAATTTTATTGGTGACTCATATTCTTTCTGTTGGGCCTCAGTAAATGGATACTTAATTCTGCAACAGCATTTAAGCATATGAATGACATCGTTTTGGGCAAAAGTTGATCTTATTTCTCCAATCGTTTGCTTGTAGTGAATTAACTGGCAATAGGACCACCAATGGGATTGTGCTCAACATATATACATGTTCCACATAATTTACTTTGTGTCTTGAATATCATGTTGCTTTACACTAGAGAACAATGTTAAGTGACATTTTATTTATGAATGGTACATCATTTGGACTGCAGGTGACACGACTGTCACATTTACTCAAGTTGTTCTGGAAGTCATGAGGCATCTTGAAGGAGCCTATGCCCTTATTTTTAAGAGCCGGCATTATCCTAATGGATTGATCACTTGAAAGCGTGGTAGTCCATTGCTTCTTGGTGTCAAAGTAAGTTATATTTAAAACTTGGGTGGCACGTGTTGCAAATGTTACTTTTGATCACATCTCACAAATTATTTTCTATCTTCTATTGCTTTGTGTCCTTTCAGCTTCACTAAAAGCTATGCTGTGTTGTTATTCTAGAACTAAGCCTCTATTAACCATAGTTCAATCAAATGTTTCTAATGATACAATGTTTTCTGCAGAGTGTTGAATAGCATCCGTTTTGCTTGGTGGAGACAGTATATTGAGTTTCTACATTGGGTCTTAGGGTGCGTTTGGTTCAGCATTTGTAAGGGGCTTTAAGTCCAATGCAAATGTTGAAAACCCAAAGCTACTTGGGGAAATGCAATTGTATTTGATAAAATTTCTTTGCAAATGGACTTTGAGTTGAATCTGCGTTTGGGGAAATGCAATTGTGTTTGGTAAAATTTTTTTGCAAATGGTCTTTGAGTTAAATGTGCGTTTGGTAAAAAAAAATTTCGCAATAGGCTTTGAGGGATATTATAGGTGTATGTGTGTGTGTGTCTATATATATATATATATATATATTTTTTTTTGAAAATTGGACTAAACCCTTGGATCGGCGAAGGGCTACGGCCGTCGGCAAGCCAAATCGGCGTGGTGGCTGTCGGCCGAGGTCGCTCAAGGTCGGGCAACCTTCGGCGAGGGTTGCGCAGCCCTAGGCCGAGGGCCATAGGAGGTCGCGGCCTCGGGCGACCCTGGCAAGGGTCTCATGATGGCGACCGTCGCTTGGTCTCACATGAGCAGCCCTCGCTGGGTCTCACGATGGTCGCACGATGGCAGCCGGTGGTCATGTGACCCTCGCGAGACCCGTGTGGGCGCTCGCCTGCAGCCGCGAGACCCGGGTCGGCGATTGCAAGGTCACTCGCCCGGGTTGAGTGACTTTGGCAGCCCCTCGGGTTGGGTTGCGCGACCCTCACCGAAGGTCGCCCGAGGTCAAGCGACCTCAGCCGACGGTCGCCGGCGCCAAATCTGGCTCGCCGGCAGCCGTAGCCCTTTGCCGGTCCGGGGAAGGGCTGCCCCTTTCTCAATAAAAAAAAAAAAAAACCAAGGGCAAAATCAGAAATATGAAGAACTAGTGAGGGTAATTTTGGAAGGGAAAAAATAGTTTCGGCATTTTAAAGGCCATTTGAAAACTAAAAGCCAGCTTCAAAATTGAACCAAATGCACCCTAAGTTAGATGCACATTAATTTCGTATTAGAATTGGGATCAGAATAGCATTGTTACTATTGTCCACCATGGACAAATATTTTTGGTCTTGATATGATAAGTTTGAGAAAAGCATGTGGTTGTCTATGGTGCTGAACTCTTCATTTTTAGGTCCCACAATGCGTCAACTGTAGCTTAGGCTTAAGAGTTCTTTTTTCATGTGTAGTAGTCCATTCCTGTGTGTCTTACCTATGCATTTTCCTTGTCAAAATTCTTGTTTTTCTTGTAATTTATCATAATTGTAACCTAGTCATTAATTCATTCAGGAATTGACAGAAGAATCATGCAAAGGATTATTATTTCATGATGATAGGTACCCTTTCCATAATGGGAATCCCAGTGAACTGTTCTTATCGAGTGATGCAAACGCTCTGGTGAGCACATAAGAAAATTTTTGGTTATCGAAGATGGTGAAGTTGTTCATCTGAAGGTAATTACATAGTTGTTTTAAGGAATTTATGTGTATTTTTAGCCTTTATGGCATGGTCTGCCTTGTCAGTCTCTTGATCTTATGTTTTATTGATCTACCAAATGTATCTTCGTTGTGAAGATTTAGGTTGGGGGGTACTTCAGTTTAATTTGAGTCCTATCGATTTCATCTCAGTATCAATTTGTGAATATACCATTGGACTGTGTAGCCATATGGTAAAATTTGTTCAATATCACCAGTAGTAACCACATTTTTAGTTGTACTGAGAAGCTTTCGGCTCAATGTCACCAGAATTCTATTTGGCTTGACTTCTTGCATATAGTTGAATGGCAGTTTTGTTCTTTTCCACTGGAGGGTGAACTTTGATGTGGAAAGTCCTGTGATATCACCTCAATTGAGGACTGATAACTATGATCATTTCTTTCCAGATTATTTTAATATCATAGTGACTCATGAGAAGTTAAATGCTGAATTTATTCTACTAATACTGGTTGCATCAGGATGGAGGGGTATCTATCTTAAAGTTTGATGGTGATAAAGGAAAATGTGGTGTACTTTCCAGGCCGGCATCCGGACAGCATGCACTTTCTGTTCTCGAGATGGAAGTCAAACAAATAAATAAGGGAAACTATGAACATTATATGCAGAAAGAAATTCATGAACTGGCAGAATCCCTAACAACCACAATGAGGGGCAGGCTTATACGTGGAGACACCAGCAAAGCTAAGACTGTCCTTCTGGGTGGATTGAAGGATCATCTCAAGACAATTAGGGAGCTGGAGGATTGATTTTATTGGTTGTGGTACAAGTTATAATGCTGCTTTAGTTGCAAGGCCCATCTTGGAAGAACTTTCAGGCAAGTAGTAAATGATAGCTTGCAGGTTGAAGATGTTAATTTATTTTTGCCAACTGCTTTCTTGTCTGCCTGCTTTCAAAACAGGAACTCCTGTGAAAATGGAAATTGCAAGTGATCTTTTGGATCGTCCAGGCCCAATTTATAGAGAAGATACAGCCGTTTTTTGATAGTCAGTCTGGTGAAACAGCAGATACCTTACATGCACTGGAATATGCTCTCCAGAATGGTGCATTATGTGTAGGAGTTACTGATACTGTTGGCAGTGCAATTGCCAGAAACACACATTGTGCTGTCCATATAAATGCTGGTGCTGAGATAGGTGTGGTAAGCACCAAGGTGAGAGAGTACCTTTTGACATTCTGTTACAGAAATGATCCTCTCTTCTTCACGGTTTTCTTGTCTTTTTTCATGAAACTGATTTAGAGATATGCTTTTTGAGCAGGCATATACAAGTCAAATAGCCAATGTTAGCTTTAGCAGTTGGAGGGGACGCTATTTCTAATCAAGCAAGAAGAGAAGCTATAATTGATTGTCTTTTTGACCTTCCAAGTATGTGTAACTTCCTATCTCACCTTTGCAATTTCTGAACTTCTGTTGGATGTGCCTTTTCTGTCTAAACTCATGTTGATGAATTGTTTGTATGAAACGTTATCCCTTGTTAATATCTTGTAGACAAAGTTAGAGAGGTGCTGAAGCTTGACCAGGAAATGAAAGATCTTGCTAAGCTAATGATTGCAGAGCAGTCACTTCTCATGTTTGGCAGAGGATACAATTATCCTACAGCTTTGGAAGGTTCTTTAAAAGTAAAGGAAGTGGCATTGATGCACAGTGAAGGAATACTTGCTGGTGAAATGAAAAATGGTTCTCTGGCTCTAGTGGATGAGAATCTACCCATTGTAGTGATTGCTACTCGTGATGCTTCCTTCAGGTTAGCTTTTGCTGTATAGGTGTACTTGCATCCATGAAATCTCTGTTTGTTCTAAAGCTGAGGGTGTCAATGCTAACAGCAAACAATCAGTTATTCAGCAACTCCAATGCCCGCAAAGGACGCCTGATTGTTATGTGCTCATGGGGGGATGCTGCAGCTGTGTCTCTTGGTGGAGCATGTGGAGTCATCGAAGTTCCTCAGGTGGAGGACTGTCTTCAGCCTGTAGTCAATATAGTTCCTTTGCAGGTTCAGAGTATTTCTGATAGTTTTCTATGCGTCCAAGATGCAACATCTCTTTTTCCTATTATACAGAATGTGTTGTAACTTGCTGAAGATGAAGCTATGATGCAGATGAGGTGGAGCTGGATGGGAGCATCTAGCCTTTGTTTCCTTGATTTGTTTGATGTTCTCAGTGTTTCTTAGTGTTGCAAAATTCTCTCTATGATTTGGCGTCTAGTTCTAAGAGGGATTTTTTTTTTTTTTTAAGTCTCAACAAAAACAAAATAAATCAATTTTATTGATAGAGCCGAATCATTTTTCTGTTTTTATTTGTTTTATTTATTCATTGCTTATAAATTATTTTCTTATTCCTGTTCTTCCTTTCAAATAGTCTCTTTCATTTTAGTAGATTTTGCTAATTCATCGGGCATGAGATAATTTTTAACATTTTGGGTGCAGTTGTTGGAATATCATCTCACAGTCCTAAGAAGATACAATAATGTGGACCAGCCGAGGAACCTTGCAAGGAGTGTGACAACAGGGTAAAAGCCCACTGACATATTTCTTCTGATTGTGTTTACCGGCAGCCAAATGGATAATGTCATGAGAATGCAAAGCATCGTTCTAACACAGGGTGTACGTTTTGTTGATCACTTGTACTTTATTGAATGGCAGCCCTTGTAAGATCTTTTATTTATGATCAATTAGGAATTACTGTCGAAACCCACCTTTTTTGCCTTTGCAGCTTGTAATGCATTTATTTGTCAATCTGCCTCATAAATGTCTTGCTCATGGTACCTGAACGTTGTTTCAAGGTGGAGGTTGGAAGGGGAAGATTGTATCCTTAATTGGGAAAAGAGAGCAGGCGGTATAATGTGTGTTTATTTAAAGGTGCAAGATTGATGGAATTGATCTGAGTATTTGAGACGTGATTTGCTTTTTTTTTTGCTGAGATTGGTTTTTGATGTTAAGCATGTCTCTCGAGTGTTGATTGTCACGTCGATTGTTAGTCCGAGAAAAATTGTACGGTGTTCAAAATTTCCTTGATCAGTATGATATTTAACTACACAGTACATAATATGATCCAATTTGTAGACATGGACAGGCCTCATGTATTCAAATGGAAAGAATTTCAATGTCAAGATGCGCCGAAGGAGTCCATTCTGTCCATTAAATCATACGTGGAAAAAACAATTCAGCCTCTCACTAGACACCGACAAAAGCAAAACCTGAGCTCGTACTGTGCTATTAATGGTAGTCAAGTTTCTTCCCGCTGAAGCGTGCTAGTGATGGCCCGTCGTCTGTGGCCGTCCCAACCTAGACCAATCCCCGGTCCTCTGCCCCATGCACGTCTATCATGGTAAACAGGCAAGAGCTGTGGGGCTCTGGCACCGTGGAGTCTGCAAGAATGGAACACAGTGGCAAAAATAGATCCAATCTTGTGAAGGATCCACGTGTAAAGGTTTCGAGCAAGATGGAACAAGAGAACCACAGCAAGCAACACGAATGGCAACAGATAAGGGAAATAGTGAAAGGGGCTTGGGATCAACAACGATGTGAGGGAGGCCACCAAGAGAATAGCGGCAAGCATCATGAGGATGTAGAACGCTCGGGCCCAGCGAGCGGGGCACAACGACAAATGAGCAGCAAACGCCAATACAAAATAGAACAGAACACAGAAGACGGCAAGGAAGGTGGCAAAACGGTGACTTTCAAATGGGGATGCAAGCTTCCCTTGATAATTTACCTCAACAAAGTTGAGCAGTGCAGTAGAAGTGAAGGCGAAAATAGAATGAAGGGAAGCTAAGACAGGGGAGCCTAGAATATTTGTGTGGGGATGTTCGCTGGTCGGCATTGGAGTCTGGCTTATGAAGGATTCCGTAACGGAATCTTATGTAGAGATGCTTATTGGAATGACATGAGAAATGTGGCTAGAGTGGGAAGCGACCGTGGACTTTTATAGGGAGTTGAACAGAAGTTATTTGAGCCGGGGTTTACATGTCCCAACCGAGAAGAAGCTTCCTATTCCGGGTCTCCTTATGTGGCTAGAGTGGGAAGCGACCGAGGGTTTTTATAGGGAGTTGAACAGAAGTTATTTGAGCCAGGGTTTACATGTCCCAACCGCGAAGAAGCTTCCTATTCCGGGTCTCCTCATGTGGCTAGAGTGGGAAGCGACCGTGGGTTTTTATAGGGAGTTGAACAGAAGTTATTTGAGCCAGGGTCTACATCAACCGCGAAGAAGCTTCCTCTTCCGGGTCTCCGAAGGAGACCGGACTCGGACTTAGGATGCAAAAGACAGCTAGCTTGACGCACTGAGATCCACGTCATTTGAAAGCTACTTCGCCTTCCAGCTTTCACATGCCTCGTGATCTCGCGATTGAGGCCATTGTTCCACGTCACGTTGATCCCTCTCCAATCGTCCCCTTGGTGGGGCTTTCCCACCGGGATGGATCCGAAAATTCTCCATATGAGACTTAATATTCTGAAAAACTCAGACTTTATGTCCACTTTCTGAATTTTTTTTTATCCCCTAAAAAATAGATAACTTTAAATGCACTTTCAATACTATCCTAAACTTTTCTTTCACTATATAAATATCTATTTGTTTCGCGAAAAATATTTTTTAAAAAATATATCCTAAACTTTACATGAAAATGATTTTATTTTCCAATATTTGGTGGAACACATGAAAAATATTTTCTATCAATTGGTAAAGAAAATCTAATGGAGAAAATTATCAAAAAAAATTCATATCTTTAAAAAAGTTATTATTTTTTATTTTTGCTTCTTCCTTAGTGATTGACCACAAGCAAACTAAAGCCTTGCTCAAGGCCATTGAGGCTCAAGGTTGCCAAATTTTGACGAGCTCAAGCCTCGCCGACCCCAAGCAAGCTTAGGAATTGTCGCCAGAGGCTACAAGCTCGGCTTAGACACCGAAGGCTGAGAGCTCGCCTAATGCTCAATCTACCAAGATGCAAGCTCATTGCCGGAGGCTACAAGCTCGGCTTAGACTCCGAAGGCTGAGAGCTCGCCTAATGCTCAATCTACCAAGATGCAAGCTCATTCGAGGCTACAAGCTCTTAGACCAAGACTCGCCTAATGCTCAATCTACCAAGATGCAAGCTCATTGCCAGAGGCTACAAGCTCGGCTTAGACTCCGAAGGCTGAGAGCTCGCCTAATGCTCAATCTACCAAGATGCAAGCTCATCAGCTATCACCATGATTAGTGACTAGCCAAGGAAGAAGAAAAAAAAGGATGAAAAGAAAACAATTTTCAATTTTCAATTTTTTTAACTATTTTAATAAGAACAAACATTTTATCAACGACGACCCAAGCCCAAGTACCAAGGATATGTGTACAATCTTTGTGGATCTAGGCCCGAGGGTTTGGACCAAGGCTTGAACATTGGAGCCTCAAGAATGACATTTGTAAACATGAGCTTAGGTGCCGAAACATCAAGAATGGGCACAAGGGTTCGAGCTCCTCCTCGATGGACTTGGGATAGGTTGTTTGAGACTTGGTCTTGGACCAAGAACCAACGTTGTGATTTCTATGTTCAAATATAGAGTTTTGGGTTGAAGTACTAATACCTAGTCATATGTTGACATACATTTTCTAGTCTTTTAAAGAGAAAATCATTTTCTTGTATTTAAGTTTTGGTAGAAAAACAATCTCCACCCACTAAGAAAACAATTTCCTAAATTAATCAAATGCTGAAAAATGAGGGAAATATTTTTTTGGAAAATGTTTTCCACAAAAGAAACAAACCATAAAAATCCTCAACTTTAAGTCTATTCTTAATTTTCTTCTAAACTTTTTTTGTTCTCATAAATGTGCCCTTGTTAAACCTCCATAAACTTTCTCTTTAGAGATGGAAAACTCCTGGGCAAGCTGTTCAAAGGTCCTAAGCCGAGTGTCTTGAGTGTGAGCTCTTTGACTGCGAAAGATTGAAGACTCCCAAGTACAAAAGATTGAGATTGAGCTCAAAATTGAAGATCTCTTGCCACATGGAAGGAAAACTCTCTTAAGAGTAAGAATAATTGAAGAAAGTAACCTTAATTACTATAGTTTCTACTTAAATATCATATCTAATAAATTTGAATGAAAAGTTAATGGTGGCATATACGGGGTTCAAGTAAAGATTTGTGGTGTATTATTAGATAAAAAAAATTTTGGGTGGAGTTGGGGCTAGATTTAAAATTAACGATTTTTTTGGGACAAAATAGAATTTTAAGATGAAAAATTAGATATTTTTTGTGAGATGAAAAAACTTAAAATATAATTGATATGGAACTAAAGTGGGAATTTTTTGAGGTATTAGGCGCTGTTAACATTTCGAAATTTTAGGTCTCCCTCTCGTCAACAAAGAAGACTTTCTCTCTCTTCTCATTTTCGAAATTCTCTCTCGCCATCGCTCCCAATCCGCTGCATTCTCCGCGCATCGCTGCTGCCTCCGCCGTCGCCTCCAGGAGCCCCGTCGGCGGCTGGAATATGGCAGCACCAAGTTCGGCACCGGTAATTCTAAATTGCTCGCCGAATGTTTGCGCAATCGCCTCTTTCCCTGTTCAAATCTAGATATGGGGTTATGTCATAGGGGTTTGATGTGGGTGAAGTTTCCTGGTGTTGAGCTAATTGGGGAAAACTGTGCGAATGGACATCTTAGCTTTGATTTAATCTGCTGTGCAGAGCAATGATAAAAACCCAGCATTTCAGGAGAAGTTTGTGTTCTTGAAGGGCTTAGGGAGTTGAATCTTGGGGCGCGGAATAGCAATATCCTCTCTTTGGAGGACTTCGTCGGCACCGGTAAGTTACTTCCTACCTCGAATCCATTTTGCTAACAACACTGTTGCTGACTTGTTTTGGATTTTGGTCCTTGAGTGGTGGCTTGTGTTCTCATCTTAGTTGTGTTTTCCATGGTCTCAAGGGTTTGGCTCCATAAGGTTCTTTCTCAGAGCTTCAATAATATGGCCTGGCCTCGTGAGACTAAAAAACGGGCGGGTGTGATCCATTGAATCCATGCGTTGTAGAATTATGTATAAGGTTCTAAAGCAAAATACAAAAAAAGCAATGTCAGAAGATGGAGTACATAAGATGACCTTTGTCTCTAATTCACTCAGGTTTGCAGCAATATAATGTGAGTTCTTGGTAGTACTGTTCATACGTTTTGTTTCATAGAACGATATAGGCAGTCTCCCACTTAGCCTCCCACGTTAGCCTCCTGCCTCACCTTTTGGCCTCGTGATTGAGGACATGGCCTTGCTCCACCACATCAGCATAATCCCTCTCCACTTGGTGAGTGACACATGGAGCCGCGTCCCACTGGGACATATCTGAAAATTTTCTCTAACATTTGAAAATTTTGTGTCTCCCTCTCGTTAATGAAGAAGACTTTCTCTCTCTCTTCTTTCCAAAATTGGCTCTCTCTTGCCTTCGCTCCCAATCCGCTGCATCCTCCAGTGCATCGCTACAGCATTATAAATAGACAGATTCACTCAACTATTGAAGCGTGTTAAGCCACATCAAATTCTGGCAACACTGAGCAGAAAGCTTCTGTGTACAACAAAATGAGAATGCGATAGTTGATTGTCTTTTTGACCTTTCAAGAATATGTCACTTCCTATCTCACCTTAACAATTTCTGAACTTCTAAAATTTATCTGCCTTTTTGTCTAAACTTATGTTCAGGAAGTTTTTTGTGTGAAGCATTAAATCCTTTGCTAATATCCTGTAGACAAAGTTAGAGAGGTGCTGAAACTTGACCAGGAAATGGAAGATCTTGCTAAGCTACTGATTGTAGAGCAGTCACTTCTCATGTTTGGCAGGGGATACAACTCTGCTACAGCTTTGGCAGGTTATTTAATAGTAAAGGAAGTGGTATTAATGCATGGTGAAGGAATACTTGCTGGTGAGGTGATACATGGTCCTCTGGCTCTAGTGGACGAGAGTCTGCCTATTGTAGTGATTCTCTATTTGGTCTGGAACTGAAGGCGTCAATGTTAACAGCAAGCAACAATCAGTTATTCAGCAACTCCATGCCTGCAAAGGACGCCTAATTGTCATGTGCTTGAGGGGGGATGCTGCAGCTGTGTCTCTTGGCAGAGCATGTAGAGTTATTGAAGTTCCTCAGGTGGAGGACTGTCTTCAGCCTTTAGTCAATATAGTTCCTTTGCAGGTACAGAGTACTTCCAATAGTTTTCTGTGCTTGCCAAGATGCAACTTTTTTTCCTATTCTACTGAATGCATTATAACTTGCTGAAGATGAAGCTCTGATGTAGATGAGGTGGAGCTGGATGGAAGCATCTAGCTTTCTGTTTCCTTGATTTGTTTTATGCTCTTGGTGTTTGTTTTTCGATTTAGGAGTTCCAAAATTCTCTCTATGATTTGGCGTTTAGTTCTAAAAGAGAGTACTTTTTGAAGTCTCAACAAAAACAAATGAGAATATAAAGCGTTTTTGTGGCACAGAGTTTACATTCTGCTGATCACATTGATTCACTAATACTTTTCTAATCAAATGGTAAAAACTGCCAGAACCCAACTTTTTGCATGTTCACAGCTAGTTATGCATTCGACTATTAATCTACCTTGAAGTTGTAATCATGGTACCTGATCATTGTTTTTTCTAATTGACATAGCAAGAATGACTAAAACTTAGTTTCATCTTGGATACCATGCAAATTGGAGACAATATGCAGTTCATTAGTGCCTTTATCATAAAGGTCATGAAAATTGTTGTTGCCAACATTTTAGTTATCATATTTAGCATTTATTAGGGTGCAGCTATCCTCGAGTAATGACAAAGTCAGAGACTCCTTTTTTATGGTGGAATTGGTTTGAAGTATCATTTGCTGCATCATTAGATGCAAAAGGAGTCTGGTGAAGGTTGGAAGAGGAAGATTGCATCCTTATTATGGAAAAAAGAGCAGGTGGTGGGAACCAAAAAATTGGGTTATTAAAGGTGCAAAATTGATGGGATCAATCAAGTTTCAGAGACATGATGTTGCTTTTTCACTCAGATCAGTTTTTGAATTTAAAATGTTTCTGAGAGTGGCCATTATCGTGCGTTCATCAAAACGCTAGTGAACTCCACATTTCATACCTTTCTTAGGAAATAGTGCGAGGTTACTTGTACTGTCTGGTGAATTGATCAAATGGGCATATTAGGATGTATTACTTTTGCAGTATGATATTTACTCCATGGAAACGGTTCGCTTCATAGGCACAGCGGGGACTCATGTATTTAAATGGAAAGATCTTCATGTCAACTCCTTCCAAAGCAGTTGTTTATGGTCACACTTTGACATTTTGTTACCTAAGTTCATTCTATTAGTCAATCGTGTTACAAGATACAGTACGACTCTCCCTAGATACCGGCAAAAAGCAAAGCCATGAGTTCCAACTGTGCTGTTATTTGTTGTCTAACACTCTCTTATATGTTTTTTCCCTACTCATTTTTCCTTTTTCAGGGTGTGCAAGTCACAGGCACCCTGTGGGACATTTGCAGCTCTGTCAACACGGACCAATTGCCAATTCTGGCACAAAGCGCATATCCATGACTGTACGAGGCAAAAGTGGCTGTGCTCTTCCACCATGTAGTCGGCGAAAACTGGACACATGGACAGACATAAGTACAATCTTGTGTTGAACCCACATGTAAAGTTTTGGAGCCAGACCATGCAAGAGGATGGCGGAAAGCAATACCAAGAACAACAAATAGGGGAAAGAGCGAAAGGGGCCTTGGAACAACAACGATGCAAGGGAAGCCACCGAG
This sequence comes from Angophora floribunda, assembly GCA_014182895.1. Classification (NCBI taxonomy): domain Eukaryota; kingdom Viridiplantae; phylum Streptophyta; class Magnoliopsida; order Myrtales; family Myrtaceae; genus Angophora; species Angophora floribunda. The sequence goes on along the minus strand of CM024712.1, from coordinate 10,693,283 downwards.
AGCGAAGCAGTGAGCATCATGAGGATGTGAAACGCTCGGGCACAACAAGCGGGTGCAAATGATAGACGAGCAACAAGTGCCAATGAGCAATATAACAGAAGACAGAAGATGGCAACAAAGGTGGTAAAAGAGTGGGTGTCAAAAGGAGATTTAGGCTGCCCTTGATATTTCACCTCAATGAAGTTGAGCAGCACTGGAACAATAAAGGTGAGAATGGCGTGGTGGGAAGTGGAGGCAGGGAAACCTCGAATGTTTCCGTCGGGACGACTGCTGAGCGGCATTGGAAACTGGAATAGGTTGCTAGATTCTCCTTAGTCCTATGTACAGAATGATTATCAGAGTAATCAGAGAGAAAGATGGGCTACTGAAACAGGGAAAATACTAATGCATTCGAGTGGGAGCAAATCTTTCTTTTTATAATGGAGTGGTTGAGCACTGCACCAGCAGATTGTTGATCTATTCTATAATTATCTCGCTACTCTTCAGCAGTTTGATGAAGCTAAGACCGAAGGAGGGTGACATTTTTGTCAAACTGTCGTCTTGCAGTGAATGCAACGGAAGTGGGACATCACACATAAGATAGCATACTATAACTTTCATCTCATGTCCACGAAACTCTTACATTCATCTTCTACTTCACACATTGGAGGACAAAATGGAATTTGTCTAGCTTTTCTGCTTTATAGAGCGCTGGATGGTCACCGCATATCTATTTCTTTATGGAGACAAAGCAGACCCTCCGATGAGGCAGAAGAGTTTAGTGCCTCCGAAATGCAAAATTCCAAATGAACATTGATTGACATGAAATAAAATGAGTTCCTCTGGAGCATACGGAAGTTTATTTAAGTTGAGAGTATCATACAAAGCAGAGACATGGATGGAGGTGGAAGAGAGGGAATAATCTCTCTTCCTAGGCTTGCTCTTTGGGCCACTGCTATTATTCATCTGCCTACAGTTATAGGCTTTGTTTATACCCTACACTTCACTTGCGGAAAAATTGCAGGAGCTTCGCACAATTTCCTCTCCCATTTTTCAATTTAGCCAAATGACAATTAGGTGCCACCAAGCTCACATGCAAAATGCAAACTTGAGCAATCCCATTCTCAATATGCCCATCTTCTAGGACAGATACCCAGCTTAAATGGTCACCTTCCACTGAACAATGGAGACGCGTTCCTATATTACTGACTTGCTTAGGCTTTCAAAGCATGTCAGTCCTTCCAATTGTGTCACTCAGCCTCTATTAGATTGAATGAAAACAAAAGCATTTACGGCACATTGATAACAAGTCGTCATTGCTCAAGCCAAATACTGAGAAAGAGAAGTATAAGGTGAGGTCCATAAGAAAATCAAGTGATCAGTCAACACGGGAATGAAGAAGACATTCTGGTACTAGAGAATATGGTCATTATATCTATGCCAAATTTATGAGCTTTCTGAGGATCAAACAATAGCTGGAGCAAGACTGCTTTGACATATGGCATTATTTCATCGTCTTCAGTCTAATTGTACTAAGGGACAACTACTCCTGGATGTTTGCCTCCTTCAACAGATCAACATGTCTTGACAAAGCCGTTACTCTGGTCTGTTTCTTCTCTGGCTACCTCTCTGATGCATGTTAAAAAGCAGAGCTTGCAAAATGAATAGCTGACTTGTTGCGGAAGCTAGCTGCTGTGTACCTAACCTTTTTTTCGGTTTTGTACAGAAAGTTGAGAAGTGAATCTGATTAGTTGCTATAATCTGAAAGACTTGATGACAATTATGTCATAGTCACAAGATAAACAATACAAAGGGAGTGACATGAGCAATCATTCCCTCTCCAATCAATGTGAAAGCTTTAGTCAATACTGTGTGAATAAACAAATTACGGTCCTTTAAAATGGAGTGGAAAGGATAATTAGAGTCTTAAGAAATCACGGATCCTTCCAAAACGCTTAAAAACTAAAGGGACAACTGTACCAGAAGTTCTAGAACTTTGTTGAAAAATGCATTTCAATTATAAAACTCTCAAAAAGTACAAGAAATCATAATACTCATGAATTGATTAATGTGGCTTTTCTTTGTTTTTTTCTTAAAACACAGAGCATCTGTGACTTTTTCTTTTTCCTCTTCATTTCAACGCATGCTCTGCCTGCTACTATTCATCTTCTTCACTGCTCAAGCTCAACCACGACGCAATCATCATTGGAGTTTGTCCGCCAACCAAGTCTCCAGAAGAATGTCATAACTGATCTCTTCCCTACCGTCGACCAGTGGCGAGGCCAAACAAGATCCTCTAGTTTCAACTCACAATTTTTGGAGTTCCAAGCAGCCATTCTTACTATGACAGTCCTCGAGCTGTCCCCAATGTTCATCCAATGCCCCATCGACATCTGAGCAAGGGCCAGCGACACCTAGAACCTGCTGCTGACCGAACTCGAGAACCCCTATTTTCACTCTCTTTTGAACTTCACATCCTTAACCGTAACCCACCTTTTCAGATGTTCACGCTTGTTACGCATTTACCTATTAATCTGCCTTGAAGACGTAATCATGGTACCTAAACATTGTTTCATAATTGAGATGGCAAGAATGACTACAGCTTAGTTTCATCCGGGATGCCATGCAACTTAGAGCAATATTGTAGTTCATTAATGCCTTTATCCCAAAGGTCATGAGAATTCCATTGCAAACATTGCAGTTATCTACCAAAGTCAGAAACTCCATTTTTTTAATGACGAACTTTGATTGAAGCCATTCTTTGCTGCATCGTAAAATGTGAAAGGAGTCCGGTGGAGGTTAGAAAAGGAAGGTCGTATCCGTATAAGGGAAAAATAGTAGGTGGCGAAACAAAGAAGTGGGTGATTGAAAGTGCAAGATATCTGAGACCTGATTTTGCTTTTTCAAGTGGTGATTACGAGGCCTATCGGATTCGACTGGAAAGTATTCAATGTCAACGCCCTCCAAAGCAGTCGTTCATGTTCTCCCTCTGACTTTTTGTTACTTAAGTTCATTCTATTAATCAACCATATTACAAGATACAATGCGATTCTTCACTATATACCAACAAAAGCAAAGCTATAAGATCCAAAATGCGCTGTTATTGGTTATCTGACTTGCTGTATATAAGTTTCTTCCCTGCTCGTGTTTCCCTTTACAGGGTGTGCCAGCGACGGGACAGTTTGCGGCTGTGTCAACATGCACAAATTGCCTGTTCCGGCACAGAGCGCACATTTATGACTGTAAGAGGCAAAAGTGGGCGCGCCCTTCCAACATGTAGTCGACGAGAACTGGACACAGAGAGACGAAAGTACAATAAGTACAATCTTGTGTTAAAACCATGGGTAAAGTTTTCGAGCGAGACCAGGCAAGAGCAACACAAAAATCCATACAGGTAACAACAGATAGGGGAGAGAGTGAAAGGGGCCTTGGAACAACAATGAGGGGAGACCACTAAGGGCGCGAATGATAGTATTTTTGGCCAGAAATTGATTTCTAGAACAGAAATTGATTTTTCTATTTCTATTTTAAGATGAGTTTTTGAGCCAAAAAACGCTTTTGATAACGACAAAAAATTTTTATTCTTGAAATATAAATTCGTTTGATAATCAAAACAATTTCACTTTCCCAACTGGCGGCGGTAATGAGAGGGGTGGTGGCGGCCAGCGGCGGCGGCTTGCAACCGATGGCCGGTGGCCGCGCGAGGCAACCAGTGACCGGCGGCGACGGCAACCGGTAGCCAGCGGTGGGCGGGGGTGGCGGTGGTGGTGAGCGGCAAACGGCAAGAAACTTCTTCGGGTGAGAAGTAAGAAAGAGAAAAACAATTTATGATTTTTGTTCTAGAAATAGAAAAGTAAAATTTTTTTGTTTTTGATTTCTATTCCAAACCTATTTCTGGAATAGAAATTTGTTCCAGAGTAAAAAAGTAAATTTTTTTATCAAACGGATTTCTATTCCAAAAATAGGTTTGGAATAAAAATCTATTTCAGAAATAAAAAACAGAATGGTTATCATGTGTGCCCTAAGAGCAAAGCAGCGAGTATCGTAAGGATGTGAAACACTCTGGCACAAGTGGGAGCCAACGATAGGTGAGCAATATATGCCAGAGTGCTATAGAACAGAAGACAGATGATAGCAACGTAGGTTGTATAATAGTGGGTGTCAAATGGGGTCTCACATCCCGCTTGATATTTCACCTCGATGAAGTAGACCAGCACAGGAACAATAAACACAAGAATAGAATGGAGGGAAGCAAGGCAGGGAAGATGTCCGTGTGGGGACCCACACTATGGCCGGGCTGCATTGGAATAGGTTTGTAAATTATCCCCAGCCCTATGTAATGGATGATTATCAAAATGATCAGACAGAAATAAAGAGCTACTAAAATAGAGGAAGTACTAATGTGTAAGAGTTGGGAGCAAAGCTTTCTTTTTATAATGAAATGGTTAGGCATGCACTTGCAGATTGTCCATCTCCTCCATAATTGTCTCGCCACTGTTCAGGAGTTTGACGAAGCTTCGTCTAGGAGGATTACATCATGGTCAACCTATCATCTTGCCGTGGTGAATGCAACGGGGGTGGTGACATCACACACAAAAATGCATAATACAGTTGTGGATTCCATGTCGACGGAACACTCCACATTAATCTATCACTTTACATCTAGAAAAAAGGAAAGTTGTCTAGCTTTTTACTTGTTTATATGGCGTCGGATTGTCCCCGCATTTTCTCATGACGAAACCAGGATAGAAAACTTCCAATGAGCCAAAAGAATTAAAAAGTGTCCATGAATGCAAGATTCCAAGTCAACAATCACAGGATATTCTTAGCGATGGGGTTCGGTAAAGCTCTCTAGGTTAAAGGCAATAATAATTGTTTCTAAAATTGAGGAAAAGTTCCACAAAGCAAAGTCATAAACGAAGTTGGCGAGTGGAGTTGGAAACCATAATAGATAAGGGTAAGCATGATTCTAGGGTAGAATTTAAAATTGAAGAACCGGACTAGTAAGAACTTGTCCGGTTCTACCGATCCAATTCTAAGTTCCAAAATATACAAGATAGATTCAAGATTCCAAAAATTAGAGAACCTGTTTCAACGGATAAGTTCCAAGTTCTAGAGAGGTGGAACCTAAAACATGAAATAAGCTTTTGTGTTTTTCTTAGTCAATGTCTTCACACAATTTTGTGGTATTCCATATCGTCTAATGATGAATGTATAATTTGAATTAGAGTTTAAGTTCCATTTGATGACTAAGACTTTTACTTTATTAATGTTTCATATTTTTTATATGTCTAAATATTAGTTGTGATCAGTGGATTATAATAATAAGTAGCGGTTTTTGAATGTGATAATTAATTACAATCATTCTATCAATAATACAAGTAGAACCTAAGTAGAACCAAAAACCAACCCTAAAGCTTGTGATAAGGTAAGTTTCAAGTTCTAGGTTATGCAGGGTGAGTTTCAGGCTCCAAAAAATAAATATCCAATTATGGCGAACTTAGAACCTATACAAAACCTAAAACTACTCACCCCTAGTAATAGGTTTCTAGATCATCCTTTGTTTTATGTACAAGATGATTATCGACCGGCGAGCCACTGTTAACCTCGCCTAAGGTCATGCGAAAAGATTTGGGAATTTAGTTTAGAAAAAAAAATTCACAAAAGTTTCTTTACAAAGTGTATTTATTTTTTCCAAATCATATTTACATTAAAGTTGCTTCCCAATTGTTTTTTTTTTTGGTAAGGTAAGTATCATAAACTTTCAACTAAAGAAAACTGTACATTGCTTCCCAATTATTTTTATATTACAATTTACCAAATACAAGGTCCTTTGGATTTTCCCAAAAGCTTACCTCCAAAGCCAAACCAAATGCACCTATAGGGGCCTTAGAACAACAACAATGCAAGAGAAGCCACTGAGAGTGAAGCAACAAGCATCATGAGGATGTGAATCACTTAGGCACAACTAGCAGGAGTAAGTGATAGATGAACAACAAGTGTCAATGAGCAATAGAACAAACGACAGAAGATGGCAACGGAGGTAGTAAAAGAGTGGGAGTTAAAAAGGGACTTAGGCATCTCTTGATATGTCACTTCATTGAAGTTTGTTGGGAAAATCCATAATGATGTTTTGAAGATGATAAAATAATCAAAGGCTACTAACATGTTTAATATTTGAGTAACTAGGTAAAAGATGCACAAGCCCTTTACAAATAATGACTTGATAAGGTTGTCTAACGTTGAATACACTTTCTATCAATGGTGATCAAAACATTGGACTTAGAGGCATCTACAAGCTAGAGGGATCTGAGTAGAAGATGAACAAATTTAGAATGGGACATTTGATAAAGCTTGGAGGTACCATGGATGGGTGAACACTAAGATGGAGCCACGATTGCTAATATGCTTGGAAGGATTAGTAGATAGAAGCTGGAGTGAAGTTGAATATTTGCGTCTGATATAACCAAAAATTTGAGGAAGGTGGATACCAACAGAGTACTGCTTGGCTGTCACCAGCGTACTACGTGAATATCCATAGGGCTAAGTAGAATATTAGCAGAGACTAAGGCTAGATATTAGCAGGGCATAAATTGGAAATCAGCAGCGTATTGAAGGCTAGATATTAGTAAAGTGCATTACTAAAGGCTGAATATAAGCAAAAGCTTGGCCATAGTCCGATATCATCAAACAACTGGCAAGCTGAATAGCTACTATCGATATAAACAGAACACTTATATTACTTACAATGAAAATCTTGTCACGAAGTTAAGATTATTATTTTGAGATATTTTATCTCATCCCTGTACAGCTTGTGATCAAGTATGGATTTTTGTTATTGAAGATTTTGATTGACCAAGATTATCTATGCGGAATAATTAAATCACTCAAGATATCTTGATTGATCTGAAGGCAAGATAGTTTCCATAAATGAACCACTCTATTTCCATATGCCAACATTGATTGTATGAGCGATCAAAGTAACAGGAATTTCTGAACAATCGACTTCAACAGCTAATTGATCTTCTCAATGATTGTCCAATGGCTAGTTCGGAGGTTGATCCTCTAAAGGCATGTCGAGTGGGAAGATTGGATGTGGAGAAGTATAAAAGAAGACCAAGGCACTTAAGAAAGTAGGGGATCAAGAGTTCATAAATCCAAATTTAGAGCAGCATTGAAAACTGTAATAGGTTTCTAGATTATCCTTTATCCTATGTACAGAAAGGTTATCAAAGTAATCAGAGAGAGATGGGCTACTATAAAGGGAAAATACTAATGCATTAGAGTGGAAGCAATTCTTGCTTTTTATAATGGAGTGATTGAGCAATGCACTAGCGGATTGTCGATCTATTCTATAATTGTCTCGCCAATGCTTAGCAGTTTGATGGAGCTAAGATAGAAGGAGGGTGACATTATAGTCAAACTGTCGTCTGGCTACGAATGCAACTGGGGATGGTGACACCACGCTAAAGATAGCATACCATAATTTTCATCCCATGTCCACGAAACTCTTATATTCATCTTCTACTTCACACACTGGATGACAAAACGAAAGTTTGTCTAGCTTTTCTGCTTTAAAGAGCAGTGTATGGTCACTGCATATATATTTCCTCATGGAGACAAAGAAGCAGACCCTCCAACAAGCCAAAAGAGTTCAGTGCAATGCAAAATTCCAAGTCAACAATGATTAATAAAGAAATAAGTATAGGGCTAGAAAAAGAAGTTCCTCTGGAGCATACGGAAGTTTTGGCTCAGCAGCTTGGCAGCTGGTCTCGGAATCCCCATCCCATTCGCCCAAATAAAAATGGAATAAGACGGGTGTTATGAAATTTACCGGTGGGCCTCGGAGAGATTTGTTCGGATTGAGCTGTCACCGTCCATATCGGTCCAGGCTAACGCCAGCAGATCTGAATCTACAAGGGACCACCTCAATTCTTAGATTCAGTGTGCAACGGCTTTTCAGCCTTTGTTATTTGCTGCTTGCAGGCTCGAAAATCTCTATTTCACCTCTCCTCCGAGTCAACATTGGTTAATCATGAGATATTGTTTTTGGTCACCCCAGGTTTCTGATGGGTTTCAGTAAGGCTCGCCCGATTAAAGGCGAGAAAAATCGTTTTTCAAGTTGAGAGAATGTTCCACAAAGCAGAGACATGGATGGAGGTGGAAGAGAAGGAATAATCTCTCTTCCCTGGCTTGCTCTTTGGGCCACTGCTATTATTCACCTGTCCCCAGTTATAGGCTTTGTTTATACTCCACACTTCCCTTGCAGAAAACAATTGCAGGAGCTTCTTACAATTTCCTCTCCCATTTTTCACTTCAGCCAAGTAAATATTAGGTGCCACCAAGCTCACATGCAAAATGCAAACTTGAGCAATCGAATTCCCAGTATGCCCATCTTCTATAACAGATAAACTGCTTATATGGTCACCTTCTACTGCACAATGGACACCCGTCCCCTATATTACTAACTTGCTTAGGCTTCGAAAGTCATGTTAGTCCTTCCAATCATGTCATGTAACTTCTAGTATATAGAACGAAAACAGAAGTATGTATGACACATTGATAACAAGTCGTCGTTACTCAAGCCAAATACTGAGAAAGAGAAGTTTAAGGTGAGGTCCATAAGAAAATATGGAGATCTAAATGTAAAGCATACCTAGGGGAGGGGTTTCCAGTGATTTGTCAACAAAGGGGAATGAAGACATTCTGGTACCAAGGAATATGGTCATTATATCTATGCCAAATTTATGAGCTTTCTAAGGATCATACAATAGCCAGAGCAAGACTGCTCTGATACATGGCATGACTTCATCTTTTCAGTCTCATCGTACTAAGGGAGAACTACCCCCTGGATGTTTGCCTTCTTTAACAGATCGATTACTTGACAAAACCATTACTTTGGTTTGTCTCTTAACTGGCTACCTCTCTGATGCATGTTAAAAAGAAGAGCTTGCAAAATGAAGAGCTGACTTGTTGCGGAAGCTAGCTGCTGTGTCCCTGACCTTTTTTCAGTTTTGTACAGAACAGTTGACAGGTGAATTAAATTAGTTGCTGTCATCTGAAAGACTTGATGACAATTATGTCATGATCACAGGATAAACAACACAAAGGGAGTGGCCTGAATGATCATTTTCCTCTCAATCAAGGTGAAAGCTTTAGTCAATACCTTGTGAATAAACAAATTATGGTCCTCTAAAATGGAGTGGAAAGGATGATTAGAGTCTTATGAAATCATGGTTCTTTCCAAAATGCTTTAAAATAAGGGATAACTACAACAGAAGTTCTAAAATTTGGTTGAAAAATGCAATTTAATCCTAAAACTCTCAAAAAATACAAAAAATCATAATACTTATTGAGCTTATTAACGTAATTTTTTTTATTTTCTTAATACACATAGCATCTACGACTTGTTTTTTTTCCTCTTCATTTCAACGTGTGCTCTCCCTGTTAATATTCATCATCTTCACCGCACAAGCTCAATCATCATCGGAGTTTGCCTGCCAACCAAGTCTCCCGAGCAATGTCACCACCGATCCCTTCCCTACCGTCAACAGCCATTGGCGAGCCCAAACAAGATCCCCTGGTATCAGCTCACCAGATTGGAGTTCCAACCAGCCATTTTTTACAATGATAGTCGTCAAGCTGTCCCCAATGCTCATCCCGTGCCCCGTCGACATCTGAGTAAGGGCCAGCCACACCTAGAACCTGCCGCCAGACCCAAGAGCCCCTGTTTTTGAGATCTTCTGGACTTGACTACCTTAACCGTAACCCACCTTTTTGCACTTTCATGGCTTGTCATGCATTTACCTATTAATCTGCCTTGAAGACGTAATCATGGTACCTGAACATTATTTCATGATCGACATGGCAAGAATGACTCCAGCTCAGTTTCATCCGGAACACCATGCAACTTAGAGCAATATTGCAGTTCATTAATGCCTTTATCCTAAAGGTCATGAGAAATCCATTGCAAACATTTCAGTTATCTAACAAAGTCAGAAACTCCATTTTTTTTTATGACGAACTTTGATTGAAGTTATTCTTTGCTGCATCGTAAAATGTAAAAGTAGTCTGGTGGGGGTTGGAAGAGAAAGATCGTATCCGTACAAAGGAAAAAGAGTAGGTGGCGAAACAAAGAAGAGGGTCATTAAAAGTGCCAGATTGATGAAATCATTCAGATATCTTGGGACCTGATTTTGCTTTTTCAAGTGGTGATTACAAGTCCTCTCGGATTCGACTTGAAAGAATTCAATGTCAACGCCCTCCAAAGCAGTCGTTCATGTTCTCCCTCTTGACTTTTTGTTACTTAAGTCCATTCTATTAATCAACCATATTACAAGATACAATGCGAGTCTTCACTGTATACCAAAAACAGCAAAGCCATAAGACCCAAAATGCGCTGTTATTGGTTATCTGACTTGCTGTATATATGTTTCTTCCCAGCTCGTGTTTCCCTTTACAGGGTGTGCGAGTAGCTGGCACCCCCTGGACAGTTTGCGGCTGTGTCAACATGCAGCAATTGCCTATTCCGGCACAGAGCGTACATCCATCACTGTAAGAGGCAAAAGTGGGCGCGCCCTTCTGCCATGTAGTCGATGAGAACTGGACACACGGAGAGCCAAAAGTAGAATCTTGTGTTGAAACCACATGTAAAATTTTTGAGCGAGACCAGGCAAGAGCAACACGAAAAGCCAGATGGGTAGCAACAAATAAGGGAGAGAGTGAAAGGGGCTTTGGAACAACAATGATGTAAGGGACGCCACTAAGAGCAAAGCAGCAAGCATCGTAAGGATGTGAAAGACTCGAGCACAAGTGGGAGCCAACGATAGGTGAGCAACATATGCCAATGTGCTATAGAACAGAAGACAGAAGATAGAAACGTAGGTGGTATAACAGTGGGTGTCAAATGGGGTCTCACATCCTGCTTGATATTTCACCTCGATGAAGTTAACTAGCACGGGAACAATAAAGGCAAGAATGGAGTGGAGGGAAGTGAAGGCAGGGAAGATGTCTGGGTGGGGACGACAGTCAGGCTGCATTGGAATAGGTTTCTAAATTATCCCCAGCTATATGTAATGGATGATTATCAAATTGATCAGACAGAAAGAAAGAGCTACTAAAACAGAGAAAGTACTCATGTGTTAAGAGTTGGGAGCTAAGCTTGCTTTTTATAATGAAGTGGTTGGGCACTGCACTTGCAGATCGCCCATCTCTTCTATAATTTTCTCGCCACTGTTCAAGAGTTTGAAGAAGTCTCTTTTGGGAGGGTAACATCATGGTAAACCTGTCGTCTTGCCGGGGTGCATGCAACGGGTAGTGGGACATCACACACCAAAGTGCGTACTCCAGTTAAGGATTCCATGTCCACGTTACACTTCCTATAACTCTCCCACTTTACACAGACAAAAGCAAAGTTGTCTAGCTTTTTACTTCTTTATATGGCGTCGGATTTTCCCCGCATTTTCTCATGACAGAGTCAGGATAGAAAACCTCCCAATGAGCCAAAAGAATTTAAAAGTGCCCATGAATGCAAGATTCCAAGTCAACAATCGTGAGATATTCTTTGCGATGGGGTTCGGTAAAGCTCTCTAGGTTAAAGGCGATAATTATTTTTTTTTAAATTGAGGAAATGTTCCTCGAAGCAGAGCCATAAATGAAGTTGGCGAGCGGCATTGGAAACTCTAAATTATCTTGTGTTCTATGTACAGGATGATTATTGACCAATGAGCCGCTGCTTGCCTCACCTGAGGTAGCGTGAAAAGATTTGGAAATTTAGTTTAAAAAAAAAAGTTAGCAAAAATCCTTTATAAAGTATAACTTTTTTTTCAAATCACATTTACATCAAAGTTTTTTTTTTTTTTTTTTCAAATCATATTTACATCAAAATTGCTTCCCATTTTTTTTAAATTACACTTTACCAAATACTATTTACATTTTGAAAATTCATTTTTCTCGTTATTTATTTCACAAAAAATATAATGTTTTTGGAAAATATTTTTAGAAAGTTATTTTTCAAAATGTAATTATTTTCTAGTGTTCGGCTAAAACCTAAAATTGAAGTGTCCGTTTTGATAAGGAAAATATTTTCCTTCATACACTCTTTTTTAATAATTTTTATTATTTCATTTTTTAAATTGATTTTTTATTAATTTTTTTTTTTAGAAATTATTTTTTAATTATTTTTCTTCTTTTTCACCTTTTCTTCATTTGGCCAGTCACCAGCCATGGCGATGGCCAGTGACTGGCCAAATGAAAAGAAGGAAAAAAAGAAAAGAAAAAAAAAAGAAAAGAAAAACATTAAAAAAAAAATTTTTTTAAAAAAAGGAAAAAAATAAAAATAAAAGGTATTTGATAAAAAGAAAATAAGATGAAAGAAGGTATGGAAATTTTTTTCCTTTTTTTTGATGGAAAATGTATTCTACAAAAATTTTTTTCCCCTATTTTAGAAGGCATTTTTTTTTCTTTGATGGAAATGTTTTCCCAAAGGCTTACTCCCAATGCCAAACCAAATGCAATTTATTTAAGGGAAGCCACTAATAGCAAAGCAGCAAGCATTATGAGAATGTGAAACATCAAAACAACAAGTTTTGAGCAATAGAAGGAACAAAATCATATTTTCCGTGAAAGTCCTTACACATGGTATTGGTTTTTCCCAAAGCTATGCTTACCCCCAAAGCCAAACCAAATGCATCTATAGGGGCCTTAGAACAACAATGATGTAAGGGAAGCCACTAATATCAAGCATTATGAGAATGTGAAACACTCGGACACAACAAGCAAGAGCGAGTGATGAGGAGCAAACAAGTGTCAATGAGCAATAGAACAAAAGATAGAAAATGGCAATAGAGATGGTAAAAGAGTGGGTGTCGAAAGAGGACTTGAGCCTTATTTAGTAAATAGCCAAATAATGTTTGATTCTATTATTTTGTTCTTCGAGACAAAAAATAAAAATCCATTTGGTGACTTTTTTTTATTTTCAAGAACAAATTTGTCAACAAGAATAGATTTGGAATAGAATTAAAAAGTGAAAAAGAGTTACTTCTTTGTTCTTAAAAACAACTTCAAATTCAAGCCTTTTTTTTTTCTCTTTTTTTGTCTTTTTTTCCCTTTCTTCTTCCTCTTCCTTTAGCCAACCTCAGAGATGGCCAGTGACCTCACCAATAGCTAGCTTCACTCAGATTTGGTAAGGCTAAGCTCGCCCAACCATCGGCAATGTGGAGCTTAACCTCACCCAATTGCTCACGAGGTCGGTGACACCCAACCATGGCGAGGCTAACCTCTTGACCTCGACAAGGTTGAGCCTCACCTTAGCCCCTGGTGAGGCTTGGCCGATGAGGCACCCCAAGGCTAGCAACTAGAGGAAGGAAAAAAGAAAAAAAGAAAAAAAAAAAAAAAGAGAAAAATGTCAATTATTTGAAAATGAAAAGAAAATGTTTTGCGCTAGAAATTTTGAAGGTTGTGCCAAACACATTTCAATTTCAGGAATAAAAATTTTGGATAGATACTAAACACTTTCAAATGTTCATAAACTCATAGGGAATAAAATTTAAAAAAAAAAAACATTTCTGCGTAGAAATTATTCATAGGAATAAAATTGTTACTAAACACACCCTTAGGCTTCTCTTGATATTTCACCTCAAAGAAGTTTGTTGGGAAAATCTATTATGATGTTTTGAAGATGACAAAATAATCAAAGGCTATTAAGTTCTTTAATAATTAAGTAACCAAGTGAAAGATAAACAAACAATTATGCAGATGATGTATTAATAGAATCATCTAAAGATAAGGAGTCCACTATTCTATCAATGGTGAACAAGGCATTAGGTGTAGAAGGTGAATAAATTCAGAATGAGAAGTTCAATAAAGTTTGGAGGTACCATGGATAGGGGAACGGTGAGGTAGAGCCATGATTGCTAATATGCTTGGAAGGACCAATAAACAAAAGCTAGAGTAAAGTTGAATATCATCAAAAATTCTCATATAACCAAAAATCTATGGAAGCTAGATATCAGCAAAATACTGCTTAGATATTAACAGAGTACTGCCTGAAAATCAATAGGGCATAAATCGGATATTAGTAGAGTAATGAAGGTTGGATATCAACATGGCGTAAACAAGATATCAGTAGGGTACTAAAGGCTGGATATCAACAGAGTTTATGTTGGATTTCAGCAAAGTACTGAAGGCTAAATATAAGCAAGACAACGTGAAAGCTGGATATAATTAGAACTGCTAATATTAGCAAGACACCTATACTACCTACGACAAAAATCTTGTCACAAAACTTAAGATTATTATTTTGAGATATTTTATCTCACCCTTTTATAGCTTGTGCACGGGTATGGATTTTGTTATCAAAGACTTTGATTAACCAAGATTATCTATACAGAATAATTAAATTACATGAGATATCTTGATTGATCCAAAGGCAAGATACTTTCCATAAATGAACTACTCTATTTCTAAACACCAAGATTTGATAGTATGGGTGATCAAATCAATGGGAATTCTTATCAATTGACTTCAACGTTAAATTAATCATCCCAACAATTGTCCAACGTCTAGTTTGGAGATTGATTCTCTTAAAGAATGTCTAATGGGATCCTCTTAAAGAATGTCTAATGGGAAGATTGGATGTGGAGAAATATAAAAGGAGATCAAGGCACCAAAGAAAGTAGGGGATTGAGAGTTCATAAATCCAAATTTAGAGCGGCATTGGAAACTAGCATAGGTTTCTAGATCATTATTTATCCTATGTACAAGATGATTGTCAAAGTAATCACAGAGTAAGATGGGCTAGTAAAACAGGAAAATACCAATGCATTAAAGTGGGAGCATATCTTGTTTCTTATAATGGAGTGATTGTGCATAGCACTACTAGATTGTCGATGTAACGACCTAGTCCAACGGGAACAAAGAGTGGTTGCCAAGGCTAATGGGCCTAGATAAGGAGCAGCTCCTGACAAGCCTTTAAGATGGCAAATAAGACAGAATTGAACCAAAATCGAATGGTAGAGTGATTCTAAAATACTTATGTGAAAATTGAAATTAACTTACAAAAACTCATTTTGACATTATGGAAAACTGTGCTTTGGAACTCCAAAGTTAAGTGGGTTTAGGCTAGAGCACTACAAAGATGAGTGGCTTCCAAAGAAAAGTGCATGCATATATGTCAAAAGATAAAACTACAAGGCTCGATATAAGATGAGTTAAAATAAACAATACCTCAAATGAGTTAATTTATTATATAATTGTCTCACGACTCTTCAGCAATTTGATGAAGCTAAGATAGAAAGGAGGTTACATCATCGCGACTCTTCAGCAATTTGATGAAGCTAAGACAGAAAGAGGGTTACATTATGGTCAAACTGTCGTCTTGCGACGAGTGCAACGGGGGATGGGGACACCACACGCAAGGTAGCATACTATAACTTTCATCCCATGTCCACGAAAGTGACGAAACTCCTGCATTCATCTTCCACTTCACCCATTGGAGGACAAACCGAAAGCTGTCTAACGATGGATGGTCACCGCATTTTTACTTTTTTATGGAGACGAAGAAAGCAGACCCTCCAACGAGCGAAAAGAGTTTAGTGCAATGCGAAATTCCAAGTCAACATTGATTAATCACGAAACAAGTATAAAATATAAAAAGAAGTTCCTCTGGACCATACGGAAGTTTTGGGTTGGCAGCTCGGAAGCTGGTCTCGGAACCACCCCATCCCATTCGCCCAAATAAAAATAGAATAAGGTGGGTGTTAAGAAATTTGCTGGTGGGCTTCGGAGATATTTGCTCGGATTGAGCTGTCCCTATCCGTATCCGTCGATGCTGATGCCAGCAGATCTGAATCTACAGGGGCGCACCTCGATTCTCAGATTCAGTGCGCAGCGGCTTTTCAGCCATTGTTACTTGCTGCTTGCAGACTTGGAATTCTCTCTTTGGCCTCTCCTCCCTGTCTCAACATTGGTTATATCATGAAATATTGTTTATGTTCCACTAACCAGAAACGTGGAAGGAGGTGGAAGGGAGGGGCTTGCTCCTTGGGCCACTACTATTACTCACCTGTCCCCAATTGTAGGCTTTGTTTATACATCACACTTGCGGAAAAATTGCAGGAGCTTCGTACAATTTCCTCTCCTATTTTTCACTTCAGACAAATGACAGCTGGGTGTCACCAAGCTCAGATGCATAATGCATACTTGAGCAATCCCATTCACAGTATGCCCATCTTCTAGAACAGATACACTGCTTATATGGTCACCTTCTACCGAACAAGGGACACCCGTACCTATAATACTAGCTTAGGCTTCGAAAGCATGTCAGTCCTTCCAATCATGTCACTTAGCCTCTATTAGATAGAACAAAAACAGATGTACGTCACATTGATATTGATAACAAGTCGTCGTTACTCAAGCCGAATACCGAGAAAGAGAAGTATAAGATGAGGTCCATAAGAAAATCAGGAGATCTGAATGTAAAGCGCATACCTAGGGGTCTCAACTTGAGACTCTCAAGTGATTCGTTGCCAAAGGGGAATGAAGAAGATATTCTGGTATTAGAAAAAATGGTCATTATGTTTATGCCAAATTTATGAGCTCTCTAAGGATCATACAATAGTGGAAGCAAGACTGCTTTGATACATGGCATTATTTCGTCATCTTTTCAGTCTCATCGTACTCAGGGACAACTGCCCATGGATGTTTGCCTTCTCTGACAGATCGACATGTCTTGACAAAACCGTTACTTTGGCCTGGTTTTTCACTGGCTAACACTCTGATGCATGTAAAAAAGCAGAGCTTGCAAAATGAAGCTAGCTGACTCGTTGCAGAAGCTAGCAGCTGCGTCCCTGACCTTTTTGCTGGTTTTGTGCAGAACAGTTGAGAGGTGAATCTTATTAGTTGCTATCATCTGAAAGACTTGATGACAATTATGTCATAGTCACTGGATAAACAATACAAAGGGAGCGGCATGGACGATCATTTTCCTCTCCAATCAAGATGAAAGCTTTTGTCAATACCGTTTGAATAAACAAATTACAGTCCTTTGAAATATAGTGGAAAGGATAATTATGGTCTTATGAAGTCATGGTTCTTTCCGGAATGCTTAAAAATAAGGGATAACTGCACCAAAAGTTCTAAACCTTTGTTGGAAAATGCAATTCAATTCTAAAACTCTCAAAAAGTACAGGAAGTCATAATACTTCTCAAGGCGATTAATGTGGCCTCTCTTTTATTGTGTTCTTAAAATACAAAGCATCTTCGGCTTTTTCTTTTTCTTTTTCTTTTTCTTTTCAACGCACTATCTCCCTGTTACTATTCATCTTCTTCACCACAAAAGCTCAACCATGACGCAATCATCATCGCAGTGTGCCCGCCAACCAAGTCTCCTGAGCAATGTCACAACCGATCTCTTCCCTACCATCGACAGCCAGTGGCAAGGCCAAACAAGATCCTCTAGTTTCAACTCACCATTTCTGGAGTTCCAAGCGGCCAGTTTTACTATGACAGTCCTTGAGCTGTTCCCAATGTTCATCCCGTGCCCCATCGACGTCTGAGCAAGGGCCAGCAACACCTAGAACCCACTGCCGACTGAGACTCCAGAGCCCCTGTTTTCACTCTCTTCTGGACTTCACGTCCTTAACCGTAACCCACCTTTTCGGGTGTTCACAGCTTGTTATGCATTTACCTATTAATCTGCCTCAGACATAATAATGGCACCAGAACATTGTTTCATCATCGACATGGCAAGAATGACTACAGCTTAGTTTCATCCAGGACGCCATGCAACTTAGAGCAAATACTTTAGTTCATTAATGCCTTTATCCTAAAGGTCATGAAAATTTCTATTGCCGACATTTTAGTTATCTAGCAAAGTCGGAAACTCCTTTTTTTATGATGGACTTTGATTGAAGTTATTCTTTGCTGCATCGTAAGATGTAAAAGGAGGCTGGTGGGGTTGGAAGAGGAAGATCGTATCAGTATACGGGAAAAAGAGCATGTGGTGGAACAAAGAAGTGGGTCATAAAAAGGTGCAATAATTCAATCAACAAAGCATCTGAGACCTGTAAAGCGTCTCTAGAGTGTAGTGATTACGAGGTCTCTGGATTCAAATGGAAATAATTCAATGTCAACTCCCTCCAAAGCAGTAGTTCATGGTCTCCCTTTGACTTTTTGTTACCTAAATTCATTCCATTAATCAACCATATTACAAGATATAATGTGACTCTTCACTATATACAAACAAAAGCAAAGCCATAAGATCCAAAATGCGCCGTTATTAACTATCTAACTCGCCGTCTATATGTTTCTTCCCTGCTCGTGTTTCCCTTTACAAGGTGTGCAAGCCGCAAGCACCCCATGGGACATTTTGCAGCCTTGTCAACATGGACCAATTTCCTGTTCCGGTACGCACGTCCATGACCGTAAGAGGCAAAAGTGGGCGTGCCCTTCCACCATGTAGCCAGCGAGAACTGGGAACGCAGAGAGACAAAAGTACAATCCTGTGTTGTATCCACATGTGAAGTTTTTGAGCGAGACTAGGCAAAAGCACTAGGCAAAGCCATGTGGGTAACAAGATATAGGGGAAAGAGTGAAAGGGGCCTTGCAACAACAATGAAGTAAGGGAAGCCACTAAGAGAGAAGCAGTGAGCATCGTGAGGATATCAAAAACTCGGGCACAACATACGGGGGCCAATGATAAATGAGCAACATGTGCCAATGTGTAATAGAGCAGAAGACAGAAGATGGCAACATAGGTAGACCAGCGGGAGTCAAATAGGGTGTTGGGATCCTCTTGATATTTTACCTCGATGAAGTTGACCAGCACAGGAACAATAAAGGCAAGAATGGAATGTTGGGAAGTGAAGGCAGGGAAGATGTCGATGTGGGGACGATGGCCAGGCTGCATTGGAATAGGTTTCTAGGTTATCCCCAGCCCTATGTAATGAATGATAAACAAAATGGGCAGAGAGAATGAGAGAAAAATAGCTAATAGAACAGAGAAAGTACTCATGTATTAGAGGGGGAGCGAAGCTTGCTCTTTATAATGAAGTGGGGTTAGGCACTGAACTTGCAGCTCGTCCATTACTTCTATAATTGTCTCACCACTGTTCAGGAGTTTGACGAAGCTTCGTCGAGGAGGGTTAACATCATTGTCAATTTTTCGTCTTTCAGGGGTGAATGCAACCGGGAGTGGGGACATCGCACAAAAATTGCGTACCATAGGTACGGATTCCATGACCACGTTACTCTTTGCATTAGTCTCCCACTTTACACATAGACAAAAGGAAAGTTGTCCAGCTTTTTACTGCTTTATATCGCGTCGGATTGTCCCCGCATTTTCTCATGATGGAGCCGGGATGGCAAAACCCTCCAATGGGCCAAAAGAAATTAAAAGCGCCTGAATGCAAGACTCCAAGTCAACAATCATGGGATATTGTTTCTGATGGGGTTCGGTAGAGCTCTCTGGGTTAAAGGCGAAAATGATTGTCTTTAAAATTGAGGAAATGTTCCACAAGGCAGAGTAAATGGAGGTGGAAGACAGAGAGCCTCTGTTCTATGGTGCTCTTTGGGCCACTACTGTCGTTCACCTGTCCCTATAATCGGCTTTGTTTACACTCCACACTTCACTTGCCGTAAAATCGCATGAGCTTCGTATGATTTTTCCTCTCCCCTTTCATGCTTTAGACAGATAAAAGATCAGGTGCTACCAAGCTCACGTCCAAAATGCAAACTTGAGCAATCCAAATCACCAGGCACCCACCTTTTAGAACAAATACGCTGCTTACATGGTCACCTTCTGCTGAAAAATGGACACCGCACATATACTGCCGATTTGGCAAAGGCTTAAATGCGTGCAGTCAAGATGTCGAGAGTAGTCTGTCATCTCAATCATGTGGGTTCCTCACTTAACCTTGATTAGATAGAACCAAAAACAAAAAGCATCTATGGCACATTAATACCAAGTCATCATTTCTCAAGCCAAATGTATAATTGTCGCGTAATATAATGAGAAAGAGAAGTACAAAACGTCTAGATTCAGAGGATCATTGCAAATGTTAAGCATACCTAGGGGAGGGATCATATATGGAAGTGATTAGTCACCGAAGGTGAATGGAGAAAACATAGAATTACTGGAGAATACAGTCATTATAGCTATGCCGGATTTATGAGCTTCCTAAATATCACAAAATGGTTAGAGTGAGACTGCTTTGCATATCTAGCACCATCTCATTAGTTATCATTTCACTCTCACCTTACTGAGTGACACTACTCCTCGATCTTTGCCTTCTTAACAGATCAACATGTCTTGACAATATTGTTAGTTTGGTCTGTTTTTCACTGGTTACCTCTCTGACACATGTTAAAAAACACAGTTTGTACAAATGAAGAACTCACTTGTTGCAGAAGCGAGCTACCGTGTCCCTGAAATTTTCAAGTTTTCTACAGAATAATTGATAGGTGAATCTGATTAGTGCCATCATCTCAGAAAATTTATGAAAATTATGTCAAAGGCACAAGATAAACACACAAAGGGAGTGGTATTGATGACCACTTTCCTCTCCAATCAATGTGAAAGCTTTAGTTAATGCCATGTGAATAAACAATATAGTCCTTTAATGGAGTGGAAAGGAAAAGCAATGGCTTATCTAATCATCATCCTTTTCAAAATTCTTAGAAACAAAGACTCACATTTGAAACATATATTCAACTAGTACAAACTAGAAATTCAGATCTTCTCTTCCTCTTTAAATTCAAGCCCGCCAATTCATTTCTCTCCATAGACATACGAGGATTTCACCCAGTTTGACATTACAAACATGGTGACAGTCAGCTTAACAGTGACAGGCAACACAAATGCATTAGATAAGTTAGCTCTTTAGTCAACAATTTAAAAGAGAAAATTGCTCTTGTAGTCCACATTAAGCCAGGCATTTGTCCAAGAATACTATTTCCATTAAGTAATGTCAAATTTATCAGATAGAAGGATAACAAGGGATAAAGCTTGTATGAAGCACTTTACATTCAACAATCTCTACATGAAGAACAGACCATCACTTGAAGGACTATTTGACCAAGATTGACTAACTACTAGTGAATATATTATATCATCCAGAAGATTAATCACAAAATAACACAACTATTCATCCCCGAGATAACATGATTATTATATGTGATATGACTTGACAAAATAAGACATCCTGAAGATTAACCACCAAATAACACAATGACTGTTCATCACCAGGATGACATAATAAATAGACAGATTCATTTTAGTGCCAGTCACCCCTAAAGAACTTCCCACCTGACCAACATCCAATTTCTAAGTAAATATCTCTAAAAGATGAAAGATTTCAGATGCCTCACAAAAATTTAAGCATCCTCCTTAAGATGCAACACTTAACATCATTATGTCTGCAGCTCCGCAAAAAGGGTCCCAATTCATTATATTGTATAGAAAGCTCTAAGACAAGATTCCTCCTACCTTGGTTTAGTGATAGTCGCATTGGAATTCTAGTACTTGGTTTCAACCTTAGACTTGGGGGTTATTTTCCCACAACCTATGAGCCCCAAGTTTGATAACTTGACCTCAGCTTGGCATCGCATTCTCCTTGCATTCTGAGACAATTTACATGAATCCTCATGTAATTCAACTTGCAGTTACTTTCCAACTTCTGAGCTACCCTTTTCAGCTGTTGATGCATTATAATAACCTTATGCCACTTTTTTCTTACCAGACTTTCGTTTTTCTTCTTCAAGAAGCTCCTTAGTCTTCAGTTTAAGCTGGTGCCTCTGATTGTTGTGTACTCTCCATTCCTTCTCCCCATAAGGAGCAAGTTCAAGGAAACATACTGATTTAGTTCTTTGTCATCCATCATCAGAATTTATGGAGTGCTCGATCCATATCTGTTCAGTTTGATCTTTGCATGCTTAAACCTTGTCTTCCAATCTCCAATTGTATCCTCATAATCAAACTTATAATACTCCTCCATCATTGTCTCTTTAGATCCCTTTAATAAAGATAGTCCCATCCATGCTTTCCATCCTCAGAAGACGCAGTTTCTTCATTCTGTGCCTCTACAGTGTGATCAGACTCCTCCTCCTCCTTCTCATCTTTATCTTTGGCATAAATTGGGAACCAGATCAAATATTGTTTTGAAAGCTAGTCATTTAAAATTCAACTCACTATTTAAATGGAACTGCTCAATGACCCCAACCCAGTAAAGAAAAGGTTCGCATCCAGTAACTACAAAATCTTCGGCATCCTGTAACTACATCTCATGTCCTTTGACAATGTGAAAGAGTAAGATCTGCATAACTAGCTTGTCCTTTTTATAATAGATCAGGTCTTCTATGGTGTCAGATTTACCTTGGAGAAGGCTCATATTCATGCTAAAAGGATAACTCTCAAACAGCTTCATTCATGCTATAAGGATAACTCTCAAACAGCTTCCATTTCATTATTTCAAAAGCAAGGACAACTGTAGAAATTAATTTAGAAAAACATTTTTAATTTTCGCATAGGTTGGAGCACTTGCAATTACACTATCTCTGTTTTCGCACTCTGTTTTGCTCTTGCAGCCATATATACAAATAATTAATAAGATACTAAGTTAAAAAAACGAAAAATAAGAATCTGTTTTAGTTCTCAAGACAAAATGTATGCATGACTACTCATTAGTGATTGTCAAACCAAACAAGATGTATGTCGTCCAACCTGACCCCAAACTCTTTGTTCCCAACCTATTTGGCTTTGAGACTACTGTTATTTAAGTGGTATCCCTAAATTTAAAATGAATTCACCACTGAAACACATGAACAAAGACATGAACTGGGCAAATATAAAAGGAAGAGATGCTTCCATTTCATCCAAATCAGAAGTTTTTGCTAGATCCACATTCTACTAAGCAGATCTTGACATAATCCAAAAATATAGTCAGCATTAGTACATTTTGGACATCTTTCTTTTTTTCACCTGCATGTAGTTGGTATTGAGAACAGCAAAGATTACTACTTACTAGCTTTAATTGGCAAGGAAAGGGGCATGCCCCAGGAGAACCATAATTAATAGCCAAGACGTTAACATCATCCTGCAATAATATCAGAAAGAGTTATTTTACTTGGTGTTCTACACAGCTCTGATCCACTACAGATGGAAATGAGGTAACTTCTTCAAAAGCACCCATTTAAGTAAAATTTATACCGTATCTTCTGTTTCAAAGATGGAAAGAAGGTAATTTTTTCAAAGAAGAAGCCATGAATTACAAGGAAAATGCATCCAGCTGTTTGATCCATGCCAAGTAGATATTACCAAGTGTATCACAAAATGCTCATCCAGACCTTCGCATGGAAGACATCTCTGGGAAATAGAATAGGAGTGTTAGCCTTGCTTTAATTTTATAGGGGTAAAAAAAAATTAGAATAATTATCAATGATACCAATTTGAACAATACCGTCCTTGCCCATTACAAAAATATCAGCATGCTCAAGATTACATCATGACCATCCAACATGTGAAAATTCAAGCTTGTGTGTGTGGTTTCAGAGGGCAGGCATTCCAGTTACTGAAAACTACAAATCAATAGTGCCACATTGTATTTTCCTCTTTACTCTAAACTCAGTTTGTGAAAAAATAAAGGCTAATCTAAGATTACATTTCAATCATCATAAAGAATTCACAACCCAACCTTCAATCCAAGTTAAAACCAGCTAGAAATATGAGAAAGCAAACTTATTAGATAAGTACTCCTTCCTTAACACAAAACTTGGATAACAAATTATCATGCTTAAGTGATACATAATAATACGACAATAAGGTAGATAGAAAGCAATAGTTCTCTGAGCATGAGATGCTATATCACAACAACGCCTCATGTATTTGAAGTAAAATTAAAAATTACTGCATTGATGGAAGAAACAACACAGTCACTCCCAGGAGGACTCAAAACATTGGATGGCAGTTTTATCCCATCAAAGTCATCTTCTTGCAGCAATTTCTGCAAAAAATAGGGCCAAGCCATGGTCAGAACATTAGCAAACCTCCACTACTTGATTTAAGTTGGAAGACCTGGAGCTTGTCCTTGTCGACTTCAGTAAAAGCATTCCTCAAGAACCACAGCTTGGTGAGATTCCAAAATCGAACAGTGAAACAGCTTAATGAGGTGACCAATTCGGAAAAGCAAAAGAGAAAGGAAAGGAATAAGAAGAAGAATTAGAAGAGCTAACCTGGGGGAATGCGGCTATGAGCTTTCTAAAGATCATAAAATGGCTAGACGAAGACTGCTTTGACATATCTAGCATCATCTCATCATTATCTTTCCAGTCTTATATTACTAAGTGACAACTACTCCTTGATATTTGCCTTCTTAACAGATCAACATCTCTCGACAAAATCATTACTTTGATCAGTTTCTTCGCAGGTTACCTCTTTGAAGTGAATGGTTGCAGAAGCAAACTACTGCGTCCCTAACCTTATCAAGATTTTTATAGAGGTTGAAAGATGAATCCGATTAGAGCCATCATCTCAAAAAATTAAAAACAATCAGGTCATAGGCCCACGATAAACAACATAAAGGAAGTGCCAGCGATGACCATGTTCCTCTCCAATCAAGAAGAAAGCTTTAGTCAATACCCATGTGAATAAACAAACTATGGTCCTTTGATCGAGTGGAAAGGAAAACTACAGGTTTATCAAATCATCATCCTTTTCAATATACTTAAAATCAATTACTAACATTTGAAAAACATACTGAACTAGTACACACCTAGAAATTCTGATCTTGTCATCCCCTTTTGACTTAAAGCCCACCGATTTACCTCACTCTATAAACACGTGACAAGTGCACCCAGTTTGGCATATTAAATACGGCGACAGTCAACTCAACAATGATAGGTAACTCAAATGCATTAGATATGTAGGCTCTCTAGTAAATGGTCTAAAAGATTCCACATTAAGCCAGGCATTTGTCCAGACAAATATTTCCAGTAAGTAATGGCAAACTTACCAGACAAAGGGGTAATAGGGGATTAAGCTTGTGGAGAAACTTCATATTCAAAAAGCTTTATGTGAAAAAGAGACGCCACTAAAAGGACTAATTTGATTGAGATTGACCAACTACTAGAATATATATAATATGACATGACAAAATGAGATATCCAGCAGATTAATCACAAAATAACACAATGACCATTCATCTCTGAGATCACATGACACCAGATTCATTTTAGTGCCAGTCATCCCAAAACAACTTTTCCACTTGAGAGTAAAATACAACTTCTAAGTAAATTTCTTTAAAAGATAAAAGAACTCAGATACCTCACAAAAATTTAAGCATCTTCCTTAAGATGCGACACGTAACATCCTTATGTTAGGACCACAAAACGGGTCTCAAACACATATATTGACTAAAAAGCTGTAAGACCAGAGGCCTCCCACCATGGTTTGGTGCTAGTCACATTGGAATTCTAGTGTTTGGTTTTACCCTTAGAGTTGGGGGTTATTTTTCCATAAGCTATAAGCCTTGAATTTGACAACTTAGCCTCAGCTTGGCGTCTTTTCCTCCTTGCATTCTTAGACAATTTGTGCGAATCCTCATGTAATTCGACGTTTTGTGACTTTCCATCTTCAAAGCTACCACCCTTGTCAGCAGTTGATGCATTAGAATAATCTTTACGCCTCTTTTTCTTGTCAGACCTCTGTTTTCCTTCTTCAAGAAGCTCCTTTGACTTTAGTTTAAGCTGGTGCCTCTGATTATTGTGTACTCTCCATTCCTTCTCCCTATAAGGAGCAAGCTTCTTCAAGGAAACATACTGATTTAGTTCATTGTCATCCATCATCAGAATTTCTGAAGTGCTCAATCCATATCTGTTCGGTTTACTCTTTGCATACTTAAACCTTGTCTTCAAATCTCCAATTGTATCCTCATAATCTAACTTATAATACTCCTCCATCATTGCCTCTTTAGCTCTCTTTAGCAATGATAGTTTCCGTTTCCTTTTACGTTTTCCATCCTCAGAAGATTTAGTTTCTTCATTCTGTGCCTTGGGGATGTGATCAGACTCCTCTGCCTCCTCCTCCTCCTCCTCCTCCTCCTCCTCCTTCTCCTCCTCCTCCTCCCTGCTCATCATCATCATCACTGTCATCTTCACCTCCATCATTTAACTTGTGTCTTAAGCTTCTTTCTCTAGCTGCTAAGAATCCATCCTTAGACTCTGATTCATCCCAGCCAATCGGTAGTCCTAGCAATTCATCTTCCTTCTTGAAGTCTGGTTTTTCAATTTCTCCACCTTCTTCATCTCCATCACTGCCAAAGTCAGG
Source organism: Angophora floribunda (assembly GCA_014182895.1). Taxonomy (NCBI): domain Eukaryota; kingdom Viridiplantae; phylum Streptophyta; class Magnoliopsida; order Myrtales; family Myrtaceae; genus Angophora; species Angophora floribunda. The sequence continues at coordinate 10,666,987 of CM024712.1, read as the reverse complement.
GTCCACATCATCTGTGTGGTAATACTTCTCATTAAAAACTTGCTTCATCATCCTATCATATTCCTCGGGATCAAAGTCATCATCGAGATCAACTACATCCAATGGGCAGTCCTCATCTTCATCTATCCCAGCAATCTGCTTAAACTTTTCAAGCTTTTGCTTCATCTCCTCCTTTTTCAAATTCTTCAAGTGCTTCAACTCCTCCTTCCTTTCCATCTCAGCAATCTTCAATCTCTCCTCCTTGCTCTCTCTTTGCTTCTTCCTAGCCTTCTCTTTCTTCCTCACCGACCCTTCGATGGTCCTTGAATGACCCAACACCCTGTCACCTGCATCCTCCTCGTGCCTGAAATTGGTTTCATAATCCTCTTGCTTCTCAATCTCCTCCTCATCCCTCAACAACTCTTCCAACTCCTCCTCATTAACATGTCCTTTGCTCTTCTTACCCTTGTCAACCCACATCTTATTCAAAAAGAACTCCTTCAGAAACTTCTCATTCTCACCCAAACCCTCGCTCCTGCCAAAATATTCATCTAGCTTCTGCTGAAACTCTGCATCAGCACCACCTCCAACTGGATCACCATCGTCTCTCCTCTTCACTGTCAAAAGATCACCATCATCGCCATCAACCCCTGCAGCCTCCGCAGCTTCCAAGAAAGCCTTTCTCATTTCCTCTTGCTCCTCACTGTAGCTCTTCTTCTTAGTAGCCTCTGTCTGGCCATCATCAAAATCAGGTCCCTCCTCAATCAGTTGCTTGGCCACCACATCTTTCAAATAAAGCTTATGTTTTCTCTGCTTCGACCCCTTCTCTTCATTTCCATCACTATCTTCAGACTCAAAAAGAGCGACATTCTTCTCTTTAAGACTTGGGTCTCGGCTTCGCACCTTAAGTAGCGCATTAAAGAACTCCAGGTCCTCACTAGCCTTATTCACGTCAACATCAACATCTGAAGACGATGACAACTCGGAGGAGGACTCGTCACCTGATTCAGAGGAAGAGGAGGAGCCACCTCCAACAACGCCCTTCTTTTTGAGCTCCTGAAGCCGATGGAGGTCCTCGCGCTTCTTGTTATGCTCGAACCGGCGAGCGTATTCTTTGTTGATCTCAATCTTCGACACATTTTCGTCATCGGAATCGCCGCCATCAAACAGCTTCAACCCCATCCCTGAAGCGACAGTCAGCAATCACAAGCATGTTTATTCGACGGACAACAAAGGGAGGAAACAATTTGTTCCCACAAACAGACGGTGCACATTGGACAAAACAAGAACAAAAAGAAGAAGGAGAAGAAGAAGCACAGCGAATTGGAGATCAAAAACAGCTCTACCCGAAACGCTGAGTGCAAAACTCGGGCCGACTGAATGGGCAAATATTTCACAAAATTTCTCTTACAACTCACTAATTACAAATCGTCAGGTGCCCTCGTTGAAACTATGGAAAACAAGATCATGGGGTCTCATGAAAAAACAGCGAATAAAACTATGAAACTTTCCGAGAAAATAGCAGCAAATGATCAAGCAACAGAACAAGCAAAAAGAAAATTAAGGGGAAGAAACGGATTGGAGCTTGGCCTACCGAGGAGAAAGGAGCAAGAAGAGAGGCCGCCGGAATAGCAAGAACGTCAGGCTCTCCGTCCCTCGCCTCCCCGGCGTAGGTAGTCGCGGCGGCCGGCGTTCGGGGGTCGTCTTGTCGGCGGCGGCCGGCGTTCGGGGGTCGTCTTGTCGGCGGCGGAGGGCGAACGCTAGAAACCCTAGAAAGAGAGAATCTGCTCGTTTGATTTGAATCAGGTAAAATTCCGTTGGATTGCGAAAGATAAAGCAATTGCGGCCTCAAGTAGTTTTGGGCTCCATACAAAGCCCAAAAAATTTTCATTAGGGAATGAATTTTTATTTTTTTTGGCGGAGTTAAAGACGAGAATAATAATAAAAAAACACCAACTTTAAAATGAAGAAAAAACCCACGTGAAAACAAGCAAAGCAAAGCAAAACGTAATGAGGAGAAGGAATTCTATCGTCGGATTGCACGCCCACCATAATCAGTACGTTCAACAATAAATAAAAAAAAAAAGACAGAAGAGAAAATATTCACCGATTCGATTTATTTTTTACATGTAAGTATTTTCATTCTTTCGTGAGATGGTTCGGTTTTATTGAAAAATTTCAATTGATTTAAATTCATACACGTCAACTTAAATCCGTTTGAAATGTAATTAGGTCAAATCGTGACTGCAAATTCGATTTAGCTATTTCTCTTTAGAGTGCGCGATACCACTTTTTTTTTCTGGCCCAGGGAGGGGTGGGGGGGCTCTGGCCATGATTCACCCAATCGTGGGCTTTTGAGTTTTGTGTACTTTCAAAGTTTGAAGTGAATTGTTTGGACTAATATTTTCCATGCCATATGATAAAAATGAAGTTAGGTAGTGTTCTCGTTGTATCTCCGATAATCGGCACAAGTTTTTTAACGAATAGACTTATCGTTAGCACATTGAAAAAGGTGAAGAGTTTAGCTCATGATTCCACATATAGAAAACTAGAATCTGCTCTAAACAATTGATTCAAAGAAAAGCATGGTCTTATTTAGGGAAACAAATGGATTATCAATAGCCCATCATTTGATTTCCCCAGGTGGGAACAGAAAACAAGTACGGGGTTCAACCATTCACCCCTAAATCCCGCATCCACCATGCCAATAAGATATAGTTAATGCAACTAAGCAAGCCTCCTGACAGTTCGCGAGTCTTTGCTTTCGCTCAGCAACCAGCTCGATGCCGTGTTTTACAACGCGTGATGAAGTTGTCGAGCCATCTTGACATCCCCTAAATCTGCAACAAAATCTATGCGAGAACAAAATCTAAATCCCCGTGAGTCCACCTTTCATCTTCTTCTCACAGCTGTGGGACCGCGCTGAGCTGCGACTGCACCCTGTTGGGATGCCGCCTGGCCACCTGCCTGCTCCTCAGGTGGCATATTCATCGCCTGTGTTACGGCATTCATGACTACAAGTCCAAGAGGGATCGCGTACATCCACTGAAAATCACAGGACTCAATGATGAGCAATTGGAGATTTTAACTTCTGAGGGACTTGTATTTAGGAAAGGGAAAAGGCGAACTCACATATTTGGCCCAAAATGATTTTTCTGGAGGCTTCACAACTTCAGCCTCTCCGTTCTCGCCGAGGATTATCTCTTCCGTGAATACTGGAGTCCTGCAACAGGTGAAAAAATATGACAAATGAAGCACCTACTTTCCTGTATGAATGCAAACCTACTATCTCACCTGGATAAATACCATTTAGGTACTCAGTATGACAAATTCTTTTATGCACCAGAAGACTGGCTAAGCATTTTATGTCTAAACGTGAATGAGATACTATCGTGCCAGATGCTTTTAACATTGTCTTTACTTTCCCAGCAACAAACTCTTAAGACAATAAATCCCCACTGAAATTCTGAAGTCAAGTTTCATTTTTTATTTGATTGGAACTCCAATCACACAGGAAACTCTTCATAAGCGCATGCTGATTTGTTACCACCACTAATACATCTCCATAGTGAAAATAGAGTGGAAACATGAGTTGACTTTTTCTAGTATTTATAGAATGAGTTGCCTGGTCATAAATTAACGCAAATGCAAGCCTATGAGAGATTACGAAAGAGAAAATAAAAAAATGATATTACTAGATCATGTACCTTGGTGCCAGGTCAGTGCTCTTCAAAAAATAATGCGATTTAAACGACCACTTTGCTGGCTGAAACATAAGAAACATTATCATGAATGGAAAGGTTACAAAGGCATAGCCAAACCTCAAAATTAAGGACAGTTGAACATCAATGGATCATCAATGCTGAATATGCAATTGTCTAAGAGGCTCATGTTTTTGCCACTCCAAGTATGGCCAAAGACACTGCTGCCACTTTGAATAGACGTTATTATCCCTTGCGGTTCATACTTTAGCATGCTGTTGGAACTTAAAAATTTTCAATTGCGTAGACAAATGCTATCTTGATTTTAATTTATTTCTTACTTTGTTCCTTCTTTTTGTTTGGTTTCCTCTTTTCTTTCCATTGGGGACAATACTAGTGATCCTCTTTTCCAAGTTCTGGCCAATAGCCAACTAATCATTGTGTTAATGAGCAGCATTTTTTTTCATTTTGTACTGGGATATTCAAAAAATAACCTAAGTACAAGTGAAAAAAATCATCTACTAATATAAACAAATGCCTTTGGTTTAATTAAAATTCCACCATATGTCATTATGCTATAGTTTGTGTATTTTATCTGCTCAACTTTCATTTTATTCAGTGAACCTAATAATCCTTTTTTTTTTTTTTTCATATGATTACTACACGATTTCTTAATGGATACTTTTAGAAAAGATTAACACTATGACAGAGGTAAGTAAATTAAAAATCTAATCATCTATTATAACCATGCATATTAAAAAGAAAAAGCTCCATAAAACATTATTACATGGAAAAGTCATCACTACACGAATGAAATTGAGCAGTTAAATACTCAGATTATAGCATAATAAAGTAGTGAAGTTTTAATGAAACCAAAGACATTGTTAATACAAGCAAATGATTCTTTCACTCAATTGTGCTTAGCTTATTTTCCAAATAATGGTTTCCTAGTTCAGTATAAAGAAAAGAATGCAACTCATTAGCACAATAACTAGTTGGCTATCCACCAAAGAAACTATTTTTGTGGAAAATAGTATCACCACTTTCATCCCAAGTGGAATTACAAGATATGAAAGGAGCCAGACAAAAAGAAGAAAAAAAGGCAATAATAAATCAAGAGTAGGCCCCACATTTGCCTTAGTCACCATAATTGAAACTTTTTTAAGTTCCAACATTATGCTACAGTGGAACCCACAAGGGATAATATCGTCCATGGAAAGTGGTAGGGGTGTCTCCAGCCATATCTAGGGTGGAAAAAGTGTGAGCTTGTTAAAATTATAAAAACATTATCCTAACATTACCTCCTTGAGTCAATTTTACCATCCACAACCACAACCTAAGGACTACTAATTGATTAGGAAGAAGTCCCATGCCTTTTAAGGTCAATGGCCAAGTTAAGAGATGGTTAGAACAGAATGACATACTCATTATCTTCAGCGTAAATTAGGAACCAGATGAAATAATTTTTTGAAAGCTATTCATTCAGGCTTCAGCACAGATATTAAAAATGAACCGCATAATGACCCCAACTTAAGAAAGAAGGAGTTTGCATCCTGTAACTTAAATATCTTCAGCAACCAGCTAAAACCTTTTCCCATTAGCTGAGAACAGCTTTATCATCACAATATTTTGCTGGCAGTGCCCATAAAGTACTCCATCTTATGTGCTTCGACAATGTGAAAGTGCAAGATCTGCATCACTAGCTCATCCTTTTTATATTAAGATCAGGTATCTTATGGCATCAGATTAACCTTCATGCAAAATCATAGAGAAACTCTCAAACAGCCACCATTTCATTATTTCAGAAAGCAAGGTGACATGTAGAATTTAATTTACAAACATTGGTTTGATTTTGGCAAAGGTTGGCTGCAAATTCATGATTGTTTAATAGAATTTGCAAATACACTATCTCTGCTTCAGCTATTTCACAAATAATGAATAACATTCCGAATAAAAAGGAAAGTGAAAAAATAAGAATCCGTGTTACTTCACAATACAAAATCTATGCATCTCTAATCCCTAGTGGTTATAGAACCAACCAATATATACGTCAGCCAATCCGACCCCACACACTTTGTTCCTGACCTATTTGACTTTCTGACTTCAGTTATTTAAGTACTATCCCTAGATTAGTTCAAATTCTTCACTGAAACACACAAACAAAGACATAAGATGGGTAAATATAAAAGGAAAGAGATGTTTCCAGTTCATCCAAATACAAAGCTTTTTCTACATCCATATGATCTGCTAAGCAGATCTTGACATAATCCAGATATATAGCCAGCATGAGAACATTTCAGACATTTCTTTCTTTACCTGCACATAGTTGGTATTGAGAAGAGAGAAGATTATTACTTACTAGTTTCAGTTGGCGAGGATAAGGGCATGCCCCAGGAGGACCATAATTAACTGACAAGATGTTAACACCATCCTGCAATAATATAAAATAAATTATGAAAATTAACATTAACCAGAAGATGGAAAGAAGACAAATTTTCCAAAGAAGAAGCCATGAGTTACAAACAAAATGTCTCTGGCTATTTGATCCATGCCAAATAGATATTTACCATGTGTATCACAAAGTACTCATCCAGACCATCACGTGGAAGACATCTCTGGGGAAATACAATAGGATTGTCAATCTTCCTTAAATTATAGATGGGAAAAAATAGTTAACAAGAATAACTATCATGGACAACCAATTAGAACAAAATAGTCCCTGTCCCTTATGAAAGATAACAGCATGCTCAAAGTAACTCCATCACTGTCCACTATATGAAAATCAAAGCCTCTGTGTGTGTTTGGGGGAAGGGATATTCCATCTAATGAATACTACTAATGCCGCAATGTATTTTCCTATTCACTCTAAACTCCGTTTAAGGAAAAATAAGAGCTAATCCAAGGATTACATTTTGATCATCAGAAGGGGTTCACAGCCCAAACTTCAATTCGAGTCGACACTAGCTAAAAATATGTGCAATTAAGCAATCTTTTTATATAAACGACTCCTTCCTGAACACAAATCTTGGCTGGCAAATGATCATGCTTAATAGGTCAATCAAAGCGCAAGTCGAGACGGAGATACAATTCTACACCACAATACAGTCTCGTGTGGCTGAAGTAAAGTAAACAATTACCGCCTTGATGGAAGCAACAATGTAGTCCCTCCCGGGAGGACTCAGAACATTGGATGGCAGTCTTATTCTATAAAAGTCATCTTCTTGCAGCAATTTCTGCGACGAGGGCCAAGCCACCGTCAGAACACAGCAAAACCTACAATCACATGATTGGAATCGGAAGGAAAATGCGATGTCACCTCGAACTTCTCCTTGTCGACTTCGGTGAGAGCATTCCTCGACAACCGCACCTTGGTGAGACTCTACCACCAAACACCCCGGACCACCTCGATCAGAATATCAATTCGGAAGATCAAAGAGAAAGGAAAGGAGGAAGAAGATGAAGAAGAAGAGCTCACCTGGGGGCCGTGGGACCAGGTCTTGAGGCGAGCGGAGAAAGTGCCGGCGGGGGAGAAATCGGAGTCGCCGAAGGCGTGCTCGAGGGTGAACTGGACCTTCGAGTCAGACTCGGCGGCCTCCGAGTACCTCTTCCTGGATCGGGGCGGCGAAACCGGATCGACCCCTCCCCTCCCCCTCCCCTCCTCCGATCGCCCCCACCAGATCGTCGTCCTGCTCGATCACGAGCTCATCGGACTGGAAGGCGCCGACGCGGTGGTGATGCGATGCGGTCGCCAGCAACACCGCCATCACCGTCAAGATCCACCACACCTTCTCGCCCGCCATTGCTGCCGCTGCTGCTGCTGCTGCTGCTGCTGCTGTGCCGTGGTCCAACTCTGCAAACTCCGACTTCACCTTTGAGGTCGAGGTCGAGGTCGAGAGAGAGTAGCGGATGCTTGGGTGAGCCTGGGACTGGTTGTGCATTTGGGCCGTAGATGGGCCAAGCCCAGCTAAACTTACCTTTCCCTTTGCATTTGGTATACGGGTTAGGCAGCTGGGCCAGTTCGACCCGAAAATAGAACCGCATTAGCCTTGTCCGACAAGATTCGGGCCGGTTCGCATGGGGACCGGGTTGATTCCCGGGAACCGGCCTTCACCAGTTCGGCTTCTCTAGACCGATCGCTCCTGATTTTTTTGTTTTTTTTGGTCGGAAATAAAGTTTCGCTACTAAAGTCAGCCCAAAGGCAAATTACAAGCAAAACCAAATTCCAGACATAGTATCAACCGTAAAGGATGATGAGGGGGATTTTCTAGCCAATTACAAGAAATGATATGTTTTGATGAGATTTTGCAACCCACTCCGTGGCCCGGTTCGTTTCTAACGTGGTTCAAATCTGAGCTTTGTTCATCCTCGTTGGCCCAATAATTGTCTGCAATCCAACATAAGAGTTCTCGCAGCCCATGGTAGCTCTGATCGGCCTAGTATTCCGTTGACCAAAGATAAGCTATCAGTAACTATCTCTACTTCCAGATTGGTTTCTTGTACTTGTTTCCCCATCTCAGAACTGTCATTGTTTAAGCTCTATAGAGTAGACCGCATTGCTAGGGTTTCTACCACAAGAGCTGAAGAAGTATGGATCTAGTGGGCAAAACCACTCAAGAGTCGACCCTCACTATTTTTGATGATTCCCACAACCGGTCCTTCCGTTGTCGTGCTGCACTAGAATGTGTCAACATTTAATTTCAAAGCTCAGGGGGTGGTGGTTGCCATTGCTTCGGAGAAGAGATTGGCCTTGTTTTTGTTGTTATTGATTTCCTGTTCCGCTTTTCATATAACTCCATCAAGGATTCAGCTTCCCTCACGATCCAGCTTAGGTTGGGTTTCATATTTTGGAAAACCAAAGCATTGCGCACCTTCCGGATGAACTAGAGTGTACCGGCGAACAACACCTTATCTTGTGGTGCAGCTCTAGACATAAGGTAATTGTATACCCGCTTATCCATCCAAGTAATTTATGCGGAGGGGTAATCATTCGAAATTTGGGGTTTAATCATACATTTTTTATCCAATCCCAAAGGGTGAAGAGATGTTCAATGGACTCTAGGGCACAACCACAAACAAATTTGTCCAACCAGATTAATCTACATAAATGATTTCGATTAGATTGCAGTAACATAGCGTATTTATCCAATCGGGTTCATCTCGTGTGGAGTGCGGTGGTCTTGCATGCTTGTTCTTAATCGTATAGGTTAAAAGATAAAAGCCACTTCGAATTGATTGGTATCGGCCAATAAAACCACAATTCGTATTGACCCGAAATGTTTTCGTAACTATGGCTCTATTTGTTTCACAAAAAACAAATAATTTTACAAAAAAGTTCTAAAATTACTCAATGAAAAATATTCTTACTATTTACGATAATTTATATCTAAACATCTTCATGAACAATAAAATTTCCCATTCATTTATTTTTATAGGTGACACGAGCAATCATTTATAAAACGATATTTTTTAATTTATTTTCGTTGAAACAAATTCACTCTTGCCTCACTACGTACTTGCGCCTGGAATTGTTAGGAGTGGATTCCTCCTCTGCAAAATTTAGAGCATCTCGAGAGTTGGATTTTTTTCCAGTTCTTGATTTTATCGAAATTTAGAGTATCTCGAGTTGGATTCCTCCCCAAGTCCCAATTGTACGCGTCAGCATTACGGGCATGTCGTTCCATGTGAAATTTTGAGCACTCGAGAGCCGGAATGGTCCAATTTTACAGGACCGTATGTCGGCCTCGAACGCTTGCATTGCTATCTCCATTGCACGACCGCTGGGTCAACTTCAGATATAATTTTGGTATTTTCCTAAACCACCATTTAATAGTTTTCTCCTTTTGAGGGGAAAAGTGTTAGAAAATGATGTAAACCTATTGACTTAATGTTAATTTTGTTCTAAATCTTTTAATGGTATCAATTTAAACCTAAATCTTTTTTATTTGATATCAATTTATTCCTAAATATTTTGAACCGATGTCAATTTAGTTCTAAACCTTTTGATTTTATGTCAATTCAGTCATTCTATCTAATTTTGACTAAATACTAAATTGGTACCAAGTTAAAAGGTTTAAAACTAAATTGGCACTAGTTCAAAAGTCTTAGAATTAAATTGGCACTATTAAAAATTTTAGGACTAAATTGGCACCAAATTAAAATGTTTAGGACTAAATTGACACAAAGTCAAAAGGTTTTGGCTTAAAAAGTTTGAGATTAGATTGGAACAAAAGCAATACATTTAGGACTTTTCTAACCCTAGAGCCTAAGCCCGCATGCTCATTAGTATAGGTCTAGTCTATAATTCTAGTGATAAATCTTTTTACACTCAAGTAATCCAACCACTATAAAGTGGAAAAAGTGATATGCTTGCTCGATGTAATATGAGTGGGTGATCGGGTTTAGGTTGGGTCGAAAATGGCCCAACCCATATATTGACCCATTTAATCTATTTTATTTGACATATTTTAACTTTTACTTAACTCATATTTGATCAATATTTAGTTTTCACTTGACACATATTCAACTTTCACTTGACCCATATTTGACACTTATTTAACTTTCATTTGACCCATATTTGACTCATTTAACTAAAAGTGAGTCATAATATGGGTTTATGACCCATTTTGACACCTCTAATGCTTGCTCGCTGTAACTATCAAGGGTGATCATGGTCCGGGTTGGGCCAAGCCACCCCCTAACCCTAGGACCAATCCGCATAGTGTTGGTCCTCAAATTTTAGGACCGAGGACTGACCCTATTGAGCATGGGACCAAGGACTGGACCGACCCAATGGATTCGGTCTAGTTCCAGGGTCAATTCGGGACCAACTAATAATTTATTTTTGTTTCATTTTTTGCATTCTTCTCTATTTTTTTTCCCCACGTCAAGCCAGAGGAGTTCTCACTTTTCCTCTCTACGTTTTTCCGAGAAAACCCCCGCAAAACTCTCCCCCTCGAGCTCCTCTTTCTCTTATGTTTTTCTTTCCCCTTTTGTTCTCCCTCTCTCCTTTGCTTTGCTAACCTAACCCCCCTCGATTTTCTATCGCCTCTAATCCCTTTGCCTTTGACCCGCACCTCAGTTTTCTAGTATTCTTCTGCAAGTGATGTTCTATGCGAGCAGAAAGAAGGGAGGAAGAAGAAAATGGGCCAGGCTCGTGTGGAAAAGAAAAGGGAAAAGAGGAAGTGGGCGGCCCAATGCCCAGTCTTGTGTCAACGCTATCAACCCATTTGATTTTTATTTTCTCTTTTGATTAAAAAAATTATAAATAATATTTTAGATATACTATATATATATATATATATATATATTTAGGGTTGGTCCGGGTTGGACCGACCCTAAACTCCTGGGACTAAGGACCAACCCGCATAGTGTTGGTCCTAGAATTTCAGGATCAAGGACCAACACAATCCTCCTAAGAACCAGACCGGGACCAATAGGGTTGGGCCATTCAAGATCGGTTGGGTTGACCCTGGACCGATGCTCAACCCTAGTAACTATAGGGGCTTACCTTTACTTTAAGGGAGGTACTCGTAAATAAGGACTTCATTAGCCATCAAAGTGCTACAGCCCTAGGGAGGTCCCCTAGTTGTTGTGCTTATTTGCTTCCCCTCGTCCCCATTCCCTTGGCCAGCATTCATGGTCACGCTTCTTCATATATAGCCATAAGGCCAATCTAGTGGCATCAAGCCCGCATAAAAGTGCATCAGCTAATGAGTTAAGCAAACAAGTGGACTACTATTCAAAACAGAAGTATGATTGCAAAACAAGATTCCATTGTATAGAAAATGAACTGTGATTAGCTTAATGCCTTTCGGCTATAGGAGCATTTGACTTCTACCGGCTACCGAGTAAACTATTAGACTAGATCGAAGGAGTATATCGATCATCAGCGCCAGCAATCAACTAGGCTATAGTAGCATTTCACTTCTACCGGCTACCGGCAACGTCTAGATGGACCTAGGGTCAAACGCCCACGAGGAAACGTAGACGAGAATAGCAGCACGTCGAGCACTCACGACGTTCCTCCAGAACAACCTAGCGTCTCTCCATCAACCACCTGTCTTTTTCCAAGAGGGAACATCCTGGAATGAGGGAGAGAGCATCGGATTGCTGCAAAGCAACGCTTTCACGCATCACGACAGCACATGGTGCTTCCTTCGCTGGAATTTATTCCCTCTCCGCACACACGTGTGTCGCAATAGGCGGGGAAAAAAAATCCTGAAAAAAAATCGGAACAAGATATATATAATGAAACCGTCGAGAAATGAAGATTATATATTTAAATTCCATTAACTATATGTAAATTTCATTGTGTCTCGACAATTTATTGGTGTAGTCCCGGCGGGATGTTTCATGGATTTTGAAGTAGTAAGATTTTCACACTGGTATCTTGAAGTAGGGGAAAAAAATAGAGAGCCATTATTAAGATATTTATTCAAATAATGTTATGATTAGGAAGATATATAATCACATCTACTTTTGGAAAGGTGAGAGATTTATGGATTTGCACGACTACTTTCTCGAGAATTTCATATTACTACATCGTTTGTTAGAAAAAGACACGTTATTATACTATGAATTAGGTATACTGCATGGGTTTTTTTCATGAAACCTTATATGGAATCCTCTCTCCTCTTTGCTTAGTCATGTACACAAAATTACTCCCGAAAAAAAGAAAAGAAAAGTTGAGGACGTCCTCATGTTACTCGACAACTCAACTAAACAGTTCATCTAAAAAGCAGGACGTGTGCCATTAATCAAATAAAGCCAGCACGCTTTCACGTCATTAAAGAAAGATTAGATTTAAGCAAAGAAATTCCTGGGGATAAAACGATAACAATGCTTTTCAACCAACTAACCGATCGGACACTGCCACGTGTCGAAGAGCTGGAGCCCACACCTGTACTTCAAGGACCTCTTCCACCGTCGTTCTCGTTCCTTGTTTCTCGTTCTGTGAAGTGGCTCGACCCATCAAGAACCTTCTCACTTTCCCTCCCTCTCTCTAGAGCCATCACCACCCCCGGACGTTATAATCTCCATTTCCCTCTCCAACCTCCGCACTCCATTCCTTGCCAACCCGAGAAGCCAAGCAACAAGCACCCCTGACGAAGCTTTCCTTCGATCTGCAACACGTAGCGAGGAGGAGGAGGAGAAGAAGAACAGAAGAAGAAGAAGAAGAAGAAGAAGGAAGAAGGAGCGAAGCAGAAGATGTGGACGCAGCCTTACCGGAAGGATGACCCCGAGGCGGGGGACAGGCCCCTGTATCCGGCGATGCTGGAGAACCCGCAGCTCCGGTGGGCCTTCATCCGCAAGGTCTATTCCATCCTCGCCTTCCAGTTGCTCGTCTCGGTTGCCGTCGGTGCTGTCGTCGTTTACGTCCACCCCATCGCCGACTTCTTCACCGCCACCCCGGGCGGGCTCGCCCTCTACATCGTCCTCATCATCCTGCCCTTCATCGGTACGTCCGGCTCCGTGTTCTTAAATTGTTTTCCAGCTTTTGATGGTTTTTCCAGCGCTTGTTTGGGTTGACGGTACACTTTTCCTTTCGCGCATGTGGGTTGTTTTTTTTTTTTTTCCCCTGTTGAGCTCAAAACTCCTAGACAGATTTTCGTGTCGCTTGGATGGTGATAACCTGTTGATATTCAGGTATAAATTATGTTTTGACTTTGATGGAAAATAGAAAGTAAATGTTACTTATTTTGAACGTAAACAAACGCGCGGCTTCTTTTCTTTCTGGGGATTGGAGTTATGCTAGAGATGTCGAACTTAACATGTGCAGATAGACTCTGTTGTGAATGATGTGACGGTGCTAGAATTGATGTTGATGTGATCATCGTACATTGTTTTCGCATCCAGAGCATGAGAATGATGGTTTTAAGATTTGATGCAGTGCTCTGTCCGTTGTACTACTACCATCAGCGGCATCCTGTGAACTATCTGCTGCTCGGGATATTTACCATCTCGCTCGCGTTTGTAGTTGGACTGACTTGTGCATTCACGAGTGGTGAGTACGAATTATGAATTGGCTTGCTGTTAGTAGCTTGTTTCTCTTTCTGGTGTGATCTTGATGCTTTATGCTCTTCAAGAGATGGTAGATGTATATTGGAAGATGAATGAGGAAAAAGTGTCAACTGAATTCTAGTAAAATACTTATCTTAATGAATAGATGGTTTTGATTTTCATTTGGGAAGTCAAGAAATGCGAGGTCAAGCTTGTCTCTTTGAAACTTTGCTAGCTTATACTTTGGCTTTACATGTTCCAGTGGATGTAAAAGTAAAACTTCTTCTTCTGGAATGAAATTATGATGTCAATGGAGATAGGAAGAAAATCCAGGTGAAATATAGTAAAATTAGTGTCTTTGATCGCTAATTAGAATAATTTTTTATGAGCCTTGCCGATGATGTGACATCTTGTCATATATGCATTTCAGACTTGTTTCTGGAATGAATTTGATGTGTGACGCTTCATTACTTCAGACCCAGAAAACAAACTGAAGAGTTTTTAACTGTGCCCAAACAGAATCACTAATCCCCGATTTCTTTACATAATGAGGGACTAGTTTGTGGCCTTTGCAGTCTTAGATGTGCTCTGCAATGCAAGCAGTCGTCTACTTGAGTTATAGGGAGCAAAAATGGTGTGATGTTATTATGTGGATTGCGAATGTGAAAGTTGTCACTTTGGCAAGCAATTGACTCTCCTTCGGATAATTTCAGAAAATAAGCCATCAATCAGGAATTTTTGGCTTGCTGCAGTAATCAGTTTAGTGGCAAATTAACTCCTTATTTATCTTTCTCCTATTTTCTTAGTTTAGGCATGAAATGCATAACTTCCAATCAGTTTCAGGGTTGCCCCATTGCTGCTACTTGAATATGCTTGAGTACATGATGACTGAAGCAGCATCAAATGATCTTAGCAGTAGCATAACTTCCCTCGTTTAAATGAACAAAGCCTATTTGCTTTTGTGTCACGTTTACTAGGGTTGGCTCTTTACTTACAGATCACAGTCGATATATATATTGAGATAATCAATCCTCTGTCTCGTTCAGCTCTGGCTCGCTTGATGTTTCAAGCTGTACTTGGTTAATTTCACTGGATCGAGGGTCTTTTAACTCAATAATGTGTACATATCAATCACCAATGGAAGTTTAATTATTTTCTCCCAAATGTGGGTGCAGGGAAAATCATCCTCGAATCTGTTATCTTGACGACTGCAGTGGTAATCAGTCTCACCCTTTACACTTTCTGGGCTGCGAGGAGAGGCCACGACTTCAGCTTCCTGGGGCCCTTCTTGTTCGGTGCTATCTTTGCGCTTATGATCTTTGCTTTTATACAGGTATGGCTTTTTCTCCTATTCAGCTATGACTAGAAAAGTCCATTTCGTCGTTTTGGATTGCCTTGTAATCGGTTTCTCAAACATGAAGAGAGTGAGGGGAGAGACATGGGATGATGATTTTCACTGCTATTACAATTACAGTACTTATGTCTCATGTCAGCATCTTGGTATGTTCGACTTATTTTTTGGTTTATCCTTTTGATTAATTTTTCCAGAGGTGCTATACCAAGTGTACTTATCAGATACAATTTAAAGTTTTTCGCAAACGTTTTGCACTCTATATCCTCTATGTTTGATATATGTGCTGCTTTACACATATTTTTGTTTTATCCATCTCACTGTCATTGATGGCATCAATGCTTCTGCCATATTGGATGCAGTTACTGTTCCCTCTTGGTAGGATCTCGGTCATGGTGTATGGATGTTTGGCCACGATCATATTCTGTGGGTACATCATATATGACACGGACAACCTGATCAAGCGCTACTCCTACGATGAATACATATGGGCCTCCGTGTCACTGTATTTGGATATTATCAACCTCTTCCTGTCCTTGCTCACGATCTTCCGAGCCGCAGAGGGCTGATGGGTCTTCTGCTTACTGCTTAAAAGCTTAAATTCCTCTCTTTTTGACTCTGCAAAGTCGAATGTACATCGGCCCATATTGTTTGTAAAAATGATCCATAGCAGCTATGTCAACCGATGGATCGGTTTGATGATAATGTACGTGTCTCTTCTGTTGTCAGTACTTTTGTTTCCTTAGTGAAGAATCTGTATTTGTGGAACATCGTCTGTGATCTTTTACAAGTGCTACATGGAAAATCCTTTTAATTAAACACTAAAAGTCTCATTACTCTGTTTGAATGTGTTCTTGTTTTCAGAGATGCAGGTCATTTGGCATGTTTGCCGTCTTCACATTTGGCGTTCAAAGATCTTACCATTTTGTCTAGCACGCTGGACAATGATTTAGGCCCGTGCCATTCAGGGTCATTGCAGTACGGGTGTATCATGCCGAATCGCCTGAGTTTGCTCCAAGTACTCTGTGCTTGCTGAACATCATTTGTTGTATCGTCAGCCTTACTCAATTGCATGCATGGCTTTTCTGTTTGGGCAAGAATCGATCCCGATTAGGACGAGGAACATCGCATGTGAGCTGCCGTCGATTCTTGACAAAGAGATGTGTCCACACAGGGTGCCCACAAGCGCAAAGGGCTAATGCCATTGTGAACCTTAAAATATGCAAAAGGGGGGGGACATATTGGCAAAGAAAGGGAGGGAGAGAACGAGGACATAACTAACTTAGTCGATGAAGTGATATTCAGAATCTTCAAAAGGAGAAGGCATTCGATTTTCTTAAGCCGGAGGTGACCGGCGATCTCCATTTCGATCTTCTGATGCTCTCGTTCTTTAGTTGCTGAGGCTTGCCATGTAGCATGCCAAGTTCCATACAACCCTAGATTCTGCATGGTGAGAAACTGAAGAAGTTCTGGAAACAAAACGAGAAAAAGAAAAGTGAAGTTTTGGATAATACCTTTACGGGGAGAATTGTCAAAAAAGTTCTAAACCTATTGTAGTTGTGCCAATTCAGTTCTAAACTTTTTTTATCAATTTAGTTATAAATCTTTTGCGATTGTGCCAATTTAGTCCATCCGGCCAATTTTGGCCGGTCGGAGCTTACGTGGGACGTCGGCCAGCGCCGGTGAGAATATTTTAATAATATTTTTATTATTTTCAGATTTTTTTATTGTTTTTTTAATTTTTCTTTTCTTCTTTTTCTCTTCCTCCCCTCCCTTGCCGGCGGCAGTGGCCGGCTAGCTCGATGAGGTTGCCGGCCACTGTGTGAGGGCCACGAAGCCATCATCGGCGACCGTGGCCCCTACTACGACCCTCGTCGGTGACCTCGCCCAGGTTTGGGCAAGGCCGTCGGGGGCCGTGACCCTTGTTGGTGGCCTTGCCTAAACTTTGGGAAGGCCTGGGGGCCACGGCGAGGCCACCGGGGGCCGCAACCCTCGTCGGCGACCTTGCCCAAACTTGGGCGAGGCCATCGGCAAGGGTGGCCAATTTGACAAGGGCCGCCGGTGAGGGCTTGGCAGCCCTCGCGCAGGGGGAGTTGGGCAACCGGGAGGGGGAGGCAAGGAAAAAAAAAAAATTAAAAAAATAATAAAAATATTACTAAAATATTGTTGCCGGTGTCCACGTCAACTCCGACCAACCAAATTTGGCCGGATGAACTAAATTGGCACAATCGCAAAATGTTTAACATTAAATTGGTAAAAAAAAAAAATTTACAATTGAATTGGCACGACTGCAATAAGTTTATGACTTTTTTGGCAATTCTCCCTACCTTTATGTTGGGGGCATGGATGGATCATCCTGCCTCTTGTCCTATGTCTTATGCAGAGGGTGAGAGATTCTCCTCAAGCGATGGCCATGCCTACTTTGCACAGGTTCAGTCCCATGGTAGAAGAGACTTGTCGCTCTAGATTTCGACTTTGTAGTGTCCCGTCCAATTGCCATCCCCCCTGTAGCATCGCTACTGGCAATCTGAAGTCGGAAATTATGGTCACGTGTTTGTCGCGTGACTCTGATCAGGCCACAGTAGTCCGGCCACACTGAGCTGCGCGTTTTGATCAAGATCACTTGAAGAAAAACGAATGCGTTACTGACGAGAATCTTTCACCAGATTTTGCTAACCATGCTAGCATCCGTGTCCGGAAAGGGGAGTTTTGAACCCAACCGAACATGCATAGAGCCAACCTTGTGACTGAAAATTGCATAGTGCAGACTTCAAGCTTTCCGTGAATGCAAGGATCGATTAGTCTAGATATCAAGGAAAGAAGATTGGGGATGATCAAAGTGGTGATAAAGTCAGCCCAAGGCAATATGCTTTGACCGACTCATTTGCTCTCAGTGAAGTACGTCTAGGGGCAGGGAAAGGACATAGCCAGATGTGCTTCGCGAAGAGCTTTCCACAGATGTCGAGTTTGCCTCTGTCACGTATTTAGATAAGAAGATATCGCAACTTTTCACCGTGGCTTTCCATTGCCATCGTCGAGAGGAGAACTCATAATTTAGGTGGATCGGCTTATATATGAACAATTGCATCCTCACACAGCCTTGAGCTCTACAAATCATGAGGATCAACTGGCCCTTCACTTTCTTATCCTCAGTCGATTCTCTATCATCTGTTGGAGTTAAAGATAGGCATATGAATATGATATATGTTGCATCATTCTCTAAAAGAATTGATCTTTTCCGGAATATCCTAGGAAGAAACTCTATCGAAGCATGGAATACTTTGAGGGTGTTCGGTAAACATCCAAACGAAGGAATTTTGCCATTTCTAAAGATTCTTTGATTTTTGTGTTATGCACACAATCAATGTATTAAAAATGAAGATATTACTTTATTGAATGTAGTTAACAAGTGTTTCGAAAGCACTCGTTAATACAACTCTACTCACAACCACATATTGATTTTTGCGAATATCAATTCCTCGATAAAATAAGAGATAAGAAAATCACACCCTACAAAGTAGAACAATTATCTGTCCTCCATCACCTTTCTCATGCTATCCAGTCCAGATCACTTCTTTCTAGATCCATAATCTTACGTTTCAATCAAACTTTTTCTTGCTACTTTCTTTTCCTTTCTTCTCTAGATATTAACAAATCAAAGTTATAGAAAAGCGAACCAAAGAAGGAAGGATCACCTCCTACAAGAGGGAGGAAAAATGAATTTTCTGCATCATATCATGTGCTTTGTTTTCTAGCTGCCTTTAAAGGGTGTGATACTCATATCCTTCTGGGGTCACCGCACTTGGGATTTTGAAGTTTACATCAGAAAAGCAATAGGGACTATTCGGCCATCTAGAATTCTACGCCCATCACGCCTTTTTCCATCCTCATAAATACAGAAGAGGCAATGTCCAAAGACAGGAGGAGTCAGCGTAGGATGACCTCGAAGGTGCAACAGCCAATAATGCAAGCTGAAAGGGCATGATGGGTCTTGTGGTGCCCTATAGTTTCTCCTTACAGGTTACGGTCAATATAAATTGTAGATAATTAATCATCTGTCTTGTTCGGCTCCGGCTCACTTGATGTTTCAAGCAGTACTTGGTTAATTTCACTGGATCGAGGGTCTTTTAACTCAATAACGTGTACATGTTAATCACCAATGGAAGTTCAATTCTTTTTTCCCAAATGCGGGTGCAGGGAAAATCATTCTCAAATCTGAAATCTTGACGACCGCTGGGGTAGTTAGTCTCACCCTTTACACTTTCTGGGCCGTAAGGAAAGGCCACGACTTCAGCTTCCTGGAGCCCTTCTTGTTCGTGCTATCTTCACGCTCATGGTCTTTGCTTTTATACAGGTACAGCTTATGCTTCTATTCAGCAATGACTAGAAAAGTGCATTTTGTCATTTCGGATCACCTTGTAATCGGTTTTTCAAACATGAAGAGAGTGAGGGGAGAGACATTGGATGATGATTCACTGCTATTTCAATCACAGTATTTTTGTCTCATGTCGGCATCTCGGTATGATCGGCTTATTTTTCAGTTTATCTTTTTTATTAATTATTCCAGAGGTGCTATACCAAGTGTACTTATCAGATACAATTTAAAATTTTTCGCAAACGTTTTGCAATCTGCATCCTCGATGTATCATATATATGCTGCTTTACATATGTCTTTTGTTTTATACATATCGCTGTCATTGATGGCATCAATGCTTTTGCCACATTGGATGCAGTTACTGTTCCCTCTTGGTAGGATCTCGCTGATGGGGTATGGATGTTTGGCATCGATCATATTCTGTGGGTACATAGTATACGACACGGACAACCTTATCAAGCGCTACTCCTACGATGAATACATATGGGACTCCGTGTCACTATATTTGGATATTATCAACCTCTTCCCGTCATTGCTCACAATCTTCTGAGCCACCGAGAGCTGATGGGTCTTCTGATTACTGCTTAAAAGCTTAAATTTGTCTCTTTTTGACCCAGCAGATGTTGAAGTGTACATCGGTCCATATTGTTTGTCAAAAATGATCCATAGAAACTATGCCAACCAATGTATCGGTTTAATAATAATGTACATGTTTCTTCTGTTCTTTTACTCTTGTTTCTTTAGTGATCAATCTGTATTTGTGTAACATCATCTGTGATCTTTTACAAGTGCTACATGGAAAATCATTTTAAAATGTCTCATTACTCTCCATTTGAATGTGTTCTTGTTTTCTGAGATGTGGGTCATTTGGCCTGTTTACCGTCTTTGCATTTGGCGTTCAAAGATCTAATCTTTTTGTTTAGCATGCTGCACGATAGATATATGCCCGTGCCATTCAGTGTCATCGCAGTTTGGGTGTCTCATGCCGAATCGCCCGAGTAAGCTCCTAGTACTGAGTGTTTGCTGAACTTCATTTGTTGTATCATCAACCTTACTTGATCACATAACTTTTCTGTATGGGCAAGAGTCAATCACGATAGGGACGAGGAACATCGCACGCGAGTCACCATGTGATTCTTGACAAAGAGATGAGTCCATGCAGGGCGCCCACAAGCGCAAAGGTCCAGTGCCTCTGTGAACCTTATAATATGCAAAGGGGGAGGGGGGGGGAACCTATTGGCAAAGAAAGGGAGGGAGAGAACGAGGATATAACTAAGTCGATGAAGTGATATTTGGAATCTTCAAAAGGAGGCGGCATTCGCTTTTCTTAAGCCGG
This sequence comes from Angophora floribunda, assembly GCA_014182895.1. Taxonomy (NCBI): domain Eukaryota; kingdom Viridiplantae; phylum Streptophyta; class Magnoliopsida; order Myrtales; family Myrtaceae; genus Angophora; species Angophora floribunda. The sequence continues at coordinate 10,646,246 of CM024712.1, read as the reverse complement.
AGGCAACCGGCGATCTCCATTTCGATCCTCTGATGATGCTCTTGTTCTTTAGTTGCTGAGGCTTGCTATGTAGTATGTCAAGTTACATACAACCCTAGACTCTGCATGATGAGAAACTGAAGAAGTTCTAGAAACAAAAAGGAGAATAAAAGAAAAATGAAGTTCTAGATGAGGCCTTTATGTTGGGGGCATGGATGGGTCATCCTGCCTCTTGTCCCTTCGTCTTCCGCAGAGGATGAGAGATTCTCCTCAAGCGATGGCCATGCTTGCTTTGCACAGGTTCAGTCCCATCCACAGTCGCGACTTGCCGCTCTGGATTTCGACTTTGCAGCGTCCGTTCCAATTGCCATCTCTCCTGTAGCATCGACTGCCAGCAATCTTTAGTCGGGAATTCCAGCCATGCCTTTGTCGCTTGACTATGATCATGCGACGTTAGTCCAGCCACACCAAACTGCGTTTTGATCAGGATAACTTGAAGAGAAACAAATGCGTTACTGACGAGAATCTTTCACCAGATTTTGCTAACCGCGCTTGCCAACATGCATGGACAGAGTTCTCATCTTGAAAATTGCATAGTGCAGACTTCAAGCTTTCCGTGGATGCAAGAACCGATTAGTCTAGATATCGAGGAAAGAAGATTATGGATGATCAAAGAGGTGATAATGTCAGCCCTAGGCATTAAACTTTGACCGACTCATCTGCTCTCAATGAAGTACGTCTAGAAGCAAAAGGAAAGGACACGGCCGGATGTGCTTCGCGCAGAGCTTTCAGCTGACGTCGAGTTCACCTCCATCGTGTATTTAGATCGGAAAATATCGCAACTTTTCGCCGTGGCTTTCCATTGATGTTGCCGAGAGGAAAAATTGCAATTTAGGTGGATCAACTGGCTTTTCACTTTCTTATCCCAGTCGATTCTCTATCATATATTGGAGTTAAAAGATAGGCATATTATATCTTGCATTTGTTCTCTTCAAGAATTAATCTTTTGCGGAATATCTAGGAAGAAACTCCATCAAAGCATGAAATACTTTGAGGACGCTTAGTAAACATCCAAATGAAGAAATTTTGCCATTTCCAAAGACTTTTTGATTTTCGTGGTATGCATAATCAATGTATTAAAAATAAAGATATCACTTTATTGTGCAGTTAACAAGTGACTCGAGAGCACTCGTTAATACGATCTTATGTATAATTACATCCTGACGAATATCAATTCCTCGATAAAATCAAAGATAAGAAAATCACACCCCACAAAGTAGAATAATTATCCGTCTTCCATCATCTTTCTCATGTTATCCACATCTACGTCATCAGATCACTTCTTTCTAGATCCATACTCTCACGTTTCAATCGAACTTTTCTTGCTCTGTCTTTTCTTTTCTTCTTTAGATACTAACAAATCAAAGTTAGAGAAAAGCCAACCAAAGAAGGAAGGATCATCTCCTTCTTGAGAGAGAGAGTGGAAAAGATGAATTTTTCCTCCATCATACAACGTGCTTTGTTTTCTAGCTGTCTTTAAAGGGTGTGATACGGATATCCTTCTGGGGTCACCGCACTTGGGATTTCGAAGTTCACATCAGAAGAGCAATAGGGACCATACGGGCATCTAGAATCCTACGCCCATCATACACCTTTTTCTATCCTCATAAATACAGAAGAGACAATGTCCATTGACACGAGGAGCCGGCGTAGGTAGACCTCGAAGATGCAACAAGACAATAATGCAAGCTGAAAAGGGCATGATGGGTCTTGTGGAACCGAGTGGTTTCTCATTTTTAAACGAAGTTCGCAAGCACATCTGGCCCGGTGGTGGTATGGGTCGAAATATGTGGGAGAAACGAGAGATGGCTCATGCGCCCACTAAGGCAATGCATTTATTTGTCAGGAAATTAGAAAATTGTTAAATGTCACGTGTAGCAAATACTATGGTCGCAATGGCGTCGATGACTCGATTTCAAGAATCGTCTTGGTCCCATGTCGACTTCGATGAGGCCATCCATGGCATCCACGACCTCGAGGTCACAACTCCACGGACGACCTCAAGTCGAAGTGTTACAGGGATCGCAGTTCCTTCCTCGGTGGCAGTCACGAGTGGCTCAGGGCCACGATAGTAGCCGCCGCCGCCCGCCGGCATGTCATTTGTGGTGGCTAAGTTAAGGATTAGGGTTAAGCTTTTGCGCGGTCGTTCTGTCGTCTTCCCATCTCTTTCATCACTCCTTTTTCGCTAGCATATTCCTATAGAGAGCATATCTTCTCGCTTCGGGACCATCCACATCCCACATCCACCGCATGCGTGGCTGAACAAAAAGCCCACAAATATTCTCATTCGTCCTCAATTGTGATCAGTGCTCGATTCAGCCACACAAGAATGGTATCGACAGCTTGGGGACCCGACATGCACATGCGATGTCTTGTTCACGAGGAACTCCGAGTCGCCGAAAGGCGACCCATTAGCGACAGGGGCATCGGATCAATTATTCAGGTGCAAAGACTGGTGAGCTTTAGCTGCGATTGGTCAAGGCAGGCAGGGATGTGCACTCCTCTGTAGCCACCAAAGTTGTCAAGGGAGTGCAACTTCGAAGTGGGTGTTCCCTCAAATGCTTGAAGAATGTGGCTTTCGTGAAGGTCAACCAATAATGCAGACATAGAAATTATGATTCGGCGAGAAAATTTTATCACAAGGAAGCGGGTCGTCCATGTGATAATCCGTTTTGTAATGCCATCAGTTCATATGATTGCGGGGATGCCTCGTTTTGAGAGTGCCTAAAGATCTCTCTGGGAAAAGGACGAGAGAAGGCTAGAACCGCAGTTCAGCGAATAAGGACAATTTGATTCCGGAAAATATACAGCTAACTCGAAAGTAAATTTTGATGAAAAAGAGCATCATTTAATACAAGATGTATTTTGGAGTGCGAAGGACTATCGTGAAGATACTGGTACGATGTTGTAGTTGCACAATGTATGAATAGTTTGGAGCTGTCTTTGTCAATTATCTTTTACCAGACACAATGTCAACGGTCATTGTGCAGTGCAAAGAACAGGAGGAGACACTAAAGATGATGGAGGGGTGATAGGAAATATCTTCTCCTAATCCACAGCTCAACGTAAGCATACTGCCAGATGATTTCTTGGCGTACTAGGGAGACGTTCGTCTTGACTTCTAAGTATTATCGGTCTTCCAACTTGAGACCCAGAAGATGGTCCCTAATGTCTGGTGCCAAATCACACAAGGAATGAGGATTGCGGATTCTATTCTCTTCCTGGAATACGTGTGAATTAGTGCACTAATGAAGAGTTGTACAAGCTCTCGCCCTCGTCGAAACCGTGTTGCAATATGATCGTCTCTCAAAGTCAGATACGACCAGAAGTCTACTCCTATCAGTGAGTACCGATTTTATACATCTCCTTTTTTTATTCTCTTTGTTAGCTATAGTCACAAGTTGGGTTATACGACGGCTTCATTTCTTAATCTGAATCGCCCGGACGTCTGGACATGGGAGACTGATCAAGTTGTAGGATTGGTCTCTCTCAAAAATTTATGAATTTCCATTACAGTTTTGAGACTGCGATTGCGTCTCTTTGCCAGGACAAGTGAGTATACACATATGAATGCACATAATGTGGTCTTGAGAACTTAATGGGTGCCTCGAAAATGTTACGAACCTCATATGTCACCGTCCGTAGCCATCTTTGATGCACTAACTTGAATCTTCACATGGATGACATTGATGACATCTATCTACAAATCAAGATTATTATGTGCATATGATTATGATTGTCATTTTATCAACCTGGCCCCCCCACCCAAGTGAGGTTTGCCTAAGATACGCTTGTGGATCGCATGTGAGCTTCACATATGGTTGATTCTTTGGATAAATCCAAAGTGGCTAAGCACATTTGAAGTCATAAAACTTGTCAAGAAAGTATAATTAAATCATAAAACTTTTAAAAAATATAATTATGTCATAAAACTTATTATGAAAGTACAATCGAATTTTAAAACTTTTAAAAAGTGCAATCAACTTATAAAATTTATCAAATTAATCTAATTGAGTTTTTCTATTAATTGCATTTTTTGAAAATTTCAAGACTCAATTGCACTTGTCAAATTGGCCTAATAAAATCCTTCTATTAATTGCATTTTTTGAAAATTTTAAGACTCAATTATACTTTTTGAAAGTTTTAAGACTCCATTACACTTTCGTGATAAATTTTAAGATTTGATTATACTTTAAAAAATTTAGGATTTACTTATATTTTCTTGATAAATTTTAAGATTTTTAATATATTTATCCCTCTAAAGGACTATTTGCTAGCAAGAAAAAACAAGACACCCCACAATATCCCATGGGATACCACAAGTCAAAAAGCCGATACACCATTACAGCTATAGACAAAGGTTGGAAACAAATTGAAAGATTGATATTTTTCGTTGAGTCTAGAGAGTCAACCGATAAAATTGAAAGAACATGGAGCAAAATCTCAAGTCAAGCCCCAGGTTTCGCCGGATAGTGCTTGATCGAATTGCCGAGAACTCTCCACGATCAAGCACTATCCGGCGGCTCGACACTCCTCATGTGCTGCATGGCATTCGATATTTACCAATGTCACCTGCTAGCATCGCTCAAGCTTTGAACTCTGGCTAAGGATGTCCTTGTCTCCATTGGATATGCACCCAATGAACGCGATCCGCACTTACTATCCTTTTGATAGGTCATGGGGCTCCTTCTCCTAAGACCTCACAAGTCAACCGGCTTGAGCAATCGGTCTAGAATGATGGCCATGGAAGTAGAAAAACTCGAACCTCCCTTTGCACATGTTCATTAAATATAGCGAAGGAAAGTTCGAATTTCTCTTGCTTTGGCATGGTCGGTGAAAAGGGAATAGAAATAATTAAGTTATAAAAAAGCCCTGATTTTTCCCACTTACTTGCCTCCAAAAGTGACCCTTTATCTCTCCATGCCCCACCTAAGCATCCCTTTTCCTCCTTTCCTTTATTTCTTCATCTTACAAATTTTTTTAATATGATATTATTGAAATACACATGCGGAATAATTGATGGGCCATTTCACCTATCCAACAGATATACCATTGATGGCTCTAACCCCCTATTGTTTTAAGCCTCAAGATGATGAAGTGCAACAAGATCTAGACAGAATAGTTTACGTATCTTCTCAATTCTGACCCTTTTTCTCCACATGCCCTATCTAAGCATCCCTTTTCCTCATTTCCTTTATTTCTTCATCTTGCAAATTTTTTTAATAAAATATTATTGAAACACACATTTGGAATAATTGGTGGGCCGCACCATCTATTCTGTAGATATATTGTTGATAAGTTAAGAGGATTGCATTTGTTATTTTAATGTGTTGTGCCCGCAAATCTCAATCTCCCAATTGGAACAGTATATTTTTTAAGCCTCGTCTTTGACTCTATCTCCTTATCGTTTTATGTCTAGAGATGTCGAAATTCATACAAAATCCAAACGGAGCAGCTTAATAACCTATTCAGATCCGACCCTTTATCTCTCTACGCCCTATCTAAGCATCCCTATTCCTCCTTTCCCCTATTTCTTCATCTTACAATTTATTTTGTTAATACGATATTATTGAAATACACAAATCAAATAATTGGATGTATAGTTATTACTTAAATAGATTCTTCAGATGATGAGCCAATGACATTGGGAAGCGTGTCGTCTTGTCTAGACTTAGACCAAGAGGGATCAATCAAACTACTTTTGGACATTTCTCGATAGCCATCGGGTGGGACCAAGGTTCTCTTCCTTGTTTTGAAAATAGCGCACGATTTATTTCTTTTTAATAAAAATAAATAATGTTCTATTCCCATTTGCAAATATAAAATGCCATTGAGCTTTATCTCTTTCTTGCCTTATTCTTTATTATATAATATAATAATCTATACATCTCGGTAGGAGGACATCTAATTTCATAGCCAAAACCTCAAGCTATCATGACTTGTGTGAGTATCAAGAAAAAGGTCTAGCATAAACACGTGGAGGGTGGACCGGGAAGAACAGATGAGATTTGGTTTTAGGTCATAAAATGAGGATTAAACATCGACCCAAATAAGATACTTACAATTTATAAAAATCGTTTAATTAATGAAAAATATCAACCACATTAATGAACATTGATTATAATCAGTCTGGCCATTGAGTGAGGGCTTGCAAACCCTATTGAACACTAGGTGAGGGCCCGCCTAGTGGCTAGTGGGGTCATCAAGCTTCGACCAATGCTTAGTAGCCCCCTGTAGGCCCTTAACAATAAAAAAAAAAAAAAAAAAAAAGGAAAAGAAAAGTGATGAAAGATTTTAAAAAATTAAAATTTTGAAAAAAATTGCCCATGCTAGTTCCACCTATGCCATGTAAGGCAATTAGCATTTATGTCATCAATTTTTAGTTAAAATTAGCTAGAAAAACTATATTGGCATATTTTCAAAAAGTTTATAATTAAATTGATCAAATTAAAATGTTTATAATTGAATTAGTATAAATGTAATAAGTTTATGATTTTTTTGATAATTTTTCAAAAAAATTAATACAAAGATAGTAATGGTTTACAATTCCGTCTAAACTCAATGCCAACCACTAAGGGCTTATGTAGCCATTTCTATATTATAAACACGCCTACATATCTATCGCCACAAAAAGTTTCTTGCACGGTTTCCTTGTCCCTATTTTGTCTTGTGGGAAAGCTTCTCATCCTCCCGTGAGTGAGACTATCCTTCAAACTCTCCTTAATTAATTCATATCGAGATCAATAATGGCAATGGAATCTATTCGTTCACGCCTCTCATTGCACGCACACTCTATATTCAACATGAACCGATAATGTCGATTTGTTTCCGTCTATGATTTGCTAAATCTTAATCATTGCTCAGTGTTCAGAATGATATAAATATGGGTAGGCCCGAGGCTATGTGAATTTGCGAAGGCCTCCATTCAATCAGTGACAAGTGTTAAATTATATTAGGGATGATTGTCTATAAAGTTTTAAGATGCGTTTGGTTTAGCTTTGAGTAAATACACTTGGGAAAATGCAACTATCTTTAGGTTAAAAAGATTTCCCGAAATGCAAATAGCGTTTGGCAGACTATAATTTTATATTCATTGCGAAATAACTTTAGTCTAAATGCCATTCGATAAATATTACATTTTATAAAGGATTTTTGCTAATTTTTTATTTAAAAAAATTATAAATATATTTTTTTAATCTACTCACCGGTGGTCAATCGGCCAAATTGGCTGCTAGTCAATCTCCAGCGGCCAAATCTAGCCGCCGAATAACCTGCGAGGTTGCGCGACCTCGGGCGGTGGTCGCTGGGTCGAGCAACCCGGGCAATCGTCGCTAAGGTCATGCGACCCTTACCTCCGTCATTGGGTTCGTGCGGCCCCGATGGACAGTCGCCTGGGTCACGTGAACCCAGGCGATGGAGGCGTCCACCTAGGTCGCATAAACCCATGCGACAGAGGCATCCGCCTGGGTCGCGACGGTCACCTTCGTCGCTTGGGTTCATGACCTAGGCAACGGTACTAGGCGACTCAAGTGACCAACGCCTAAGGTTGCCGAACCTCAAGCGACGCTTGGGTCGCAAGCAACACCGCCTGGGTTGTGTGACCCAAGCGACATTTGAGGTTGTGCGACTAAGGGTGGTGGTCGCTGGGGTCGAGTGACCCCTTAAGTGGTAGTTATCGGTGTCGAGGGCTCCTTGGCCGGTGGTCATCGACTTCATTGGCTCATCGAAGAGGATGAATAGTACCAATTTGCATTCCGAAAATGCAACTTCCCAAGACACCTCCTACCCTGCATTTAGCTAAAGTCCTTTAAGAAACCTTGAAGATGCAATTTTCCTAAAGTGAGTCCAAAATTTTAACCAATATTCCTAAAGTGAGTCCAAAATTTTAACCAAACGCATTTGCATTTGGCTAAGGTATTTTAGAGCCCCAAAACCCATTTCAAATGCCGAACTAAAGGCACCCTTAGACTTATTGTACATCAACCAATTTAATTTTGAACTTTTTACTTTAGTCAATTTACTCATGAAGATTTTGATGATTTTCCAATGTAGTTCATTCTACCAATTTTTCCTAGAAATCACTAATGTGAACGCTGATTATCTTACGTGGCATATCCGGTTGAAGTAGACGACTTTTGCAAAAAAAAAAAAAATCTGAACCTTTTCTATTTATACATTTTCTTTCTTTTTCCTTTCACTTGTGAGTAGTCACCCAGTCTTGGCAATGGCCAGCACTTGGCCAGAGGTGAGGGCTACGAGTGACCTGTGGGGACCTTAATGACCTCGCCAAATCTAGGTAAGAGATGGCCAGTAGGGATCATGACATCAAGCAATCCGCAGAGGGAGAAGATGAACAAGGAATAGGAAGAAAAAAAGAAGAATAATTTATAAAATTAAAAAGATATAATTCAAAAATTGTTTATGTCAATATCGATGTGCTAGGACGATAGAGGCGATTGGACCATACGTTTGTGATTTTCTATCAAAATTAATCAAAAAAATTAAATTAAAAATTCGTCAAAACATTTAGAATTAAATTAGCTAAATTGAAAAGTTAATGATTAAATTGATTGTCATATAACGAATCTCGGATTTTTTGGATAATTTTTTTAATTATTTAATATTAGGGATAACTCTAATAAGTGCTGAAAGTTAATACATCTAAAATTCCATCAAACCCATCCTAAAGTCAAATGGGTCATCTAGCGTTTCTACTTGACCCGTCAACCATAGCCAAATTGGGCAGAGAAATGTGACCAAGGGATTCCAAAGTTGATGTTGATGCTAGGATTCACATAATGACGCAACCAACCTCCCTTGACTTAGTCACATCGTGTTGAATTTACATATAATCCAAACACGATACCTTTCTTTATTGTGTAATAATCCAATCGCAATAATTTTGATTGAACATGTTACACTACCCGATTAGAATGTAATTTTTTATATAGAAGAGCAAAAATATCTCTAAACTTGTGTGTTGACATAACGTAACTAAGGAAATGTATTGACATGGCACGCATTGAGTTATTTCTTTGAAGATGAGTATATGCAACGAATGGCTAACATTGGTGCTCAAATCATTCGTCACATCGCTGAGAACTTGCTAAAGGTCCTGGCAAATCCCCAATCTTTTTGTGTTAATGACGGGAGACCAAGACTTCCGCTACGAGTGGTGGAGTAAAGCGTGAGCACACCCATCCCCTCACCTGTCTTTTTCCGACATCTTGCACGTTAAGGTTCACCTCATTTTTATTTGTAAAGGGAAATTTTTCGGCTTGTCTTCTTTGTATCATGTTCAGGACCTCCAACTCTCAATGCCTCGGTGGGGTGAATCTAATGTCATGAATTCACTCGTGTGCATTGGTCACAAAATGGTAAGATTAGCAGGCACCGTCTTGCATGCACGAGTAAATGCAGTGGCACAAACATGGACGTGGAACAAAACCTCATTGCGAATGGGATTTTTATCTATTAGACCAAACGCCATATCACGCATTGCATGTGAAAGAAAATCCCATTGCAAATATAATGACTAAATTTTGAGGGTTGAGGCCTCGGAAATTCCTAGAGGTGGACCCATTTGGGGAGGAAATCAATGCTAGGGTTTTCTTTGAATACCTAATTGTTTGAGAAAATCAATGCCTCCTCTCGGCCAAACTCACCTGTGATTAGCGACCTTGCTAGCCTTGTTAGGATACACGTGTGAGTTGTATTAGAAAAGTAGTTCATATATGGAGAAGTGATGTGATGTGGAGCGGTTAATATATACTAAAAGACCCATAACTCACTAGCTTAAGCTTTTGAGTTGAAATGAGTCCAACTAGATATATTGATAGACTTGGACTTGGGTTTCACCCTAAGAGATCTTCCTAGGTGAAGGTATCAAATTTCTGTTATGCGCTCCCAACAACTAGTATTAGAGTTGATGGTTACGGTTTCTAATCATGTAAGCATTGTGATGTAACAACGTGGGCTTGTGAGGATGGCCTAGGTGGGTATTGTGGTGTAACAACGCAGGCTCATGAGGATGATGTTGGGCCAAAAAAGATATCTAATTTAAGGGGGAATTAACCTAACATTGGAGCTCACACATGAAGGGGGATTGTTAGGATGCACGTGTGAGTTGTGTTAGAAAAGTAGTCTCACATCGGAGAATTGATGTGGTGTGAAGCGGTTAATATATATTAGTTGGCCTATAATTTACTAGCTTAAACTTTTGAGTTGAAGTGAGTCCAACTAGATATATTGATAGGCTCGGGCTTAGGTTTCCCCCTAAGAGATCTCCCTACCTAAGGTATCAGACTTCTGCTACGCGCTCCCAACAATTAATATAAGAGTTGATCGTTACGGTTTCCGAGCAGCTAGGCGTTGTGCCCGTGATGGCCCAAGTGGGCGTTATGGTGTAACAATGTGGGCTTATGAGGATGATGCTCAGCCAAAAATGATATATGATTTAAGGGTGAATGGACCTAACACTGGAGCTCACACGTGAGGGGGAGATTGTTAGTATACGCATGTGAGTTGTAATCCCACATCGGAGAATTGATATGGTGTGGAGCGATTAATATACTAGTTGACCCATAACTCATTAACTTAAACTTTTGAGTTAAAGTGGATCAAACTAAATATATTGATGGACTCGGGTTTAGGTTTCCCCTTAAGAAATCTTCTCAAGTGAAGGTATTAAACTTCTGCTGTGCTCTCCTAATAAGGCCATGGTAAAAAAAAAAAAAGTAATAAAAATTTCATAAAATTAAGAAAAATAAAGAAAAAAACTTAAAAAATTTCACATAAGCAACAGACCGGTAATAATGCCATTTAGGACAACTAAAGTTCATGTTAACGATTTTCAGCCAAAATTAATTGAAATAACTACATTGACAATATCAAGAGGGTTAAAACTCAATTGGCACAACTGAAAGATTGAATATCATATTGACACAAATGCAATAAAGTTATGACTTTTTTGGTACCTATCCCTAGTAAATGTATTCCCAAATGACCAAGCTGGGGAATATTCAATCTATACTCACATACGTAAGCCTCTCTAAACTCCCCACATCTCTTTGGAGGATAAAGCCCCTAAAAAGTAAAAAACAATGCATCCCCCCTCCAAGAAAAAAATATATTATGGAATATTTCTGCGGGTCCAATCACGCACTCGAGAAAGAAGATCCCCCATAACGCTGCCTCCGCTTTCCTTCTCTATAAATCCATTGCTCACTCCTATACCGTAACCACCCACCTCTCTCCTTTCAACATTTTCCTTTTCCTTTCTTGCTCTTCCTTTAGAAGAAGCAGGACATGGGTAATGCAGACTACGATGAGTACCCTCCGGTGGAGGGCCCGTTGGACCGGTGCCGCCACGGGGTGGCAGTCCCGCCGCCCCGGCCCTTCCTCAAGTCCCTGAAGAACTCCCTCAAGGAGACTTTCTTCCCGGACGACCCGCTCCGGCAGTTCAAGGGGCAGCCACGGTCGAGGCAGCTTGTGCTCGGGCTCCAGTATGTGCTGCCCATCCTCGAGTGGGGGCCGCGGTACACCCTCGAGTTCCTGCGGGCCGACCTCGTGGCCGGCGTCACCATCGCCAGCCTCGCCATCCCCCAGGGCATCAGCTACGCCAAGCTCGCCAACCTGCCCCCCATCCTCGGCCTCTGTGAGCGCTTCTTCCACCTCTGAACTCCGTCCTAGAAACGATTTCGTCGATACCAACATGTCCGCTCTAGGAATGTTATCTTGCAATGGCAGGGCTCCTGGAAATTGAACTCTTGATTTTTTTTTCGCTTATTTTTGAAAGGGCGTGTTCATGTATAGGATTCGTGAATAGTTCTAGGCATGTGCGCGACTGTTCAAATCACTATCCAACAATAAGCAAGCTGAACTCTATTACAAGTCAAGATCAGCCTCTTTGTTACCTTAATCTCATCATTGAAGTATCAAATTAGCTGTCGGCTGAAAGCTAATGTCCTTTTTGCTCCCCTCTTTTTTGTCATTACCTGTCCTTGATCTGACACGAAAAAGGCCAAAAAAAAAAAAAAAAAAACGATCGTGCAGATTCGAGCTTCGTGCCACCTTTGGTGTATGCGATGATGGGAAGCTCGAGAGATCTGGCGGTGGGGACGGTGGCAGTGGCGTCACTGCTCACGGCTTCCATGCTGGGGAAGGAAGTGAAGGCGTCTGAGAACCCGACGCTGTATCTCCACCTCGCCTTTACGGCCACCTTCGTCGCCGGTGTCTTCCAAGCTTCCCTGGGCCTGTTGAGGTGAGTCAGCTGATGGAAAATGTTTATTATGAGTTATGGCCCCCTCCGATATCTTGCCGCTGTTACGTTTTGTCCTTCCTTGAATCACTAAAAAACACCATAAACAATTCACATCTCTCTCTCTCTCTCTCTCTCTCTCTCTCTCTCTGTTTTTATGGCTGTATAGTACGTTGGTTTGTCTCTTTTCTTGTCTGCTTGTTTGTGACAAGAATTCCAGTAACTTAAATGAAGAAACTACAGAACAACTCAACCTGCCGGTAAACTTCCTCCGACCCATGAGCGGAAGCATGCCTGCTTTGCCCTATCATTTTTCTCACAGCGAATCAACAGGCGATATCCGTGAACCATTTCCATGAAGATCCAACTTAGCGAAAAATTCGACTTGCATATGCAATTTCGTTCACTTCATGAATACCTACTACAATCCCGGGTCTCTTTCTTGATGAAGTCCTTCCTAAATTTAGATCAAATTCTTTTCATTTTATGAGAGTTTCTTGCTAGTGGAAAAAGTGGGGCCTATGATAAGGTGGTCAACTTTATTTACTCCAATAGTTTTAAACTTTACAGAGTCTAGTTTCCAAGTTGAGTAGATATCATGAATACATGCCTCTTTGGTCAATTTTAGGTTGTGTAGAAAAGAAAAAGAAATAAGATTCATTCGACGTGAGTGATGCAATTTGCGTGGCGGATTTCCTATCGCTGTTTGTGACAGGAATTCCTGTAACGTAAAATGAAGAAACTACAAAGCAACTCAACCTGCAGGAAACTTGCCTTGTTAACCATTTTCCATAAAGATCTTTTTTTGGTCATACCATAAAGATCTAACTTTGCGAAAAATTCGACTCGCATATGGAATTTCATTCACTACATGACCACCTACTACAATCCCAGGTCGCATTCTTGATGAAGTCCTTCTAAATTTAGGTCAAATTCTTTTCATTTTACTAAGAAGTTTCTTGCTAGTGGAAAACGTGGGGCCTAAGATAAGGAAGTCAACTTTATTTACTCCACTAGTTTGTAACTTTACAGAGAGTCTCGTTTCCAAGAATGAGTAGATATCATGAATGCACGCCTTTTAGTCAATTTTAGGTTGTGCAGAAAAGAAAAGAGAGAAGATTCATTCGACTTGAGTGATGCAACTTGCAGGCTAGGGTTTCTGGTGGATTTCCTATCGCACGCGACGATTGTGGGATTCATGGCCGGTGCGGCGACGGTGGTGTGCCTTCAACAACTCAAGGGCATTCTCGGCCTCACCCGCTTCACCCACGAGACCGATGTCATCTCCGTCATGCATTCTGTCTTCAGCCAGACTCACGAGGTCTTTTTCACTCCTTCATACTCACGTTCTATGACATATCGATACGTTATTGTCGATATAAGTTCCGGTCCGAACTTCTAGCACAAGGCCGCACCACATAATTATTCTAGAAAGCACTTATCCTTTTTCTTTATTTGTTTATACTATGGTCACCGACGAATCGAAACTGAAAATAAAGTACCAAAGCAACAAAGTTTGTCCCGACATCTAGGCTAACTTTGGAGGATTTGTTTAAGAAGATACAGCACCCACTTACATGCTGCATCCATTTAAAGTTGTTCTGATAGGGTAAGAAAATAATTCAAAAGATGATGAATTGTGCTAAAACACCGAATTTCTGCCCTATCAAAGTAGCTCCCTGACCAAAGAAGGAAGAAGATATGCACATCCACGAGAGAATATGGATAAGATTACTTTACATTAATTAGCGTAATAGAACTTGTGGATTATGCTCGTTCTATGCGAATATTATAACTTAAGTTAAGTTATATTTGCGTTATTAGACCCTCTAATTTATTTAGTTCTGTCGTTCCGAAAATAATAAAAGAATGATGATGAGAAGTGGAGATGATATCTCATCTTTTTGCGATGATGGCTTCATTTTGGCAGTGGAGATGGGAAAGTGGTGTCTTGGGGTGTTGTTTCCTTTTCTTCCTCCTACTCACCAGGTACTTTGTAAGTGAATCTAACCCTCTCTGCTCTCCAATCTTTCACTTTGAATTTGCTACTTCTACCTTTTTCTAGGGCGAAAAATGAGGGTAGTGTTAAAATATTTGTGCAAAGTGAATTAATCTTGGACGACTCCATAATTGCAAATTTGTCCTCGATGTGTACATTCTTTGGCAGCTTCTCCCTCAACTGGGAATATTTAACCCAGACCACGTTGTCTTTACCATCCAAATCCGACCTACTTCCACTCTTTATGCAATTTATCTGGGGATGATAATATCATCAGAAATCCTAGATAATATCACCATTCTGAATCATTTTTGTGTCACCAGAATCTTCAAAATATATCATATCACAGTTTGTGTAGTTTATGATTTTTTGTGAGAATTTTCAAAAAGAATATGCCGGATCCTTTCCCAATTTATCTAGAAGGGGGTATAATGTGACTTTTTCTCTATTTCGACCCCCAAAAAAAGAGACTGCTTAAGAGAATTTATACTGTCTCCACTATAATTATATTGTTTTTCTGCTCTATACTCAGAAAAAGTAGACATAGCCAACAGCACATACGATATTATAATTAATTGCAATAAAGAATGCATGAACCCTTTTCTATAAAAAAATCTAAAAGGGGTATAATGTGACTTTTTCTTTACTTCGAAAAATAAAAAACCTTTGCAAACAGTCGCATGTATATATTTTCTGATGATTAATCTTGGATATTTTCTTCTTCTTTTTCAATGATGAAGAGCAAGAGGAGGCCCAAGTTCTTCTGGATATCAGCAATGGCTCCGCTGACGATAGTGATCCTGGGAAGTCTCCTGGTTTACCTAACCCACGCTGAAAAGCATGGCGTTCCAGTGGTAAGTGCTCCGGTCCTCCAGCATATGAAGCTGAAAAAGTTCAGCAGACGTATAAGAACAAGCCTAGAAGTATAATAAGAAATGATCTGATGTGGGTAGTTAGGCAACAGGCAATGCTAGGTAAAAAGACACCTAGCTTGTAAATTTAGTTTAGAATCTGGAGGTACGGACACTTTTTTCGGCCCCCGATACGATTGCTTTGCTTAAATTCTTACTAGCAGTTCATCACTTTGATTTTATAGGTTAATTGGGTGAATCGTTTCGAATATATCTGGTATTTCTCTTAACTCGTTAGTAGTGAACACAAACTTGAAATGATATTCATAAGCTATATTCGAACGCTTGTTTGCAATATGCTATGTCACCAAGTGTCTATTAGGCATAGCCGTGGCTGTGATCATTCCCCTAAAGAGAGCTAGAGATGTTGAGTGCTTGCAACACACGTTTTTGGTAAGATAGGAGCTTGGTCAAATATGTTTTTAAAGTTACACCACTTCAAAACTGGATGACGCAACTTTCTAAAACCTGCCATCAATTACTATTGTAGCTGTCAGGGAGGCATTTTGCTAAGCACCTTACGAAAGCCACGGCATCATCTTTTTCTTTTACGCTGTAATTGTTGCGAAAAAACCATACCGACCATGGACCGCCGGTAAAGGGGGGAGTGCGGACAGATACAGTCCACTGATGAACAGGCTGGACCACCACCAACCTTTGCACGTGTTCTATCGAAAAGCACAGGAACTCTCTAGTTCCTGTCTTGGGGCCGGTCCCAAGTGGTCAGTGGCTGTTGCCTCGCCAATCATACCACAAAAGCCAGACAGCCCAAGCGGGACATGCTCATGCATGTTCCTGTGGGGGAGGAGTCTTCTTTTGACCCATTTCGATAGTGGGCACAGACTTGCTGATCATATCAGCCAATAAGAGCCCAAATGCAGACAAAGATAGCTTAGAAAGATAGAAAAAAAGGGGGGAAATTAGGAAAAAAGAGGAGGTTGAGAAAATCTGATTGGTGGGTCACTGAGCTGCCCAATCGTCCTCTGTAATTATTCAACTGGAAAAAATATGTTTAATAAAAGAACCAAATATGAAGTGAGTAATGTTTTTTTTTTTTGGGTGTTAATTTATGAATTATTTTGCCTTTGTGTCAGATTGGTCCATTGAAGAAGGGGCTGAACCCACCATCCGGCATGGACTTGGCATTTGGGTCTCCTTATCTGGCCACAGCTGTCAAAACTGGCATTGTCACCGGCGTCATTGCGCTCGCTGTGAGTCCCTCTCTACTCCATCCCTCATACCTTTTCTTAATTTGTTTGTCTTGTCAGCTCTAATTTGGCAAATCTTCACTGCATGAAGGTTTGGTCCCACATAAACTACACTTAACAAGAAATGGAAAACAGGGATATTCAAAGTTTTAACATCTAGTGTCAATCTCATTGTGTGACCCCTGCAGAAAGAATTGTTCTGTACTCTAGTGAGCCCCGTCAATTGTCTACATGCATGTTAATCACGCGTCGATGCAGTTGTAGCAATTGGTTTATCAATAGTAACTGCAATCACCCATCAATCCTGACCGTGCATCACTATCATTCATTGGACTTGATGCCCTGGGATTCAATGGAAGACGTCAAATTTGGAAATGTGAAAAGAAAAGAAAAGTGCATTCATAAGATAATAGATTGCTAATTGGTATCAGAAGCAGCTGCGTTACATGTGTGATGGATGGTATGAATGCAGGAGGGTATAGCAGTAGGGAGAAGCTTTGCCATGTTCAAGAATTACCACATTGATGGGAACAAAGAGATGATTGCATTTGGGATGATGAACATTGCAGGCTCTTGCACCTCTTGCTATCTCACCACTGGTAATTCCTATACACTCTTAGGCAGAGCATACATGATCTGTTAATATGATTCATAATGTATTTGCCTAAGTTTTCTCATTTTGGGAGTGATGACGTGTCAATGTTGATGTCTGGCATATTTATCGAAATTTCAGGACCATTTTCGCGATCGGCGGTGAACTTCAACGCGGGATGCAAGACGGCGGTGTCGAACATCGTCATGGCAATCGCCGTCATGTTCACATTGATGTTCCTCACGCCTCTGTTCCACTACACACCCCTTGTGGTGCTGTCGTCTATCATAATCGCCGCCATGCTCGGCCTGATAGATTATGAGGCTGCCATCCACTTGTGGAAGGTCGACAAATTTGACTTCGTTGTTTGTATGACCGCCTATATTGGCGTCGTATTCGGCAGTGTCGAGATCGGCTTAGTCATAGCGGTATGTATAGCTGATATCTCGCAGAATGCTCACTACAGATCTTTTTCTATGCAATTTCTTTTCAATACATTCTCATGAACTGTATTTGCTTGTGTAACTACAGGTAGCAATATCATTGCTCAGGGTATTACTCTTTGTTGCAAGGCCCAGAACATTTGTTCTGGGAAGGATTCCAAACTGCAATGCCTACAGAAACATTGAGCAGTACCCAACAGCCAAAAATGCGCCCGGAATCCTCATACTGGAGATCGACGCTCCGATTTACTTTGCTAACGCGGGCTACTTAAGGGAAAGGTACGAGAAAGCCCCTCGATGCAGTACTAGATTCCTCTGCTGAGTGTATCGTTTCTCTTCATGTACGCATGAATATCTGTTCTTACAGGATCTCAAGGTGGATCTACGAAGAAGAAGACCGGTTGAAAGCTTCGGGAGAGGCCAATCTGCAATATGTTATCCTAGACATGGGAGGTGAGTACCAAAGTGAAGCCATTTGTGACATACTGCGAAACTACGACAGGCGGGAATTGAAACTAGTTTATTTATGATTTTGTCGAACAGCGGTAGGTGGAATTGATACCAGCGGCATAAGCATGCTCGAAGAGATCAAGAAAACCATCGAAAGAAGAGATCTCAAGGTATAGTCCTGCTCATCTCGTTATACAGATTTCCTTACTAGGTCATTACTACTATCGACAAGAACCTACACAAGCAGTGCCTCCGTTCATTTCTCGTTTTCATCTTCGATAGCTGGGGTTGGCGAATCCGGGAAGCGATGTGATGAAGAAGCTAAGCAAGTCAAAGTTCGTCGAGAACTTGGGCCAAGAGTGGTTCTTCTTAACCGTCGAACAGGCGGTCGGGGCTTGCAACTTCATGCTCCACAAATGCAAAGTCGACGCGAAGAACGGCGAATCTGATGAGAAGTGGAACAATGTCTGAAGATGGGCTACACCACAGCCGAAGAAGTTTTTGCAGGCATTGCTGTCCTCCTTGGCAACCATTGCAGGAGAGCTAATAGTATTTTGTGTAAGCTCTCAAAAGGGACATGTGACCACTCAACTCGGCCAGAGATCTGTCTCTATGAGCAAAGGATGGGGGCAAAACAATGTGATGAGGGTTGCCAAAAATCTCTATCTCATGTACTTAAATCGCCTCGTTTGACTGCATTGTAAATTGAGATAAGATCAGATGGATTATGTAGAGAATGGACTAAGAGTAAATTAACTATGCTCGGATATATTCTCGCTTTGATTTAGTGTCTCATACCATGTTTCCTAACTCCGATCCCATGACAATTTTTGTGAGATCACAGCCGACACAATCTAAGTAGTGCTGAAAATTCAAATTTGAGATATGGCTACCCTTCACAATTTAAAGGATAAAAGGATCTTATAACGAATAAAATGATCATTAAACATAACTCTCATTACAAAATAAAATTCACGGTATGTTTCAAAGTATCATAAATCAATATTTGTAGAGATGAAATTCTTAACCGCAAATTATTTCCAAGTTCCTAACTTTTCAAAATAACTAAGAGAATCGTCTTCCCAAATGATTCTCGGCATACTTTCATTCACAATGCAACATTCGCGAACCTTTAGCTTCCAAGTTGAAAGGCCGAAAAAGGAGTGACCAAACTATAGCTCAGAAAGTGACTAATAGCACTTCTATGGGATCGAGTTACGAATAATGCAATTTTAAAATGGATATGTATTCACGTGAACAAGCATTCCAATAACTCAATATAGTATTAAAATTCATATATATACCAGCATAAATCAATAGTAGTCAGCCGACATAAAATAAAACCTATTATTCAAGTGAAGAATCCTACGATCACATTTCGTTAGAAGATAAGTTTCGAAAACTATATTGTTTATTATTGTGTCTTAAAAATCACATCGATTGAGATTATGCACTCAAAATTTCATTCGTTATGATTAAAACTCCAAAACAAAATCGAATCATTGCATATGTTCATATCTCATCATCTCATCGCATGGGATCTTACAATAAGTACAAATCAAATAACACAATCACACCATGCTGGATCAGGCATAAACATCACGTGGGTGGGTGATTATGTTCATATCTCATCATCTCACCGCATGGGAGCTAACAACGAATACAAATCAAATAACACAATCACACCATGCTGGCACATAAACAACACAATGACAAAATACTTCACGTACATATCCTTTCAACACCATTTCAGCGCACCACTTAAAATATCGAAAACTGCCCAAAGCCTAATCATTTTTTTTTTTGAAATAGCGTGCTGTAAAAACTTCATCTTTATACCTCATCATAAATTAAGTGCCATGCCATAATGCACATGTTTAAATTTAGTGGTCCAAGTCGTGCACGTTTGTAAAAAGCCTGAAAGTGAAAAAAAAGAAAAAAAGAAGAAGATTTTCCGCCGTAACAACACTTCATAAAATCGAAACGAGAGTTAATGGGCTTGGCGAAAAGCCGAAACCCTCAATGCGTGAAAACTTTTGCCGTCGGTGACTGCTCTCAAAATTTAAATTATTAGAGTAAAACGGGATTTAATGGGTTGGAATTACGTTCTGACCGTTAATTAAATCATCCGTGGTATTTTTCCCTTTTTCCTTATCCATTTTTTATTTTTTATTTTTAATTTTAATTTTCTAGAGCACCCGACTCTTGCTGAGGAATAATGCCAATTTCACAGGTGGCAGACCGTTAATTAAATCATCCGTGGTATTTTTCCTTTTTCCTTATCCATTTTTTATTTTTTATTTTTAATTTTAATTTTCCTGCCTTCTTCAGTCAGTCTTCAGCCTCCGCTCCCTTTCAAGGGGTAAGCACAGTTCGAGTCGGGTTCGCAAATGGCGCCCGGCAAGAAATCGAGGAGAAGCAAGAAGGAATCGAAGAAGCTGAAGAAGCGGAGGAACGTCTCCGCCGTCCCCGCCGACCCCAACACCAGCGACACCGATTGGTGGGACGTCTTCTGGCGCAAGAACTCCTCGTCTCCAGGTTTCCTTTCTCGTCTCGCCCCGCGTCTCGAATTTTTCCTTTGATGGTTCGGTGGCGTTGGCTTCTGGAAAATCGGCCCATCTCGCTCGCTTGGTGAAAAGGATGGAGCTTTTGTGGTTTCGCGGCTTTGGGTTTGAAAAAAGATCGGATTTTGGTTTCTGGGTTTTGATGTTGTGATGCGGTGATGGTTGACGAGACATGTGTCTGCATTGTCGAGTGCAATCTAGCATGCGTTGTTGGTGAAAAATGTAAGCTCCGTGCAATGAAAAGTGAAAAAGAAATGTCTGCCTATTGGTTTGGTTTGGTTTGGTTTTTCTGCTGAGTCAGTGATTTTTATTGGTTTTCGTCTTGATATTTTGGAGTAGGGACTAGATTTCATATTGGGGTAGAACAAGGGTCGAACTCTTGGCTGGATATAGGGGACAGGAAGCTGTGCATTTAACAGTTTCAGAGGAGTTGGGTTGGATTCAGATGAATGCTTTGGAGTTCTTCCTCTTTTTCCTTTTTGTATTTTCCTTTTGGGAAATTAAAGACCATTCAACATTGGTCTTCTGGAGATGTTTAAAATCTTTGGTTGATGGGAAAATTCTCAATGGACTTTGAAGGGACGGCAGCTCATGTTAGAATTAAAACAGTTTCCTCCATTATGCTAGTTCTGGAAAACCCAGAAGCAACTGACCTGCTAGAACTTAGGGAAGATAGCCTTATTAGTTATCTTGCCTAGTGGCTCTCGAGGATTTTGATCAAGGGACTCAAGTGCATTGCATGAGCTGTTCATTTCACAATACCCTTTTGGCAATCAGGCTAGGCATTTAAAGTGCTGTTTGAGCTGCTAAATTTTTTTTAAAACAAAGTCACTGAGGGTGATTGTAGAGTCATTGGCAGGTCAGATATGATAAGTCACATGTCACCATTCTGGGATTTGCTTGGGCATTAAGAAACTAGGTTTCTTCAACCTTTGCTGTGCAAAACCTGTATCTGTTCCTTTCCTGCCAGTGGATGCCCTCAATAAAATCTTTAAAGGGCTAAAGTGGACACTCTGTGGAAGGTTTTCAGGGCAGGCATAGGAATGAGGAGATCAGGTACCGTGCCTCACTAATGATCTGCTGGTGATGTTCTGGTGGATGTCCATGCAAGGAGGAGATGTACTTTGGTATGGTGTTTGAGGCAATTTTCAATCTATTTGATTTGTAGAAACTCTTACTGTACGATGGACCGTATGGGTGGATTAGATGGGAGCCTATTGGTTAATTTTCTGGGTGTAAGCAAAAGTTAGGATCGCATTATGTTGAAGCTTTAGAAAGAAACTAGTAGAGGGAAGAGGGCTTTTCTCTCAGCACATTTCCAATATCCAAAAGTTGGCCCAGTTGGAAGCGCTTACCCTTTCCTAAGTTCACCACTGCACATCCCACCTTCTGCTAGAAGAAAAAAAGCATTTACCCATGCCCACATTTTCTGCATGTGTTGCATCCCATCTTAGGATTAGTTGAAAATTGAGTGTGGACTTGCTTGGTCAGCTAGATAATGCCGATGATGACTCCAAATACCATCTGCAGGATGGACCACAGTCAAGCATGCCCTTTAATGTTGTGTGATTCTCACAAAAGACCATTGAACTTCACATACCTACACCTGGGTTTCATAGAAGATAAGGAGATTGATGTTGAATGTGGATAACGCGTGAAAATGAATAGTGATCATTTTTTTCAGATCATATAGTTGAATGTTGAGTTTACGAAGTAATATTTTATGAGTTTGGTTTCTGGAGATGGATCTGCTATAGGGATTTTACACTTGCATCCTGTTCAAGGTTAATATTTTAAAAAAAGAAAAATTGGGTGCTTTCTTGTTTAATTTTCTAGTTCACATGATTTTTAACCCTTGACTTTGCATTGCCACTCATTTTAGGGTCTACAGATTACGGTTGATTCGGGGCTAGGAAGAGGCAAAGGGTTCTTTTGATTAACGTAGAGAGAGTTGATTCAAGGCTAGTGACAGGCAAAGGGTTCTTTTGAATAACAGATGGTACCAGTTCTTCATCTGAACAATTCAATCTGTATAGCACCAGATAGGAGTGAGTTTGTTTGTGGCTTGACGTGAATTAGAGCAAAGGTCCAGGGGGAATTTATAATGTGCCTGACAACTCTACCTCATGCAAGCACAGAGTGTATCGGTATTTAAATCCTTTATGACTAAGGATTGGTATTTTCTTTCTTAATCTTCTATGAAACCCAGTGTCAGAGGGAGAGATCCTCAAGTGTCAGTATTTAGTCATTTTAAGATATTTGAGAGAGCTTCATTGCAATATTTTTTGAAGTGTCAGTATTAAGATTATTTTTGACTAAGGATCTAATTATCATTCACTGTTGGTATTATCTTTCTTAATCTTCTATGAAACCCAGTGTCAGAGAGAGAGGTCCTTAAGTGTCAGTATTTAGTAATTTTAAGATATTTACCCATCTAAACTGCATTGCTTCTGTTTTACTCAGAAGTTACCTCATGAAAAATTTTGCTATCAATAATCTTTAAAAGCAGCAGCAGTTTCTTATCAAACACTAGTTCCTTTAAGTAGTCTGCGGCGTTTGTACACATACTTCATTGCATTTCCATTGGACTAGCAGTTGCAATGTGTCAATTAAAAGTGCATGCATTGTTTAATTTGGAGAAGAAATGGAGACTCTGAGCATAGGTGCCGGTATGTAGTACATCATGATGTATAGTTCTATATGTTGAACATTTGAGAGGTGTCTGAAAATCTGTGTATGTATGATAGATGTCCTTCATCTAATTGACAATTTGTGTTTCCTGACCTTTATGTGAGGATTAGCTTCTGCCCTTTAGATAAACTTTCTCTTGGCTAACAAGTCTTGAAATAGGAAGGAGAACAATTTCCATGAGTTTCGATACTGAAGTGCATTGAATTTCTGTAGCAGTTGTAAACTTGTAATTGTTAGTCAATCTTAAAATGTGGCCCTACTTTTAGGTTCTGCAGTACCAGAGGATGAGGCAGAAGGATTTAAGCATTACTTCCGGGTGTCAAAGGAGACTTTCGCCTATATTTGTTCCCTTGTGAGAGAAGATCTTATTTCTAGACCACCTTCAGGACTCATCAATATTGAAGGGAGGTTACTTAGTGTGGAAAAGCAAGTGGCAATCGCCCTAAGAAGGCTAGCATCTGGGGAATCTCAAGTTTCTGTTGGAGCTGCCTTTGGAGTCGGACAGTCGACAGTCTCTCAGGTGACCTGGAGGTTTATTGAAGCACTGGAAGAACGTGGCAGACACCATCTTAAGTGGCCAGATGCCTCTAGGATGGACGAAATAAAGGCCAGATTTGAGGCATTTTGTGGACTGCCCAACTGTTGTGGGGCCATTGATGCAACTCACATCATCATGACCCTTCCAGCTGTGCAAACTTCAGATGATTGGTGTGACCCGGCTAATAACTATAGTATGTTATTGCAGGGAATCGTGGACAATGAGTTGAGGTTTCTTGATATTGTTACAGGTTTGCCTGGAGGAATGACAGGGTCCAGACTTCTGAAGTTCTCTGGGTTTTTCAAACTCTCTGAATGTGGAAAACGATTAAACGGAAATACAAAGACCTTAACTGAGAAATATGAGGCCAGGGAATATATAGTCGGTGGCGCTTCATACCCTCTCCTTCCATGGCTTATAACTCCTTACGAAAGTGATGGAAGTGGACTTACAGATTTCATGTCTGATTTTAATGCTATGCATGAATCTGCAAGATCACTCGCGGTGAAGGCATTCTCGCAGTTGAAGGGAAGTTGGAGAATCCTCAGCAAAGTCATGTGGAGGCCAGACAAACAGAAGCTACCAAGTATCATATTAGTTTGTTGTTTACTCCACAATATCATTCTTGACAGTGGGGATAAGTTGCATTCCGATGTTGCTTTACCCGGTCACCATGATTTTGGCTATGTAGAACAGGGTTGCAAGCAAGTTGATCCACCAGGGAGTGAATTGAGGGAAAACCTTGCTAAAAACCTGCAGTGCCGACAAGAGAGTGTTCCATCAAAGTAAAGATTCTCTTTCATGTATACACCTGGCAATTATTATGAATAGTCTCACCTTAGTTTCAGTTCAACCGACCTTCCTTATGTGCAGATTCAGTTTCATTTTTCCGTGCAGAGACTAAGAGATGTTGGACTAAAAGAGTCTGCACTCTTAGTTCACCATCTTTTAGCAGGTGTTCTGTACATTATGAGCCTATCAAAAATCATTGCATCATCTGAAAATGATCAGATAGCTTGACCATCGTATAAATTACTTAAAACCCTTTTCTAGTCCTGTGATGACATTTTACAGTGAACTAGATTTTATGGCTCAGTGGCTCACTATGACTGAGTAGAGGCAACGACACTTATGGTGCTAACTTGAATCAACTTATTACAGCATGCTTCAGATGCAGATGCATGAATAATTGATGAGTATTTTGCCTGCATTGCATTTTGGGGTCAGTTAGTGGCAGTGTAGTAGCAACCCATTTCAATCCCCAACAGTTTGTATGTCTGTCCTATGTCTCTACTATCTGGTATTTTGCCCCTAATGTATATGCTTGTGTGGCTGATGTAAGAGAAAATGGTGCTTAAACTTGTCCTACGATGAGATCAGATTTCTTGTTCTCCATAAACTTGTCCTACGACACTTATGGTGCTTAAACTTTTGAGTAAAAATAAACGGAGAGCAATCAAGATTGCATCAAGAGATTTCGAGTGCCAGGAGCAGCCAATAGTGCATGAGAGTTTGAGAAGGTCGTGCAGAAGCGAGAAGCAACCATGATTGGGCGGCCTTTGATCTTTATGTTCTGGAGTTTATGCAAAGCTTACTGCAAAATTCTTCAAATCCAATTCCACTTTCAAAGTTACGTAGGATGAAACATGTAGTAAGTACATGCATCCATGATTTGTGTCCTAACAGAAAATCGAGAGCTCGAGTAACAGTGATGACCTTCGAGATATTTCTTCATATATCTTACCGAGATCTCAGAAAGTCAACATAGAGCTGAAAAAACAAGAGGCCGAAACATAGAGGAGCTCTAATTAGTCTCTTCCTAGGATAAGGCCTGAGATATACAATATGATCCCTACACTAAGAAGATAATGATCTCAAAGACTTGACATAGAGTTGAAAATAACAAAACGCTGGAACATAAAGAAGTTCTAGTTAGTCTCTTCCTAGGATAAGGACTGAGATATACAATATGATCCCTACACTACAGAAGAAAGCGTCTTTCTCTGCTAGATATGCCCATTAAACTAATTCTAATTCTGTCATTCCTCACTGCCTTTTGGACGGGAGTTGAACGCAGCAAAAGGCCGATTTCTTTTTGCTCTGTGGGTTTCTTGGTCTGCCACTTATTAGATAATCCCTCAGCAAAACTCTTGTCTTTCGGTCGACCACTCTGGTTCTTGTTCTGCACTCTTTTTCGTCATCCATCTTCAGCAACAGGAATTGTATCTTCTGCACTTCCAACTGAAGCTTCCCAATTTTCTCCGACCCTCTTCGAGCCTGCTCTGAAATCAGCCTCCTGGCGCAACCACGATCATCTGCATCTCTGGTGGATTTGCTGTCGCAGGAAGAAAGGCGCCTCTCAGCATTTCTAATCAACTTATTATTCGAGTCCGATAATTTGTTGATGGTCGATTGAGCTTCTTCCAGCTGCTCCATCACATTGATGTACTCGATGCCTTTATCCATTCTGTTCTTCTCTGTGTTCTCCACCTTCCTCCTCAGATCCTGCACTGTTATTTGCAGGTTTGTCAGCTTCTGAGCGTTAGTGTTAAGCCTCTCTAAGATCTTCCTCTTGATCCTTGCTCGACGAGGTTCTGTCAAGCTCTCAGGTATCTCTAATTTATCAATGCTGAGGTCCTTCTCATCAGGTGACTCTCCAGAAGGGTTACAGGACCTCTGATCCTTATCTGCTTCGACGAAGTAATAGTCGTTGGGCATATCAAAGTTCTTGTGAGCTTTCCCGACTTTAAGATCGATAATCCCACTTGAGTCACTGGTTTCCCACAGCTCAAGCATTCGGTCTTCAGCCTCAACTGAGTCAGTCCTACGAGCCCCACAAGGTAAATGTTTGGAAATCTGGTCAAGCATAATGTCTTTAGTCAGAAGCTCATTCTCGGTCACAGACATCTGAAGAGTCGCTTTGTGTATCTTCAGGTCATTATCAGGTCCATCACCTCGTTTTTCCTTTTCTTTTTTTCTTGGGACATGTTTCCGAGATCTGGTAGGTTCCAACTCCTCCAATTTGGTATTCAAACTCAAGTTTTCCAAAACTGTTGGCTCCTCAGCTTTCAGCAGTGTCTCTCCAATAACCTTGATTCTTAATTGCAGGTCCTGCATTGCAGAAAAACAATCTGGCACCATCAATGTAGTATTTCCAATGAACTCAGAAATCCCAGATTGCTGTTGTGTCATCATGTTGATTTCCTGGTAACAAAGGGGAATATAAACAAGAAAATGAATCTGGAGTAACATGATAATGTACTAGCAAATAAGCAAACAACAGTTCTCTTGGTTAGCAAGAAGATTGCAAATTAATGTCCACAATAGGTTTGAATAGAATATAAGGGATCAATGATCAAGTTTGAAGGCAACAATTTGATAAAGATTTCGAGTAATTGCAAATGGAATAGTGCAGAAAGTTCCTGTGGACTAGGATGACAGACAGACAAGTCAAATCATTTTCAACGAAGAGAGAAGATGTAACGAGCAGATCCACTAGCATGTGGTGCATTAAGGGCAGGGGGAAAAATTACCTTGACAACTTCTTTCTTGGATTTGTAAAATTCTTTATGGACACTGGTACAATTTTCCAATGAAGAGATACATTCCGCCAAAGAAAGTATTCCCGAAACATAAGAAGCAAGCTGAGTTTTCAGTCCGCCATTTTCTCCTTCCAAAGCAATGATTGTTTCTTTTAGCTGTTCAACCTCCACCCGTCTCACTTCACTTGCAACTTGATAGGCTTCATTGAGCTCAAGAATTTCCTCCTTGAGAAATGCTTCATCAATCTTGGAGGTTACCAGTTCAGCCTCCAATTTCCAGTTTGCTCCCTGAAGAAATCTCGCCTCTCTGGTCCGATGACTCAAATCTTCAGACAGTTTGAGAATCTGATGCTCTCGTCCTATCTTGACATCAGCATACTCCACCTTCAAATCCTCCAGCTTTTTCAGCAGCTCTAGCTTCTCATACTCGATTGCTCTCAATATTTCGGATTTCAGCACTTTTTCATTGTCGATTCCCTCTGAGAACTTTAGCTTCAATTCTTCATTTGTATCTATAACCTTTTGCAGGCCATAGTTCAACACATCGAAGTTCTCAGATTTGACCCTTAGTTCTTGATGAAGGGCATCTCGTTCTATTGCAAGCTTTGTGGCCTCTAGTTCCAGTTGCTTGAGCAGTGAATATAGGACTGATTTTTCAAAAACCACCCGCAGATTTTCCTCTTCTAGCTTAGAAAAGGATTCTTGCAGATCTCTAATCTTTGCCAGAGTATTCCGTATAAGATCATGGTCCAGATCAAGATGGTCTTCAAACTCTTGACACGAACAAATCTCAAGAGTCTTTGAAATCCTATACAATGCCAACCGTTCTACGGTAATTTCATCGGACAAAAGTTTGAGCTCAGTCAGATGTTCAAGATTTTCACTCTCCAAGTAAGAAATTTGCTTCTGCGAGAATTGCCATGCATCTAAGAGAGTATGATATCTTAGTGAGAGCGAGAAATTCCTCTCCCGCAGATCCTGCAGGAATTTCTGCAAAATGAAGATCTGCATGTGCGAGTCCAAAGCTTTTTCCAGTTCCTCTTCACTCTCTGTGTCTTTTCTCCGAGCTTCTTGCTGCAGGTGAACAATCTGGAACTCCACGTCGGCTAACCGGGTCCTACTCAACTGCACAGAATTGTAATGATCCTCGATCTCTCCATTCAAATCAAGCTGTAACTTCCGGATGCTGGAGATCAAGGATTCTCTCTCCTCCTTCATACCCGAGTAATCACCTTTCAGTCCCTCATAACTGCCCACCAGGTTTTCCAGTCTTTGCCGAAAGACATTTAACTGATATTCCAGCTTTTCCTTCTCAGTGACTGTACTGAATTTTTCCTGATCATGTAACTCGTGCACATCTACCGTGTTCTTCACTTTGACCTGTTTTCCTTCAAGATCCACATACTCATCATTAAGCAAATTCTCAAAAGTATCGTTCTTCCCCATGAGTTTGTAAAAGTTGCCAATCATACTCTCTACATAAGAAATCAGACTGGACTCATTAGCCTGGAGAGATTCACAGGATTCTTCCATTCCCTTCAATTTAAGCTTATACTCTTTTAACTCCACATTCAAATCTGAGATTCTGTTCTCCAATAAGACAGTCTTCTCCACAAGCTTCTCAGAGACTTCCAGTTTCTTCAGTAAAGAGACTTTTTCACTTCGTTCTAAATCACAGCACTTCTCAAGCTTTGAATTCATATCCATCAACTCCATGAAAGCTGACCCCAAACACCCCGGATCAAGACCCACAGAAGCCACCTGCTCCATCACCGAGCAATGCTTCTTTCTCTGATCATCCAGTTGCTCTTTCAGATAATAAATTTCTTTTTGAAGAGAATCTCGTTCACCCATTATGACTGCAGTCTCTGCTTCAAGTTTGTGCATTATTTCTCGCATGCTCAAGATTTCATCTTCCAAGTTCTTTACTAACAGTGATGAAGCCATATTGACCTCATTTAGATTCTTCTTCTCTTCATGGGCCTTCCGGATTTCATCCTTCAAACCCTTATTGTGCAATTCCATGTCTTCTAGAAGTTGAGTCTTCTCCTGAAGCTTCATGGCTAGGGATCTCACCTGTTCCTGAGTCTCAAAGTGAAGATTCTGCAGATTCTGAAAGGAAGTTTGAACCTCAGAAAACCGTAACCGTTCTTCTTGCATGCAAGTCCAGAGCCTTCCCATTTCCTTCTGCTTCTCTGTAGTTTCTTCACTCTGAGCTTCCATTTTCTTCGTCAAAGCCTCCAAAGCAGACTGCAGAGTCTGATTAGATCTCTCCAAAAGAAGACACATTTCTTCAGCTTTCCTTAGCTTTGTTGAATCCTTTTCCCGATCAGGATCCAACATTTGGGCCTGGTTTCGCATAATTTCCTGCTCCAGATTTGAAATTGTCATCAGCAAATTGTTGCAACGTACAGCAGCAGCTTCCCCAATCTCTCGGGTATTCTCCTCCGCATGTTTTAATTTATCTTCCAGATTTGATATTTTCTCGAGGCAGTTGTTGTGCTGAAGAAGTGCATCTTGTTTTTCAGCCTCCACCCTTGCAAGATCTTGTTTTAGAGTTTCGGCCTTAGTTTCAGCTTTATCAGCTCGCTGCTTGATTTCTTCCACCTCTTCTTGGGCACACGACACAGTGTTCTCAAGATCTCTTAGTTTTTCCAAAGCCATGTGGTACTGAATAAGATTGCCTTCCTTTTCAGCTTGCAGATTTGCTAGTGCTGTCTTCAAAGATTGAGCTTCTGCCTCAGCTTCATTGGCCCTTCGAGTAAGTTCCAACTCCAATTTTGATAATCTCTCCAGACTCTGATGAAACTGGAGCGCATAGACTTCTCTCTCAGCCTCCAACTCTGCAAGTGCTTCGTTCAAGTTCTGAATTTCTTTCTCAGTATCACCTGCTCGCTCAAGTTCGCGTGCCATCCCATCATGCTTACAAGCACATTCTGCACCATATTCTTTTTCTCCTGCATCACGACACATGAGAACCACATTTTCTCTTCCTCCTCCCGAATCAGAAGTCTCATCAACCTGTTTCGACTCATTTCTACTTCTCGTACCCTTGAAATCTTGATGGACAGCTCCATTTTTCTCACAAGCTTGGAAGTAAGACAGAGCTTGCTCCAAAATATCCTTGGGACACTCATCACTGTCAAGAAGTACTGGCTGGACTTGGTTGGGAAACGCTTCTGCCATAGTTTTATGGGCCTGGCACAGAACCCCTGTGGCGTGATCATATCTCTCAGCTAATCCGCGATATGCTCGGTAAAACTCTTCAACCAATTGCAGAAGTTCGGGTCGTCTCTTATAGTACATCTCCGCTCGTCTCGCGAATGAGTCAGCATCTTCTTCGATGATGTTAATCATCTGTTTGAGTTTGGCATCCATATCTGATCAAAAGCAGTAGGATAAGTACATTTAACATTATATGCAGACACAGTCGTAACTTAGGAGATATTGCAAATCATTAAAAAAGGTCTGAAGGTAGAATATGCACTGCAAGGGCTCAAGCCACAAACTGCCTGATACCTCATGGATTGATGTATAATTATCGAACTTTTGAGAGGAAGTAACCAGAAAATTTGGTTTAGAATTGAAATTCTAAAGTTTTTAGCAAAGCCAGATAGTAGAACTAAATTTAACCAGCCCTCAAGACATTGATTAAGATAGTGGCCACCCTTCTCTCCTAGGTCATTCAAAAACTACTATCCTGTGATGTGAACTTTACTGCTTAACTACAACATTGACACTAGCGGTGCAGGACCTCTTTTTCTCTTTGATTTTCAAGCAAATTTCCAGTCCAAACATACAACGCCAAAGGAAACATTAAGTTGAGTTGTTAATTCTGTGTCCCAGAAGCTGTGCTGAGCAAAACCATAAGCAACGGAACCATACCTGTAAGATTTTCCAGAAGCCATTTGGAATTCTTTGGGGTAATGTGACTTCCCCACCACCAAGAATACATCCCCTTAGAATCTTCATTCGTGGCAGCGGCAGCCATAACTCCAACCAACAATGATAAATTTTTGGCACACTTATCTTGTGACCCCGCAGTTTTGGAACCGACTACTACGTGAAGCTGTAGAGCACAAAAAAGATCTCTCTTTATCTTTAGATGCAGATCCACCAAAATGACACAAAATAAGACAACTTTGCCTCATTTTCTTATGAACACAATGCCCACCAAAAATCACCGTCAAAATGATAAATCAAGGGGCAGTAAGTAAAGTACCGGATCATCCGCATCGAGCTTCAGGAATTAGCACTCCTTCATCAAGTAAAAACAGGTTTATCTGATCAAAAGCCAGGTCATAAGATCAGAACCAACAAAGACAGAAAAGATTTGACAAGTAAGGATTTTAACTAGGGATGCATACATTCCTCCTACACCATTATTTAATCAAATTGCATACCACAAAGAAAAATTAAATGCTCGGATGATTAGGCAAAAAGAAGCCCCCATTGTCGTTCTCGCATCACAAGACCGAAGGGGTTGAGAAACCCAAAGCAGAAAAGTAGGAGAAAACGAAAGCTTTCTTGATTAGTGCAGAGAAATTGATCAGCCCACATTGTCCTCACATCACAAAACCGAAGGGGTTGAGAAACCCAAAAGAGAAAAGTAGAAGAAAACGAAAGTTTTCTTGATTAGTGCAGAGAAATCGATCGACCAACAGAGAAACATTCGGCATCAAACGAGTAACTGTACCGGAGACGAGAGTTCAAACGCTGAGCGAGCTCTCAAAGAGACTCCTCAGCTTCTTCCCACGAAACCCAACGTTCAAGAACCAATATGACCCAACACCCGAAAAAGAAGAAAAAGGAAGAGAAAGAGTAAAGCCTACACAAGGAGAAGAGCGAAACAGAGCTCAGCAAAGCTCCAAAGATTCCAATTCTTGAGGTCCGTGAGAAAAAGCAAAACTATAGCACAGCTGCTTTCACTGTTCGTGGTCTCGATCTCAACCCATTGTTGGGTCAGATCTCTCCCTCTCTCTCTCTCTCTCTCTCTAAAGCACACTCACACTCATACTCGCTCTACTCATTACTGCTCGCTGCTCGCTCTTAAAGCTGCAATCTTTATGGTATTTTAATATCGGGTGGAGATAAAAAAAAAAGACAAATGGGAATGTGAAAATTCGTTCTGGGTTTGCCGAGAAAACAAGGGAAAATCCGAGTGATGCGCCGCGACTGTCGTTTTGCGAGCTCTCGGGAGACAAGAGGGCGAAATGACGAGTTTCGCCATGTCGAATCGATCCTTGTCTTTTGTCGTGTCTCTGTCCGACGAATGTTTGACCGCTTTCTTCGTAAATGCGCAGATCACGATATTGCTTGGGAATCGCCAAAATCGAAAAGAACAGGGAATATTGACAACGAAATAAAACATTTCTGAAATATCGATTTTCCCTGAAAAAAAATTATAAAGCGAATTTCTATACCATTTTCAACTTCAAATTTTCGTCTAAAATAATTATTTATATTGATAGCATTTCTAATAATCACATAAAAATTGTTGGTAATTTTCAAATTTGAATTTAGTCGCCATTAATCTCGTTAATTTATGTTAATTTCCTAAAATGGCCAAGTTTTCTTTCTTCATTAATGATCATTTGCATTTTTTCGGCATGCCCGTATGCGCCTGCTTATTTTGTATTATCTCTCACTTCTAATTATGAAAAGGAAAAAGAATTTCCTTTTTGTAATAATACCTTCCTTTTTTTCCTCAAAAGTATCCTTACTTCCTATGTAGATTGTAAAAAAATGACAAAAAAATTGTAAAAAAAATATTTACAAATAGCAAAATCAAATCTGCGCCTAACTGGCATTAATTTAATTAGTATAACGTTAATGACTACCGAGGAGTAAAGTGAAGAAAACAATAAAGGAAAATTTTCAAATTTTCTAGTCTATTTATTGCTAGAGAAAAGGAAAAAGGAAAAAAATCTATTTTTTGTGCTTCATGTTATGCACAACGGTGCCTCAAAGTATAGAATTATTTCAAATAAAGAAGAAATTGGCTCATTTCGTCATGGCAGAAAAAAAAAACGATGATTTTATCATGGATGCACTAATTTGCGATGTGCAAAGAACCTTTTTCCATAGCCATAACAAAATCTACATCTTGAATTTTCATGCAATTTATTAGTTAGAGTCGGACTAGGTCACTTGGGTATGAGAAAGATCAGGATGAGCAACCTTACCACTGACCCGACTACACACAAGCAATCCTCCTAAAAAATAATGAATGTAAAAAAATCAAAGAAAATAAAGAGAGAGAAAAAAAAATATACTAATAGTACTTAACCAACATGGGACGAATTATTTAATCCTTCCAAATAAGATAAGAATCATCAAGGGACAAAAAGGGAAAAAGGAAGAAGAAGAGAGAACTTCACCCATCATTCCAATGCGGGAAAAAGGTCATAAAAGCAAAGTTTTTGTATGCTTCCACCATAATTCATCTTTTTTTAAGTCTCGTCTCATCAATAAACAGTAGAAGAAAGAAGAAAGAAGGGGGGGGCAAGATTGGAGACAGAGACAATCACCTTTGTTCCCAAGCGTCGACTTCGCACTTTCATTGCTCACTGATCATTTGATGCATAGTAAAAGTGAAAATTTACAATGTTTCGTAAGTGCTTTATTAAGGTTGGTAATGACATGCAATTTTTAAATGTACGGTCTGTTTATTTTTTCTAATTTTCAATAAATGCCAAGTATCTGGCTGAAATCTCTCCTTTTTATAGCCGTTGTGCGGGTCGCGATGTATGCTTCTTTTTGCAAATTACGAGAGTTGTGGCTAATGATTGATGATTTTGGATTGCTTCAGAGTGAATGTTCCTGCGGAAATCTCGGCGCTGACCTTAAAGGGCAGTAAAGTAAAATCGCGTAGAGAATAATTGACAGGTGTCACCATCGTCGAAAAAGAGGATTCAGGTGGGGCCCCATTCGAGCTCGATGGACGGTCGTGGGATTTCTTCATGATTTCGGCCAAGGCCAATGGCGGGAGGTGTCTCCGTACAACTCGGACCGCGTGACACCATGACTTTCGCTGACGGGTTTGGAATTTTTTTAAAAATTTTCTTATGACAGTTGAGCTTCATGACTCATTATTGAAATTGAGTTGGGTGCCACACTAGTGGCGTATTTTTTTTTAAAAAAATTTCTTCTTTCTTTTTATTTTTATATGCAATTTCATTATATGACTTTCCCAATTTATGCATCCTGATCTTTTTCCCGACCAATACGACACCGATAGAGGTTTTAATGTCTTGAGGGCAATCCCTATAGTTCTCAATTCAAAGTCATCTAAAAGAGAGATTAATGAACATGGTATGACTAATATTGTCGGTAGCAAGTGCGAATATCTTGTTCTACCCAAGGGCAAGTGACACCTTGACAAGGTTACAACTCCTAATTATTAGTTAGCATGTTAGCTCTTATGGTCTTATCGTTTTTATTAGGATGGCGCCACATATGTAGATTTTATCATGTGAGCGACGTTATATTGATGATTTGATTGTGCTAATGACAATACTAGTAAGAAGATCAAATTGCCCTACTTAGAGGTTCAGAATTATAATTAACCTTTCTTTAACAGGCCATATTTCCTTATAAAAATGAATATTACTCATATACAAAACTAACTAAATAGAAATGTGAGTGATATTCATGTTTGTAACTCATCAAACACAAGAATGGTTAAAAGTTAATTTCCTTTAATTGAAAATGAGGAAAACAAAACACTTTTTAACGACCACACGCACCATTTTATTTTAGATTAAAAACACCCTTATCGTTGAATATGGGTAGACATAGCATGTTTACCACTCTACATGGATACACAATTGGATACAAAAGTTGTGTTTTCTACCCCTCACACATGTGGGGGCTCTCATCACACTTAGATGGAAAGTAAGTTTCTCCTCTTCTTATGATCTTAATTCAAGCTTATTGGAGAGGTAAAATCTCAAATTGACCTGGCCAATTTGGGAAACTATGCTCTTAAGATCAGCTAGAATAGTGGATCAATTAAGGTGTGCAAAACTGAATTGAACACCACTTAGCTATTATACTAAAAGGAACTCACGAACATGTTCGGTTTGGTTAGAGTCAAACCTCCAAAATACTATATTTGGACTACAATGTTGCAAGTCAGAAAAAAAGCATATGGTTAAGGGGTGCATTTATTTCTTAGAAAAACAATGTTATAAAATATCTTCTTAACATTGATCTTTTATAATGTTTTTGGATATTGAGTGACTAGAAAAAAATGTTCATTAGTAACAACTTATGTTTAAATATTTTTATTGATAATAATATTTTTTGTTAATTATTTTTTAATTGGTACAAACAATTAAAGTGAGAATTTTTTTTTCCAAATTGTCACAAACATAGGCAGTTTTCTTTCATTGGAAATTTTTAAACCCGAAACTTCCAAATGGAAATAATAATCCGAGAGAAAATGCAGCGACTCCAAGGCCAGACCAAAGTCAAGAGGTATGATCAAACCTAAAGGCATGGAGGCTGATTTTCCTGACACATTTACATACTTTATCTTAATTAAAGAGCTTACTTTACCCTTTATCTTAATTAAACAACTTAGTATTCAGATAAATAACATATTATAACCATCTGCGTGGAGATACAGACTGGCCAGTGATCAAAACCCTGTCATGCCGCACACCATCTTTTTCTTTATTTTATTTTGTGGTGGAGATTAAGGACCACCTCTATAATACTCGTTTAGAATATAGTTTGATAACAGATTATGTAAATAGGGGAATAAATGGGAAAATCAAACTTTTGGGGGTAATCAGTTGGGGACCTATTTAGTTATTGCCGGAAGAAAAGGCCAAAAAAGAGAAGAAGTTAAATTAATAGTTTTGACTTCTACCTACATTAATGAAAATCCTTTTGTGACAATAATGATGATGATAAAAGGGGTGAGTGCATTAAAAGTTTTAAAATTTGTCACGATAGTGTAATTAAGTCCTAAAAATTTTAAAAACTATAATCAAGTCTTAAAATTAGCCATAAAATCCGATTGAATACTAAACTTTTCAAAAAATACAATCAAGTCCTAAAATTTATTAGCTTTTTTGATTTTTCGTAGAACTTGATTGCACTTTTTGAACTTTTAAAGATATAATTGCACTTTCATGATAAGTTTTAGGAATTGATTGTATTTTTGAAAGTTATAAGATATTTTTGGAGTAAATTTCAAAATTTTCATTATACTTATTATAAATAAGAAGAAGAAGATTTGCGGGCAAAATGTAGATAAGAGAAGGGGGATGGAAATTCCAGGTGAGGGTGCAATGATGATGTCAGGTGAAAGGCAGGGCGAGCTCGAGACATAGAATAGTGGGTCAAACCACGTGTTGCAAGAGAGTCATCACAAGTTACACAACTCATAGAGTGCTAGTCTAATCATTCTACTGGACAGGCCTCTTTCTCATGTCATTCTTCCCTCTTAAAATTGTATACGAAATCCATCCATTCAAGCCTAATATTCTATTTATTTCGAAAAAAAAAAAAAATTCTAAAAAATGACCATTTATATTGCTTGAAATAATTAGTTAATGAAAAATATTTTCATTATAAACAATAATTTATATTCAAATATTTTTGTGGGCATTAAAATTTTTTTGATCATTCATTTTTGTTAAGTATAAAAAATAATCATTTTTGGGGAAATTTTTCTAAATACTATATTTTCTGCAAAACAAAAATATTTCCCTAGAAATGAATTCTTTTATCATCTAAAATAATTAATCAATGAAAATTTCTCATTATTAATAATCATTTATATCTAAACATTTCTATGTGCTATAGATAAGTTTTTGTTTATTCATTTTTTTAAAAGATACAAGTGATCATTTTTATAATTTTCTTTAAAAATTATTCATTTTCTACAAAACAAACGGAGTCACTACTATCACCTATTGTTCTTATCGAAACAGTTTCTATGCTCGAAAATCTGTTCCTGCACCATTTGACCAAGACTCATTATACATATGAATAGGTTTTCTCATTATCGAAATTGATGATTTCCAACAATATCTGCCCTTTTTACGAGGACAAAAACCTTAGCATTAACTCATTTATAGGTGAGGTACCCGCATGTATAAGAAATACATAGAGCCGCTTGCGTTTATTACAAACAAAGCCAATAGAAAGCAGATTTGAGCAATTGCATAAAAGCAAATGGTTGTTGCTCTCTACACTTGTACAAGATTTGCTAAGTACTGTAATTTGTAAAAGCAACTTACAAAACCCGACTGCCTGAGCAGAAAGCTGACCCACCGTTCCCAACAGAGTTTCCGTTAATAGTTCTCCTGAGACGTTGCCGATGTTTGTCTTGAATCAACTAGTCCATATTTCCATCTGTCTTCCCTAGGAAAATCTTGTGAAAATTCTGCGAAAATCACGTGTAAACTCTCTCGAAACTACCGGCCGGAAAAAGAAAAAGAAACTCTCTCAAAACTAGCCAATCAATCGGATGTTTTTGTATGAGGTCGGCTTGGATCACATCTTTCCCGTCGATTTTCAGGATGGCTCTGGTCCCCGATTTGCTGTTGCAAGATACTTGGATGTCCTTTTCTTATGTACATGAGCAGGGACTTCAAATATGGAACTCCAATGGTCGCGAAATCTAGTTTTGGAAAGTCCAGATTGACGCCTTGCACGTCGGTTTCGCTACCTCTATCACTTGTTTCTGCAAGTTGCCTATACGAAATTCAGAACTTGGCAAATCTTTCCTTGTACAAATATAGAACCGACGGCCAGTACTTGTTTTTGCAAAATAACTTCCATTCGTCTCATGACATTCTTAAACATGAGTTTCTACCACACATTCATGTTAGATACATGATAAATCTTGTTATCATCAAGACATTTTAAGGATGTTTTTCCATTGATCTCCCTCTTTCTTATGATGACCAAATACGTACACGCCCTTCAAAGATAAGTGAATTATCTTCATGTGCAAGTTTCCAGTTTGCTGACCCATGAAAGACAGAACAAGAATTCTATAGAATCAAGATGAATGTTTGCTTTTACATCCTTATAACAAAACAAAAAAAAATTCGTCGAAGGACTTTAAAACAAACTCCCCACTTACTAAATGATTTATCCCTTGTCTGTCACATGAAGAATGGATTAAACGCGAAAAGCAAGAAGAGACGGAATGTAAGCGAGACGCATCAAAGGCATTGACAACCGCCACTTAAAGGTTGAATGGAACTTCTCTCGCTCACGCATTCCTCCTGTTGTCTCTGAATCCTGGACTATTTTGCTTGAGCTAAAGGTTCAAAAGGGCAGATACAGAGCTAAAAACTGTCGTTCAGTCGTTAATCTGCTTCCCTTTAGGATAGATGAAATCCCCATAGGTTCCAACACCAACTTCTACTCTTTTCTGAAGCATCTACGTTCTCCAGAGTTACTTTTTCAAAAGCTTTGAGCCTCTCTTCAGAAGTTTCTTATGATCTTAATACGGTTTTTATCGTGCCCATGAGCAATCTAAGTGTGTCCTCAATCTCATCCATGGTTTCAGCCCAACAAAATGTGTAGAAGCACCAAGAACATACTTCTGCGTTTTAGCTCCTACTTCATCTTTCTTTATTTCGT
The DNA here is from genome assembly GCA_014182895.1 of Angophora floribunda. Classification (NCBI taxonomy): domain Eukaryota; kingdom Viridiplantae; phylum Streptophyta; class Magnoliopsida; order Myrtales; family Myrtaceae; genus Angophora; species Angophora floribunda. The sequence continues at coordinate 10,607,397 of CM024712.1, read as the reverse complement.
CCTACAATTTAGTCAAATAATTCAGATTCTCCTTTAATGAGGGGGTCATCTTCTTCCTGCCTTCTTCCCTTTCATTTTCTCTTACTCTTTCTCTTTTTGGGTTTCTCAGACATCTTTTCCATACTATTTTGTTTTGACTCTCCCTCATTAAAAGTCTAAAAGATGTATCCTCATCTTTATCAAGAATGATTAGAGACATCGCTTTATCTTTCAATCCCTCTTCCATCAACACAAACTCCACCTCGTCTAAAGTATTCTTTAGGCGGCTTTTTGGGAAATCTTCACCTAGGCCCGTGACTTATTGACACGTTTTGCCAGCCTTTCCTTGGCCCGTTGCAATAGGGAAACCAATTTAGTTGCCCATTGAATTGCTAAGGCCCAACGATTTGGAAGGTTATCTAACAATTGGATCTCGCATTCCCCTCCTGCTCTTTTTGATTTACTTTGCTATGATGCAAGAGACTTATATCCACAAAACACATTTTAAGTGAATGATACTTTTCTTTCGACCAAAAAAAAAAAGCTCGTTGACTTCTCCATTATCAAGGTTTTAAGTTAATATTCTAAACATCGGTGTACCTTGAAATAACTGAATATGGAATTAGAAAGTTCTTTGAAAAAAGTGAACTATTAACAAGTTAAAACAGAAAATAATGCATAGTGATTTGGTTAATTCATCAGCGATATCTTCTAATTATTACATGTATAATGGATTTGATTAGCTGGTGAAGAAATTTTTTTCCGAAAGAAAATTATAGACATTATTCAGAGTGGTTAGAAGCACGAAGAACCTGCTTCTGCATTTCAGCTCCTACTTCATCTTTCTTTATTTGTTCCTACAGTTTAGTCAAATAAATCAGCCCAAAAGTCTACTTCAACAAGGGGGTTCATCTTCTTCCTGCCTTCTTCCCACTCATTTTCTCTCGCTCTTAACTTTTTGACTTTCTCATCCATCTTTTTGACTTTCTCATTCATCAACAATATCTTCTAATCATTAATCATTGTATATATAACGAGTTTGATTAGGTGGGAGAGGATGATGTGCTTGAATGCAAAATTTGTTTCCGTAGAAGTTACTAATAGGAGTCAAGGTCCTCCACTTGCTATTCCATCTTTCTTGGAAATAGCTTGGGCAACTTCCGCGAAAGTCACACTGTATGATCTTCATTGGCAGTTTCCGCGGGTCCAGCGAAGGGGTGGAATTACCAAGAACCTACTTCTGCGTTTCAGCTCCTATTTCATCTTTCTCTCATTTCTTCCTCCAGTCTAGTCAAATAATTGAGCCCGAAAGTGTCCTTTAGTGACAGGGTCATCTTCCCGCCTTCTTCCCTCTCATTTTCCCTCGCTCTGCACTTTTTGAGTTTCTTAGCCTATCTTTTTCATACCAATTTGCGCAGAGATTACCTTACTGAAAGCCTACAAGGCGTACCCTCTTCCTTATCAAGAATAGTTAGATGTCCTACTTCATCTTTCCATCCCTCTTCCATCGACATAGACTCCACCTCGTCCAAAGTAGTCTTCACACGTCTTTTTGGGCAAAAAGCTATTGTCACGCATTTTCTTCAGTACTCTTACTCCTTTTAAGCTTTTGACATTGTCGAGATAAGAGATCCATTAAGGGAAGATCCCTCTATGCCTTCTTTTGAGCCTCCTGAATGTGAGTCCTAATATTTCCTCTTAAGATGACACTTGGCTAAACATGGGATATTGCAATAATATGTGGCACTTACCAGTTTTAATGAAAAATTTTAACGGATTAATATTGCAAGAAACGCATCCTCTTCTTTCAACATCATTAGCATAAGTAAATCACCATTATTATTAATTAACCCAAGCTTACACAATTACTATAACCATCAACTACTAAGGTGAAAATTAATTAATTAATACTGCCCCACCATTAGTGTATACATAATCTAATTTATACGTTGGACTTAGGACAACTTACGTTTACGAAAAAAATATCCGTCGCGTCTTACAAAATTTACAATTTGACTAAAATTCCTACGTAACCATCTGAATTCTAAAACAAATAATATTTAGCTAAATAATATACGTATCATCATCATACACGAGAATTTCCGAATATCATATTATTATAATTTTGAAAATTCTGTATGTCACAATATATGTTGAGCGTATTTTAGAAAGATTCGATATTCAACACTGTAAGTCAGGAATTGCTCCTGTCATTAAGGGTGACGAATTGAATCTATCATAATGTCCTCATTTGGAGATTGAGAAAACTTAATCGAATGATGTATCTTACACTAGTGCACTTGAAAGTATTATGTATTTGTTACATTTAGCAACATTTTGATATATGTCAATTCTTTAGCATTCAATAAAGTGATTCTGGATGCATTGTTTTCAAGTTGAATATATATGTGTATGCATTGATTTTATTATTTTAATCATTACATTTTACTTATTTCTATTATGTGAATTTCCTTATTTAGTGACATTATCTTTGTTCATTAAGGTTTCCTCCACATCATAAGGAATCTATCTATTTCAATTAAGAAAAAAACTAATTATGAAAACTCACTTACTTCTTTATTGTCAAGGTTTTGAGCTAATATTCTAATATCGATGCACATTAAAATAATTGAATATTAAATTAGATAGTTCTTTGAAAAAAGCAATCTAATAACAAGTTGACATAAAAAATAATATGCAGCGATTTGGTGAATTCATCGACAATATCTTTAAATTATGACATGTATATTGAGTATGATTAGGTGATGTATAAACACGTGCTTAAGAGCAGAAGCTATTTCGGTAGATGTGATTGATAACAGTCGAGGTTTTGCACTTTGCTATTTCATCTTTCTTGAAAATATCTTGGGCAACTTCCACGAGAGTTACATCGAGCCCAAACTAGTCCGGCAACGTGGGTAGAAATTCTAGCCTAGAGTTACCAAGTACCTAGTTCTGCATTTTCAGCTCCTATTTCATCTTTTATTATTTCTTCCTCAAGTCTTATCAAATAATTGAGCCCAAAAATTGTCCTTCAGTGAGGGGATCATCTTCCCGCCTTCTTCCCTCATTTTCCCTTGCTCTGCACTTTTTGAGTTTCTCACCCATCTTTTTCATACCAGTTTGTGCAGAGATTCCCTTGCTGTAAACTTACAGGGTGTACCCTCATCCTTATCAAGAACACTTTGAGCAAATTGTACTCCAATGAACGACAACATATCTCATGCATCAGTGGTTGGCGCAATTGACACAAAGAAGCAAGTCGATCACTTTGATAAAATGTCAACGAAGTCACCGTCTCACGTCGTCAGGGTAACAAGAACTAGCGTCGCACGCGCTGTAGACGAAAAAGCAAAAGCGACGACACAAGATGCTTTTTTTCGTGCATGGATCGGAAAGGGATCGAACGGAATTGTCAATGGAGGGAGAGGGCATCATTGAATTAAGTGGGGAAACAACTCGACTTGGTAGTCTATCTACTTCAACTCAGGAAAAATTATCTGTAAAAACTCATCGGCATCTCTATTATCAAGGTTTTAAACTGATATTCTAAATATTGATGTACCTTGAAAAAAAGTAATCTATTCACAAGTTAAAAATAGAGAATGATACGCAGCGTGGCGTAGAAACGTGTGCTGTAGTGTAGAAGCTGTTTCGGTAGATGTGACTAACAGCGGTCAAGGCTCTCCACTTGCTATTCCATCTTTCTTGGAAATATCTTGGGGCAACTTCCACGAAAGTCACATTGAACCCAAAATTATCCGACAAAGGGCATAGAATTACCAATAACTTACTTCTGCATTTCGGCACCTACTTCATCTTTCTTTCATTTCTTCCTATAGTCCAGTCAAATGATTGAGCCCGAAATTGTTCTTGACTGAGGGGGTCATCATCTTCCCGCCTTCTTCCCATCTTATTCGTACCGGTTTGCGCAGAAATTTCCTTACTAAAAACCTACAGGGTGTACCCTCATCCTTATCAAGAACAGTGAGAAATCCCACTTCATCTTTCCATCCCTCTTCCGTCAACACAAACTCCACCTCGTCTGAAGTGTTCTTCACGCGTCTTTCTTTTCGAGAAAAAGCCATCGTCCGTCACGCGTTTTCTTCAGTGCTCTTACTCCTTTTGAGCTTCGACATTCTCGATATAAAGGATCCATGAAAGGAAGATCCCTCTACGCCTTCTTTCTAGCCTCGTGAATGTGAGTGAGATCCAAAGGGATAGACCGATAACATTCCGTAATCCCTGAAGCAAATCGAGTCCACAGAGCCAACCTTCTTAATCTCGCTTTCTTGTTTTTATCCCCGAGTTCCTGATACATGGCCTCTTCCCAAAAGAATTACGATGTGTTCCTGAATTTCAGAGGCACGGATGTCCGCAACAATTTCGTCAGTCATCTCTATGCAGCTCTGAATCGGAACAAGATACACACTTATAAGGATAGCGAGGACCTCTGGAAAGGAAAACAAATATCGCCAGCGCTTATGAGGGCGATCGAGGAATCGCGCATCGCGATCGTCGTTTTCTCTCGAGACTATGCTTCCTCACGGTGGTGTTTGAGAGAATTGGCGAAGATCATGAAGTGCAAGGCAGGGAAGGAGCTGATTGTGTTGCCAGTGTTTTACAAAGTAGAACCAAGAGAAGTGAGAAGGGCTTATGAGAGAAATATGACCATGACTAAGCACGAGATCGAGTACGGGAAGGATTCAAATACAGTGAAGGGATGGAAGAAGGCTCTCCTTGAAGCCGGTAAATTGTCTGGGTGGCATATTAATAATGAGTAAGTAAATTGATATGACGCACTGCTTTGCCACCGTTAGCTGGTGATTGTTTGTTATATTTTAAACCGCGTGCAATAAACTACCACTAAAAGCTGATTGATATTGTCAAGTTAGTCTTCTGAAATTTGATTGAAGATACAAATTGGAGATATACTAGACGGTAGACTCAATTCGAATAACCAAAACTTCAAGCTAGCATATTCTTTAATTCGATTCTTGTTGTCTGGTCAATGAGAACCTTTTGTCTTCGATCGATGGAAGTGCGGTTAATAGTTCCTTAGTCATTATTGTCTTTAGGCGCAGGTTCCTCCTAATTTTCCTTGGGCTGATGTTAGGGCAGGTTCCCCAGATGTGTTAATTTCTGTTCATCTTATTATTTGTTAACCTTCTTATGCCATTTTCCTTATGACGTTAGAGGTTGAATTCCTGCCATGGCTTTGAAAATGCTAAAGCATGTTTCTCTTTCTTTTGAGTGCTTGCCAGAAATGAAGCGGAGATCATACAAGACATCGTCGAGAAAGTATCGAGTCATCTAGAGCGAGCATTACCCTTACATGTTGCTGAGCATCAGGTCGGAATAGATTCCCGAGTTCAAGAAGTGATATCATTGTTGCAGAAAGAGTCCGATGATGACGATGTTCTCATGATAGGTCTATGGGGACCTGGAGGCATAGGGAAGACGACGCTTGCTAAAGCGATATATAATGCTATTAAGGGACAGTTTCAGGGATCTAGTTTTTTGGATCGAGTTAGAGAGATTTCGAACAAAAGCGATGGTCTAGTTGATTTGCAACAAAAACTTCTATCTCAGGTCTTATCTCGTAGACATCTAATGGTCTATAGTAAAGACGAAGGAATTAGTTTGATAAGGGAAAGACTTCGTTGCAAGAAGGTTCTCTTGATTCTTGATGATGTTGACCGATTGGATCAACTGAAGGCATTAGCTGGAGGAGGTGATTGGTTTGGCAAAGGAAGTAGAATCTTTGTAACAACAAGGGATCAACATTTGCTGACTTCTTCTCATTGCAAAAGTTGTGTGTATGAAGTTGAAACTTTGAAGAATGATGAGGCACTAGACCTTTTTGTTTGGCATGCCTTTCCAAACAGAGAGAAAGTTGAAAAAAGGAAGGATCTCATAGATGGAGCATTGCATTACGCTGGTGGCCTTCCATTAGCCCTCAAAGTGTTGGGCTCATTCTTATGTGGAAGAAACGAACCAGCATGGGAAAGTGCGCTGCATGATATCTCCAATAGTCCTGACCAAAATATTGATGGAGTTCTGAAGACAAGCTTCGAAGGATTGAGGAACAACGAGAAGGAGATTTTCCTCCACATTGCTTGTTTCTATAAGGGAAAAAGTATAGAATACATCAAGGAAGTTCTTGACGGGTGTGACTTTCACACAACTATAGGAATAGATATTCTCATCCAGAGGTCCTTGATAAGAAATGAGCATGGGACATTGCAAATGCATGATTTGGTTCAATTGATGGGTATGAATATTGTTAAGCAGGAATGTCCTAATAATCCTGGGAAACGCAGTAGATTGTGGCTTTTTGAAGATGCTCGGGACATTCTATTAGAAGACAAGGTAAAAGTTGTTTTATGTAAACATTGTTATATCTCATTTTTATGTTGCTTTGATTTGGATAGTATATTATAAATCTCAATGAAAATTTTGTGTGAGAGCTGAATTTGCTTTCATATGGATAGGGAACGGATGCAATAAAGGCCATAGTATTGGACTTGCCCACACCAAAAGAGAGAACTATGAGTCTTGAAGAGATAACCATAAAGGCCGATGCTTTCAAAAGCATGACAATGTTGAAAATGCTCATTCTGCCGGAAGTGAATATCTCTTCGGAAGGTCCTGTCCGTCTCCCTAATAATCTAATATGGCTTAAATGGCCCAATGCCCCATTACTAGAATTTGGCTCTAAACTTATTGGAATTGATGTCCAAAAAAGTCATATTAGAGATTTAGAAGGCAAAATTAAGGTTAGTGCTTGTGATGATTAGCTTTTCCATTTCTATAACTACAAATATTTACAGAGCTTAATGACTATACTGATTTGTTTTTTTTTTTTTTTGCCAGCATTTTAGAATGTTGAAGTACATCAATTTCAGTCAATGCAACTCCCTGGTTAGTGTTCCTGACTTTTCATCGGCTCCAAATCTAGAGAGCTTGAATCTTGATGGGTGCAAAAGCTTGGTGGAGGTTCACCAATCCGTTGCGTATCACAGCAAGTTAAAATTTTTGTCACTACAGTTTTGCTCTAACCTTAGTATCTTTCCTCGCACACTCAAGATAAAATCTCTTCAAGCCCTCGATCTCTTTGGTTGCTCTAAACTGGAGAAGTTCTCTGATATACCGGAAAAGATGGAACATCTAGAAGAGCTTGATCTCGGATTAACGGCTATTAAAGAATTGCCTGCATCAATTGAAAATCTTCTCTCTGTGAAGATAATAAATTTAACAAAATGCAAAAGACTCACAATGCTCCCATCAAGTGTTTATAAGTTGCAAAATCTCGAGGATCTGAATCTTTCAAACTGCTCCAATTTGGTCATGTTTCCAAAGGACTTGAAGGATTCAACCAATCCTAATGGCAATCCGGGATTCCAAAAATTAAGCCTGCTAGACCTCAGTGGCTGCAATCTCTCAGAATTAGAGTTCCTTGAGAGTTCTTCCAGTTTTCCCAAATTGACGTCCCTGAATCTTTCCCGCAACAAGTTTACTCATTTGCCGGCATGCATCAACAAATACGATGATTTGGAGCACTTGATTGTAAGTAATTGCAAACAGCTACAAAAGATTCCTCAGCTTCCGCCAAATGTGCATCGGCTAGACGCACGTTGTTGCAGATCTCTACAAGAATTTCCAGATTTGTCGGGTCTCTCCTCCGACGGCCTTTTTGTTGACGTCTCTTCATGTCGTGAATTATTCCGCAAAGGGGCAAACACGGCTGATGTGTTATCACTCAAGGTTAGACTCTCTTTTTTCTCTCTCTCCCGCACTAACTTTGGATGCTTGACATGCGTACTATTTTGTATGACAGGCGCTCCCGAAGATGGGACAAGTTGACATTTTCCTGATTGGAAGAGAGATGCCAGAATGGTTTCTCCCCTGTAAAACAGACGGTTCCATATCTTTCATGGTTCCCGGGGACTCGTATGACAAGTTTTTAGGACTAGCACTCTGTTTTGTTCTTGGCACAAAGGAAGGAAAAGCGGTCGATCCAGGATGCGGCATCCGCATTCTTGTTAATGGCCAAAATGCGGTTGGCAGTGGAAGATACTTTTATTCAATGAAATCCGATCATGTCTGGATTGCATATTACCCCCGCAGTGAGCTGTACCAGATGTGTAAAGAACGGGAGGTTCTGCAAGACGATCGGAACCATTTCCAAGTTTACCTCGAAGTATCAAAAGGAAGATTGAAGAAGTGTGGAATCCGTCCAATATGCGAGCAACAGGAGGATGAGCTGAGGATTGAGCTCCAACACCATCAGCCAATGGAAACAAATTGGTCTTTGGAGGAAAGAGACTCAGAGGAAGACAATTGGATAGACAGCGAGGAAGAAGAAAGTTCAAGTGAAACAGATGATGAACTTATCAATGCAATCGACGAAAAAAAGAACGACGAGAACTTTACGAAGCAGGCAAGATCGTTCTTCCAGGAAGATGGTGTGCAGCTGAAGTGAGTGCCTGTCGAAGTATCGAGACCTTGTCAAGGAAGCGACTCTTGAGGAAGGAAAGAGACTGGTCGGGAACCGAGGCAAGATAGCTTGCAGGATCAATGAGGACGGCGGGGAGGCTGGGGATTCGGACTGTCTGCCGTCTACAGCGACGCTGACGCTGGCGCTCTCCACATCAGGTCCGCCGACGAGGCCGTCCGAATCAGCCCCGCTCCGGCTCGCCTCAGCTACCTCATCGGAGCGTCCATCATCGATGCCGCGCTTCGTGCCGGTGCTCAGGTGAGGGGTTGAGAACTAAATATCCGCCGTTTGAACTGCGTGTGATCGCTGCGATTGGAGTATGCGGGATTTGGCATGTGGCATGGCGGCGTGTTTGATTCTGGTTTGGGAGAAATGGTCGTGTCCGTTGGAGCGATGGTTGTCGGCTTGGAGCGAAAGGAATTGGTGACGGTGGAGGAAACTCGTGAGATTTGCTGAGAAAGCAAGGGGAAAATCCCGAGTGATGCGCCATGACCGTCGTTCTGCAAGCTCTTTGGGAGACAGAGAGGGCGAAATGACGAGTTTCGCCATGTCGAAGAAAGGGGCCTTCCGACCCTCTCTCTTTTGCCTCCCTATTTTGCTTGCTCTTATGTGTTATTATCTCTCACTTCTAATTGTGTAAAGGGAAAGGAAGTTCCTTTTCTTTTTTTTTGTAATAGTACCTTCTCTTTTTTTCCTCAAAAGCATACTTACCTCCTATGTAAATTGTAAAAAAAAAAATTCGCGGATAGCAAAATCAAATCTGCACCTAACTAGCACTAATTTAATCAGTATAACGTTAATGACTACCAAGGAGTAAAGTGAAGAAACAATCAAGGAAAAATTTATAATTTATCCAATCTATTTATTGCTAGAGAAAAAAAAGGGGAAAAAAATCTATATTATTACCTCATGCTATGCACAAAATGACATGTTTCAACGTGGCGAAAAAATAACACTATTTTTATCATGGACGTACTTATTTGTGTTGTGCAAAAAATATATTTTTTTTAATCAAACAAAACTCGCGTCAATCGTATTTTTCTGTGTGAGGCGAATTTGGATCACCTCTTTTCCTCGATTTCAGGACGGCTTCAGTCCACAAATTGCTGTTGCAAGATACTTGGATGTCCTTATCTTTTTATGTAAATAAGCAGGGACTTCAAATATGGAACTCCAGTGGTCGCCAAATCTAGTTATGGAAAGTCCAAGTTGACCCGTGCGCGTCGGTTCGCTTCTTCTATCATTTGTTTCCCCAAGTTGCCTATGCGAAATTCAGAACTCGGTGAATCTTTTCTTGTATAAGTGTAAAACCGACGGCCAGTACTTTTTTCTGCAAAATAACTTCAGTTCGTCTCAGGACATTCTTAAACATAACTTTCCACCACGAATTCATGTTAGATACATAATAAATCTCGTTATCATCAAGACATTTAAAGGATGTTTTTCCATGAATCTCCCTTTTTGATGATGAAAAAATACGTACGCTACCCTTTGTAGATAAGTGAATTATCTTCATGTACAGGTTTCCAGTTTGCTGACCCATGAAAGACAACTAGAATTCTATAGAATCAAGATGAATGTTTGCTTTTACATGCTTATAAATAAAAAATAAAAAATTCGTCTAAGGAGTTTAAAACAAACTATCCACTTACTAAATGATTTATTCCTTGCCTATCACATGAAGAATGAATTAACCGCAAAAAGCAACAAGAGGCGAAATGTAAGGCTGCGTAGTAACGCTCCAAGGAACACTTGTTTCATTCTTTTGTTTAGAAGCAGATTTTTGTTAGGAAACGTAAACGCGTTTGGTAAATTTTTGTTCCAGGAACAAATTTGTTCCCCTGGAACAGGTTTGGAGTAGAAATCGAAACAAGAAAAAGTAGTTTTTTTGTTAGGGAACAATTTTAAGAAACACTTTTTTTTTTCTTTTCTTTTTTTTTCTTTCTTTTTCTTCTTCTTCTTCTTCCTCTTCCTCTTCCTCCTCCCACCCTCGCCGGCCCGCCCCATCGCCGCCCCATCGCCGCCGCCGGCGAGGTCCGCGAGCTTGCCGGCGCCTCGCCGGAGCCGGGCGAGGTCCGGCAAGCTCATCGGAGCCTCGCCGGCCATCGGCGAGGCCGAACCTCGCCCGGGCGGCACCACGCCCGGCCACCGGCGAGGCTCGGCCTCGCAGATCTAGGTGAGGCCGAACCTTGCCCAGGCGGCAAGAGGCCGCGCGAGGCCGGGCGAGCCTCGCCCAGGCGGCGCGAGGCCGGCCGAGCCTCGCAGATCTGGGCGAGGCCGAGCCTCGTCGGTGGCGGCCAGGGCGAGGCTCGAGCCTGGCCGGTGGCGGCCGAGCCTCGCCGGCGGCAGCCAACAAAAAGAAGGGAGGAAAAAAAGAAAAAAGAAAAAAGAAAAAATCAAAAAATTAGAAATTTTTACCAAACGTGTTTCTATTCCCGGAGTAAAAATTTTGAACCGTTATCAAACACCCCGAAATGCTCGTAAAATGTTCAGGAACGTAAAACAAGAAAAACATTTACGGCGTAAACTGTTAGGAATGTAAACGTTGTCATGCAGACCCTAAGTGAGACAAATCAAAGGCATCTACAACAGCCACTTTAAGGTTGAATGGAACTTCTCTCACTCGCGCATTCCTTCTGTTGTCTCTGAATCCTGGAACTATTTTGTTTGAGCTTAAGGTTCAAAAGGGCAGATACAAAGCTAAAAACTCTCTTTCAGTCGTTAATATGCTTCCCTTTAGGATAGATGAAATCCTTATAGGTTCAAACACCAACTTCTACTCTTTTCCGAAGCATCTACGTTCTCTATAGTTACTTTTTCAAAAGCTTTGAGCCTCTCATTAGAAGTTTCTTATGATCTCTAATACGGTTTCTATCGTGCCCATGAGCACTCTAAGGGCACACATGGTAACCATTATGTTTCTATTTCTGAAATAGAAATCCTCTGGAATAGAAATCCGTTTGGTAAAAAAATTTACTTTTTTATTTTTGGAACATATTTTTATTCCAGAAATAGGTTTGGAATAGAAATCAGAAACAAAATTTTTTTACTTTTCTACTTCTAGAATAGAAATCAAAAATTGTTTATCTCTTTCTTATTTCTCACCCGAAACAGTTCCTTGCCATCCGCCACTTACCACCGCCACCACCCCTGCCCACCGCCGATCGGCCGCGCCTGGTCGCCACCAGCCACCCCTCCCATTACCGCCGCTACTTAATTTTTTTTATTATCAAACGAATTTTTATTCCAAGAATAGAAATTTTTTGTCGTTATGAAATGCGTTTTTTGGCTTAGAAACTCATCCAAAATCAATTTTTGGCCAGAAATGTTATCATTCGTGCCCTAAGTGTGTCCTCAATCTCATCCATGGCTTTAGCCCAACAAAATGTGTAGAAGCACCAAAAACCTACTTCTGCATTTCAGCTCCCACTTCGTCTCTCTTTATTTCGTCCCACAGTTTAGTCAAATAATTCAGATTCTCCTTTTAATGAGGGGTTCATCTTCTTCCTGCCTTCTTCCGTTTGATTTTCTCTTACTCTTTCACTTTTTGGGTTTCTCAGCCATCTTTTCCATACTGTTTTGTATTGAGACTCCCTTACTAAAAGTCTAAAAGGTGTATCCTCATCTTTATCGAGAACAATTAGAGACATCGTTTTATCTTTCAATCCCCCTCTTCCGTCAACACAAACTCCACCTCGTCTAGAGTATTCTTCACGTGGCTTTTTGGGCCAAAAGCCATACGATCCTCATGGGTTTTCTTCACTCGGGCCGTGACTTATTGAGAGATTTTGCCGGCCTTTCCTTGGCCTATTGCAATAGGGAAATCAATTTAGTTGCTGATTGAGTTGCTAAGGCCCAACAATTTGGAAGGTTATCTAACAATTGCATCTTGTATCCCCCTCCTGCTCTTTTTGATTTACTTTGCTCTCATGCAGGAGACTTATATCCACGAAACACCTTTTAAGTGAATGATAATTTTCTTTTGACAAAAAAATAAAAATCTTGTTGACTTCCCCATTTTCAAGGTTTTAAGTTAATATTCTAAACATCGATGTACCTTGAAATAACTGAAATATGAAATTAGAAAGTTCTTTGAAAAAAGTTAGGGAAAAGTACACCAAAAACCCCAAACTATGCCCCTCGAGACAATTTTACCCTGAACTTTTTTTTGGGTCATAAAAAACCCTAAACTATGCCACTTGGGACAATTTTACCCTGAACTTTTTTTTGGGTCATAAAAAACCCCAAACTATGCCACTTGAGACAATTTTACCCTGAACTTTTTCTTATGCCATGAAAAACCCTAAACTATGCCACTTGGGACACATTTACCCTAGACTTTTTAACTGAAGGGCATTTTCGTCTTTTCACTTCTTCTTCCTGGCAGGAGGGCCCTCGCCGGCGACGCCGTCCGGCCAGGGGGCACTCCCTGGCGTGGGGCGAGGGCGGCTCTCCCCGACGTCGGGGGAGGGACGCCCTCACCGGATCGCGCGGGGGCGGCTCTCGCCCGGCTCAGGCGGGGCGAGGGTCGCCCTCACCGGATCACGCGGGGGCGGCTCTCGCCCGGCTCAGGTGGGGCGAGGGTCGCCCCCGCCGGATGGGGGGAGGGCTGCCTTGCCCCGCCCAGCGCGGATCGGCGGGGGCAACCCTCCCTCGGCGTCGGGCGAGGGTTGCCCCCGCCTAATTCGGCAGAGGCGACCCTCGGGCGAGGGTTGTCCTTGCCTGATTCGGTGGAGGTGACCCTCGGGCGAGGGCCGCCCGCCGAAGGCGAGGGTCGCCCGCCCCCCGGATCGGGAGGACCGCCCTCCCCCCCGGATGGCGAGGGCGACCTCGCCCGACCGAGGGCGGCCCTCGCCCGGTCGGGGGCGGGTAAAATTGTCCCAAGTGGCATAGTTTGGGGTTTTTTATGATCCAAAAAAAAGTTCAGGGTAAAATTGTCCCAAGTGGCATAGTTTGGGGTTTTTTATGACAAAAAAAAAAAGTTCAGGATAAAATTGTCCCGAGGGGCATAGTTTGGGGTTTTTGGTGTCCTTTTCCCAAAAAGTTATCTACTAACAAGTTAAAACAGAAAATAATGCGTAGTGATTTGGTTAATTCATGAACAATATCTTCTAATTATTACATGTATAATGGATTTGATTAGCTAGTGAAGAAATTTTTTTCCGAAAGAAAATTATAGACATTATTCAAAGTGGATAGAAGCTCGAAGAACCTGCTTCATTTCAGCTTCTACTTCATGTTTCTTTATTTGCTCCTACAGTTTAGTCAAATAAATCAGCCCAAAATTCTACTTCAATGACGGGGTTCACCTTCTTCCTGCCTTCTTCCCACTCATTTTCTCTCTCTTTAACTTTTTGACTTTCTCATCCATCTTTTTCGTACTAGTTCACATAGAGATTCCCTTACTAAAAATCTACAAGGTGTATTCTCATCTCTGTCAAGAACAATTAGAGACACCACTGAGTCTTTCCATCTTGTAAAGAGGATTTTCACACGTCTTTTGGGCCAAAAAGCCACCATCACGCGTTTGCTTCGGTGTCGGTGCTCACACTCCTTTTAAGCTTCCACATTTCTTGAGATAAGGGATCCATTAAGGAAAGATCCCTCGATGCCTTCTTTCTACCCAATGAATGTGAACGGGAGTGAGATACAACAGCATAGACTGATAATATTTTGTAATCCTTATAATCCTTGAATCAAATTGAGCCAATCTTCTTAATCTCTCTTTTTGGTTTTTTTCCTTTCTTCTTCATTTTGCCGATGGCCGGCTATCGTCCATGGCCAATCTAGCTAGCTTCACCTAGGCAAGGGGAGCCCTCCCCCAAGCCTCCCCAGGCGAGGCTAGCTCGCTCAGCCATTGTTAATAGGAAGAAGAAAGGGGAAAAAAGAAGAAAAAATTCAAAAGAAATACTAAAATATTATTAAAAATTATCTATGTTAGTACGGGTTGTGTTACTTAAAACAGCTAGCGTCCACATTAGTGAATTTCGGCAAAATTGTCTTTGGTTGGGCATCATTGTTGCGGTCATGCTGTTGTGGGGTTGAGTCATCACCACAATTCTAGGTTGCCGATGCCTTGCCACAACCATCATTGATCAAACCCCATGTAGGCTTACTTCACATAGGCCCTACAAGCTTTTTGCAATTAATTTTGCTAAAATATGGTCCACCTATTATCATAGTGTCGAGGCACTATTACTTTAGCTAGAATTAAGTCGCTGCTGCCCCAAATGAATGGTATAACAACATATACTGTTCAGATAAGCAAATTTTTATTTGCTCGAAAACAAGCAATTAATTACTATAAGTATTACATCAAAAGAAAAAAATTGAGATAAAAGTAAAGGTACACCTTAAAGTCAAGAATCGAACATTGTAAGACGTCTACTATTTGCACGGGCTCGTTATTGGCAAGAGATAGTCGTTAATGTATAGTTCCTTATTATTATTGCCGTTAAGTAAATATGAATTTAAATTTTATGTACTTATCGATCGGATTGTTTTAATCATTACATTTTACTTATTTTTGTTATGTGAATTTCCTTATTTGGCAACATTATTTTTGTTTGTTAAGATTTCCTCCACATTATAAGTAATCTATCTACTTCAACTAAGGAGAAACTATTTGTGAAATCACATTGACTTCTCCATTGTCAAGGTTTTAAGTTAATATTTTAACTATTGATATACCTTGAAATAACTTAATATCGAACTAGAAGATCCTTTGAAAAAAAGTAATTTACTCACGAGTTGAAAATATTAAATAATACGCAGTGATTTGGCTAATTCATCAACAATATCTTCTAATCATTAATCATTATATATATAACGAGTTTGATTAGGTGGGGGAGGATCATGTGCTTGAATGCAAAACTATATTGGTAGACATTACTAATAGGAGTCAAGGTCCTCCACTTGCTATTCCATCTTTCTTGTAAATAGCTTGGGCAACTTCCGCGAAAGTCACACTGTATGATCTTCATCGGCAGTTTCCGCGGGTCTAGCGAAGGGGGTGGAATTACCAAGAACCTACTTTTGCGTTTCAGCTCCTATTTCATCTTTCTGTCATTTCTTCCTCCAGTCTAGTCAAATAATTGAGCCCGAAATTGTCCTTCAGTGACGGGGTCATCTTCCCGCCTTCTTCCCTCTCATTTTCCCTCGCTCTGCACTTTTTGATTTCTCAGCTTATCTTTTTCGTACCAATTTGCATAGAGATTCCCTTGCTGAAAGCTTACAAGGTGTACCCTTGTCCTTGTCAAAGAACAGTTAGATGTCCCGCTTCATCTTTCCAACCCTCTTCCATCGACACAAACTCCACCTCATCCAAAGTAGTCTTCACACGTCTTTTTGGGCAAAAAGCTGTTGTCGCGCGTTTTCTTCAGTACTCTTACTCCTTTTAAGCTTTTGACATTGTCGAGATAAGGGATCCATTAAGGGAAGATCCCTCTATGCTTTCTTTTGAGCCTCATGAATGTGAGTCCTAATATTTCCTCTTGAGATG
Source organism: Angophora floribunda (assembly GCA_014182895.1). NCBI lineage: Eukaryota > Viridiplantae > Streptophyta > Magnoliopsida > Myrtales > Myrtaceae > Angophora > Angophora floribunda. The sequence continues at coordinate 10,591,417 of CM024712.1, read as the reverse complement.
ACACTTGGCTAAACATGGGATATCACGATAATATGTGGCACTTACAAGTTTTAATGAAAAAGTTTAACGAATTAATATTGCAAGAAACGCATCCTCTTCTTTCAACATCATTAGCATAAGTAAATCACCATTATTATTAATTAACCCAAGCTTACACAATTACTATCAGCCATCAACTACTAAGGTGAAAATAAATTAATTAATGCTACCCCACCATTAGTGTATACATAATCTAATTCATACATTGGACTCGGAACAACTTACGTTTATGAAAAAAATATCTATCGCGTATTACAAAATTTACAATTTGACTAAAATTCCTATGTAACCATCTGAATTCTAAAACAAATAATATTTAGCTTAACAATATGCGTATCATCATCATACACGAGACTTTCCGAATATCGTATAATTACAATTTTGAAAATTCTAGATGTCATAACACATGTTGAGTGTGTTTTAGAAAGATTCGATATTCAACACTGCAAGTCACGAATTGCTCCTGTCATTAAGGGTGATGAACTAAATCTGTTCTAGTGTCCTCATTCGGATATTGAGAAAACTTAATCGAATGACGTATCTCACACTAGTACACTTGGAAGTACTATGTATTTGTTACATTTAGCATTCAACAAGTGATTCTGAATGCATCATTTTCAAGTTGAATATATATGTGTATGTATCGATTTTATTATTTTAATCATTACATTTTACTTATTTATGTTATGTGAATTTCCTTATTTGGCGACATTATCTTTGTTCATTAAAGTTTCCTCCACATTATAAGGAATCTATCTATTTCAATTCAGAAAAAAACTAATTATGAAAACTCATTTATTTATCTATTGTCAAGGTTTTGAGCTAATATTCTAATTATTGATGCACCTTGAAATAACTGAATATTAAATTAAAAAGTCCTTTGAAAAAAGTAATCTAATAACAAGTTAAAATAAAAAATAAGATGCAGCAATTTGGTGAATTCATTGACAATATCTTTGAGTTATGATAGGTATAATGAGTATGATTAGGCGGTGTAAGAACGTGTGCTCGAAAGCAAAAGCTATTTCGGTAGATGTGACTAATAATAGTCAAGGTTTCGCACTTTTCTATTTCATCTTTCTTGGAAATATCTTGGGGCAACTTCCACGAAAGTCACATTGCACCCAAAATTGTCCAGCAAAGGGTGTAGAATTACCAAGAACTTACTTCTACATTTCGGCATCTCCTTCATCTTTCTTTAATTTCTTCCTATAGTTCAAGTCAAATAATTGAGCCCGAAATTGTCCTTGAGTGAGGGGGTCATCTTCCCGCCTTCTTCCCTCTCATTTTCCCTCGCTCTCACTTTTTGAGTTTCTCACCTATCTTTTTCGTACCAGTTTGCACAGAAATTTCCTTGCTAAAAACCTACAAGGTGTACCATCATCCTTATCAAGAACAATGAAAGATCCCACTTCATCTTTCCATCCCCCTTCCATCATCACAAACTTCACCTCGTCTCTAGTATTCATCACGCGTCTTTCCTTTTGCGCAAAAAGCCATCATCCGTCACTTTTTTTCTTCAGTGCTCTTACTCCTTTTGAGCTTCGACATTCTCGATATAAAGGATCCATGAAGGAAAGATCCCTCTACGCCTTCTTTCTAGCCTCGCGAGTGTGAGTGAGATCCAAAGGGATAGACGGATATTATTTCGTAATCCTCAAATCAAATCGAGTCCACAAAGCCAACCTTCTTAATCTCTCTTTCTTGTTTTGGTCCCCGAGTTCTTGATAAATGGCCTCTTCCCAAAAGAATTACAAGGTGTTCCTGAACTTCAGAGGCACGGACGTCCGCAACAATTTCGTCAGTCATCTCTATGCAGCTCTAACTCGGAATGGGATACACACTTACAAGGATAGCGAGGACCTCTGGAAAGGAAAACAAATATCGCCAACGCTTCTGAGGGCGATCCAGGAATCGCGCATTGCAATCGTCATTTTCTCTCAAGACTATGCTTCCTCGCGGTGGTGTTTGAAAGAGTTGGCGAAGATCATGAAGTGCAAGGCAAGGGAGGAGCTAATTGTGCTGCCGGTGTTTTACAAAGTGGAACCAAGAGAAGTGAGAAGGGCTTATAAGAGAACTATGACCGTGGCTGAGCACGAGACAAAGTATGGCAAAGATTCAAAGATAGTGAAGGGATGGAAGAAGGCTCTCAATGAAGCCGGTAAATTGTCTGGGTGGCATATTAATAATGAGTAAGTAAATTGATGCGACACGCTGCCTTGCCACTGTTAGCTGGTGACTGTTTGTTATATTTCAAACCGCGTGCAATAAACTACCATTAAAAGCTGATTGATATTGTCAAGTCAGTCTTCTGAAATTTGATTGAATATACAAATTGGAGATATACTAGACAGTAAACTCAATTCGAATAACCAAAACTTCAAGCTAGCAGATTCTTTCATTCGATTCTTGCTGTCTGGTCAATGAGAACCTTGTCTTCGATCGATGGAAGTGTGGTTAATAGTTCCTTAGTCATTATTGTCTTCAGGCGCAGGTTCCTCCTAATTTTCCCTTGGGCTGATGTTAGGGCAGGTTCCCCAGATGTGTTAATTTCTTTTCATCTTATTATTTGTTAAGCTTCTTATGTCATTTTCCTTATGACGTTAGAGGTTGAATTCCTGCCTATGGCTTTGAAATGCTAAAACATGTTTTTCTTTCTTTTGAGTGCTTGCTAGAAATGAAGCGGAGATCGTACAAGGCATCGTCGAGAAAGTATTAAGTCATCTAGAGCGAGCAACACCCTTACATGTTGCTGAGCATCATGTCGGAATAGATTCCCAAGTTCAAAAGGTGATATCATTGTTGCAGAAAGAGTCCGATAATGATGATGTTCTCATGATAGGTCTATGGGGACCTGGAGGCATAGGGAAGACGACACTTGCTGAAGTGATATATGATGCTATTAAAAGACAGTTTCAGGGATGTAGTTTTTTGGCGCAAATTAAAGAAACTTCAAAAAAAGGCAATGGTCTAGTTGATTTGCAACAAAAACTTCTATCCCAGATCTTATCTCCTAGACAACCTACAGTCTATACTAAAAGTGGAGGAATTAGTTTGATAAGAAAAGAACTTCATGACAAGAAGGTTCTCTTGGTTCTTGATGATGTTGACCAATTGGATCAACTGGAGGCATTAGCTGGAGCAAGCAATTGGTTTGGCAAAGGAAGTAGAATCTTTGTAACAACAAGGAATCAACAGTTGCTTACTTCTTCTCGTTGCAAAAGTTGTGTGCATGAAGTTAAACCTTTGATGAACGATAAGGCATTGAAGCTTTTTCGTTGGCATGCCTTTCCAAACAGCGAGAAAGTTGAAATGAGAAAGGATCTCATCGATAGAGCATTGAATTATGCTAGTGGCTTTCCATTGGCCCTCAAAGTGTTGGGCTCATTCTTATGTGGAAGAAACGAGTCAGAATGGGAAAGTGCACTGCATGAAATCTCCAAATATCCTAACAAAACTATCAATGGAATTCTGAAGACAAGCTTCGAAGGATTGGGATACAATGGGAGAAGGAGATTTTCCTTGACATTGCTTGTTTCTTTGAGGGAAAAAGTATAGAATATGTCGAAAAAGTTCTCGACGGCTGTGATTTTGCAACAACTATAGGAATAAAAAATCTCATTGAGAAGTCCTTGATAAGAAATGTGCATGGGACCCTGCAAATGCATGATTTGGTTCAATTGATGGGGAAGGATATTGTTAGGGGGGAGGATCTCGAGAATCGCAGCAGATTATGGCTTTTTGAAGATTTTTTGGACATTCAAAATGAAGATACGGTAAAAGTTGTTTGTGTAAACATTTTTATATCTCGTTTTTATGTTACTTTTGATTTGGAAAGTATATTATAAATCTCAATGGAAATTTTGTGTGAGAATTGAATTTGCTCTGTTATGGATAGGGAAAGAGTGCAGTAGAGGCCATAGCATTGGACTTGCCACACATCGGAAGAGATAAATACGAGTCTCGGAGAGATAACCATTAAGGCTGATGCTTTCAAAAGCATGAAAAAGTTGAGAATGCTCATTCTGCCTAACATGCATATTCCTTCGGAAGGTCCTGTTCTTCTCCCTAATAATCTGAGATGGCTTGAATGGCCCAATGCCCCGTATCTAGAATTTGTCTCTGGTCGAAAGAAACTTGTTGGACTTGGTGTCCAATTTAGTCATATTAGGCACTTAGAAGGCAAATTTAAGGTAAGCCATTGCAATGGTTAGGTTTCCCTTTTTTGTAGCTATAAAAATTTGTAGAGCTTAATGACTGTACCGGTATTCCATTTTTTTTTTTTGGCAGGATTTTGTAAAGCTGAAGTACATTGATTTCAGTCACTGCGAGTCCCTAGTGAGTGTTCCTGACCTTTCATTGGTTCCAACTCTGGAGAGCTTGAATCTTGAAGGGTGCAACAGCTTGGTGGAACTTCACCAATCCGTCGCACATCTCAACAATTTAAAATTGTTGTCACTACATTCTTGCTCTAACCTCAATGTATTTCCTAACACGCTTGATGCGAAATCTCTTCAAACCCTTGATCTCTTTGGTTGCTCTAAACTTGAGAACTTCCCGGAAATACCGAGAAAGATGGAACATCTAGAAGAACTTAATCTAGGAAGGACGGCTATTAAAGAACTCCCTGCATCAATTGAAAATCTTCCCTTTGTGAAGAAAATGCATTTAAGAAATTGCAAAAACCTCACAAAGCTCCCATCAAGCATTTATAAGTTGCAAAATCTTGAGCATCTGAGTCTTAATGGCTGCTCCAATTTGGTCATGTTTCCAAAGGAGGATTCAATTGATCCTAATGGCAATCCGGGATTCTCAAATTTACACCACCTAGAACTTGGTGGTTGCAATCTCTTAGAAGTAGAGTTTCTTAATTCTTATTCTAGTTTTCCCAAATTGGGAAGCCTAGATCTTTCTGAAAACAAGTTTACTCATCTACCGACATGCATCACCAAATATGATGCTTTGGAACACTTGTTTGTGGTTAAGTGCAAACAGCTACAAAAGATTTCTCAGCTTCCGCCAAATTTGCATATACTATTTGCAAAAAGTTGCAGATCTCTACAAGAATTGCCAGATTTGTCGGGTCTCTCCTCCAACAGCCTTTGGGTTGACTTATCTTTATGTCGTGAATTATTCCGCAAAAGGGCAAATATAGCTGATGTGTTGTTGCTCAAGGTTATACTCTCTCTCTCTCTCTCTCTCTCTCTCTCTCTCTCTCTCTCTCTCTCTCTCTCTCTCTCTCTCTCTCTCTCTCTCTCTCTCTCTCTCTCTCAAGTTACACTGACTTTGAATGCTTGATATGCGAACTATTTGTATGATAGGAGTTCCCGAAAATGAGATGCGTTGACATTTGCCTGAGTGGAAGAGAGATGCCAGAATGGTTTCACCACTGTAAAGACGGTTCCATATCTTTCATGGTTCCCGGGGACTTGTCTAACAAGTTCTTAGGACTAGCACTCTGTATTGTTCTTCGCCCGAGGGAAGGAAAAGTGGTCGGTCGTAAATCGCAGCTCACTATTGATGTCAAAATCAATAATCGCCAAGGGTGGTATTTCAGCGTACGAAGTTTTTATTCAATGAAATCTGATCTTGTGTGCATTGAATATCTCCCACGCAGTGCGCTACATATAGAAAGGGAGCTTCCACGAGACGATTGGAGCCATTTTCAAGTTAGCCTCAAAGTACTTGGAGTAAGATTGATTAAGTGGGGATTCCGTCTTATAAACGAGCAACAGGAGGATGATCTCAGGATCGTGCCCCAACCCCATCAGCCGAATGAAACAAATTGGTCTTCGGAGGAAAGAGACTCAGAAGAAGACAATTGGATGAGCGATGTGGAAGAAGAAAGTTTATGGGAAACACTGGATGAATTTTGGGAAGAAGAACTCTTCAAAACAGAATGGGTAAGTGCTCAAAGGCGGTGTGGTGGTGCCCCAGGAACCTGTCGATGTTACGACTTGAAGAGGAAGCTATTCTTGGGGTCATCCTACAGAATAAGAAAATAAACAAAAACAGGGTCGTCTCTCATGCTTTTCCCCTTTTTCCGACTCTACTGGATGATCTTAAATGTCTGCTCCAATTCAAGTTCAAAAACATTATGAAATACAGGTTGCACGTCATGCTACTGGCATGGTTGAGGAGCTTTTTTTTTTTTTTTTTGGTGATATGTGATGCGGAGTGCATTAATACAGAATTAAGTGGATGTTTGTTGAATAACCACGGCCTTCTAAGTTGCTCCGTGAAACTCATCACATAGACTTCTATTGCCTCTCGTTATCCAATCAATGATATGCCAATACTTCATGCTCAATAAGTTTTGCTTAATTTGAGATTTTATTTATTTCATGAAAAATAACTATCAAGAAAATATTTTTCGAATTTTTCGATGATCGTTTCATGAAAAATAAATTGATTAAAAAAAACATTTTTTATCAATGAAAACAAGTTTTTTATGTCTTTTTTTATCTCATTTTTTTAACCAAACACATTTTCCTTTTATTTTTTGTTCTTTTTAAAAATCGATTTTTAATTATTTTTCTTTATTTTTTTTCCTTTTCTTTCTTTATCTTTTTTTTTTTCCCTTTTCTTTCTTTATCCGAACCAACACTCTCCTCCGTCGCCTGCTTCTCTCTCGCCGCCGTTCTGAAGCCTTGAAATCCGCCCCCAGCCACCGCCGCCGTCCCGGAGCTCCTCCACCTCTCCCTCCGCCCGATCACCACCCACTCCTCCACCTCTGCCTTCTCTTCCTCTTCGTCCACACCTGAACGCGTTTCTGCAGATCTTTCTTCTCCTGCTCCTTCGAATCGTCTCGTTTTCTCCAGAATATCTCTCACTTCTTCGATTCTCTCTCTTTCTCTCTCTAGCGCGCGCTCTTTCAAGGCGACGCTCGAGAGCTTGACGGAGGACTTGCTCGTCCGCATCTACAAGGGCCTCGACTCCGACGCCAATCGCAAGTCGTGGCGGCTCATGTGCCACGACTTTCGCCGTATCGACGCCCTCACGCGCTCCTCCCTCCGCGTCCTTGGCGTTGAGTTGCTCCAGTCCCTCCTCGCCAACTACCCTCGCCTCCACAAGCTAGACCTCTCCGTCTGCCGCTGGATAGACGACGGCGCCGTCTTGCTGTGGCTGCTGAGCTGGGGCGCGCCGATTTTGTTCCCGCGTCCGCGATTCGCTGAGCTCGCCGGAATCTAAGGAGCTCGATCGACGGCCACCACCAGGGCTCGCAATCAGCCAGTGAAGAAGAAAAGGAAAAAAAGAAAAAGAAAGAAAATAATCAAAAGATCGATTTTAAAAATTAAAATAATAATAAAAATGATTAAAAAGGGGTGTATGGAAGAAGGGATTTTCGTTATCGAGGAAGAGAAAACATTTCCGCTAAATTTTTACGTTTCGATCCAACATAAGAAGATATGGCCACTTTCCTGAAAAATAATTTTTTTGAAAATATTTTTCAAAAAATTACTACATTTGTCGCGAAACGAATGAAGTCTAATATGATTTTTATCTTTTCAGAAGGGCCAATCTAATTGTGTTAAAGATCCGAAGACTAGTTAGTTCCTCCGTTGTTACTAGGTACATTGCATTCTCTCTTACTTCTTTTAATGTTAATCAGATACATCACTTTAATCATCTCTATCTCATCAACAATGCTTGGGATCCAATCATCTTCATTTCTGTCGAAACCAAAGAGCAAGAGGGAGAGATGCAGATGATCATGGAATATAGCCATCCACTAGCATGAAGCGAACTTGAACAATCCAATAAGAGGAGCTAAAAGGTTTCTCATTCAGCTTGTTCTTTTCTCATTATGGAAGTAATATTGCTGGATGATCTACATGAAAATATATTAATATTGTAGCGTATTATCTTTTCATTCCTTAAAATGTGATCTTCCGATTTATTTCTTTTCATTTTTATCTCAATTAGTGAAAGAATTTTATTAATGAATGTTCTAAGAGCACTTTAAATGGAGAAAGGATTTGACTTGTTGACTCGAGCGGAGGGCAATGCAGCGGAATTATGATCGAGTTCAAGTTCAAAGTTGCAATGCCAGGTTATCTCCACGTCAGATGCAAATCCAAACTCCTCTATCCTCTCGAACGACGTCGCATAAAAGCTTCATCCTTCCTCACCGCTATCCGTCCCAAGCCAAGCCAAGACGCCGTTGACTCATCAGTCTCTCCTCTCTCTCTCTCTCTCTCTGACCAATCATGCCTTCTTCAATGGCGCTGCTGATCCTCCATCGCAACCTCCATGGTCGAACCTCCTCGCTCCTCCAGGCAAGGCTCTTCTCCCGTTCGCCGGAGGCGGCGGCGAAGCGACGGGCCTCGAAGCCGAAGCCTGTCGAGAAGATACTGGTGGCGCACCGAGGCGAGATAGCTTGCAGGATCATGAGGACGGTGAGGAGGCTCGGGATTCGGACCGTTGCCATCTACAGCGACGCCGACGCCGGTTCTCTCCACGTCAGGTCCGCCGACGAGGCCGTCCGCATCGGTCCCGCTCCGGCTCGCCTCAGTTACCTGAGCGGAGCGTCCATCATCGACGCCGCGCTTCGCGCCGGTGCTCAGGTGAGGGGTTGAGAACTAACTCCCTGCTGGTTGAAACGCGTGTAATCGCTGCAATTAGAGGATGCGGGATTTCGCATGTGGCATGGCAGCATGTTTGATTCTGGTTTGGGCGAAATGATCGTGTTCGTTAGAGCGATGGTTGTTAGCTTGGAGTGAATGGTATTGGTGACGGTGGAGGAAACTTGTGAGGTTGTGAGTTTCGAGTATTGGAGCTCAGTAAATCCCATTTAGTGTTGCCCCCGTTAACTTACTGCTACTCTACAACATCGTGATTTTTGGACGAACGCTATTCGGATGAATGCTGAGGGAGCATTTCTCTGTGTCAAATTGTTTCCAAGTCTCTGGACGGATTAACATTTCCCATCGTTTCTTGTCTTTATGTGTGTTGCTCCAAATCCCAAGTTAGGTGGCCTACTGTTGGCTGAAAGAGCGGTTGAAGGGTTATGGATATCTGCTCTATATTAACTTAATCTCTGTTAATTCAGTAGATCGCGATTGCCTAATTTGTTAGTATGTGCGGGGCATGCTTTCAGCATGGCTATCTTTTTTTATGACTAGGCTATCCACCCAGGATATGGTTTTCTGTCAGAGTCAGCTGAATTTGCTCAGCTCTGTGAAGAAAGTGGCCTCACTTTCATTGGTCCTCCTGCATCAGCTATTAGAGACATGGGTGACAAAAGGTATGAAAGAGGAACCTTCTGCCATTGCATGTTCACTGTTTTGATACTAATTGGAACTGCTTAATTGGTTACGTGTGGGAGACAAGAATTCTGTATCTTTCATCTTTGAATGAATATATGTTTATCCAGTGCATCAAAAAAGATAATGGGTTCTGCTGGGGTTCTGCTTGTGCCTGGGTATCATGGTGATGAACAAGACGTTGATTTTATGAGGTCGGAAGCAGAGAAGATCGGTTATCCCATTTTGATAAAACCAACACATGGAGGTGGGGGAAAGGTATATTTTTTCTCTGTCAAATAGATCACTGATACATCTCATGTTTTTAAAGAACTAGAGTTTGACATCATATTCAAATGCATTTAGCTTTCCTTTTCTTTTCTTTTTCCTTGAGGCCATCACTATCTCACAACTTATTGTTCATACGTATAGGGTATGAGGATTGTACAAAGTGCAAATGAATTCGTCCAGTCTTTCTTAGGAGCACAACATGAAGCTGCTGCTTCTTTTGGCGTAGACAAGATCTTACTGGAGAAATATATCACAAGGCCGAGACATATAGAAGTCCAGGTACCTATAATGCTGATAAAAAAAAAAAGTATTCAACAGAAAGCATTTGTTCTCTTTGTCGCTCAGGTCCTTGGTCCAACTGGTCTTTTGTTCCTTTTCTCTTGTTTATCTGAAGTTTTATGTCCAGAGCAACATATCTATCTGTTTGAATTTACCTGATCGATCTTTATGAATATGTTGTGACCGGCTAAATAATTTCTCTTGCTGTTATAGATATTTGGAGACAAATATGGAAAGGTACTCCACTTAAATGAGAGAGATTGCAGTGTACAAAGAAGACATCAGGAGATTATTGAAGAAGCTCCTGCTGTAAGAACTGCATTTTGATTCTAATCTTGGTTTTCAAGATTCGAAACTACTAGACTGTAATGAGAGTGCCATTGGTGCAGCCAAATGTTACTAGCGACTTCCGCACACACTTGGGTCAAGCTGCTGTTTCCGCAGCCAAGGTACTGTATCCGAATTGGTTAGAAGCTGTATTATATTGTAAAATCCGCACCATTAGATCGACTCATTAGCTTGGCAGGCTGTTTTCTCTCAATGCCCTTTTGCAAGCAAAGGGCTAGGATTGATATAACTGTCCAGTTCAGGATATAGTCTATAAAATATCTACTGTCAGAAGAATCACAAGTTGAATGAAATGGCAAGATATGGAACACTTGATTGTGGATAATTGCAAACAGCTACAAAAGATTCCTCAGCTTCCACCAAATGTGCATATGGTACGGGCACATTGTTGCAGATCTCTACAAGAATTTCCAGATATGTTGGGTCTGTCCTTCAACTGCCTTCTAGTTCGCTTATCTTCATGTCGTGAATTATTCCACAAAGAGGCAAACACGACTGATGTGTTATCACTCAAGGTTAGACTCTCTTTCTCTCTCTCGCCCGCACTCACTAACTTTGAATGCTTGATATGCGAACTATTTGTATGACAGGAGCCCCCAACGTTGAGATCCGTTGACATTCTCCTGAGTGGGAGAGAGATGCCAGAATGGTTTCTCCACTGCAAAGATGGTTCCATATCTTTCATGGTTCCCGGGACTTGTATGACAAGTTCTTAGGACTAGCACTCTGTTTTGTTCTTGGCTCGAAGAAAGGAATTGCGGTCTGTGGCATCCGTATTTTTGTCAATGGCCGATATGTGACTTTCTGGTTTAGAGGCTTATTTTCACTGAAATCCGATCATGTGTGGATTACATATATCCCATGCAGGGCGATCCATAAGAAGTGTAAAGAAATGGAGCTTCTGTGAGATGATCGGAACCATTTCCAAGTTTACCTCACAGTATCAGAAGGAAGATTGAAGAAGTGTGGATTCTGTCCAATATGCGAGCAACAGGAGGATGAGCTGAGGATCGAGCTTCAACACCATCAGCCGATGGAAACAAGTTGGCCTTTGCAGGAAAGAAACTCAGAGGAAGACAATTGAATAGACACTGAGGAAGAAGAAAGTTCAAGTGAAACGGATGATGAACTTAATGAAGCAATCGAGGGACTAAAAGAAAGACGAGAACTTATCAAAGCAGATAAGATCTACTTTCGTATAACAACAGAAGGTTGTTGCCCTGCAGAAAGTGGCTCCTGTCGAAGTGATAATAACTGGTCAAGGAAGCGATTCTTGAGGAAGTAAATTTGGTCATCCTGATTCCAATGCCTTTTGCTTTTCCCTCTTTTTTCTGTCTCTACTGGAAGTTCTTGAATGTCTGCTCCTTCAATCCAAGTTCAAAATCATTATGAAAAACATGTTTCTTATATGCTACTGACAAGGTTGAGGTTGAAGAAACTTCCTTTTTCCCCTCTTTCTTTTCTTGTCGCGGACGTAATATTGCCAGATGAATGTACATATTGGTCCCCACGAAAATACATTCATGTCCCATGGTATTATCTTTTCATCCCTTAAAACCCAACCCTCCCCCTCATTTCTCTTCATTTTTATATTAATTATAGCAAGGACTTTTTTGTTGGTCGAAATTATTGGAAGGATTTTATTCGTGAGTGCTTTGAAAGCACTTGCTAAGTATCCAATCGAAATCTTACGATTTTCAATGTATAAACCATTGTCGTGTCATGTTAAGTCAATGTTAATTTGATTATTACGAGCATTATGCGGAATGAATGCCCTCAAAAACACTTGTCAAAAAGACATTCGCGCTGGTGCTCAGGTGAGGGGTTTGGCATGTGACATGGCGGCGTGTTTGATTCTGGTTTGGGAGAAATGGTTGTGCTCGTTCGAGCGATGGGTGGTAGCTTGGAGCGATCGGAATTGGTGACGGTGGAGGAAACTCATGGGATTGCCGAGAAAGCAAGGGAAAATTCGAGTTGATGCGCCATGACCGTCGTTTTGCGAGCTCTATGGGAGACGGAGGGGCGAAATGACGAGTTTCGCCATGTCAAAGAAAGGGCCCTTCCGACCCCGTGTCTCTTGCCTCCCTATTTTGCTTGCTCTTATCTAATATCTCTCACTTCTAATTATGTAAAGGAAAAGGAAGCTCCTTTTTTTTTGTGATAATACCTTCCTCCTTTTTTTCCCCTCAAGAATATCCTCACTTCCTATGTAAATTGTAAAAATAAAAATTATTCACAAATGGCAAAAGCAAATCTGCACCTAACTAGCACTAATTTAATTAGGATAACATTAATGACTGTCGAGGAGTAAAGTGAAGAAAACAATTAAGGAAATTTTCAAAATTTTTCCAATCTGTTTATTGCTAGAGAAAAAAGAGAAAAAAAAGGGAAAAAATCTATTTTATTACCTCATGTTATACACAAAATGACATGCTTCATCATGGCGAAAAAAAAAAAAAAAAAACACCGTTTCTGTCATGGACACACCAATTTGTGATGTGCAAGAAATCTTCTTCTTTTTTTATAACCAAACAAAATCCACTTCTTGAATTTTCATGCAATATATCAATCAGAGTCAGATTTAGTCACTTGGCATAAGATTGTGAAGAGCAACCCAACGACCCGCCATAATACTACACAATCGATCCTCCTAAAACAAGAATGTGGAAAAAAAACAAAGAAAATAAGAGAGAATAGAAAATATTAATTGTGCTTAATGAGCACGGAACGAATTATTTAATTTTCCCGAATAAATAAGAAACAAGAATCATCAACGTACAAAAAGGGAAAAAGGAAGAAGAAGAGAAGGCTATCATTCCAAAGCTGAAAAAGGTCATAAAAGCATAGTTTTCGATTGCTCGCACCATAATTCATCTTTTACTAAGTCCAGTCTCATAAACAAACAGTAGAAGAAGGAAGAAGGAGGGGGGCCTAGATTGGGGACAGAGACAATCGACTTTGGCTTTGCACTTCCACTGCTCGAGCACTTGATGCATAGTAAAAGTGAAAATTTACAATATTTAGTGGGTGTTTATTAAGGTTGGTAACGATGTGTAATTTTTAAATACACGACCTCATTATTTTTTACAAAAAATTCAATAAATGCCAAATGTCAAGCTGAAATCTCTCCTTTTTATAGCCCTTGTGCGCGTCCAGATGTATGCTTTTTTTAGCAAATTACAAGAGTTGTCGCTAATGATTGATGATTTTCAATTGCTTCCGAGTGAATGTCCCTGCGGAAATCTGGCGGTGACCTTGAAGGGCAGTAAAGTAAAATCGCGTGGAGAATCTCTCCAGACTCTGATGAAACTGGCCCTTGGAGTAAGTTCCAACTCCAATTTTGATAATCTCTTCAGACTCTAATGAAACTGGAGCGCATAGACTTCTCCCTCAGCCTCCAACCCTACAAGTGCTTGGTTCAGGTTCTGAATTTCTTTCTCAGTATCACCTGCTCGCTCAAGTTCGCGTGTCATCCCATCATGCTTACAAGTACATTGTGCACCGTATTCTTTTTTCTCCTGCATCACGACACATGAGAACCGCATTTTCTCTTCCTCCTCCCGAATCATAAGTCTCATCAACCTGTTTCGACTCATTCCTACTTCTCATACCCTTGAAATCTTGATGCACGGCTCCATTTTTCTCACAGGCTTGGAAGTAGGGCAGAGCTTGCTCCAAAATATCCTTGGGACACTCATCGCTGTCAAGAAGTATTGGCTGGACTTGGTTGGGAAACGCTTCTGCCATAGTTTTATGGGCCTGGCACAGAACCCCTGTGGCGTAATCATATCTCTCAGCTAATCCGTGATACGCTCAGTAAAACTCTTCAACCAATTGCAGAAGTTCAGGTCGTCTCTTATAGTACATCTCTGCTCATCTCGCGAATGAGTCAGCATCTTCCTCAATGATATTAAATCATCTGTTTGAGTTTGGCATCCATATCTGTTCAAAGGATAAGGATAAGTACATTTAACATTATATGCAGACACGATCATAACTCAGGAGATATTGCAATGAAATCATTAGAAAAGGTCTGAAGGTAGAATATGCACTGCAACAACTCCAGCCACAAATTGCCTGATTCCTCATGGATTGAGATATAATTATCAAACTTTTGAGAGGAAGTAACCAGAAAATTTGGTTTAGAATTGAAATTCTAAAGTTTTCAGCCAAACCAGATAGTAGAACTAAATTTAAGCAGCCCTCAAGACATTGATTAAGATAGCAGCCATCCTTCTCTCTTAGGTCATTCGAAAACTCACTATCCTGTGATGTGAACTTTAGTGCTTAACTGCAACATTGACACTAGCGTTGCAGGACCTCTTTTTCTCTTTGATTTTCAAGCAAATTTCCCAGTCCAAACATACAACGCCGAAGGAAACATTAAGTTGAGTTGTTAATTCTATGTCCCAGAAGCTGCGCCGAGCAAAACCATAAGCAACGGAACCACACCTGTAAGATTTTCCACGAGCCATTTGGAATTCTTCGTGGTAATGTGACTTCCCCACCATCAAGAATACATCCCCTTAGAATCTTCATTCGCTGCGGTGGCCATAACTCCAGTCTCCAACCAACAATGATAAATTTTCGGCACACTTACCTTGTAACCCTGCAGTTTTGGAACCGACTACTACGTGATGCTGTAGAGCACGAAAAAGATCTCTCTTTATCTTGAGATGAAGATCCACCACAATGACACAAAATAAGACCACTTTGCTTCATTTTCTTACGAACACAATGCCCACCAAAAATCATCATCAAAATGATAAATCAAGGGGCATTAAGTAAAGTGCCGGATCATCCGCATCGAGCTCCAGGAATCAGTACTTCTTCATCAGGTGATAACAGGTGATAACAGGTTTACCTGATCAAAAGCCAGGTCATGGGATCAGAACCAACAAAGACAAAGAAAAGATTTGACAAGTAAGGATTTCAACGAGGGATGCATAAATTCCCCATACACCGTCATTTAATCAAATCGCATGAAAAAAAAAAAAAATGCTCGGATGATTACGCAAAAAGAAGCCCACATTGTCGTCCTCACATCACAAGACCGAAGGGGTCGAGAAACCCAAAACGGAAAAGTAGGAGAAAACGAAAGCTTTCTTGATTAGTGCAGAGAAATTGATCGCCCCACATTATCCTCACATCACAAGAGTGAAGGGGTTGAGAAACCCAAAACAGAAAAGTAGAAGAAAACGAAAGTTTTCATGATTAGTGCATAGAAATTGATCGACCAACAGAGAAACATTCAACATCAAACGAGTAACTGTACCAGAGACAAGAGAGTTCAAACGTCGAGCGAGCTCACAACGAGACTCCTCAGCTCCTTTCCGCGAAACCCAACGTTCAGGAACCAATATGACCCAACACCCGAAAAAGAAGAAAGAAGGAAGAGAAAGAGTAAAGCCTACACAAGGAGAAGAGCGAAACAGAGCTCAGCAAAGCTCCAAAGATTCCAATTCTTCAGCTCCGTGAGAAAAAGCAAAACTGTAGCGCAGCTGCTTTCACTGTTCGTGGTCTCGATCTGAACTCATTGTTGAGTCAGATCTCTGTCCCTGTCTCTCTGTCTCTCTCTCTAAAGCACACTCACACTAGCTCTACTCATTACTGCTCGCTGCTCGCTCTTAAAGCTGCAATCTTTATGGTATTTTAATATTGGGTGGAGATAAAAAAAAAAGACAAATGGGAATGTAAAAATTCGTTCTGGGTTTGCCGAGAAAACAAGGGAAAATCCGAGTGATGCGCCGTGACTGTCGTTCTGCGAGCTCTCGGGAGACAAGAGGGCGAAATGACGAGTTTCACCATGTCGAAGAAAGGGGCCTTCGATCCTTGTCTTTTGTCGTGTCTCTGTCCGACGAATGTTTGACCGCTTTTTTCGTAAATGCGCAGATCACGATATTGCTTGGGAATCGCCAAAATCGAAAACAACAGGGAATATTGACTACGAAATAAAACATTTCTGGAATATCGATTTTCCGAGAAAAAAATTATAAAGCGAATTTCTATACCATTTTCAACTTCAAATTTTCGTCTAAAATAATTATTTATATTGATAGTATTTCTAATAATCACGTAAAAATTGTTGGTAATTTTCAAATTTAAATTCAATAGCCATTAATCTCATTAATTTATGTTAATTTCCTAAAATAGTCAAGTTTTCTTTCTTCGTTAATTGATCATTTGCATTTTTTCGGCATACTTGTATGCGCCTGCTTATTTTGTATTATCTCTCACTTCTAATTATGTAAAGGAAAAAGAATTTCCTTTTTTGTAATAATACCTTCCTTTTTTCCCCTCAAAAGTATCCTTACTTCCTATGTAGATTGTAAAAAAAATGACAAAAATTGTAAAAAAAAATATTTACAAATAGCAAAATCAAATATGCGCCTAACTGGCACTAATTTAATTAGTATAACGCTAATGACTACCGAGGAGTGAAGTGAAGAAAACAATTA
The DNA here is from genome assembly GCA_014182895.1 of Angophora floribunda. NCBI lineage: Eukaryota > Viridiplantae > Streptophyta > Magnoliopsida > Myrtales > Myrtaceae > Angophora > Angophora floribunda. The sequence continues at coordinate 10,574,757 of CM024712.1, read as the reverse complement.
AGGAAAATTTTTCAAATATTCCAGTCTATTTATTGCTAGAGAAAAAAGGAAAAAAGAAAAAAATCTATTTTTTGTGCTTCATGATATGCACAATGGTGCCTCAAGTATAGAATTATTTCAAATAAAGTACAAATTGGCTCGTTTCATCGTGGCAGAAAAAAAAAACGATGATTTTATCATGGATGCACTAATTTGCGATGTGCAAAGAACCTTTTTCTATAGCCAAACAAAATTCACATCTTGAATTTTTATGCAATTTATTGGTTAGAGTCGGACTCGGTCACTTGGGTATGAGAAAGATCGAGATGAGCAACCCAACCACTGACCCGACTACACACAAGCAATCCTCCTAAAACAAGAATGTGGAAAAATCAAAGAAAATAAGAAAGAAAAAAGAGAAAATACTAATCGTACTTAACCAACATGGAACGAATTATTTAATCCTTCCAAATAAGAGAAGAATCATCAAGGGACAAAAAGGAGAAAAGGAAGAAGAAGAGAGAACTTCACCCATCATTCCAAAGCGGGAAAAAGGTCATAAAAGCAAAGTTTTTGTATGCTTCCAACATAATTCATCTTTTTTTAAGTCTCGTCTCATCAATAAACAGTAGAAGAAGAAAGAAAGAGGGGGGCAAGATTGGGGACAGAGACAATCACCTTTGTTCCCAAGCGTCGACTTCGCACTTCCGTTGCTCGCTGATCATTTGATGCATAGTAAAAGTGAAAATTTACAATGTTTCGTAAGTGCTTTATTAAGGTTGGTAACGACATGTAATTTTTAAATGTACAATCTATTTATTTTTTCTAATTTTCAATAAATGCCAAGTATCCGGCTGAAATCTCTCCTTTTTATAGCCGTTGTGCGGGTCGCGATGTATGCTTTTTTTTGCAAATTACGAGAGTTGTCGCTAATGATTGATGATTTTGGATTGCTTCAGAGTGAATGTTCCTGCGGAAATCTCGGCGCTGACCTTGAAGGGCAGTAAAGTAAAATCGCGTAGAGAATAATTGACAGGTGTCACCATCGCCGAAAAAGAGGATTCAGGTGGGGCCCCATCCGAGCTCGATGGACGGTCGTGGGATTTCTTCATGATTTCGGCCACGGCCAATGGCGGGAGGTGTCTCCGTACAACTAAGACCGCGTGACACCATGGAGAAAATATTGGGTGAGTTCCATACTCCATGTGGGATGGTGCAGCACACCACTCATTTATGGACACGTGTCCATCTGGGTCCACGTTGTCTTCCTCCTCTCTCTCTGTCAGATCCGGGCCCACATTAGCAGCAGACCCTCTCTCCTCTCTCCTCTCTCCTGTCTTTTGGTTTCCGGTTTCGACGCTCCTCTCTCCTCTCTCCTGTCTTTTGGTTTCCAGTTTCGACGCTCCTCTCTCCTCTCTTCTGGTTCTGGTTTCTAGTTTCGATGCTCCTCTCTCCTCTCTCCTGTCTTCTGGTTTCTGGTTTCAACGCTCTCCTCTCTCCTCTCTTTTCTGGTTCTGGTTTCGACGCTCCTCTCTCCTCTCTCCTGTCTTCTGGTTTCTGGTTTCGACACTCCTCTCTCTTCTCTTCTGGTTTCAACGCTCCGCTCTCTCTCCTCCGCGAAGAAGTTATGGAGGAAAAAAAAATCGCTCTATCTCCTCCACGAAGAAGTGCGTCTTTGAGAGCGAACCACAAGCCAATGCCCTCGCCTCCGCCTCTGCCGTTCGCCCCGTCTCCGCCGTCGCATTTTTCCCTCGCTCTCCCTCACTTTTCGTGACCTCCACTCTGTTTTCTCTCTTTTCTCTGCGAAGCACCCCTTGCTCACTGACGCCGACGCCGCCGGCGCCTCCTCGAGCCCCGCCGTCGCCCCTCGAGCAAATCGATTTTTAACATTTTTTTTCCTCCGCAAGAGAACGGAGCGTTGGAACCAGAAGAGAGAGAGGAGAGAGGAGAGAGGAGAGAGGAGAGAGAGGGTCTGCTGTCAATGTGGGCCCGGATCTGACAGATAGAGAGGGGAGGAAGACAGCGTGGACCCAGATGGACATGTGTCCATAACTGAATGGTGTGCTCCACCATCCCACGTGGAGTATGGAACTCACCTAATATTTTCTCGACACCATGACTTTCGCTGACGGGTTTGGAATTTTTTTTGTTTTTAAATTTTCTTATGACAGTTGAGCTTCATGACTCATTATTGAAATTGAGTTGGGTGCCACACCAGTGGCTTATTTTAAAAAAAAATTGTTTCTTCTTTCTTTTTATTTTTATATGCAATTTCATTATGCGACTTTCCCAATTTATGCATCCTGATCTTTTTCCCGACCAATACGACATCGATAGAGGTTTTAATGTCTTGAGGGCAATCCCTGTAGTTCTCAATTGAGGGCCATCTAAAAGAGAGATCAATGAGCATGGTGTGACTAATATTATCGGTACTATGTGCGAATAGCTTGTTCTACCCAAGGGCAAGTGACACCTCGACAAAGGTTACAGCTCCTAATTATTAGCTAGCATGTTAGCTCTAATGCTTTTATCGTTTTTATTAGGATGGCAGCACATATGTAGATTTTATCATGTGAGCAACGTTATATTGATGATTTGATTGTGCTAATGACGATGCGGGTAGCTTTTGCAAATTTGGATAGTTCAAGAACTACATTGCATATAACTAGTAAAAAGATCAAATTGCACTACTTAGAGGTTCAGAATTATAATTAACCTTTCTTTAATGGGCCATATTTCCTTATAAATTATGAATATTACTCATATACAAAACTAACTAAATAGAAATGTGAGTGATATTCGTGTTTGTAACTCATCAATAACATTGATCGTTTGTAACAACATATGTTTAAATATTTTTATTGATAATAATATTTTTTGTTAATTATTTTTTAATTGGTATGAACAATTAAAGTGAGAAATCTTTTTTTCAAATTGTCACAAACATAGGCAGTTTTTTTTCATTGGCAATCTTTTAAACCCGAAACTTCCAAATGGAAATAATAATCAGAGAGAAAATGCAGCGACTCCAAGGCCAGACCAAAGTCAAGGGTATGATCAAACCTAAAGGCATGGAGGCTGATTTTCCTGACACATTTACATGCTTTATCTTAATTAAAGAGCTTACTTTACGCTTTATCTTGATTAAACAACATAGCAATTCAGATAAATAACATATTATAACCATCTGCGTGGAGGTACTGACTGGCCAGTGAACAAAACCTGTCATGCCGCACACCATCCTTTTCTTTTATTTTATTTTGCGGTGGAGATTAAGGACCACCTCTTTAACAGTCGTTTAGAATATAGTTCGAAAACAGATTCTGTAAATAGGGGAATAAATGGGAAAATCAAACTTTTGGGGGGTAATCAGTTGGGGACCTATTTAGTTATCGCCCTAAGAAAAGACCAAAAAAGAGAAGAAGTTAAATTAATAGTTTTGACTTCTGCCTACATTAAGAAAATCCTTTTGTAACAATAATGATGATGATAAAAGGGGTAAGTGCATTAAAAGTTTTACATTTTGTCACGACAATGTGATTAAGTCCTAAAAATTTTAAAAATTATAATCAAGTCTTAAAACTAGCCATAAAATCCAATTGAATACTAAAATTTTCAAAAAATACAATCAAGTCTTAAAATTTATTAGCTTTTTTGATTTTTCAAGTTGGACGGGCTTAAAACTTGATTGCACTTTTTGAACTTTTAAAGATATAATTACACTTTTGTGATAAGTTTTAGGAATTAATTATATTTTTTTGAAAATTATAAGACTTAATTATATTTTTGTGATAAATTTCAAAATTTTCGTTATACTTATTATAAATAAGAAGAAGAAGATTTGTGGGCAAAATGTAGATAAGAGAAGGGGGATGGAAATTCCAGGTGAGAGTGAAATGATGATGTCAGGAGAAAGGCAGAGCAAGCTTGAGACATAGAATAGTGGGTCAAACCACATGTTGCAAGAGAGTCATCACAAGTTACACAACTCATAGAGTGCTAGTCTAATCATTCTACTCGACTGGTCATTCTTCCCTCTAAAATTGTATATGAAATCCATCCATTCAAGCCTAATATTCCGTTTCTTTCGAAAAAAATTCTAAAAATGAACATTTATATTACTTAAAATAATTAATCAATAAAAAATATCTTCATTATAGATAATAATTTATATTCAAATATTTTTGTGGGCATTAACATTTTTTGGATCATTCATTTTTGTTAAGTATGAAAAATAATCATTTTTGGGGAAATTTTTCTAAATACTTTATTTTCTGCAAAACAAAAATATTTCCCTAGAAATGAATTCTTTTATCATCTAAAATAATTAATCAATGAAGATTTCTCATTATTAATAATCATTTATGTCTAAACATTTCCGTGTGCTATAGATATGTTTTTGTTTATTCATTTTTTTAAACGATACAAGTGATCATTTTTATAATTTTTTTAAAATTATTCATTTTCTACAAAACAAATGGAGTCATTGATATCACCGGTTACTCTTATCGAAACAGTTTCTATGCTCGAACATCTATTCCTACACCATTTGACCAAGACTCATTATCCATATGAATAGGTTTTCTCATTATCAAAATTGATGATTTCCAACAATATCTTCCCTTTTTATGAGGACAAAAACCTTAGCATTAACTCATTTATAGGCGAGGTACCCGCATGTATAAAAAATACATAGAGCCGCTTGCGTTTATTACAAACAAAGTCGATAGAAAGCAAATTTGAGCAATTGCATGAAAGCAAATGGTTGTTGCTCTCTACACTTGTACATGATTTGCTTAGTACTGTAATCTGTAAAAGCAACTTACAAAACCTGACTGCCCGAACAGCAAGCTGACCCACCGTTCTCAACAGAGTTTCCATTAATAGTTCTCCTGAGATGTTGCCGATGTTTTTCTTGAATCAACTAGTCCATATGTCCATCTGTCTTCCCTAGGAAAATCTTGTCAAAATTCTGCGAAAATCACATATAAACTCTCTTGAAACTATCGGGCTGAAAAAAAAAAAAAAAAAAAAAAAAAAAGAACTCTAGAAACTAGCCAGTCAATCGGATGTTTTTGTATGAGGTCGGTTTGGATCACATCTTTCCCGTTGATTTCAGGACGGCTCTGGTCCACGATTTGCTGTTGCAAGATACTTGGATGTCCTTATCTTATGCACATGAGCAGGGACTTCAAATATGGAATTCCGATGGTCGCGAAATCTAGTTATGGAAGTCCAGATTGACCCCTTGCACGTTGGTTTCGCTACCTCCATCACTTGTTTCTACAGGTTGCCTATATGAAATTCAGAACTTGGCAAATCTTTCCTTGTACAAATATGGAACCAACGGCCAGTACTTGTTTCAGCAAAAGAACTTCTGTTCGTCTCATGACATTCTTAAACATGAGTTTCTACCACACATTCATGTTAGATACATGATAAATCTTGTTATCATCAAGACATTTTAAGGATGTTTTTCCATTGATCTCTCTCTTTCTTATGATGACCAAATACATACATGCCCTTCGTAGATAACTGAATTATCTTCATGTGCAGGTTTCCAGTTTGCTGACCCATGAAAGACGGAACCAGAATTCTATAGAATCAAGATGAATGTTTGCTTTTACATGCTTATAACAACAAAAAATTCGTCCAAGGACTTTAAAACAAACTCCTCACTTACTAAATGATTTATCCCTTGTCTATCACATGAAGAATGAAATAAAGGCGAAAAGCAGCAAGAGACGGAATGTAAGTGAGACACACCAAAGGCATCCACAACCGCCACTTTAAGGTTGAATGGAACTTCTCTCGCTCGCGCATTCCTCCTGTTCCCCTGAATCCTGGAACTATTTTGCTTGAGCTGAAGGTTCAAAAGGGTAGAGACAGAGTTGAAAACTCTCTTTTAGTCATTAATCTGCTTCCCCTTAGGATAGAAGAAATCCCCTTAGGTTCCAACACCAACTTCTACTCTTTTCTGAAGCATCTACGTTCTCCAGAGTTACTTTTTCAAAAGCTTTGAGCATCTCATTAGAAGTTTCCCATGATCTCTAACACGGTTTCTAACGTGGCCATGAGCTCTCAAAGTGTGTCCTCGATCTCATCCATAGTTTCAGCGGGTCCAACAAAGCGTGTAGAAGCACCTAGAACCTCTACTTCTGCATTTCAGCTCCTACTTCATCTTTCTTTATTTTGTCCTCCTGTTTAGTCATATAATTCAGATTCTCCTTTAACGAGGGGGTCATCTTCTTCCTGCCTCCCTCCCTTTCATTTTCTCTTACTCTTCCACTTTATGGGTTTCTCAACCATCTTTTCCATACTATTTTGTATGGCAAAAGGACACCAAAAGTGCCTTAACTTATGTACGGCACTTACTTTGATGTCACAACTTTTTGCTGCCTCACTTAAGTGCTAAAATAGGAGAAAAATGATCACTTAATTGTCAACAGCGAAAAATTCAAGCCAAAACTACATGTGGCTTTATTAATAAATAAAAAAACCGGTCCATGTGGCATTTCCATGTATACATTTCTCCTTAATGTCATTTTTTCTCTATTTTTTTCTTTCATTTTCAGTTGGCACTGAAAAAATCATTTTTCAAAAAAATTGGCAATTAAGTGATCCGGCGAAAAGTTAGTTAAACGACATTGTTCAGTACTCATGTGTTTCCAGCAAGCTATGTCAGCTGAGAATATTAATAAAAAGAGACCAAAGTTGACACTGAACTGATCACTTTCCAAAAAATTTGACACTTAAGTGAGCTATCAAAAAAATGTGACATTAAAATGAGCGTCATACACAAGTTAAAGCACTTTTAGTGTTTTTTTACCTATTTTGTATTGAGACTCCCTTACTAAAAGTCTAAAAGGTATATCCTCATCATCAAGAGCAATTAGAAACGTCGCTTTATCTTTCCATCCCTCTTCCGTCTACACAAATTCCACCTCGTCTAAAGTATTCTTCACGCGGCTTTTTGGGCAAAAAGCAATTCTCATGCGTTTTCTTCGGTGCTCTTATCTTTATCAAGAACAATTAGCAACACCGCTTTATCTTTCCATCTTGTGAAGTATTCTTCACACGTCTCTCGGGGAAAAAAGCCATCATCAGGCGTTTGCTTCAGTGCTCCTACTCTTTCAGCTTCAACATTCTTAAGATAGGGGATCCATAAAGGAAGATCCCTCTATGCCTTCTTTCTACTCTCATGAACGCGAGTGAGATCCAACGGGATAGACGGATAATATTTCATGATCCTCGAATCAAATCAAGCCGGCAAAGCCAACCTTCTTAATCTCTCTTTTTTGTTTTTTTGTTTTACTTTTTTCTTCCTTTTGGCAGTGGCCGACCATCCACCGTGACCAAGCAAACTAGCTTCACCTAGGCAAGGGGAGCCCTCCCCAAAGCAAGGCTAGCTCGCCCGGCTCAGTAATAGGAAGAAGAAAGGAAAAAAAAAAAGAGAAAAATTTGAAAAATATTAAAATATCATTAAAAATTATCCATGTTAGCACCCATTGTGCCGCTTAAGACAATTGGTGTCTATATCAATGAATTGTGGCCAAAATTGCCTGTGGCTAGCCATCGTTGTTGTAATCATTCTGTTGTCAAGGCTAAGCCATCACCACAATCCTAGGTTGTCGATGCCATGCTGCGATGGTCTTTGATTAATCCCTATGTAGACTTGCTTAGCATGGCCCAACAAGCTTATAACAATTAATTTTGCTAAATCATGGTGCACCTGTTATTATAGTGACAAGGCACTATTACTTTAGCTAAAATTGAGTCGTTGCTATCCTAGATGTATGGTAGAACAACATGTATTGCTCAAACAAGCAAAAAAAAATTTTGGGTTGAAAATGAGCAATTAATTTCTATAAGTACTACATCAAAAAAGTAAAAGTTGGGACAAAATCGTAGGTATAACCTAAAGTTAAAAATCGAACATAGTAAGACATTTTCTATCTACACTGGTCCGTCATTGGCAAAAAAAGTCGTTTTTTGATAGCTCCTATCACAGCCATTAAGTAAATTATACTTTAAATTCTATGTATTTATTGAACGAATTATTTTAATCATTACATTTTACTTATTTTTGTGAATTGAATTTCCTTATTTGGCGGCATTATCTTTGTTCATTAAGGTTTCCTTCACATTACAAGGAATCTATCTATTTCAACTTAGGAAAAACTATCTGTGAAAGCTCATTGACTTCTCCATTATCAAGGTTTTAACTCAATGTTCTAAATATCAATGTACCTTAAAATAACTCGGTATCAAATTAGTACATCCTTTGAAAAAAGTAATCTACTTGCAAGTTAAAAATAGAAAATAATACGCAGCAATTTAGTTAATTCATCAACAATATCTTCTAATCATTCTTTGTATAACGAGTTTGATTAGGTGGTGCAGGAACATGTGCTTGTGTACAGAAGCTGGTTCGGTAGACGCGACTAATAGCAATCAAGGTTCTCCGCTTGCTATTTCGTCTCTCTTGGAATTATCTTGGGCAACTTCCACGAAAGTCGCGTTGGATGATCTTCATCGACAGTTTCAGTGGGTCCAGCAAAGTGGGAAGAATTACCAAGAGCCTTCTTCTGCATTTTCAGCTCCTATTTCATCTTTCTTTTTATTTCTAGCTACAGTCTGGTCAAATGATTCACCCCAAAATTGTCCTTCAGAGAGGGGATCATCTTCCGCCTTCTTCCCTGTCATTTTCCCTCGCTCTGAACTTTTTGAGTTTCTCACCCATCTTTTTTCGTGCCACTTTGCAAAGAGATTCGATTACCTTGCCGAAAGTCTACAAGGTGTTTCCTCATTCGATTCCCTTACCGAAAGTTTGCCCAGAGATTCGATCCCGCTTCATCTTTCCGACCCTCTTCCATGAACACAAGCTCCACCTCGTCTTAAAGTATTCTTCACGCGTCTTTTTGCGCAAAAAGCTGTCCATCAAGGGAAGATCCCTCTACACCTTCTTTCTAGCCTCGTGAGTGTAAGTGAGATCCAAAGGGATAGACCGATATTATTTCGTAATCCCTGAATCAAATTGAGTCCTCAGAGCCAACCTTCGTAATCTCTCTTTCTTGTTTTGGTCCCAAAGTTCCTGATACATGGCCCCTTTCGAAAGGAATTATGATGTGTTCCTCAATTTCAGAGGCACAGACGTCCGCAACAATTTTCTCAGTCATCTCTACACAGCTCTGGATCATAATGGGATACACACTTTTGTGGATAGAGAGGAGCTTAGGAAAGGGGAGCAAATATTGCCGATGCTTGTGAGGGCAATTGAGGAATCGTGCATCGCGATCATAATTTTCTCTGTGGACTATGCTTCCTCGCAGTGGTGTTTGGAAGAGTTGGTGAAGATCATGGAGTGCAAGGCACAAAAGGGGCTGATTGTGTTGCCGGTGTTTTACAAAGTGGAACCTAGAGAAGTGAGATGGGCTTATAAGAGAACTATGGCTAAGCATGAGACTGAGTTCGGGAAGGATTCAAAGACAGTGGAGGGATGGAAGAAGGCTCTCTTCGAAGCCGGTAGCTTGTCTGGGTGGCATATTAATGATGAGTAAGTAAATTGATGCAACGCACTGCTTTGTTATTGTTAGCTGGTGATTGTTTGTTATATTTCAAATCGCATGCAATAAACTACCATTGAAAGCCGATTGATATTGTCAAGTCGGTCTTTTGAAATTTGATTGAAGATACAAAGTGGAGATGTACTAGATAGCAGACTCAAAATTCGAATGACCAAAACTTCTAAGTTAGCATATTCTTTGAATTCGATTCTTGAAGTGTGTATAATGAGAAATTTTTGTCTTCAATGAAAGTGTGGTTAATAGTTCCTTAGTCATTATTGTCTCGAGGCGCAGGTCTTCGTCATTTTCCCTTGGGTAGATGTTGGGGCAGGTTCACCAAATGTGTTAATTTCTTTTCATCTTATTATTTGCTAACCTTCATATGTTATTTTCCTTATGACGTTAGAGGTTGAATTCCTGCCATGGCTTTGAAATGCTAAAACATATTTCTCTTCTTTTGAGTTCTTATCAGAGATGAAGCGGAGATCATACGAGGCATCGTCAAGCAAGTATCAAGTCATCTAGAGCGAACAACACCCTTACATGTTGCTGAGTATCCGGTCGGAATAGATTCTCGAGTTCAAGAAGTGATATCATTCTCTCAAAAAGAGTCAGATGATGATGATGTTCTCATGATAGGTCTATGGGGACCTGGAGGCATAGGGAAGACGACGCTTGCGAAAGCGATATATAATGCTATTGAGGGACAATTTCAGGGATCTAGTTTTTTGGATCAAGTTAGAGAGACTTCAAACAAAAGTGATGGCCTGGTTGATTTGCAACGAAAACTTCTATCTCAGATCTTATCTCCTAGACATCCAACGGTCTATAGTAAAGACAACGCAATTAGTTTGATAAGGGAAAGACTTCGTTGCAAGAAGGTTCTCTTAATTCTTGATGATGTTGACCAATTGGATCAATTGAAGGCATTAGCTGGAGGAGACGACTGGTTTGGCAAAGGAAGTAGAATCTTTGTAACAACGAGGGATCAACATTTGCTTACTTCTTATTGCAAAAGCCGTGTGTATGAAGTTAAAACTTTGAAGAATGATGAGGCACTAGAGCTGTTTGTTTGGCATGCCTTTCCAAATGGCAAGAAAGTTGACACTAGGAAGAATCTCATAAATAGAGCACTACATTACGCTAGTGGCCTTCCATTAGCCCTCCAAGTGTTGGGCTCTCTCTTACGCGGAAGAGAGGAACCAGTATGGGAAGGTGCACTGCATAACCTCTCTAAAAGTCCTGACAAAACTATCAATAGGGTTTTGAAGATAAGCTTCGAAGGATTGGAAAACAATGAGAGGGAGGTTTTCCTCGACATTGCTTGTTTCTTTAAGGGAAAAAGTATAGAATACATCAAGAAAGTTCTCGACAACTGTTGTGACTTCGACACAGCTATAGTAATAGAAATTCTCACTGAGAGATCTTTGATAAGAAATGAGTATGGGATCTTGCAAATGCATGATTTGGTTCAATTGATGGGGAAGAATATTGTTAATCAAGAATGTCTCGATGATCCTGGGAAACGTAGTAGATTATGGCTTTTTGAAGACATTCTGGATATTCTATACGGAGATACGGTAAAAGATATTTACGTAAATTTTTCTTGATCTTAGTTTTTATATTACTTTGATTTGAATAGTGTCATATAAATCTCAATGGAAATTTTTTGTGACGACTATATTTGATGTGTTATGGATAGGGAATGAATGCAGTAAAGGCCATAGTGGTGGATTTGCCCGCACCAGAAGAGATAGATATAAGTTCCGATGCTTTCACAAACATGAAAATTTTGAGAATGCTCATTTTACTTGGAGTGCATATCTCTTCACAAGATCCTATACATCTCCCTAACAATATAAGATGGCTTGAATGGCCCAATGCCCCACATCTAGAATTTGGCTCTGGTCCAAAAAAACTTGTTGGACTTGATGTCCGGTTTAGTCATGTTAGACACTTAGGAGACAAATTTAAGGTAAGCCATTGCAATGATTAGCTCTCTTTTTTTTTATAGCTATAAAAATTTGCAGAGCTTTATGACAGTACTAGTATTCTTTCTTTGCAGAATTTTAGAAAGTTGAAGTACATCAATCTCAGTTATTGCAAGTCCTTAGTGAGTGTTCCCGACCTTTCATTGGTTCCAACTTTGGAGAGCTTGAATCTTGAAGGGTGCAACAGCTTGGTGGAACTTCACCAATCCATCGCATATCTCAACAATTTAAAATTGTTGTCACTACATTCTTGCTCTAACCTCAATGTCTTTCCTAACACACTCAATACAAAATCTCTTCAAACCTTTGATCTCTTTGGTTGCTCTAAACTTGAGAAGTTCCCTGATATGCCGAGAAAGATGGAACATCTAGAAGAACTTAATCTAGGAAGGACGGCTATTAAAGAACTCCCTGCATCAATTGAAAATCTTCTCTTTGTGAAGAAAATGCATTTAAGAAATTGCAAAAACCTCGCAAAGCTCCCATCAAGTATTTATAAGTTGCAAAATCTTGAGCATTTGAGTCTTCGAGGCTGCTCCAATTTGGTCATGTTTCCAAAAAACCTGGAGAATTCAACTGATCCTAATGGCAATCCGGGATTCTCAAATTTACACCACCTAGAACTTAATGGTTGCAATCTCTTAGAAGTAGAGTTCCTTGAGAGTTCTACTAGTTTTCCCAAATTGCGGCATCTAGATCTTTCCAAAAACAAGTTTACTCGTCTGCCAACATGCATTAACGAATACGATGATTTGGAACACTTGTTCGTGGATAAATGCGAATGGCTACAAAAGATTCCTCAGCTTCCGCCAAATGTGCATATACTATCGGCAATTAGTTGCGGATCTCTACAAGAATTGCCGGATTTGTCAGGTCTCTCCTGTGACTGCCTTCACGTTAAATTGTCTTCACCTCGTGAATTATTCCGCAAGGCAAATATGGCTGATGTGTTATCACTCAAGGTTAGACACTCTCTCTCTCTCTCTCTCTCTCTCTCTCTCTCTCTCTCACTTTGAATGTTTGATATGCGAACTATTTGTATGACAGGAGCTCTCGAAGATGGGAAACGTTGACATTCTCCTGAATGGAAGAGAGATGCCAGAATGGTTTTTTCACTGTAAAGAGGGTTCCATATCTTTCACAGTTCCAAGGGGCTTGTATGACAAGTTCTTAGGATTAGCACTCTGTCTTGTTCTTGGCCCGAAGGAAGGAAAAACGGTCAATGCTATATGTGCCATCAGGATTTTTGGTAATGGCCGACGGGAGTTCTGCCGAGAAAGTTGCGTGTATTCAATTGAATCTGATCATGTGTGGATTGTATATTTCCCGCCCAGTGAGCTGTATAAAGAAAGGGAGCTTCCACGAGACGGTTGCAGGCATTTTGAAGTTTACCTCGGAGTATCAAAAGGAAGATTGATTAAGTGTGGATTCTGTCTTATAAACGAGCAACAGGAGGATGATCTGAGAGTCATGCCCATACAACATCAGCCGAATATAACAAATTGGCCTTGGGAAAGCATGAAGAAAGAAGAAAGTTCACGGGAAAAAGAGGATGAACTTCTCTCAGAAACTCTCCTCAAAAATTCATCGGCAAGTTCTTGTGCTATCGCAGGAAGTGCCTGTCGAAGTCACTTCTTGCGGAGGAAGCTATTATTGGGGTCATCCTACAGACTAAAAAAGTAAATAAAAAAACTGAGTCATTCAGATTCCAATGCGTTTTGCTTTTCCCTTTTTCCCGTCTCTACTGGATGTTCTTGAATGTCTGCTCCTTCAATCCAAGTTCAGAATCATAATGAAATACAGGTTTCATATCATGCTACTGACATGGCTGAGGTTGAGGAGCTTTCTTTTTTCCTCTTTCTTTTATGATTTGGGATGCGGAGTGCATTAATACAGAATTAAGTAGATGCTTGTTGAATGGCCATGGTCTTTCCAGTTGCTTTGAGAAACTCATCACACAGATCTCTGTCACCTCTCTTCATCCAATAAATGATGCCTGTACTTCACGCCCAAAAATTCTCACATAGCAAGTTTTGCTCATTCTAATGCCATCATCTTTAGGCAAGTGTAGATCTGATTGTGTCAAATATCAAAAGGTCTATACAGGGAAGACTAGTTGATTTCTCTGCTGTCACTGGGCAGATTGCATTCCCTCCCACTTCCTTTAACATTAATCAGACACATCACTTTAACAAAGTTGTTGCATCAAAGTATCTTACCATACCCGTGTTAATTCTCAATCTTCAGCATCAGCTTTTTTTTTTTTTGGTCGGAATGACAACAGCTTTAGGCAGCTGAAATCTTGTACATTGAAAGACAACCTCATACAAATCTGAAGCAGCAATGTGACACGCCAGTCCCTCTAGTGAAACAGTTATTCTGTGCAACCAAACCGACATTGTCAGGATCTGCAAAGCAGTTCTCATCTGATCTCACCGGTCTCTCTCTATCTCATCAACAACGCCTAGGATCCAATCATCTCCATTCCCATTGAAACCGAAGAGCAAGAGAGAGATATGCAGATGATCATGGAGTATAGTCGTCAACTAGAATGGAGCGAACTTGCATAATCCTGGTAAGAGGAGTGTATATTCATGGGGCCAAAAAGTTTCTGATTCAGTTCAGTCTTTTCTTGTTGTGGATGTAATATTGCTAGAAAGATGGACGTATTGTTGCTGCAGAATACACGAAAGTACATTTTCTTCACACTTTCTTATCTTTTCATTCCTTAAAACCTGATCCTCCACCTCATTCCTCTTCATTTTTATAATAATTATTGGAATGAATTTATTAATGAATGTTCTAAGAGCACTTGTTAAGCGCCAAATCGACGAAATTTACGGTATCTAATCCGTGGACCGTCCTTACCATAACCCTGCCAAATAGAAAGTGAGCAGACAGACATAAGCAAACCCAAAAGAAGAAGAAAGAATTCGACAGTTGACTCGAGCGGGGGCAGTGCAGTGGAATTATCCAATTCAAAGTTGCAATGCCACGTCATCTCCACGTCAGATGCAAATCCGAACTCCCGCTATCATCTCAAACGACGTTGCGTTAAGGCATCATCATCATCGCTACCCGTCCCAAGCCAAGAACACGCTGTTCACTCATCAGTCTGTCTGTCTCTCTTTCTCTCTCTCTCCGAGACTAATCATGCCTTCTTCGATGGCGCTGCTGATCCTCCGTCGCAACCTCCATGATCGAACCTCCCCGCTCCTCCAGGCGATGCTCTTCTCCCGTTCGGCGGCGGCGAAGCGACGGGCCTCGGAGCCGAAGCCTGTCGAGAAGATACTGGTGGCGAACCGAGGCGAGATAGCTTGCAGGATCATGAGGACGATGAGGAGGCTCGGGATTCGGACCGTCACCGTCTACAGTGACGCCGACGCCGGTTCTCTCCACGTCAGGTCCGCCGAAGAGGCCGTCCGCATCGGTCCCGCTCCGGCTCGCCTCAGTTACCTCAGTGGAGCGTCCATCATCGACGCCGCGCTTCGCGCCGGTGCTCAGGTGAGGGGTTGAGAACGAATTCCCTGCTGGTTGAAACGCGTGTAATCGCTGCGATTAGAGGATGCGAGATTTCGCATGTGGCATGGCAGCATGTTTGATTCTGGTTTGGGAGAAATGATCGTGTTCGTTAGAGCGATGGTTGGTTGTTAGCTTGGAGTGAATGGTATTAGTGACGGTGGAGGAAACTTGTGAGGTTGTGAGTTTCTAGTATTGGAGCTCAGTAAATCCCATTTAGTGTTGCCCCCGTTAACGTTAACTTACTGCTACTCTACAACATCGTGATTTTTAGACGAACGCTATTCGGATGAATGCTGAGGGAGCATTTCTCTGTGTCAAATTGTTTCCAAGTCTTTGGACGAATTAACATTTCCCATTGTTTCTTGTCTTTATGTGTGTTGCTCCAAATCCCAAGTTAGGTGGCCTACTGTTGGCTGAAAGAGCGGTTGAAGGGTTATGGATATCTGCTCTATATTAACTTAATCTCTGTTAATTCAGTAGATCGTGATTGCCTAATTTGTTAGTATGTGCAGGGCATGCTTTCAGCATGGCTATCTTTTTTTTTATGACTAGGCTATCCACCCAGGATATGGTTTTCTGTCAGAGTCAGCTGAATTTGCTCAGCTCTGTGAAGAAAGTGGCCTCACTTTCATTGGTCCTCCTGCATCAGCTATTAGAGACATGGGTGACAAAAGGTATGAAAGAGGAACCTTCTGCCATTGCATGTTCACTGTTTTGATACTAATTGGATCTGCTTAATTGGTTACGTGTGAGAGACAAGAATTCTGTATCTTTAATCTTTGAATGAATATATGTTTATCCAGTGCATCAAAAAAGATAATGGGTTCTGCTGGGGTTCCGCTTGTGCCTGGGTATCATGGTGATGAACAGGACGTTGATTTTATGAGGTCGGAAGCAGAGAAGATCGGTTTGATAAAACCAACACATGGAGGTGGGGGAAAGGTATATTTTTTCTCTGTCAAATAGATCACTGATACATCTAATGTTTTTAAAGATCTAGAGTTTGACATCATATTCAAATGCATTTAGCTTTCCTTTTCTTTTCTTTTTCCTTGAGGCCATCACTATCTCACAACTTATTGTTCATACGTATAGGGTATGAGGATTGTTCAAAGTGCAAATGAATTCGTTGAGTCTTTCTTAGGAGCACAACGTGAAGCTGCTGCTTCTTTTGGCGTAGACAAGATCTTACTGGAGAAATATATCACAAGGCCAAGACATATAGAAGTCCAGGTACCTATAATGCTGATAAAACAAAAAGTATTCAACAGAAAGCATTTGTTCTCTTTGTCGGTCAGGTCCTTGGCCCAACGGGTCTTTTGTTCCCTTTCTCTTGTTTATCTGAAGTTTTATGTCCAGAGCAACATATCTACCTGTTTGAACTTACCTGATCGATCTTTATGAATATGTTGTGGCCGGCTAAATAATTTCTCTTGCTGTTATAGATATTTGGAGACGAATACAGAAAGGTACTCCACTTAAATGAGAGAGATTGCAGTGTACAAAGAAGACATTAGAAGATTATTGAAGAAGCTCCTGCTGTAAGAACTGCATTTTGATTCTAATCTTGGTTTTCAAGATTCGAAACTACTAGACTGCAATGAGAGTGCCATTGGTGCAGCCAAATGTTACTAGCGACTTCCGCACACACTTGGGTCAAGCTCCTGTTTCCACAGCCAAGGTACTGTATCCGAATTGATTAGAAGCTGTATTATATTGTAAAATCTGCACCATTAGATTGACTCTATTAGCGTGGCAGGCTGTTTTCTCTCAATGCCCTTTTGCAAGCAAAGGACTAGGATTGATATTACTGTCCAGTTCAGAATATAGTCTATAAAATATCTATTGTCAGAAGAATCACAAGTTGAATGAAATGGCAAGATATGGAACACTTGATTGTGGATAATTGCAAACAGCTACAAAAGATTCCTCAGCTTCCACCAAATGTGCATATGCTACGGGCACATTGTTGCAGATCTCTACAAGAATTTCCAGATTTGTTGGGTCTGTCCTCCAACTGCCTTCTAGTTCGCTTATCTTCATGTCGTGAATTATTCCACAAAGGGGCAAACACGACTGATGTGTTATCACTCAAGGTTAGACTCTCTCTCTCTCTCTCGCCCGCACTCACTAACTTTGAATGCTTGATATGCGAACTATTTGTATGACAGGAGCCCCAACGTTGAGATCCGTTGACATTCTCCTGAGTGGGAGAGAGATGCCAGAATGGTTTCTCCACTGCAAAGATGGTTCCATATCTTTCATGGTTCCCGGGACTTGTATGACAAGTTCTTAGGACTAGCACTCTGTTTTGTTCTTGGCTCGAAGAAAGGAATCGCGGTCTGTGGCATCCGTATTTTTGTCAATGGCCGATATGTGACTTTCTGATTTAGAGGCTTATTTTCACTGAAATCCGATCATGTGTGGATTACATATTTCCCATGCAGGGCGATCCATAAGAAGTGTAAAGAAATGGAGCTTCTGTGAGACGATCGGAACCATTTCCAAGTTTACTTCACAGTATCAGAAGATTGAAGAAGTGCGGATTCCATCCAATATGTGAGCAACAGGAGGATGAGCTGAGGATCGAGCTTCAACACCATCGGCCGATGGAAACAAGTTGGCCTTTGCAGGAAAGAAACTCAGAGGAAGACAATTGAATGGACACTGAGGAAGAAGAAAGTTCAAGTGAAACGGATGATGAACTTAATGAAGCAATCGAGGGACTAAAAGAAAGACGAGAACTTGTCAAAGCAGATAAGATCTACTTTCGTATAACAACAGAAGGTTGTTGCCCTGCAGAAAGTGGCTCCTGTCGAAGTGATAATAACTGGTCAAGGAAGCAATTCTTGAGGAAGTAAATTTGGTCATCCTGATTCCAATGCCTTTTGCTTTTCCTTCTTTTTTCTGTCTCTACTGGAAGTTCTTGAATGTCTGCTCCTTCAATCCAAGTTCAAAATCATTATGAAATACATGTTTCTTATATGCTACTGACAAGGTTGAAGTTGAAGACACTTCCTTTTTCCCCTCTTTCTTTTCTTGTCATGGACTTAATATTGCCGGATGAATGTACATATTGGTCCCCACGAAAATACGTTCATGTCCCATTGTATTATCTTTTCATCCCTTAAAACCCAACCCTCCCTCATTTCTCTTCATTTTTATATTAATTATAGCAAGGACTTTCTTTTCGGTAGAAATTATTGAAGGATTTTATTCATGAGTGCTTTGAAAGCACTTGCTAAGCATCCAATCAAAATCTTACGATTTTCAATGTATAAACCATTCTCGTGTCATGTTAAGTAAATGTTAATTTGATTATTATGAGCATTATGCGGAATGAATACCCTCAAAAACACTTGTGACAAAGACATTCGCGCTGGTGCTCAGGTGAGGGGTAAAGAACTATCCGCCGTTTGAACCGCGTGTGATCGCTGCGATGGGAGGATGCGGGATTTGGCATGTGACATGGCGGCGTGTTTGATTCTGGTTTGGGAGAAATAGTCGCGCTCGTTCGAGCGATGGTTGGTAGCTTGGAGCGAACGGAATTGGTGACGGTGGAGGAAACTCGTGGGATTGCCGAGAAAGCAAGGGAAAATCCGAGTCGATGCGCCATGACCGTCGTTTTGCGTACACTTTGGGAGACGGAGGGGCGAAATGACGAGTTTCGCCATGTCAAAGAAAGGGGCCTTCCGACCCTGTGTCTTTTGCCTCACTATTTTGCTTGCTCTTATGTATTATCTCTCACTTCTAATTATGTAAAGGAAAAGGAAGCTCATTTTCTTTTCTTTTTTGTAATAATACCTTCCTCCTTTTTTTTCCCTGAAAAATATCCTTACTTCCCATGTAAATTGTAAAAAAAAAATTATTCATAAATGGCAAAATCAAATCTGCACCTAACTAGCACTAATTTAATTAGGATAACATTAATGACTGCCGAGGAGTAAAGTGAGGAAAACAATTAAGGAATTTTTAAAAAAATTTCCAATCTATTTATTGCTAGAGAAAAAAATAGGAAAAAAGGTAAAAAAAAATATCTTTTATTACCTCATGTTGTGCACAAAATGACTTGCTTCATCATGGTGACAAAAAAATAGAACACCGTTTCTATCATGGATGCACCAATTGGTGATGTGCAAGAAATCTATTTTTTTTTATAACCAAACAAAACTCACTTCTTGAATTTTCATGTGATATATCAATCAGAGTCAAACTCAGCCACTCGGTATAAGAAATATTTTGAAGAGGAATCCAACGACCTGCCATAATACTACACAATCGATCCTCCTAAAACAAGAATGTGGAAAAAAAAACAAAGAAAATAAGAGAGAATAGAAAATACTAATTAACTTAATGAGCATGGAATGAATTATTTAATTTTCCCGAATAAATAAGAAATAACAATCATTAACGGACAAAAAGGGGAAAAGGAAGAAAAAGAGAAGGCTATCATTCCAAAGCTGAAAAAGGTCATAAAAGCATAGTTTTCAATTGCTTGCACCATAATTCATCTTTTTTTAAGTCCAGTCTCATAAACAAACAGTAGAAGAAGGAAGGAGGGGGCCAAGATTGGGCACAGAGACAATCAACTTTGGCTTTGCGTTTCCACTGCTCGAGCACTTGATGCATGGTAAAAGTGAAAATTTACAATATTTAGCAGGTGATTTATTAAGGTTGGTAACGACGTGTGGTTTTTAAATAATAATCTCATTATTTTTTTTTTAAAATTCAATAAATGCCAAATATCAGGCTGAAATCTCTCCTTTTTATAGCCCTTCTGCGTGTTCAGAAGTATGTTTTTTTTTTAGCAAATGACGAGAGTTGTCGCTAATGATTGATGATTTTCGATTGCTTCCGAGTGAATGTTCTTGCGGAAATCTCGGCGGTGACCTTGAAGGGCAATAAAGTAAAATCGCCTGGAGAATTTCTCTAGACTCTGATGAAACTGGCCCTTCGAGTAAGATCCAACTCCAATTTTGATAATCTCTCCAGACTCTGATGAAACTGGAGCGCATAGACTTCTCCCTCAGCCTCCAACCCTGCAAGTGCTTGGTTCAAGTTCTGAATTTCTTTCTCAGTATCACCTGCTCGCTCAAGTTCGCGTGTCATCCCATCATGCTTACAAGTACATTGTGCACCGTATTCTTTTTCTCCTGCATCACGACACATGAGAACTGCATTTTCTCTTCCTCCTCTCGAATCAGAAGTCTCATCAACCTGTTTCGACTCATTTCTACTTCTCATACCCTTGAAATCTTGATGCACGGCTCCATTCTTCTCACAGGCTTGGAAGTAAGACAGAGCTTGCTCCAAAATATCCTTGGGACACTCATCACTGTCAAGAAGTACTGGCTGGACTTGGCTGGGAAACGCTTCTGCCATAGTTTTATGGGCTTGGCACAGACCCCCCGTGGCGTGATCATATTTCTCAGCTAATCCGTGATACGCATGGTAAAACTCTTCGACCAACTGCAGAAGTTCAGGTCGTCTCTTATAGTACATATCTGCTCGTCTCGCGAAGTCAGCATCTTCTGCGATACGCTCGGTAAAACTCTTCGACCTTTTCTAATGATTTCATTGCAGCGATACGCTCGGTAAAACTCTTCGACCTTTTCTAACGATTTCATTGCAATGAAATCATTAGAAAAGGTCTGAAGGTAGAATATGCACTGCAACAGCTCAAGCCACAAACTGCCTGATACCTCATGGATTGATGTATAATTATCGAACTTTTCAGAGGAAATAAACAGAAAATTTGGTTTAGTATTGAAATTCTAAAGTTTTCAGCCAAACCAGATAGGAGAACTAAATTTAACCAGCCCTCAAGACATTGATTAAGATAGCGGGCACCCTTATCTCCTAGGTCATTCGAAAACTCACTATCCTGTAATGTGAACTTTACTACTTAACTACAACATTTTTCCTTATACTATGAGATTGAATCATTGAATCCCTTTTTATTTTTATCCAAATAATGAAGAATTTATCATATCCAATTTTTAAGCAAAATAAAGCATGATCATAATTAATTGATAGAAGAAAATAGTCGATAACACTTCCGATAATTGAATCAATTCTTCGACCAGGGATAAAATAACATTTTGCACTATTTCAAATAATATCATGTGTACTTGGCCGATTCAATGAAGAGCCGCAAGTTTAAGCGAGTACTCATTTGACAATTCTTTAAAAAAAAAGAAAAAACTAGCTGTCAACTTATAAAAAGAAAATAAATTATAGTAGAATTGTGAAGAGGCACTATTTACTTTTTTTTAAGTTGTTTGATTTTGAAGAGTTCTACGATATCATTAATAGATTATATGTGATTACATTTTGATATGATTATTTTACTAATTTTGTAATTTATTTATTCTTTAAATGCATTTTAAATTACTAATCCAGCCTAGAGCATAGGAACGCATGCCAATTGATTACACATCATATTTATGATATTCAAACAAACATTAGAGAATTGCAATTTTTTTCTTACAATAATAAATAAAAATAGTAATTTTATGATTTTGAGCATTTGCGCGATTTAACATATTATCAATACACTCCGAACCACCATGACCCATCCTCTGAAAACATCACGCTTCATTAGTCCAAGTCACCGAAATTCAGACCACACCCTTTTTAGCCGTTGTTGTGATCATGCGGTTGTGGAGGCCGAGCCATGGCTTCCTGAGTTGCCAATGCCCTACCACGGCCATCCTTAATTGAGCTGGCTTGCTTTGTATAGGCCTCACAAGCTTATTGCAATTAATTTTGCTAAAATTAAGTTGCTGCAACCCAAATGTATAGCATAACAACATATATTGTTTAAACAAGCATTTTTTGGGGGCTCAAAAACAAGCAATTAATTTTTTTATAAATACGACATTAAAAAAAGTTGAGACAAAATCATAGGTATACCTTAAAGTCAAAAATCAAACATTGTAAGACGTCTTCTATCTCTACAGGCATCGACATTGCCAAGAGATAGTCGTTTATTGATAGTTCCTTTTTCTTATTGCCATCAAGTAAATTTTCCTTTTAGATTTTATGCATTTATAGATTTTATTATTTTAATCATTACATTTTACTTATTTCTGTTATGTGAATTTTCTTATTTGGTGACATTATTTTTGTCCATTAAGGTTTTCTCCATGTTATAAGGAATCTATCTATTTCAATTCAAAAATAAACTAATTATGAAAACTCATTTACTTATCTATTGTCAAGGTTTTGAGCTAATATTATAATTATCGATGCACCTTGAAATAACTGAATATTAAATTAGAAAGTTCTTTGAAAAAAGTAATCTAATAACAAGTTAAAATAAAAAAATAATATGTAGTGATTTGGTGAATAAATCAACCATATCTTTAAATTATTACATGTATAATGAGTTTGATTAGGCCATGTAAGAATGTGTGCTTGAGAGCAGAAGCTATATCGGTAGATAAGACTAACAACAGTCGAAGTTCTACACTTCGCTATTTCATCTTCTTGGAAATATCTTGGGCAACTTCCACGGAAGTCATATTGAGCCCAAAATTGTCCAGCAAAGCGGGTAAAATTACCAGGAAGCTACTTCTGCATTTTCAGCTCCCATTTCATCTTTCTATTATTTCTTCCTCCAGTCTAGTCAAATAATTCACCCCAAAATTGTCCTTCAGTGAGGGGGTAATCTTCCCGCCTTCTTCCCTCTCATTTTCCCCCTTGCTCTGAACTTTTTGACTTTCTTAGCCTCTCTTTTTCGTACCAGTTTGCGTAGAGATTCTGTTGCTGAAAACCTACAAGGTGTACCCGCATCCTTATTAAGAATAGTGAGAGATCCCACTTCATCTTTCCATCCCTCTTCCATTGTCACAAGCCCCACCTCGTCTCAAGTACTCTTCACGCGTCTTTCTTTTTGCACAAAAAGCCATCATCCATCACGCGTTTTCTTCAGTGCTCTTATTCCATCTTTTCTTGGAAATAGCTGGGGCAACTTCCGCCAAAGTCACATTGTATGATCTTCATCGACGGTTTCCGTGGGTCTAGCAAAGGGGTGGAATTACCAAGAACCTACTACTGCGTTTCAACTCCTATTTCATCTCTCTCTCATTTCTTCCTCCAGTTCACTCAAATAATTGAGCCCGAAATTGTCCTTTAGTGACGGGGTCATCTTCCCGCCTTCTTCCCTCTCATTTTCCCTCGCTCTGAACTTTTTGAGTTTCTCAGCTCATCTTTTTTCGTACCAATTTGCGCAGAGATTCCCTTGCTGAAAACCTACAAGGCATACCCTTGTCCTCATCTTTCCATCCCTCTTCCATCGGCACAAACTCCACCTCGACCAAAGTAGTCTTCACACGTCTTTTTGGGCAAAAAGCTATTGTCACGCGTTTTTTTCAGTACTCTTACTCCTTTTAAGCTTTTGACATTGGCGAGACAAGGGATCCATTAAGGGAAGATCCCTCTATGCGTTCTTTTGAGCCTCATGAATGTGAGTCCTAATATTTCCTCTTGAGATGACACTTGGCTAAACATGGGATAAAACAATAACATGTGACACCTACAAGTTTTAATGAAAAAGTTTAATGGATTGATATTGCAAGAAACACATCCTCTTCTTTCAACATCATTAGCATAAGTAAATCACCATTATTATTAATTAACCCAAGCTTACACAATTACTATCAACCATCAACTACTAAGGAGAAAATAAATAAATTAATATTGCCCCACCATTAGTGTACACATAATCTAATTCATACGTCAGACTCGGGACGACTTACGTTTACAAAAAAAATATCTGCCGCATCTTACAAAATTTATAATTTGACTAAAATTCCCACGTAACCATCTAAATTCTAAAACAAATAATATTTAGCTTAATAATATACGTATCATCATCATACATGAGAATTTTGAATATCGTATAATTATAATTTTGAAAATTCTGGATGTCACAACATATGTTGAGCGTATTTTAGAAAAATTTGATATTCAACACTATAAGTTAGGAATCGCTCCTGTCATAATTGGTCCTGTCATTAAGGGTGATGAACTGAATATGTTATACTATCCTCATTCTAATATTGAGAAAACTTAATTGAAGGATATATCTTACACTAGTACATTTGGAAGTATTATTTATTTGTTACATTTATTAACATTTTGGTTTATGTCAATTCTTTAGCATTCAAAAAGTGATTCTGAATGCACCGTTATCAAGTTGAATATATTTATGTGTATGTATCGGTTTTATTATTTTAATCATTACATTTTACTTATTTATGTTATGTGAATTTCCCTATTTGGTGACATTATCTTTGTTCATTAAGGTTTCCTCCACATTACAAGGAATCTATCTATTTCAATTCAGAAAAAAATTAATTATGAAAACTCATTTACTTCTCTATTGTCAAGGTTTTGAGCTAATATTTTAATTATCGATGCACCTTAAAATAACTGAATATTAAATTAGAAAGTTCTTTGAAAAAAGTAATCTGATAACAACTTAAAATAAAAAATAATATGCAGCGATTTGGTGAATTCATCGACAATATCTTTAAATTATGACATGTATAATGAATATGATTAGGTGGAGTAAGAACGTGTGCTCAAGAGCAAAAGCTGTTTCGGCATATGTGACTAAGAACAGTCGAAGTTCTGCATTTTGCTGTTTCATCTTTCTTGGAAATATCTTGGGGCAACTTGAACCAAAATTGTCCGGCAAAGGGCGTAGAATTATCAAGAACTTACTTCTACATGTCGGCACCTCCTTCATCTTTCTTTCATTTCTTCCTACAGTTCACTCAAATAATTGAGCCCGAAATGGTCCTTGAGTGAGGGGGTCATCTTCCCGCCTTCTTCCCTCTCATTTTCCCGCGCTCTCACTTTGTGAGTTTCTCACCCATTTTTTTCGTACCAGTTTGCGCAAAAATTCCCTTGCTAAAAACCGACAAGGTGTACCCTCATCCTTATCAAGAACAGTGAGAGATCCCACTTCATCTTTCCATCCCTCTTCCATCAGCACAAACTCCACCTCCTCTCAAGTATTCTTCACGCGTCTTTCTTTTTGCGCAAAAAGTCATCGTCCGTCACGCGTTTTCTTCAGTGTTCTTACTCCTTTTGAGCTTCGACATTCTCGATATAAAGGATCCATGAAGGGAAGATCCCTCCACGCCATCTTTCAAGCCTCATGAGTGTGAATGAGATCCAAAAGGATAGACCGATAATATTTCGTAATCCCTGAATCAAATCGAGTTCGCAGAGACAACCTTCTTAATCTTTCTCGTTTTTGTCCCTGAGTTCTTGATACATGGCCTCTTCCAAAAAGAATTATGATGTGTTTCTGAGTTTCAGAGGCCCGGACGTCCGCAACAACTTCCTCGGCCATCTCTATGCAGCTCTGGATCAGAATGGGATACATACTTTTGTGGATAATGAGGAGCTCAAGAAAGGAGAGCAAATATCGCCAACGCTTGTGAGGGCGATCGAGGAATCACGCATTGCAATCATCATTTTCTCTGAAGACTACGCCTCCTCGCGGTGGTGTTTGGAAGAGTTGGTGAAGATCATGGAGTGCAAGGCACAAAAGGGGCTAATTGTGTTGCCGGTGTTTTACAAAGTGTAACCTAGAGAAGTGAGAAGGGCTTATAAGAGAACTATGGCTAAGCATGAGATCAAGTTCGGGAAGGATTCAGAGACAGTGAAGGGATGGAATAAGGCTCTCTTCGAAGCTGGTAACTTGTCTGGGTGGCCTATTAATGATGAGTAAGTAAATTGATACAACGCACTGCTTTATTACTGTTAGCTAGTGATTGTTTGTTATATTTCAAACCGCGGCAATAAACTACCACTGAAAGCTAATTGATATTGTCAAGTCGGTCTTTTGAAATTTGATTGAAGATACAAAGCGGAGATGTACTAGATAGCATACTCAAGATTCGAATAACCAAAACTTCAAGTTAGCAGATTCTTTGAATTCGATTCTTGCTGTGTGAATAATGAGAACTTTTTGTCTTCGATGAAAGTGTGGTTAATAGTTCCTTAGTCATTATTGTCTCGAGGCACGGGTTCACCAAATGTGTTAATTTCTTTTCATCTTATTATTTGCTAACCTTCATATGTCATTCTTCTTATGACGTTAGAGGTTGAATTCCTGCCATGGCGTTGAAATGCTGAAACATGTTTCTCTTTCTTTTGAGTTCTTATCAGAGATGAAGCGAAGATCATACGAGGCATCATCAAGGAAGTATCAAGTCGTCTAGAGCAAACAAGACCCTTACATGTTGCTGAGTGTCCGGTTGGAATAGATTCCCGAGTTCAAGAAGTGATATCATTGTCGGAAAAAGAGTCGAATGATGATGATGTTCTCATGATAGGTCTATGGGGACCTGGAGGCATAGGGAAGACGACGCTTGCCAAAGCGATATACAATGCTATTCAGGGACAGTTTCAGGGATCTAGTTTTTTGGATCATGTTAGAGAGACTTCAAACAAAAGCGATGATCTGGTTAAGTTGCAACGAAAACTTCTATCTCAGATCTTATCTCCTGATCATCCAACAATCTATAGTAAAGACGGAGGAATTAGTTTGATAAGGGAAAGACTTCATTGCAAGAAGGTTCTCTTGATTCTTGATGATGTTGACCAATTAGATCAATTAAAGGCATTAGCTGGAGGAGGCGATTGGTTTGGCAAAGGAAGTAGAATCTTTGTAACAACAAGGGATCAACATTTGCTTACTTCTTTTCGTTGCAAAAGTTATGTGTATGAAGTTGAAACTTTGAAGAACGATGAGGCATTAGACCTTTTTGTTTGGCATGCCTTTCCAAACAACAAGAAAGTTGAAATAAGGAAGGATCTCATAGATGGAGCACTGCATTACGCTAGTGGCCTTCCATTAGCCCTTGAAGTGTTGGGCTCATTCTTATGTGGAAGAAACGAACAAGCATGGGAAAGTGCGCTGCACAAACTCTCCAAAAGTCCTCACCAAGCTATCAATCGAGTTCTGATGACAAGCTTTGAAGCATTGGAGGACAATGAGAGGGGGATTTTCCTCGACATTGCTTGTTTCTTTAAGGGAAAAAGTATAGAACACATCAAGGAAGTTCTCGACGGCTGTGACTTTCACACAACTATAGGAATAGATATTCTCATCCAGAGGTCCTTGATAAGAAATGAGCATGGGACCTTGCAAATGCATGATTTGGTTCAATTGATGGGTAAGAATATTGTTATGCAGGAATCTCTCAATGATCTTGGGAAACGGAGTAGATTATGGATTGCTGAAGATGTTCTGAACATTCTATATGAAGATATGGTAAAATTTATTTATGTAAACATTGTTATATCTCATTTTATGTTACTTTGATTTGGACAGTATATTATAAATCTCAATGGAAATTTTGTGTTAGAGCTGAATTTGCTTTGTTATGGATAGGGAAAGGATGCGGTAGAGGCCATAGTATTGGACTTGGCCTCAGCAAAAGAGATAACTACGAGCCTTGGAGAGATAACCATAAAGGCTGATGCTTTTAGAAAGATGAAAAACTTGAGAATACTCATTCTGCCTGAAGTGCATATTTCTTCGAAAGGTCCTGTCCGTCTCCCTAATAATCTGAGATGGCTTGAATGGCCCAATGCCCCATTTCTAGAATTTGGCTTTGGTCTAAAGAAACTTGTTGGACTTAGTATCCAAAAAAGTCATATCAGAGATTTTGAAAGCAACTTCAAGGTTAGTGCTTGTGATGATTAGCTTTTCCCTTTTTTATAACTACGTGTATTTATAGAGCTTAATGACTACGCTAGTTTTTTTTTTTTTTTTGGCAGCATTTTAAAAATTTGAAGTACATCAAATTCAGTCGATGCAAGTCCTTGATTAGTGTTCCTGACCTTTCATTGGTTCCAAATCTAAAGAGCTTGAACCTTGATGGGTGTAGAAGCTTGGTGGAGGTTCACCAATCCGCTGGATATCATGACAAGCTAAAATTTTTGTCACTACAGTTTTGCTCTAACCTTAGTATCTTTCCTCACACACTCAAGACAAAATCTCTTCAAGCCGTCGATCTCTTTGGTTGCTCTAAACTCGAGAAGTTCTCTGATATAGTGGAAAAGATGGAACATCTAGAAGAGCTTGATTTAGGAAGGACGACTATTAAAGAATTGCCTGCATCAATTGAAAATCTTTTGTCCGTGAAGATAATAAGTTTAAGAAAATGCAAAAGACTCACAACACTCCCATCAAGTGTTTATAAGTTGCAAAATCTTGAGTATCTAGATCTTAGCGGCTGCTCCAATTTTGTCATGTTTCCTAAGAACTCGGAGGATTCAACCGATCTCAATGGCAATTCGGGATTCCAAAATTTATGCCGGCTAGAACTTTATGGCTGCAATCTCTTAGAAGTAGAGTTCCTTAAGAGTCCTTCTAGTTTTCCCAAATTGAGGCACCTAGATCTTTCCGGAAACAAGTTTACTCATCTACCAACATGCATCAACAAATATGTTGATTTGGATCACTTGATCGTGATACATTGCAAACAGCTACAAAAGATTCCTCAGCTTCCGCCAAATTTGCATCTGCTTTGGGCAAGTAGGTGCAGATCTCTACAAGAATTTCCAGATTTGTCAGGAATCTCCTCCGACTTCCTTACAGTTGTATTAGTGTCATGTTATGAATTATTCCGCAAAGGAGCAAACACAACTGATGTGTTACTACTCAAGGTTAGCGCTCTCTCTCTCTCTCTCTCTCTCTCTCTCACTTTGAAGGCTTGATATGCGAACTATATGTATGACAGGAGCTCCCGAATATGGGAAGAGCCGACATTCTCCTGACTGGAAATGAGATGCCAGAATGGTTTCGCCATTGTAAAGACAATTCCATATCTTTCACAGTTCCCGAGGACTTGTATGACAAGTTCTTAGGAGTAGCACTCTGTTTTGTTCTTGGCCAGAAGGAAAGAGAAGCAGGCGTTGGCATCACGATTCATATCAATGGCCAACAGGTGCTTAATCATTGGCGAGGCATTTGTCGAGTGGATATTGCATATATCCCACGCAAGAAACTTATTAGTGAGGCCAAAGAAAGGGATCTTCGGCGAGAAGACTGGAAAGTTGACCTCAGTGTCACACGAGGAAGATTGAAGAAGTGTGGATTCCGTCTTATATGTGAGCAACAGGAGGATGAGCTGAGGATCGAGCTCCAACGCCATCAGCCGATGGAAACAAATTGGTCTTTGGAGGAAAGAGACTTAGACGAAGACAATTGGATAGACACCGAGGAAGAAGAAAGTTCAAGTGAAACGCATGATGAATTTATCAAACCAATCGACCCACAACAAGAATTACAAGAACTTAACTTAGCAGATAAGATCTACATCCCGGGTCGATGTGATGGTTGTTCACATCCGTACTGTCGAAGTGCTAAGCACTGGGAGAGGAAGGGATTCTTGATGAGGGACTGGAAACAGGTGTCTGCTGAGGTGAAATATAAGAAACGAACTTTTGATTTTTATCTTCTTCTTCCTCCACCATAGAGCACCCCTGCTCCGGCCACATCTCCACCCCTTCCGGCGTTGCTTGCGGTCCTTCCTCCTCCATCACAGAGGACCACCTCTCCAGTCACCATCTCCACTGCTTCCGGTGGCGCTGCGGTCGGCCCAGATTACACCTCCGTCGTCGCTCGCTGTCAGCTCCAATGTTGCTCATCCAGATCTGGCGCCTCTCTCCGTCGTCGCTACCGGCAGAGTCGCCATGGACCTTGCCTTCAAGGCTCGCGGCCATGGATGAGCTCCCATTTGAAAGTTCGCAGTCTTCTTGCTCGCCTCCATCAAGGATCTTCACCAGATCTAGAAGTTCTCCGTCATCGTTGCTCGTCCATGGCCGATGCATGGCTTGAAGCCACATCTGTCGCGGCCATGGCTTCACAGACGAAGCTGGCCCTCACCAGATTTGGGCGAGGGACGGCCTCGCCAAGGCTTGTTCCACCTTTTTTGAAGTTCGGCCATGATGGCTCGACCGAGATTTGGAGGAGGAGTTGCTCGGCCATGGCTCAGTCGAGATCTGGAGAAGGCTTGGCGCTCGGCTCTTCTGACGGGTTTGCTTGGGCAAGATGATTGGAGGATGGAGTCGTAGAGGTCACTGAGATCTGAAGGCTTGGCCAGATCTGTTGCGGCCATGGTTCCGCGATTCCAGATCTGGATGCTGCCAAGCGCCGCCGGAAGGGGCGGAAAAGATGGCCGCAGGGGTTGTGCTATGTGACGGAGGAAGATGAAGAGAAAGAAAAGATTTTTATTTTTATTTACCATCTCAGCTGCCACTTGTCGATCTGTTATTGGGTAAAAAGAAAAAATGCACTCCATCTCAACGATTGACGTGGTGCTTGGCGAGCACTGAATATTTTCTCGACATGAGATTGGGTGGGCTTGAATCTAGTGCCTTCCGCTTTTTCCTCTTTTTTCGTCTCTACTGGAAGTTTTTGAATATCTGCTCCTTGAATTCAAGCTCAAAATCATTATGAAATACAGGTTTCATATCATACGACTGATCAGGTTGAGGCTGAGGAGCTTCCTCCCCTTTTTTTTTTTTTGTTTGTTGTGGATGTAATATTGCCGGACGAATGGACATATTGCTGCTCACGGAAGTACATTCATGTCTTTCGCTCCTTAAAACCCAATCCCCCCTCATTTCTCTTCATATTTACATTAATTATTGAAAGGATTTTGTTCACGGATACTGTAAAAGCACTTTATTAAGCATTTAATCGAAATTTTACTGATTATTGACTTATGTGGAGCGAATACCCTCAATGACACTTGGACATTCTTTAGAAGTACGTTCGACTGTTGACTCGAGTGGGGGCCATGGAATCATCCGGTTCGAAGTTGCAATGCCAGGTTATCTCCACGTCAGACGCAAATCCGAACTCCTCTATCGAACCTCCTCGCTCGTCAAGGGGAGGCTCTTCTCCCATTCGGCGGCTCCGAAGCGACGGAACTCGGAGCCGAAGCCCGTCGAGAAGATACTGGTGGCAAACCGAGGCGAGATAGCTTGCGGGATCATGAGGACGGTGAGGAGGCTCGGGATTCGGACCGTCGCCGTCTACAGCGACGCTGACGCTGGTTCTCTCCACGTCAGGTCCGCCGACGAGGCCGTCCGCATCGGCTCCGCTCCGGCTCGCCTCAGTTACCTCAGTGGAGTGTCCATCATCAACGCCGCGCTTCACACCGGTGCTCAGGTGAGGGGTCAAGGACTAACTATCGGCTGTTTGAAACGCGTGTGGTCGCTGCGATTGGAGGACGCGGGATTTCGCATGTGGCATAATGATTATTAGCTTGGAGTGAATGGAATTGGTGACGGTGGAGGACATTTGTGAGATTGTGAGTTTCAAGTATCGGAGCTCAGTAATTCCCATTTAGTCTTGTCTTAGTGAACTTAGTGCTACTCTACGACATTGTGAGTTTTAGACGGATGATGAAATTATGTACGCTATCCTGATGAATGCCGAGGGAGCATTTCTCTGTCTCGAATTGTTACCAGGTGTCTGGACGAATTAACATTTTCCAATTGTTTCTTGCCTTTATGCGTGTTGCTTTAAATCCCGAGTTAGGTGGCCTTCTGTTGGCTGAAAGAGCGGATGAAGGGTTATGGATATGTGCTCTATATTAACTTAATTTCTGTTAATTCAGTAGATTGCAATTGCTTAATTTGTTAGTATGCGTGGGGCATGCCTTCAGCATGGCTATCTTTTTTTGATAACTAGGCCATCCACCCAGGATATGGTTTTCTGTCAGAGTCAGCTGAATTTGCTCAGCTCTGTGACGAAAATGGCCTCACTTTCATTGGTCCTCCTGCATCAGCTATTAGAGACATGGGTGACAAAAGGTATGAAAGAGGAATCTTCTGCTGCTGTCGCACGTTCACTGTTTTGAAAATTCTGGATGTCACAATGTATGTTGAGCGTATTTTAGAAAGATTCGGTATTTAACACTGTAAGTCTAGAATTGCTCTTGTCATCAAGAGTGATGAACTGAATTTGTTATAGTGTCCTCATTCGGATATTGAGAAAACTTAATCAAAGGATGTATCTTACGCTAGTACACTTGGAAGTATTATGTATTTGTTACATTTAGTAACATTTTGATATATGTCAATTCTATAGCATTCAAAAAGTGATTTTGAATGCATCGTTATCAAGTTGAATATATATATATATATATGTGTGTATGTATGTTTTGATTTTATTATTTTAATCATTACATTTTACTTATTTCTATTATGTGAATTTCTTGCTGACATTATCTTTGTTCATTAAGGTTTCCTTCACATTATAAGGAATCTAGCTATTTCAATTTAAGAAAAAAACTAATTATGAAAACTCATTTACTGCTCTATTGTCAAGGTTTTGAGCTAATATTCTAATTATCTCAAGGATCTAAATCTTCAAGATTGCTCCAATTTTGTCATGTTTCCAAAGGACTTGGAGGATTCAACCAATCCTAATGGCAATCAGGATTCCGAAATTTAAACTGGCTAAACCTCAATGGCTACAATCTCTCAGAATTAGAGTTCCTTGAGAGTTCTTACTGTTTTCCCAAATTGGCACATCTAGATCATTCCCACAACAAGTTTGCTCATCTGCCGACATGCATCAGCAAATACAATGATTTGGAACACTTGATTGTTGGTAATTGCAAACAGTTGCAAAAGATTCCACAGCTTCCGCCAAATGTGCATCGGCTAGGCGCATGTTGTTGCAGATCTCTACAAGAATTTCCAGATTTGTCGGGTCTTTCCTCCAACGGCCTTTGGGTTGACTTATCTTCATGTCGTGAATTATTCCGCAAAGGGGCAAACACGGCTGATGTGTTATCACTCAAGGTTAGACTCTTTTCTCTCTCTCGCACTCACTAACTTTGGATGCTTGATATGTGTACTGTTTTGTATGACAGGAGCTCCCGAAGATGAGAAACGTTGACATTCTCCTGATTGGAATAGAGATGCCAGAATGGTTTCTCCCCTGTAAAACAGACGGTTCCATATCTTTCATGGTTCCCGGGGATTTGTATGATAAGTTCTTAGGACTAGCACTCTGTTTTGTTCTTGGCCCAAAGGAAGGAAAAGCGGTCGATGCGGCATCCGTATTCTTGTTAATGGCCAAAGTGCGGTTGGCCGAGGAAGAAACTTTTATTCAATGAAATCCGATCATGTCTGGATTGCATATTACCCCCGCAGTGGGCTGTACCGGATGTGTAAAGAACGGGAGGTTCTGCAAAACGATCGGGACCAATTCCAAGTTTACCTCACAGTATCAGAAGGAAGACAGAAGAAGTGTGGATTCCGTCTAATATATGCGAGCAACAGGAGGATGAGCTGAGGATCGAGCTCCAACACCATCAGCCGATGGAAACAAATTGGTCTTTGGAGGAAAGAGACTCAGAGGAAGACAATTGGACAGACACCGAGGAAGAAGAAAGTTCCAGTGAAACAGACGATGAACTTATCAAACCAATCGACCCACAAGAAGAATTACGAGAACTTTCTGAAGCAGATAAGATCGACCACGGTGGATCATATAAATGTTTCGCTTCACGAGATCGTTGTCGAAGTTAAAAGACCGTGTCAAGGAAGCGACTCTTGAGAAAGAAAAGATGCTGATTCCAATTTCGGGTCGCAACCTCCATGGTCGAACCTTCTCGCTCCTCCAGGCTAGGCTCTTCTCCCATTCGCTGGAGGCGGCAGCTGCGGCTGGGGCTGCGGCTGCTGTGAAGTGGGCCTCAGAGCCGAAGCCCATCGAGAAGATACTGATCGTGAACCGAGGCGAGATAGCTTGCAGGATCATGAGGACGGCAAGGAGGCTGGGGGTTCGGACCATCGCTGTCTACAGCGACGCCGACGCCGGCTCTCTCCACCTCACGTCCGCCGATGGGGACGTCCGGCTCCGGCTCGCCTCAGCTACCTCATCGGAGCGTCCATCATCGACGCCGCTCTTCGCGCCGGTGCTCAGGTGAGGGGTTGAGAACTGACTATCTGCTGCTTGAAGTGTACGTAATCGCTGCGATCGGAGGATGCGGGATTTCGCACGTGGCATGGCGGCGTGTTTGATTCTGGTTGGAAGAAATGGTCGTGTTTGTTAGAGCGATGGTTGTTAGCAGGGGAAAATCCCGAGCGATGCGCCGTGACCGTCGTTTTGCGAGCTCTTGGGAGACGGGCGGCGAAATGACGAGTTTCGCCATGTCAAAGGAAAGGGGACTTCCGACTGTGTCTTTTGCCTCCCTATTTTGCTTGCTCTTATGTGTTATTATCTCTCGCTTCTCATTATGTAAAGGAAAAAGGAAGTTCCTTTTTTTGTAATAATGCATTACATTTTTTCCCCCTCAAAAGTATCTTACTTCCTATGTAAATTGTAAAAAAAAAACAAAAAAGAGATTCGCAAATGACAAAATCAAATCTGCACCTAACTTGCGCTGATTTAATTAGTATAACGTGAATGACTACCGAGGAGTAAAGTGAAGAAAACAGTTAAGGAAAAATTATAAATTTTTGCTAGAGACAAAAGAAAAAAAAGGGAAAAAATCTATTCTAGCACCTTATGTTATACATAAAATGACACGCTTCATTGTGGCCCAAAAACAACCACTGTTTTTATCATGGACGCATCAATTTGTGATGTGCAAGAAACCTTTTTTTATTTTTCATTATCAAACAAAACCTACGTCTTGAAATTTAATGTGATGCATCAATCAAAGTCAAACTCAGTATAAGAAAAATCGTGATGAGCAATCCATCCACCGGCCATATGACTATTACACAATCAATCCAATCCTCCCAAAACAAGAATGTGGTAAAAAAAGCAAAGAAAATAAGAGAGAATAGAAAATACTAATCACGCATAACGAGCACGAAACAAAACGAGTTATTAATCCTCCTGAATAAATAAGAAATAAGAATCATCAACGGACAAAAAGGGAAAAGAATGGAGAAGAGAAAACATCACCCATCATTTC
The DNA here is from genome assembly GCA_014182895.1 of Angophora floribunda. Classification (NCBI taxonomy): domain Eukaryota; kingdom Viridiplantae; phylum Streptophyta; class Magnoliopsida; order Myrtales; family Myrtaceae; genus Angophora; species Angophora floribunda. Next base: position 10,539,720 of record CM024712.1, on the reverse strand, counting down.
AAAGCTGAAAAAGGTCATAATATAGTTTTCGATTGCTTGAACCATAATTCATCTTTCTTTCTAAGTCTCGTCTCATCAATAAACAGTAGAAAAAGAAAGAAGGGGGAGGCCAAGATTGGGGACAGAGACAATCACCTTCATTCCCCAGCATCGGCTTGGCACCTCCGTTGCTTGTCAAGTACTCCATGCATAATAAAAGCAAAAATTTACAATGTTTCGCGAGTGCGTTATTAAGATTGGTAATGATGTGTGATTTTTAAATGTACGATCTCAATTTTTCTTTTAAATTTCAATAAATGCCAAATATTGGGCTGAAATCTCTCCTTTTTATAGCCATTGCGCGTCCGGATGTATGTTTCCTTCTGCAAATTACGAGAGTTGTCACTAATGTTGGATGATTTTCGATTGCTTCGGAATAAATGTTGCTGCGGAATGTCGGCCCTGACCTTGAAGGGCAGTTAAGTAAAATCGCGTGGAGAACTCTCCAGACTCTGATGAAACTGGAGCGCAGAGACTTCTCTCGCAGCCTCCGACTCCGCAAGTGCTTGGTTCAAGTTCTGAATTTCTTTCTCAGTATCACTTGCTCGCTCAAGTTCGCGTGTCGTCCCATCATGCTTACAAGTACATTGTGCATCGTATCCTTTTTCTCCTGCATCACGACACACGGGAACCACATTTTCTCTTCCTCCTCCCGAATCAGAAGTCTCATCAACTGTTTTGACTCATTTCTACTTCTCATACCCTTGAAATCTTGATGCACGGCTCCATTTTTCTCACAAGCTTGGATGTAAGACAGAGCTTGCTCTAAAATATCCTTGGGACACTCATCAACTGTCTAGAAGTACTTGCTGGACTTGGTTGGGAAACGCTTCTGCCATAGTTTTATGGTCCTGGCACAGAACCCCTGTGGCGTGATCATATCTTCTCAGCTAATGCGCGATACACTCTGTGAAACTCTTCAACCAATTGCAGAAGTTCGGGTCGTCTCTTATAGTACATCTCTGCTCATCTCGCGAATGAGTCAGCATCTTCCTTGATGATGTTAATCATCTGTTTGAGTTTGGCATCAATATCCGATCAAAAGGAGAAGGATAAGTACATTTAACAATATATGCAGACACAGTCGGAACTTGGAAGCTATTGCAATGAAATCATTAGAAAAGGTCTGAAGGTAGAATATGCACTGCAACAGCTCAAGCCACGAACTTCCTGATACCTCATGGATTGATGTATAATTATCCAACTTTTCAGAGGAAATAAACAGAAAATTTGGTTTAGTATTGAAATTCTAAAGTTTTCAGCCAAACCAGATAGGAGAACTAAATTTAACCAGCCCTCAAGACATTGATTAAGATAGCGGGCACCCTTCTCTCCTAGGTCATTCGAAAACTCACTATCCTATAATGTGAACTTTACCGCTTAACTACAACATTGACACTAGTGTTGCAGGACCTCTTTTTCTCTTTGACTTTCAAGCAAATTTCCCAGTCCAAACATACAACGCCGAAGGAAACATTAAGTTGCGTTGTTAATTCTGTGTCCCAGAAGCTGTGCTGAGCAAAACCATAAGCAACGGAACCATACCTGTAAGATTTTCCACAAACCATTTGGAATTCTTCGGGGTAATGTGACTTCCCCACCACCAAGAATACATCCCCTTAGAATCTTCATTCGTGGCGGTGGCGGCGGCCTTAACTCCGACCAACAATGATAGATTTTCGGCACACTTATCTTGTAACCCCGCAGTTTTAGAACCGACTACTCCGCGATGCTGTAGAGCACGAAAAAGATCTCTCTTCATCTTGAGATGCAGATCCACCGAAATGACACAAAATAAGACAACTTTGCTTCATTTTCTTATGAACACAATGCCCACAAAATCACCGTCAAAATGATAAATCAAGGGGCAGTAAGTAAAGTACCAGATCATCCGCACCGGGCTCCAGGAATCAGCACTTCTTCATCAGGTGATAACAGGTTTACCTAATCAAAAGCCAGGTCATAGCATCAGGACCAACAAAGACAGAAAAGATTTGACAAGTAAGGATTTCAACGAGGGATGCATAAATTCCTCATACACCGTCATTTAATCAAATTGCATACCATAAAGAAAAACAAATGCTCGGATGATTACGCAAAAAGAAGCCCACATTGTCGTCCTCACGTCACAAGACCGAAGGGGTTGGGAAACCCAAAACAGAAAACTAGGAGAAAACGAAAGCTTTCTTGATTAGTGCAGAGAAATTGATCGGCCCACATTGTTCTCACATCACAAGAGTGAAGGGATTGAGAAACCCAAAACAGAAAAGTAGAAGAAAACGAAAGTTTTCATGATTAGTGCGGAGAATTTGATCGACCAACAGAGAAACATTCAACATCAAACGAGTAACTGTACCAGAGACAAGAGAGTCCAAACGTCGAGCGAGCTCACAAAGAGACTCCTCAGCTTGTTGGAAGATATGCTTGCAATATTCAATCAAAGATTGAATTGATAACTGAATCAATTTCATATTTGATACAATATTATAAGAAAGATTATTTCCTTTTATTGATCTCCTTTTGTATTATATATTACAAGCCTCTTGTACATTGTAAATATACTGAAATACAGAAAAAAAGTCTTTTGTCTTCCCATCATATTTCTTCCTTGGCTTGTCTTGCTTGTTTTCTTTCATGGTATCAGAGCCCATCGAGCCTCTGAAATAGCTTCCGCTCCAATATCCAGCCCTTTCTTGCAATTACCTGTTGTCCAACGGTTCTGATCTGCAAAACAGAGAACCTCTTCCGGCAAAGGAATTGCAACCTCAAAAAAACAAGAAGCAAGCAATTCTATCATGACTCGGAATCAATCTGCAGAGACTGAGCAGCGTTAAACAGAGGAATTAACCTCTGAAGTCCAGGATCACACAGTAGCAGATTATGGAATTCGAGGCCCAACCGCCCAAACCCAGGAATTAAGAACTGACCAGGCTCAGTCGAATCTGGGGCTGCCCACTTTGGGCTAGCCCAACTCGGGCCAGCCCATCGCAGGCCATCCTTACCAGTGGATCCCTTTTCAGTGGCCCATTACGGGTCATCCGAATCCAATGTTCTTTGGGCCAAGCCCAAATACATCATCGCCCGGGTTTCAGAATTACCAAAGCTACGCCCAGCCCAATGACAGCCCACCAGCCTCAAATGGGGCAAGCGTGTCCAATGGGCCTGGGGAGTCAAATGCGGGTTTTTCGGGTGGGCCAGGAGATCGAATCCAGGGAACGGGTCGAATGGATCGGGTATGGGCATGAATCCCTACCCAGTCATTCCACCCGGGTTTCTGCCGTATCCCGTCGCAGCCGTCGCCGGTCGGCCGGAACCCGGCGACGCCCTTTACGTTTCCACCGCCGACGGACCAGAACTGAGACTCATCAGTCACCAATTGGCAGGGCCCGAAGGTTATTCAATCTGGGCACAAGAGTTCTGTCGAGCCCTAGTTACCAAAGACAAAGACGGGTTTGTCGACGGAACGATACCGATCCCGACGGATGAGAAAATGGCACGACAGTGGAAAAAATGCAACCAATTAGTCAGAACCTGGATCGGAAACTGCATAAAACCGGATATCGCAGCCGGATTGCCTTCGACCAAGGACGCAAAGACGATGTGGGACAACATCAAGGAAATGTACGGGAAACTAGATCGAGCAAAGATTTTTTCTCTTACTCAGGCTTTATCAGAATTAAAACAAGGAAACATGACAGTGACGGCTTGTTTCAACAAGCTTTCGGCTCTCTAGAATGAGCTCGAAGCCGCGGAGGAAAAACTCGAAGGACCCAAGACTATGCTACAGCAGTACAAATCGATGAAGGACAGAGAAAATGCTACCCGTTTTCTGCTCATACTCAACGAATCTTACCTCCATTTCAGGTCGCAGATCTTGGCCATGGAGCCACCACCATCTCTCGGCCGGATCTTCCAGCTGGTTGTTCAGGAGGAGAGCCAGCGACTCACGACACCGGAGAACTCAAGGGCAACGGAGGCCGTCGCGCTCTCGGCTCACAGTGATCGGACGGGCGCTCAAACCCTAATCCAGGAGAAGCAGTGGCGAGAGAGAGAGGGGCTAGGGTTTGTGCCCGAAAATCTGGCTTTAAGGCGCAAGGGATGGACGGCTCAGATCGCGTCTTGCGATCGGACGGCTCAAATCGCATCTCGCGATTGGATGGCTCTAAATCAATCGAGCCCTATGCAAAATCGGACGGTGGATATGGGTCTTCGGGCAAAGGATCCAACGGGCAAAATTTTGCCACGTCAGCAAGGGCTTATGGGCAAAATTTTAAAGGAAAAGGTAAATTATACTACGAATATTGCAAACGTCCACATCATAGTAGTCATAATTGTTAGAAATTACATGGTAAGCCCGGAGAAAAAGAAAAAAAAGGGAAGGAATCATCAATAGCAGCTTATCATGTCACCGGCTCAACTGGACCCAATATTGATCAGCCCATGACACATGGACAATTTCAACAGCTTATGCAGGCTTTACAAAAATTGGACACTTCCAGTAAAGGAAGTAGTTTTTCAGGTATTTCTTATTGCTTGATTAATTCTATTTCCAGAAATAGTTGGATTATTGATTCGGGAGCAAGTGATCATATTGTCTGCGATAAATGTTTATTTTCCTTCATCCACAAAAAATTGATTGTTCCTATTACTGTGCGACTGCCCAATGGAAATGTTACTCATGTCACATTCACAGGCACAGTAAATCTCAGTTCCCAAATTACCCTAAAAAATGTCCTATATGTCCCTAAGTTCCAATTCAACCTTATTTCAATGTCTAGAGCCTGCAAAGAAAATTCCTGCCAAGTGTTGTTCGATGCTGACACTTGTTTCTGTCAGGCCCTTTCGACTGGGAAACTGATGGGCTTGGGTAACCTCTCCGAAGGACTTTACTTGTGGACCGATTTTCCAAAGACCTTTGATTTACCTAGAAAGTCTTTGAATAAAAAATCATTGTGTAACCTTGCTACCAATGATAAAAATTTCATTATGCATTCAAGAATGGGTCACAATGCCCTATTTCCCTATCCTCAGTGTCATGTTTGTCCATTTGCCAAACAATCACGCTTAGCTTTCCCTCTAAGCAATACTCGCACAAATGCTATTCTCTCTTTAATCCATGTTGATGTTTGGGGGCCCTACCATACACCAAATCATGATGGGGCCCGCTACTTTCTTACTATCGTGGATGATCACTCTAGAGCTACATGGATATTCCTTATACAATCTAAAGGCCAGGTCCTCTCAAATTTGAAGACATTTATCTCATTGTCAAAAAACCAATTCAGGAAGTCTATTCAGCGAATTCGGACGGATAATGGGAAAGAATTCTTCAACAATGATTGTGAGTCTTTATTGTCAAGTCACGGCATTTTGCATGAGAGTTCGTGCACATACACTCCACAACAAAATGGAGTAGTGGAGAGAAAGCATCGTCATCTTTTGGAAGTGGCACGTGCATTGAAATTTCAGGCTTATGTTCCAGATGATTTTTGGGGAGATTGCGTCGTGACAGCAACCTATCTGATCAATCGTATGCCTACAAAAATTCTGAACGGACAAACACCTTTCGAGGTACTTTTGGGAAGAGGCCGAAGTTGGATCATCTTAGAGTCTTTGGGTGTCTATGTTATGCCACTACAGTGGGTCCTCAAGACAAACTGGGTCCCCGTGCTCGAAGGTGTATATTCATGGGATATCCAAATTTGCAAAAAGGATATCGACTTTTTGAACCAACCACGAAGGAATTCTTCGTAAGCAGGGATTGTTCTTTCCATGAGAATGTCTTTCCATTTAAAGAAGACAGCCATCTCAGGAAGAATCAAATAACAGCCACAACTCACAAGCATATTCATATGAAGAAGGAGCCTTTACAGTTCCAGAATATATTATGATACCTCACCATGGTATTCAATTGAATCCAGCGAATCCTGTTGAGGATCCTCACTCTGCAACATTGGTGGAAGATGTGGCAGATAATGTGGCCATTGAGCAAGCCCCACACAACGAAAGGGAACAACAAGAAGTAGATCTGGCACCTTTATCAACAAATCCCCCAAGGCGTTCTGGAAGAAGCACACGCCCACCCACGTGGACAAAGGATTACGTTTGTGCCTCCACCAATTCACCAGGTATTCGCTACCCTACATCATCGTATGTTTCTTTCGATAGATTATCTACAGAACAATGATGTTGTATAAGTCGCATATCTGAAGAACGTGAGCCATCTAGTTATGATGAAGCTTCTTCTGACCTAAAGTGGCAAGAAGCAATGGCAGCAGAACTTCGAGCTCTCATTGGCAATCATACATGGGAACTTGCCACATTACCCAAAGACAGGAAGGCCATTGGGTGCAAATGGGTTTATAAAATTAAATATCGAGCAGATGGGTCCATCGAACGTTATAAAGCTCGACTAGTTGCCAAGGGATTTACCCAACGAGAAGGCTTCGACTATCATGAGACTTTTTCCCCGGTAGCCAAAGATGTTACGGTACGTTCTTTCCTATCGGTTGCTGCTGTCAATGATTGACAATTATATCAAATGGATGTGCACAATGCTTTTCTTCATGGAGATTTGGATGAAGAAATTTATATGGAAATTCCTCAAGGATTACGGAGACAGGGGGAGAATAGAGTATGTCGTCTCCGCAAATCCCTTTATGGACTCAAACAGGCTTCAAGACAATGGTATGCCAAATTTGCAAATGCTCTCATAGCTACAGGATTCAAGCAATCCAGATACGATTATGCTTTGTTCACCTAGACAAAAGGTATGTCATCTGTTTATCTGATGATATATGTTGATGATATTTTAATTATGGGCAACGACCAGGACGCGATTAAGAATCTCAAGGAATATTTACACTCCACTTTTCACATTAAAGATCTAGGAGCACCTAAATATTTCCTTGGAATCGAAATCGCACGGTCCGACCTAGGAATTTCTCTCAGTCAGCGAAAGTTTGTGATGGAAATTATATCAGAAGCTGGCCTGTCAGGGTGCAGACCATCAGTTGTTCCAATTGAGCAAAATATCAAATTGACCAAGGCGGAATATGATGCGGAAACATCACAAGATGATCCTGTACTCAAAGACCCGTCAAGTTATCAGAAGCTCGTTAGAAAACTTATATACTTGACCATGACCAGACCAAATATATGTTATGCTGTACAGACACTCAGTCAATTCATGCACCAACCAAAGCAGTCTCACATGAATGCAGCCTTGAAAGTCGTGAAATATTTGAAGAAATGCCCAGGACTCGGGATACTTCTCTCTAGGAAAAGGAACATGGAGATGACGGCTTACTGTGATGCAGATTATACAACTTGTCCTATGAGCAGAAGATCCATCACTGGTTTCTGTATTAAACTGGGAGAATCTCTACTCTCATGGAAGACGAAAAAGCAACCAATTGTCTCACTATCTTTAGGAGAAGCAAAATATCGAGCCATGGCAAAGACCACTTGTGAGATCGTATGGATACGAGGCTTGCTCCAGGACCTAGGGGTACAAATAAAAGGACCAACCATGCTATTCTGTGACAATGATGTAGCCATCAAGCTTGCAGTTAATCCTATAGTGCATGAAAGGACGAAGCATATAGAAGTGGATTGTCATTTTACTCGAGACAAGATCCAAGAAGGAATAATCGAAACAAGAGGAATTAGAATTGTAGAGCAACCAGCAAATGTTTTTACAAAACCTCTTTGTCAAAGACAACACGCATATCTATTAAGCAAGCTAGGTGTCTTGGACATCTATAAGTCACCAGCTTGAGGGGGAGTGTTGGAAGATATGCTTGCAATATTCAATCAAAGATTGAATTGATACACTGAATCAATTTCATATTTGATACAATATTGTAAGAAAGGTTATTTCCTTTTATTGATCTCCTTTTGTATTATATATTACAAGCCTCTTGTACATTGTAAATATACTGAAATACAGAAAAAAAGTCTTCTGTCTTCCCATCATATTTCTTCCTTGGCTTGTCTTGCTTGTTTTCTTTCACAGCTCCTTTCCGCGAAACCCAACGTTCAGGAACCAAAATGACCCAACACCCAAAAAAGAAGAAAGAAGGAAGAGAGAGAGTAAAGCCTACACAAGGAGAAGAGCGAAACAGAGCTCAGCAAAGCTCCAAAGATTCCAATTCTTCAGCTCCATGAGAAAAAGCAAAACTGTAGCGCAGCTGCTTTCACTGTTCGTGGTCTCGATCTGAACTCATTGCTGGGTCAGATTTCTCTCTCTCTCTCTCTCTCTCTCTCTCTCTCTCCTAGCACACTCACGCTCACACTCGCTGTATTCATTACTGCCCGCTGCTCGCTCTTACAAAGCTGCAATCTTTATGGGATTTTATTATTGGGTGGAGATAAAAAAGACAAATGGGAACGTGAAAATTCGTCCTGGTTGCTGAGAAAACAAGGGAAAATCCGAGTGATGCGTCATGACCGTCGTTTTGCGAGCTGTCGGGAGACAGAGGGCGAAATGACGAGTTTCGCCATGTCGAAGAAAGGAGCCTTCGATTCTTGTCTTTTGTCGTGTCTCTGTCGGACGAATGTTTGGCTGCTTTTATCGTAAATGCGCAAATCACGATATTACACGAGAATCGCCAAAATCGAAAAGAACAGGGAATATTGACAACGAAATAAAACATTTCTGGAATATTGATTTCTCGAGAAAAAAATTATAAAGCGAATTTCTATACCATTTTCAACTTTAAATTTTCGTCTTAAATAATTATATATATATTGATAGTATTTCTAATAATCACATAAAATAATTTTGTAATTTTGAAATTTAAATTCAATCACCATTAATCTCGTTAATTCATGTTAATTTCCTAAAATGGTCAAGTTTTCTTTCTTCATTAATTGACTGTTTGCATTTTTTCGACATGCTCATCTGCGCCTGCCTATTTTGCTTGCTATTATGTATCATCTCTCACTTCTAATTATGTTAAGGAAAAAGAAGTTCCTTTTTTTTCTAATAATAGCTTCCTTTTTTTTCCCTCAAAAGTATCCTTACTTCCTATGTAAAGTGTAAAAATATATATATAACAAAAAATTGTAAAAAAAGATTCACAGACAGCAAAATCAAATTTGCGCCTAACTGGCACTAATTTAATTAGTATAACGTTAATGACCACCAAGGAGTAAAGTGAAGAAAACAATTAAGGAAAAAAATTCAATTTTTCCAGTCTATTTATTGCTAGAGAAAATTGAAAAATGAAAAAAATCTACTTTTTATGTATCGTGTTATGCACAACAGTGCCTCAAGAATTGAATTATTCCAAATAAAGTACAAATTGACTCATTTCATCGTGGCAAAAAAAAAAAAAAAAAATAAATAAGAACAATGATTTTATCATGGACGCATCAATTTGTGATATGTAAGAAACCTTTTCCTATAACCAAACAAAACTCGCATCTTGAATTTTCATGTGATTTATTAGTCAACGTCTCGCTCACACAATCAATCCTCCTAAAAACAAGAATGTGGAAAAATCAAAGAAAATGAGAAAAAAAGGAAAAAAAAAATACTAATTGCGCTTACCTTTAATCCTCTCGAATAAGAAATAAGAATCATCAAGGGACAAAAAGGGAAAATGAAGAAGAAGAGGAGAAAACTTCGCTCATCATTCCAAAGCTGAAAAAGTCATAAAAGGCGTAGTCTTTGATTGCTTGCACCATAATTCATCATGGACAAATAAGGTAAAGGATATCATGGAATCACGAGTGAGTGCAAAAGAACTGCGATAACATAACGAAGGAGACAAGATTCCCCTTAGAAGAAAGATTGATATTTGCTAGGATAGAAAAAAAATATTATCGTGAAGCATTTGAATCATCTCTATAGAAAGAAATTTTTGACAAAACCATCCAAAGAGATAGCATATATATATCCAAATAAATATATATCTCCAGATTTGATTTTCTAAAGAAGGCGATTATAGTACAGAAAAAAAAATCGATTTTTAAGATCCGGAATACGGGAGAGATAAAATAGGATTATCGTCCATGGAAAAAAAATAGAAAGCAAAAAAGAGGCAAGTCTGGATATACATTCGATTATTTTCCCGAATTATTAGAGGGCATACATGTATTTAGTTATATAAATGCGATTAATTAGCTTTAAATTTTCAACGAGCCCCAACCGCTTTCCTTTGCCTTCCGGCATCGCGCACGATTCGGGCACCTTTCCCTTCTTTAATTAACTGGTTCTGACACGGTGATCTTGTGCCGCCACGTCATCCCCTCACGCCACGCAGATCTCGTTCTGACCTCGACATTCCTCGTAGTTCGTGATCGACGGGGAAGGTCAAGATCGAGATCAACGGTGCGTCGTGCCGCCGAACATACCTGACAACGTGCTTGCTTATTCCAAGCAAGGGTCTTTGAGCCCTTCTTGGGGTTTGGAAAGGACTAGCGTGCTAGCTCTTGTGCTCTTACTGTTTTTTCTAAGATGGCGTCACATATACGTATTTCATCATGTGGATGATGTTTTGTTGACAATTTAACGGTGTTAACGATGATGCGAGTAGTTTGTACAAATTAGGATAATTCAAGGACTACATTACATAAAACTAGTAAGAGGAGACCGAATTGCACTACTTAGAGGTTTATAACTATGATTAACTTTTTTTTAACAAGCCATATGTTCCTTATAAATTATAAATATTACTCATATACAAAACTAATTAAATACAAATGTAAGTGATGTTCATATTTGTAACTCACCAATCACAAGGATGGTTGAAAAATAGTGTCCTTTAATCGAAAATAGGAAAACGAAACCCTTTTTAATGACCATGCATGCCATTTTATTTTTGGATTAAATATACCCTTATTGTCCAATATGAGCAGACATAACATGTTTACCACTAGACGTGGATACATAACTGTGTACAAAAAGTTGTGCTTTCTACCCCCGCACACGTGGGGGCTCCCATCTCACTTAAATGGAAAGTGAGTTTCTCCTCTTCTTATGGTCTTAATTCAAGCCTTATTGGAGAAGTAAAGTCTCGAATGGACTTAGCCGTTTCAGGAAACTATGCTTTTAAGATTAGCTATAATGGTTGGACGCCACTTAGCTAGCATACTAAAGGGAACTCACAACATGTTTGGTTTGGTTTGAGCGAAATCTCCAAAATACTATATTTAAGACTACAATGTTGCAAGTCGCCAAAAAACCATATAGTTAAGGGGTGCAATAATTTCGTAGAAAAACAATGTTTTAGAAAATATCTTCTTAACATTGATTTTTTATATTGCTTTTGGGTATTGAGTGATTAGAAAAAATGTTCATTAGTAACAACATATGTTCAAATATTTTTATTGATAATAATATTTTTTTTAATTATTTTTTAAGTGATATAAACAATTAAAGTGAGAAAAATATGTTCCAAATTGTCACAAACATAGGCAGTTTTTTTTTTTTCATTGGCAATCTTTTAAACCTGAAATTTCCAAATGGAAATAACAATCCGAGAGAAAATGCAGCGACTCCAAGGCCAGACCAAAGTCAAGAGGCATGATCAAACCTAATGGCATAGAGGCTGAATTTCCTAACACATTTACATACTTTATCTTAATTAAAGAGCTTACTTTACCCTTTATCTTGATTAAAAAATTTAGTAATTCAGATAAATAACATATTATAACGATCTGTGTGGAGGTACAGACTGGCCAGTGACCAAAACTCTGTCGTGCCACACACCATCTTTTTCTTTATTTTATTTTGCGGTGGAGATTAAGGACCACCTCTATAATACTCATTTAGAATATAGTTTGAAAACATATTCCGTAAATAGTCGAGGTGATTGGTTCCTGGATCGGTCCGGTTTCAAAGGGGAATCGGAAGTCAGACCGGTTTTCAATTTTGGGAACTTGGGACCGAACTGTTTGGTCCTAGGACCAGGAATCGGACCGTTGGTTTCGGTCTAGTCTAACCAAATCGAGCACTTTTTTTTCCACTAAAGAATAATCGTGCTTCGGACCGATCAATTTGGTTCGGTTCTCGGGTAGTCCCAACAAAACCAATCGCATATATTCCAACATGCTAAAAAGTCAAACTACACTTGTGTTTAATATCTGTGTGTGTGTTTAAAAAATAAAATAGTCTATTTGAAGATTTATTGCTATTTTTAAGAAATTAAAAGTTATATTTTTTTAAAAAAAGTGTTGATTCGGTCCGGTTGTCTCCGAAATCGGGAACTAGACTGAAAATCACTTGTTCCATTTTTATGGAATCGGGAACCGGATTGATGCTTTCGGGAATTAGACCAAATTAGTCAGTTAGGTCTGGTGCCCCTCAATTTGGGTGGTCCAATATGCTCACCCCTAGTAAATAGGGGAATAAATGGGAAAATCAAAGTTTGGTAGGGGTTATTAGTTAGTGACTGATTTAGTCGTCAACGGAAGAAAAGGCAAAAAAAAAAAGAGAGAGAGAGAGAGAGAAGAAAAGGAGAGGTTATAAATTAATAGTTTTGACATCTGTTTACATTAACGAAGATCTTTTAGTAACAATAATGACGATGGTAATAATAATAAAGGGATGAAAGTCTTAAAATTTTTAAAAAGTATAATCAAATATTAAATTTTGTTAAGTTTATATAATCGTGTTTTAAAACTTATTAGCATTTTTCATTTGTCAAGTTGGATAGAGTTAATGGAAGGATTTGACTATATAAACATGATAAATTTTATGACTTGATTATATTTTTAAAATTTTTTGAAATTTAGTTATATTTTCGTCATGAATTTTAAAATTTTCAATACATTTATTCATAATTAAAAAAAAAGGATAGCAGGCAAAATGTAGATAAGAGAGGGGGGATGGAAATTTCAGCCAGGGGTGAAAAAATGATGTCGGGTGAAAGGTAGGGCAAGCTCGAGACATAGAATAGTGGGTCAAACCTAGACCTATTAAACGGGTGGGTCGGGTTAGGTTTGGGTTAGGTCATAAATGGTCTGACCCAAATTGACCCATTAACCCGTTTATGATCCATTTAAGCATGGTATAAAATTTTTTACCCATATCCAACCCAACCCATACCTGACCCATACCCGACCCAATCCATATTGTTAAAACACTTCCTTATCTAACTAAACTTAGGAAAACTTATTATTATAATCTTCTTTAAAGATTATTTTCCTTTAATATTTTTTATTTTTTTAAAAATCGAATTCTTAATAATTTTTATTTTAAATTTTGTCTATTATTTTTATTTTTTAAAAATCATGCACACATATGGGGGAACGAGACTCACTTGGGTTTTGACGGCCAATCAAATGGAAGTCGGAGATCGAGAGAGGTCCGACGATGGTGGCGACTGCATGCGACAACGCTGTTGTGCAAGCGAAAGGAGGAGCTGCTATGCGAGCGGTGGGATTGAGACAACGCGTTGTAGTGTGATGAGAAAGGTTTCGTCGTTTTTATTTGAGAGAGGAGAGGAGAGGAGTCTTTTTAGAGGACTGAGGAGTAGCTGGGTTCTAAATAGGTTTAAACTTTAACCCATTAACGACCCATGTATTTTAGTCTTTTTAGTTTTAAACAATTATAAGTGATTGAAAAAGAAAGCCTGATCCATTTATGACCCATTTAATATATAAATGGGTCATAAATGGGTTATGCACCCATATGCGAAGTCAATCTATTCAAGCCTAATGCTCCGCCTATTTCACAAAAATGAATGATTTCAAAAAAAATTTCCTCAAAAAATTTATTCTTATTGGTTGAAATAATTAATTAATGAAAATTAATATAATTATCGATAGCAATTTATATTTAAACATCTTTGTAGACGATTAAAATGTTTTTTTCAGTTATTTTTGTAAAGTATACAAAATTATCATTTTTAGAGAAAATTTTCCAAATAATTCATTTTTTATGAAACAAAAATATTTTCCTAAAAATGAATGCTTGTATCACGTAAAATAATTAATCAATGAAAAACATTTTTATTATTAACAATGATTCATGTCTAAACATGTTCATGAGTGATAAACATATTTTTCGTTTATTTATTTTGGTAAGCGATACAAATGATCATTTTTATAAAAAAAATTTCAAATTATTCATTTCTTGCGAAATAAACGGAGTCACTGTTATTACTGGTTACTTCTACTGAAACAACTTCTACGTTCGAACACATGTTCCTGCACCATCTTATCAAAACTCATTATACATATGCATAGGTTTTCTCATCTTTGAAATTGTTTGGAGATGTTTTTCAAAATTATCTTCCATTTTTATGACAGCAAAAACCTTAGCATTAACTCATTTACTGTCGAGGTACCCGTGCATATAAATGCGAAGAGCCGCTAGCTTTTATTACGAAGTAAGTCAATAGAAAGCAGATATAAGCATGAGAGCAAATACACTTGTACAAGATTTGCTAAGTACTGAAATATGTAAGAGCAACTTACAAAACTCGACTGTGCGAGTGGCGAGCTGACGCACCGCACCAAACCTAGAGTTTCCGTTAATAGCTCTCACGAGAAGTTTTGATGTTATGCTTGAATCGACTACCCCTTATGTCCATCTGTCTTTCTTTGGAAAATCTCATGAAAATTTCACGAAAATCGCATGTAAATTCTCTCGAACCTAGCCAGTCAATTGGATTTTTTTGTACGAGGCGAATTTGGATCACCTCTTTTCCTCGATTTCAGGACGGCTTCGGTCCACAAATTGCTGTTGCAAGATACTTGGACGTCCTTATCTTTTTATGTACATAAGCAAGGACTTCAAATATTTAACTCCAGTGGTCGCCAAATCTAGTTATGGAAAGTCCAAGTTGACCCGTGCGCGTAGGTTCGCTTCTTCTATCATTTGTTTCCTCAAGTTGCCTATGCGAAATTCAGAACTTGGCGAATCTTTTCTTGTATAAGTGTAGAACCGACGGCCAGTACTTTTTTTTGCAAAATAACTTCCGTTCGTCTCATGACATTCTTAAACACAAGTTTCCACCACAAATTCATGTTAGATACATAATAAATCTTGTTATCATCAAGACATTTAAAGGATGTTTTTCCATCAATCTCCCTTTCTTATGATGAAAAAATACGTACGCTGCCCTTCGTAGATAAGTGAATTATCTTCATGTGCAGGTTTCCAGTTTGCTGACCCATGAAAGACAACCAGAATTCTATAGAATCAAGATGAATGTTTGCTTTTACATGCTTATAAAAATAAAAAAAACAATTCGTCTAAGGAGTTTAAAACAAACAAACTCCCCACTTACTAAATGATTTATCCCTTGTCTGTCACATGAAGAATGAGTTAAACGCAAAAAGCAGCAAGAGATGGAATGTAAGTGAGACACATCAAAAGCATCTACAACCACCACTTTAAGGTTGAATGGAACTTCTCTCACTCGTGCATTCCTCCTGTTGTCTCTGAATCCTGGAACTATTTTGTTTGAGTTGAAGATTCAAAAGGGCAGATACAGAGCTGAAAACTCTCTTTCAGTCGTTAATCTGCTTCCCTTTAGGATAGATGAAATCACCATAGGTTCCAACACCAACTTCTACCCTTTTCTGAAGCATCTACGTTCTCCAGAGTTACTTTTTCAAAAGATTTGAGCCTCTCATTAGAAGTTTCTTATGATCTCTAATACGGTTTCCATCGTACTTATGAGCTCTCTAGGTGTGTCCTCAATCTCATCCATAGTTTCAGCCCAACAAAATGTGTAGAAGTGCCAAGAACCTACTTCTGCATTTCAACTCCTACTTCATCTTTCTTTATTCCGTCGTACAGTTTAGTCAAATAATTTAGATTCTCCTTTAATTGGGGGGGGGACATCTTCTTCCTGCCTTCTTCCCTTTCATATTCTCTTATGGTGCGCATGATAATGCTTCTGTTCCCGAGAACAATTTCTACTCAAAAATGATTCTTTTTTATTATGTTCCTAGGAACAATTTCTGAGCATTTGAAGGTGTTTGGTAACTGTCCAAAATTTTTATTCCTAAGATAGAAATGCGTTTGGTAAAATCTGAAAATTTCTAGTCCAAAATATTTTCTTTTAATTTTTTAATGATTTAAATACAATTTTTTTTTCCTTTCCATTTTCATCTTCTTTTTCTTTAATAAATCGCCAGCGTCGCCCAGCCAAGGCGACGCCGCCCTAGCGGTGGGCCGGCGAGGCCGAGCCTCGCCAGTGGCTGGGCGAGCTTGGCCTCGCCAGATCTGGGCGAGGTCGCCTCGCCCATCCACGGCGAGGCTCACATTGCGCCGTGCTTGGCATCGCCGGGGGCCGGCCCTAGTCTAGCCAGTTGCTGACTGGTCGCCGGCCATGGTCGAGGCCGGCGACCGGTCAAAAGGAAGAAGAAGAAAAGGAAAGAAGAGAGAAATTAAAAAATTTGGCTGATTCTGAAATTGTTCCCGAGAACAAAGAAGTAACTTTTTTTTTTATTCTTGATTTCGTTCCAAATCTATTCTCGGGAACAAAAAATTTAACAAACGGATTTATGTTCCAAATCTACTCTTGGGAACAAAAGAATAGAAATTTTTACTGTTTGGCCGGTTACCAAACAAGCCCGTACTCTTTCACTTTTTGGGTTTCTCAGCCATCTTTTCCATACTATTTTGTATTGAGACTCCCGTACTAAGTCTAAAAGGTGTGTACTCATCTTTATCAAGAACAATTAGAGACGTTGCTTGATCTTTCCATCCCTCTTCCATCAACGCAAACTCCACCTCGTCTAAGGTTATTCTTTACGCGGCTTTTTGGGCCAAAAGCCATCCTCATGTGTTTTCCTCACTGCTCTTGCTCCTTTCAGCATCAACATGCTCGAGATAAGGGATCCATTAAGGGAAGATCCCTCTATGCCTTCTTTCTAGCCTCATGAATGTGAGTGAGATCCAACGGGATAGATTGATAATATTCCGTAATCCTTGAATGAAACTGAGTCAATGGAGCCAACCTCCTTAATGTCTCTTCATTGTTTTCTCTCCAAGTTCCTTATATATGGCCTCTTCCAAAAGGAATTACCATGTGTTCCTGAGTTTCAAAGGCACGGATGTCTGCAACAACTTTCCTCGGACATCTCTATGCAGCTCTGGATTAAAAAGGTATACACACCTTTGTGGATAGCAAGGAGCTTAGGAAAGGAGAGCAAATATTGATAGCGCTTATGAGGGCACTCGCGGAATCGCACGTTGCGATCATCATTTTCTCTGAGGACTATGCTTCTTGTGGTGGTGTTTGGAAGAGTTGGTAAAAATCATGGAGTACAACGCACATAAGGAGCTAAATGGAACCAAGAGAAGTGAGAGGGGGAAGAGAGGGTTATGGGAGAGCTATGGCTAAGCACGAGTTTGAATTTGGGAAGGATGCGGAGACAGTGAAAAGATGGAAGAAGGTTCTCTTCGATGCCAATAGCTTGCTTGGGTGGTATTTTAATGATGTGTAAGTAATTGATGTGATGCATTGCTTTGCCAATTTTCTTTTTTTCTTTGTTATTTTTGGTCTAAAGTTTTGCATTGTTAGCTGGTGATTGTTTGTGATATTTCAAATCGCATGCGATAAACTACCACTAAAAGCTGATTGATTGTCAATTCGGTCTTTTGATTGAAGATACAAAGCGGATATATACTAGACAATAGACTCAAAATTTGAATAACCAAAACTTCAAGCTAGCAGATTCTTTGAATTCGACTCTAGGGGAAAGTGTGGTTAATAGTTCCTTAGTCGTTATTGTCTTCAGGCGCAAGTTCTTCGTAATTTTCCTGGGCAGATTTTGGGGCAGGCTCACCAAATGTGTTAATTTTTTTTATCTTATTATTTGCTAACCTTCTTATGTTATTTTCCTTATGAGGTTAAAGGTTGAATTCCTGCCATGTTGAAATGCTAAAACATGTTTCTCTTTCTTTTTGAGTGCGTATTAGAGATGAAGTGGAGCTCATACAATAAAGAAATTATCAATTCATCTGGAGCGAACACTCTTACATGTTGCTAAGTATCCGGTTGCAATAAATTCTCAAGTTCAAGAAGTGATATCACCGTCGAAAAAAGAGTCAGATGATGATGATGTTCTCTCGATAGGCCTATGGGGACCTAGGGGCATAGGTAAGACGACGATTGCTAAAGCAATATGTAATGCTATTGAGAGACAGTTTCAAGGATCTAGTTTTTTGGCGCAAGTTAGAGAAACTACGAAAAAAAGCAATGGTCTAGTTGATTTGCAAGAAGAACTTCTATCTCAATCCTTATCTCCTGACATCTAACAGTCTATAGTGTCAACGGAGGAATTAGTTTGATAAGCAAAGGACTTCGTCGCAAGAAGGTTCTCCTAGTTCTTGATGATGTTGACCAGTTGCATCAACTGAATGCGTTAGCCGGAGAAGGCAATTGGTTTGGCAAAGGAAGTAGAATCTTTGTAACATCAAGGGATAAACATTTGCTAACTTCATGACATAAATTGTGTGTATGAAGTTAAAACTTTAGACAACAATGAGGCACTAGACCTTTTTGTTCGGCATGCCTTTCCAAATTGCAAAGAACTTGAAATAAGAAAGGATCTCATAGATAGAGCGCTACATTATGTTGGCTGCCTTCTATTAGCCCTTGAAGTGCTGGGCTCCTTCTATATATGGAAGAAAGGAACCGGTATGGGAAAGTTCACTGCATAAACTCCCAAAAACTCCTTACCGAACTATCAATTGAGTCTTGAAAACAAGCTTCGATGGATTGGAGGATAATGAGAGGGAGATTTTCCTCGACATTGCTTGTTTCTTAAAGGAAAAAAGTACAAAATACATTAAGGAAGTTCTTGACAGCTGTGACTTTGACACAACTATAGGAATATAAATTCTAAAAAAGAGGTCCTTGATAAGAAATAAGCATGAGACCCTGCAAATGCATGATTTGGTTCAGCTGATGGGTAAGAGTATTGTCTATCAAGAATGTCCCGATGATCCCAGGAAACGTAGTAGATTATGGCTTTTTGAAGATATTCAGGACATTCTATGTGAAGATACGATAAAATTTGTTATGTAAACATTGTTATATTTCATTTTTATGTTACTTTGATTTGGACATTATAATGTGAATCTCAATGAAAATTTTGCGTGACAACTAAATTTGCTCTGTTATGGATAAGGAACGAATGTAGTAAAGGCCATAGTATTGGACTTGCCCACACCAAAAGAGAGAAATATGAGTCCTAAAGAGATAATCATAAGTCCTGATGCTTTCACAAACATGAAAATGTTGAGAATGCTCATTCTGCTTGAAGTGCATATCTTTTCACAAGGTCCTGTTTAGCTCCCCAACAATCTAAGATGGCTCATGGCCCAATGCCCCATTTCTAGAATTTGGCTCTGGTCTAAAGAAACTTATTGGACTTGATGTCCAGAAAAGTCATATCAAACAATTAGAAGGCAAGTTCAAGGTGAGCGCTTGTGATGATTAACTTTTCCTTTTTTATAACTATAAATATTTACACAGCTTAATGATGGTTCTAGTATTTTTGTTTTATTGTAGAATTTTAGAAAGTTGAAGTACATCAATTTCAGTCAACGCAAGTCCCTAGTTAGTGTTCCAGACCTTTCGTTTGTTCCAAATCTGGAGAGCTTGAATCTTGATGGGTGCAAAGACTTAGCGGAGGTTCACCAATCCATCGCATATCTCGACAAGCTAGAATATTTGTCACTTAAGCTTTGCTCTAACCTCAATATCTGTCTTAACACACTCAAGACAAAATCTCTTCAAACTCTTGATCTCTTTGGTTGCTCTAAACTTGTGAAGTTCCCTCTGATATATTAGGAAAGATGGAACATCTAAGGGTGTGTTTGTTTCAATGAAAGTATTTTTCTGAAAAGTGTTTTCCAGACTTTCCACTGTTTGTTTCTCCAAAAATAATTTGGTCAATGGAAAATACTTTCCGGCCAACAGAAATATTATGTTTTATTTTAGGAAAATGAATTCCTGTGGGTGGGAAAGGGAAAACACTTTCCCTCTTTATTAGGTCTTTAGGTCATTCCTTTTTTATGGAAAATGATTTTCTGGAAAACATTTTCCATCACATATCACCAAACACAGGAAAACTTTCCTGGAAAACATTTTGCAAAAATGGTACGATTTTTGCGAAACAAACGCACCCTAAAAGAGCTTGATTTAGGAAGGATGGCCATTAAAGAACTCCCAGCAACATCAATTGAAACGAACGACGTGCTTGTTGAAGCACACGGGTGGGACCCGCCCAACCGAAGAAATCGGCGGTGGATAGAAGCAAACTGTCGAATTTTGTCTCCACTTGGCTTTGATTCTTGGGGAGGCAACATCGTGATCCCAATGGCCCTTGCTTTTCCCTTCAAATCAAATTCAAAATCATTATGAAATTCAGGTTTCGCATCATGCTGTCGAAATGGTTGAAGAAACTTTCTTTTTTCCCTCTGTTTCTTTTATGATTTGTGGTGCAGGGTGCATTAATACAAAATTCAGTGGATGCTTGTTGAATGGCCATGGTTTTTCAAGTTGGTCTATGAAACTTACCACATAGATCCCTGTCAATTCTCTTTATTCAATTAATGATGCCAATACTGAGATGGTAGGGATAGTAAGTTTGCTCAATCTATTGTATGATTATCTTCTTTAGGGAAGGGTTGACCTAATCATATCAAAAGTTCAAAAGGTCTACACGGGGAAGATTAGTTGATTCCTCTGTTGTCACTAGCTAAATTGCATTTCCTCTCACTTCCTTCAACATTAATTAGACACATATGTCAATTCTCAAGCTTCAACAACAATTTTGAGTAACTGAAATCTTGTACACTAAAAGACAACTTCAAATAGATTTGAAGCAACAATGTCCTGCACCAACCCCTCTAGTGAAATAGCTGTTTCATCTTACTGAATCAACATAGCAGCAATGTCATGCACCAATTCCTCTAGTGAAATAGTGGGAAAAGTATGAAAAAAGTCCTAAATCTATTGTATTTGCACCAATTTAGTCATAAACTTTTCAATTGGACCAATTTAATCCTAAACCTTTTTATATTAGTATCAATTCAGTTCATCTGGCCAATTTAGGCTGGAAATTGGTAATGTAGATGCCGGCCATCTTATGTGGCATTGCCAGAGGATCTCTGGCACTAACGTTGACATTTTTAAATAAATTTTGGATTTTTTATTATTTTTTCTTTTTTTCATTTTTATTATTTTTCCTTTTTTTCTTTCCTTTTTTTTTTTCTTTAGCTGGTGGCTGGGACTGGTGAGGGCATCGTGGCCCTCATTGACCATAGGCAAGGGTCACCCTCGCCGAATCTAGTGAGGGCAACCCTTGCTAAATCTGGCAAGGGCACAACCCTCACCTTCGATTGTCGCGACTATGCTGTCAAATGTTCTTGCAGTTCTCTCGCTCGATATGCTTTGTGTCTTGAGTGATCTACACTTCATCTCCAAGGCATGCTGAGCTTCACGTTGGTCTCGTCCGCTTCGTCTGCCAAATCTAACAAGGGCCGCCCTCACCTAGGCCACGAGGATTTGCCCTCGCCGACCCTCACTTGTATCCAGTTGCTGGCCATGGCCATTACTAGCCACAAGCCAAAGAAAAGAAAGGAAAAATAAGAAAAAAGGGAAATTTTAAAAAATAATAAAAAATCAAATAATTATTAAAAAATGATTTTAAAATGTCCACGTTAGCGCTAGCAATGCCATGTAGGATGGCGGACGTCCACGTCACCAATTTCCGACCTAAACTAGCCGAATGAATTAAATTTGTGCCAATGTAAAAATGTTAATGATTAAATTAATATAACTGAAAAGTTTATAATTGAATTGGTACTAATACAATAGGTTTAGGGCTTTTTTGGTACTTCTCCCGTGAAACAACTGTTTCATTAGACTAAATCAACATTGTTGTGATCTTCATCCCAGTTCTCGCATAATCTCTTTCATCGTCCTCTCTACCTCTTCAGCAACGCCCAAGATTTAATCATCTCCAATACGGTCGGAACCGAAGAGCCAGAGAGATGGGGATGATCATGAAATATAGTCATCAACTAGCAAGAAGTGAGGAGCATAATCCTATAAGAGGGTATATTCATGGGAGCCCAAAAGTTTCTGATTCAGTTCAGTCTTTTCTAGTGGCTTTGGTAGAAATAAAATCTGTTGAATTATCAAAACAAGAAAATACGCAAACCAAAACAAAAAAGAAAGTAGTTGACTATTGACTTGGAGAAAATATTGGGTGGGCAAGAACTCGTCAGTCAAAATTGTAATGTCACATCATCTCCACGTCAGACGCTAATCCGAACTCTTCTATCCTCTCAGACGACGCCCCATAAAAAGCATGATCCTCATCACTGCCAGTCCAAGCCAAGAAGAGGCGGTTGGCTCATCAGTCTCTCTGTCTATCCCCAGCTAATCATGCCTTCTTCAATGGTGTTGTTGATCCTCCGTCGCAACCTCCATGGTCGAACCTCCTCGCTCATTCAGCCAAGACTCTTGTCCCATTCAACAGAGCAGGCGGCTCTGGCTTCGAAGTGATGGACCTCGGAGCCCGAGCCCATTGAGAAAATACTGATAGCAAATCGAGACCGGAACAAAAGTCCTTAAAGAACTTCCTGCATCAATTGAAAATCTTCTCTCCGTAAAGCAAATACATTTACAAAAACCTCGCAAAGCTCCCATCAAGCATTTATAAGTTGCAAAATCTCAAGCATCCAAGTCTTAGAGACTACTCCAATTTTGTCATGTTTCTAAAGAATTTTGAGGATTTAACTGATCCTAATGGAAATTTGGGATTCTCAAATTTAAATGACCTAGAATTTAATGGTTACAATCTCTCAGAGGTAGAGTTCCTTGAGAGTTCTTCCAATTTTCCCAAATTGGTGCACTTAAATCTTTCCAAAAACAAATTTACTCATCTGCCAATACACATCAACAAATACTATGATTTGGAATGCTTGTATGTGGATGAATGCAAGTTGCCACAAGAGATTCCTCAGCTTCCGCCGAACGTGCATATCCCAATGGGAAAGAATAGTAGATCTCTACGAGAATTCCTTGATTTGCTCATTGAATGCCTTTTTTTTTATTTTGATCCAATTAATCAAGAAGTTATCAAAGCAAAATAAAGCTCAGTTGTAATTAATTGATGGAAGAAAGTAGCCGGTACCACCTTCTGTAATTGGATCAATTCTTTGACCGGGCATGAAATAACATCTCGTGCTATCTCAAATAATGTCATGTGTACTCTCTTTTTTTCGGTCAAAAAATTGTACTTCATTAGCTATCTTATGGAGTTCGAGTACAAAAGACTTGATTCAGAAATAAGTAAGGCCCATAGGGATTTAGAAGGTCTAGAAAGCCAATCATGAGATAGGGATCGATTTCTTTGAACTTTAGTGTTCCAATCTACTACTTTATTGGACTCTTTGATACGGTGGCCAATCTCAAATTCTGAAGGCCTATAATCAGAACCTTTTCCCATCTGTCACAATAATGTCATGTGAAGAGCCAGTTCCATGTGTACTTGGCCCATGATGACATGTGTGCTTGGCCAATTCCATGAAGAGCCGCGAGGTTAAGCGAGTACTTGACAAATCTTTCAAAAAAAAAAAAAATCCTATCTGTCAACTTTTTTCACAATAAGAAAAGAAAAAGAAATTAAAGTAGAATTGTGAAGAGGCACAAATATTTTATCTAAAATTGTTTGCTTTTGGAATATTTTTTGATATCATTAACAGATTATGTGTGATTATATTTTGATATGATTATTTCACTAATTTTGTAATTTATTTATTTTTTAAATGCTTTTTAAATTACTAATCTAGCCTCAAGCATAGGAATGCATGCTAATTCATTACAAACTTTTTTTTTTAAAGCATTTACGAGATTTAACATATTATCAATGCATTTCCAACCACGTTGACCCATCATCTGAAAAGTGAAAACATCATGCTTCATTAGTCCAAGTCAAAGAAATTCAGACTACAACCTCATTAGCCATTGTTTTGGTCATGCCGTTGTTGACCACATTCTCGAGTTGCTCATACCCTGCCGAGACGGTTGTTGAAGGAACCCCAAGTAGGCTTGTTTCCCATAGGCCTCACAAGCTTATCATAATTAATTTTGCTAAATTATGGTGCACCTGTCATTATAGTGACAAGGCACTATTACTATAGCTAAAATTAAATTGCCGCTCCCTCAAATGTATGGTTTAACAGCACAGGTATACCTTAAAATGAAAAATCGAATGTTGTAAGACCTCTTCCATCTGCATGGGCTCATCATTGGCAAGAGATAGTCGTTTATTGATAGTTCCTTCTTAGCACCACCATTAAGTAAATTTGACTGTAAAGATTATTTTAATCATTACATTTTGCTAATCTTTGTTTGGCAACATTATCTTTGTTCATTAAGGTTTCCTCCACATCATAAGTAATCTATCTATTTCAAATTAGGAAAAAATATTTGTGAAAGCTCGTTGACTTCTCCATTGTCAAGGTTTTAAGTTAATATTCTAAACATCGATATATTTTAAAATAACTGAATTTGAAATTAGAAAGTTCTTTGAGAAAAGTAATCTCCTAACAAGCTAAAATAGAAATTAATATGCAGTGATTTAGTTAGTTCATCAACAATATCTTCTAATTATTATATGTATGATGAATTTGATTAGGTGGTGAAGAAATTATTTTTCTGAAATAAAATTATATTCATTGTTCAAAGAGGGTAGAAGCACCTATAACCTACTTCTACATTTCAGCTCCTAGTTCATCTTTCTTTATTTCTTCCTACAGTTTAGTCAAATAAATCAGCCCAAAATTCTACTTCAATGACGGGGTTCACCTTCTTCCCGCCTTCTTCCCACTCATTTTCTCTCTCTTTAACTTTTTGACATTCTCATCCATCTTTTTCGTACCAGTTTGCATAGAGATTCCCTTACTAAAAGTCTACAAGGTGTTTTCTCATCTTTGTCAAGAACAATTAGAGACACCACTGAGCCTTTCCATCTTGTCAAGAGGATTTTCACACGTCTTTTGGGCCAAAAAGCCACCATCACGCGTTTGCTTCGGTGTCGGTGCTCACACTCCTTTTAAGCTTCCACATTTCTTGAGATAAGGGATCCATTAGGGAAAGATCCCTTGATGCCTTCTTTCTACCCTCGTGAACGTGAATGGGAGTGAGATACAACAGCATAGACTGATAATATTTTGTAATCCTTGTAATCCTTGAATCCAATCGAGCCAACCTTCTTAATCTCTCCTTTTTTGGTTTTTTTTCCTTTCTTCTTCATTTTGCCGATGACCAACTATCGACCATGGCCAAGCTAGCGGGCTTCACCTAGGCTAGGGGAGCCCTCCCCCAAGCCTCCCCAGGCAAGGCTAGCTCGCTCAATCAACGTTAATAGGAAGAAGAAAGGGGAAAAAAGAAGAACAAATTCAAAAGAAATACTAAAATATTATTAAAAATTATCTATGTTAATATAGGTTGTGCTACTTAAAACAACTAGTGTCCACATTAGCGAATTTCGGCAAAATCGTCTATGGTTGGCCATCATTGTTGTGGTCATGCTATTGTCGGGGTTGAGCTATCACCACAATTCTAGGTTGCCGATGCCCTGCCACAACCATCGTCGATCGAACACTATGTAGGCTTACTTTGCATAGGCCCCACAAGCTTTTAGCAATTAATTTTGCTAAAATATGGTCCACCTGTTATTATAGTGTCGAGGCACTATTACTTTAGCTAGAATCAAGTCGTTGCTACCCCAAATGAATGGTATAACAACATATATTGTTCAGATAAGCAAATTTTTATTTACTATAAGTATTACATCAAAAAGAAAAAAATTGAGATAAAAGTAAAGGTAGACCTTAAAGTCAAGAATCGAACATTGTAAGACGTCTACTGTTTGCACGGGCTCATTGTTGGCAAGAGATAGTCGTTTATGTATAGTTCCTTATTATTATTGCCGTTACGTAAATTTGAATTTAAATTTTATGTACTTATCGATCGGATTGTTCTAATCATTATATTTTACTTATTTTTGTTATGTGAATTTCCTTATTTGGCAACATTATTTTTGTTTGTTAAGATTTCCTCCTCATTATAAGTAATCTATCTATTTCAACTAAGGAGAAACTATTTGTAAAATCACATTGACTTCTCCATTGTCAAAGTTTTAAGTTAATATTTTAACTATTGATATACCTTGAAATAACTTAATATCGAACTAGAAAATCCTTTGAAAAAAGTAATTTACTCACGAGTTAAAAATATTAAATAATACGCAGTGATTTGGCTAATTCAACAACAATATCTTCTAATCATTAATCAATAATCATTACATATATATATATATATATATATATATATATATATATATATATAACGAGTTTGATTAGGCGGGGGAGGATCATGTGCTTGAATGCAAAAACTGTTTCGATAGACGTTACTAATAGGAGTAAAGGTCCTCCACTTGCTATTCCATCTTTCTTGGAAATAGCTTGGGCAACTTCCGCGAAAGTCACTGCATGATCTTCATCGGCAGTTTCTGCAGGTCCGGCGAAGGGGGTGGAATTACCAAGAACCTACTACTGCGTTTCAGCTCCTATTTCATCTTTCTCTCATTTCTTCCTCCAGTCTAGTCAAATAATTGAGCCCGAAATTGTCCTTCAGTGATGGGTCATCTTCCCACCTTCTTCCCTCTCATTTTCCCTTGCTCTGAACTTTTTAGTTTCTTAGCTTATCTTTTTCGTACCAATTTGTGCAGAGATTCCCTTACTGAAACCCTACAAGGCGTAGCCTCTTCCTCATCAAGAATAGTTAGATGTCCTACTTCATCTTTCCATCCCTCTTCCATCGACACAAACTCCACCTCGTCCAAAGTAGTCTTTACACATCTTTTTGGGCAAAAAGCTATTGTCACGCGTTTTCTTCAGTACTCTTACTCCTTTTAAGCTTTTGACATTGTCGAGATAAGGGATCCATTAAGGGAAGATCCCTTTATACCTTCTTTGAGCTTCATGAATGTGAGTCCTAGTATTTCCTCTTGAGATGACACTTGGCTAAACATGGGATATCACAATAATATGTGGCGCTTACAAGTTTTAATGAAAAAGTTTAACGGATTGATATTGCAAGAAATGGATCCTCTTCTTTCAACATCATTAGCATAAGTAAATCACCATTATTATTAATTAACCCAGGCTTACACAATTACTATCAACCATCAACTACTATGGTGAAAAAAAATTAATTAATACTACCCCACCATTAGTGTATACATAATCTAATTCATATGTTGGACTTGGGACGACTTGCGTTTATGAAAAAAATATCCATTGCATCTTATAAAATTTACAATTTGACTAAAATTTCTATGTAACAATCTAAATTGACATAAGTACAGTGGGAGTGCCAAAAGTTGGCACGGAGGGACACTTAAGTGCTAAAAGTTACAAAAAGTACACTTAAGTACCACTTTTTTAAAAAAATGGATCACTTAATGCCAAGTCGCCGGAACTTTACCGAAAATCTTACGTGGCAATTTTTTATTAATTTTCTTGCCTACATGGCTCGCCGGAAATTGAATCGGCAAAAAATTAGCTAAAACGACGTCGTTTTGGCCGACGTGGATTTTAAAAATTATTAATTAAATAATTAAAAATATATATTATTATAAAATCGATTTTATTAAAAAAAAAAAAAAAAAAGGAGGAGGGGATCGACAAGGGCTGTGCAGCCCTTGCCACCACCGCCGCCACCGTCACTGTCCCACCCTCGCCGGGAAGGGCCAGCGAGGGAGGGCGAGGGTCAAAAGGGGTTGCCGGGCCTCGGCCATTGGCCAGTGATCCCAGTCGGCCTGCGGCGAGGGCCCATGGGCCCTCACCCAGATCTAGGGCGAGGGTCGCGACCCTCCCCCGGCGGCGAGCCCTCGCCGATCCCCCTCATCCATTTTTTTTTTAATAAATTCGATTTTAATTTTTTAAAAATCAATTTTTTTAAAAAAAAAAAAAAATTTCATGTGGATTTTTTGTTTTGAAAAAAATGCTCCGTTAGCAAATGAAGTCGCCAGAAAATGGACACGTGGCAATTTGGGCGGAATTTTTCACCGTTGGCATTTAACTTATCCATTTTGCTCCGATTTTGGCACTTAAGTATACATTTTGTAACTTTTGGCACTTAAGTGTCCCTCCGTGCCAACTTTTGACACTCTAGAGGTTAGTACCTCCATCTAAATTCTAAAACAAATAATATGTAGCTTAATAATATACATATCATCATCAATACACGAGACTTTCCGAATATCGTATAATTACAATTTTGAAAATTCTGGATGTCACAACAAATGTTGAGCATGTTTTAAAAAGATTCGATATTCAATACTACAAGTCACAAATTGCTCCTATCATTAAGGGTGATGAACTAAATTTGTTATAGTGTCCTCATTCGGATATTGAGAAAACTTAATCGAATGACATATCTTACACTAGTACACTTGGAAGTACTATGTATTTGTTGCAATTAGTAACATTTTGATATATGTCAATACTTTAGCATTCAAAAAGTGATTTTGAATGCATCGTTATCAAGTTGAATATATATATATATATATATATATATATATATATATATATATATTTGTGTGTGTGTATCGATTTTATTATTTTAATCATTACATTTTACTTATTTATGTTATGTGAATTTCCTTATTTGGCGACATTATCTTTGTTCATATAGGAACACATGCCAATTAATTACACATCATATTTATGATATTCAAACAAATATTAGAGAATTGCAAATTTTTTTCTTACAATAATAAATAAAAATAGTACTTTTATGATTTTGAGCATTTGCGCGATTTAACATATTATCAATACACTCCCAATCACCACGACCCATCCTTTGAAAACATCACGCTTCATTAGTCCGAGTCAACCATATTTTTAAATTAATATGTAGCGATTTGGTGAATAAATCAACCATACTTTAAAATTATTACATGTATAATGAGTTTAATTAGGCCATGTAAGAATGTGTGCTTGAGAGCAGAAGCTGTATTGGTGGATGAGACTAACAACAATCGAGGTTCTACGCTTTGCTATTTCATCTTCCTTGGAAATATGTTGGGCAACTTCCACGGGAGTCATATTGAGCCCAAAATTGTCCAGCAAAGCGGGTGAAATTACCAAGAAGCTCCTTCTGCACTTTCAGCTCCTATATCATCTTTCTATTATTTCTTCTGCCAATATAGTCAAATAATTCACCCCAAAATTGTCCTTCAGTGAGGGGGTAATCTTCCCGCCTTTTTCCCTCTCATTTTCCCCGTCGCTCTGAACTTTTTGAGTTTCTCAGCCTCTTTTTTCGTACCAGTTTGCGCAGAGATTCCCTTGCTGAAAACCTACAAGGTGTTCCATCCCTCTTCCATCATCACAAGCCCCACCTCATCTCAAGTACTCTTCACGCGTCTTTCTTTTTGCACAAAAAGCCATCGTCCGTCACGCGTTTTCTTCAGTGCTCTTATTCCATCTTTTCTTGGAAATAGCTGGGGCAACTTCCGCCAAAGTCACATTGTACGATCTTCATCGGTAGTTTCCGCGGGTCCAGCGAAGGGGGTGGAATTACCAAGAACCTACTCCTGCGTTTCAGCTCCTATTTCATCTCTCTCTCTCATTTCTTCCTCCAGTTCACTCAAATAATTGAGTCCAAAATTGTCCTTCAGTGACGCGGTCATCTTCCCGCCTTCTTCCTTCTCATTTTCCCTCGCTCTCACTTTTTGAGTTTCTCACCCATCTTTTTCGTACCAGTTTGCGTAGAAATTTCCTTGCAAAAAGCCTACAAGGTGTCCCCTCATCCTTATCAAGAACAGTGAGAGATCCCACTTCATCTTTCCATCCCTCTTCCATCATCACAAGCTCCACCTCCTCTCGAGTATTCTTCACGCGTCTTTCTTTTTGTGCAAAAAGTCATTGTCCGTCACGCGTTTTCTTCAGTGTTCTTACTCCTTTTGAGCTTCGACATTCTCGATATAAAGGATCCATGAAGGGAAGATCCCTCCACGCCATCTTTCTAGCCTCGTGAGTGTGAGTGAGATCCAAAGGGATAGACCGATAATATTTCGTAATCCCTTAATCAAATTGAGTTCACAGAGCCAATCTTCTTAATCTTTCTCATTTTTGTCCCTGAATTCTTGATACATGGCCTCTTCCAAAAAGAATTACGATGTGTTTCTGAGTTTTAGAGGCCGGGACGTCCGCAACAACTTCCTTAGCCATCTCTATGCGGCTCTGGATCAAAATGGGATACACACTTTTGTGGATAGCGAGGAGCTTCGGAAAGGAGAGCAAATATCGCCAACGCTTGTGAGGGCGATCGAGGAATCGCGCATCGCGATCATCATTTTCTCTGAAGACTACCCTTCCTCACGGTGGTGTTTGGAAGAGTTGGTGAAGATCATGGAGTGCAAGGCACAAAAGGGGCTGATTGTGTTGCCAGTGTTTTACAAAGTGGAACCTAGAGACGTGAGAAGGGCTTATAAGAGTACTATGGCTAAGTGGGAGACCGAGTCCGAGAAGGATTCGAAGATAGTGGAGGGATGGAAGAAGGCTCTCTTCGAAGCCGGTAGCTTGTCTGGGTGGCCTATTAATGATGAGTAAGTAAATTGATGCAACGCACTACTTTGTTACTTTTAGCTGGTGATTGTTTGTTATATTTCAAACCGCATGCAATAAACTACCACTGAAAGCTGATTGATATTGTCAAGTCGGTCTTTTGAAATTTGATTGAAGATACAAAGCGGAGATGTACTAGATAGCAGACTCAAGATTTGAATAACCAAAACTTCAAGTTAGCAGATTCTTTGAATTCAATTCTTGCTGTGTGGATAATGAGAACTTTTTGTCTTCGATGAAAGTGTGGTTAATAGTTCCTTAGTCATTATTGTCTCGAGGCGCAGGTTCTTCGTAATTTTCCCTTGGGCAGATGTTGGGGCAGGTTCACCAAATGTGTTAATTTCTTTTCATCTTATTATTTGCTAACCTTCATATGTCATTCTCCTTATGACGTTAGAGGTTGAATTCCTGCCATGGCTTTGAAATGCTGAAACATATTTCTCTTTCTTTTGAGTTCTTATCAGAGATGAAGCGAAGATCATACGAGACATCATCAAGGACGTATCAAGTCGTCTAAAGCAAATAACACCCTTACATGTTGCTGAGTATCCGATTGGAATAGATTCCCGAGTTAAAGAAGTAAAATCATTGTTGCAAAAAGAGTCCGATGATGATGATGTTCTCATGATAGGTCTATGGGGACCTGGAGGCATAGGGAAGACAACGCTTGCCAAAGCGATATACAATGCTATTCAGGGACAGTTTGAGGG
Organism: Angophora floribunda; assembly: GCA_014182895.1. Lineage (NCBI taxonomy): Eukaryota > Viridiplantae > Streptophyta > Magnoliopsida > Myrtales > Myrtaceae > Angophora > Angophora floribunda. The sequence continues at coordinate 10,508,340 of CM024712.1, read as the reverse complement.
ATCTAGTTTTTTGGATCGAGTTAGAGAGACTTCGAACAAAAGCGATGGTCTGGTTGATTTGCAACAAAAACTTCTATCTGAGATCTTATCTCCTAAACATCCAACAATCTATAGTAAAGACAAAGGAATTAGTTTGATAAGGGAAAGACTTTGTTGCAAGAAGGTTCTCTTGATTCTTGATGATGTTGACCAAGAGGATCAATTGAAGGCGTTAGCAGTTGGAGGAGGCAATTGGTTTGGCAAAGGAAGTAGAATCTTTGTAACGACAAGGGATCAACATTTGCTTACTTATTTTTGTTGCAAAAGTTGTGTGTATCAAGTCAAACCGTTACACTACAATGAGGCCCTAAAGCTTTTTGTTCGGCATGCCTTTCCAAACAGCAAGAAATCTGAAATAAGAGAGGATCTCATAGATAGAGCACTGCATTATGCTAGCGGCCTTCCATTAGCCCTCGAAGTGTTGGGCTCTCACTTACGTGGAAGAGAGGAACCGGTATGGGAAAGTGCACTGCATAACCTCTCCAAAAGTTCTGACCAAACTATCAATAGAGTTCTGAAGATAAGCTTCGAAGGATTGGGAAACAATGAGAGGGAGATTTTCCTCGACATTGCTTGTTTCTTTAAGGGAAAAAGTATAGACTACATCAAGAAAGTTCTCAACAATTGTTACGACTTTGACACAACTATATTTATAGATATTCTCATCAAGAGGTCCTTGATAACAAAAGAGTATTATGGAACCCTGCAAATGCATGATTTGGTTCAATTGATGGGTAAGAATATTGTTATGCAGGATGATCTTGACAAACGCAGTAGATTATGGCTTTTTGAAGATTTTCGGGACATTCTAGAGGAAGATATGGTAAAAGTTGTTTGTGTAAACATTGTTATATCTCATTTTTATGTTACTTTGATTTGGACTGTATATTATAAATCTCAATGGATTTTTTGTGTGAACTGAATTTGGTCTTTTATGGATAGGGAAAGAGTGCAATAGAGGCCATAGCATTGGACTTGCGCACATCAGAAGAGATAAATGAGAGTCTCGGAGAGATAATCATTAAGGCTGATGCTTTCAGAAGCATGAAAAAGTTGAGAATGCTCATTCTGCCTAAAGTGCATATTCCTTCGGAAGGTCTTGTGCTTCTCCCTAATAATCTAAGATGGCTTGAATGGCCCAATGCCCCGTATCTAGAATTTGGCTCTGGTCCAAAGAAACTTGTTCGACTTGATGTCCATGGCAGTCCTATTAAACACTTGGGAGACAAATTTAAGGTAAGCCATTGCAATGATTAGCTCTCTTTTTTTATAGCTATAAATTTTTGTGGAGCTTCATGACTATACTGGTATTCTTTTTTCGCAGAATTTTAGACATTTGAAGTACATCGATTTCAGTCATTGCAAGTCCCTGGTGAGTGTTCCTGACCTTTCATCGGTTCCAAATCTGGAGAGATTGATTCTTGACGGGTGCAATAGCTTGGTGGAACTTCACCAATCTGTCGCACATCTCAACAATTTAAAACTTTTGTCACTATATTCTTGCTCTAACCTCACCGTCTTTCCTCACACACTCACTGCAAAATCTCTTCAAACCCTTGATCTCTTTGGTTGCTCTAAACTTGAGAACTTCCCTGATATACCGAGAAAGATGGAACATCTAGAAAAACTTAATCTAGGATGGACGGCTATTAAAGAACTCCCTGCATCAATCGAAAACCTTCTCTCCGTGAAGGAAATGCGTTTAAGAAGTTGCAAAAATCTCACAAAGCTCCCATCAAGTATTTATAAGTTGCAAAATCTTGAGCTTATGAGTCTTCGAGGCTGCTCCAATTTGGTCATGTTTCCAAAGGAGGAATCAATTGATCCTAATGGCAATCCGGGATTCTCAAATTTACGCTACGTACAACTTGATGGTTGCAATCTCTCAGAAGTAGAGTTCCTTAATTGTTCTTCTAGTTTTCCCAAATTGAGGGAAATAGATCTTTCCAGAAACAAGTTTACTCATTTGCCGACATGCATCAACAAATACGATGATTTGGAACACTTGTATGTTAATAATTGCAACCAGCTACAAAAGATTCCTCAGCTTCCGCCAAGTTTGCATCGTCTGCGGGCAAGAAATTGCAGGTCTCTACAAGAATTGCCAGATTTGTCGGGTCTCTCCTTCTACGGCCTTGATGCTAACTTATCTTCATGTCGTGAATTATCCCGCAAAGGGGGAAATATCGCTAATGTGTTCTCGCTCAAGGTTAGATACTCTCTCTCTTTCTCTCTCTCTCAAGCTACACTAACTTTGAATGGTTGATATGCGAACTATTTGTATGATAGATGTTCCAGAAGATGGAATACGTTACGATTTGCCTGAGTGGAAGAGAGATGCCAGAATGGTTTCTCCCCTGTAAAGGCGGTTCCGTATCTGTCATGGTTCCCGAGGACTTATTTGACAAGTTCTTAGGACTAGCATTCTGTGCTGTTGTTCGCCCAAAGGAAGGAAAAGCAGAAGTTTTATCTGACGTCAATGTTCACCAAGGGATGTATCTTGAGACACGTGGTTTTTCTTCAATGAAGACTGATTTTGTGTGGATCGAATATCGCGCACGCAGTAGGAGGACTATTGAAAGGGAGCTTCTGCAAGACGGTCGGAGCTATTTTCAAGTTCGCCTCAAAGTAGGAAAAGGAAGATTGATTAAGTGGGGACTCCGTCTTATAAACGAGCAACAGGAGGATGATCTGAGGATCAAGCTCCAAGACCATCAGCCGAATGAAACAAATCGGTCTTCGGAGGAAAGAGACTCAGAAGAAGACAATTGGACGAGCGATGTGGAAGAAGACAATGTGGAAGAAGACAATTGGACGAGCGATGAGGCAAGAAACGGTAGACAGGAAGAATACTTTGGATTTTGCGAAGCACGTCTCGACAGAGGTGTCATGAGACCTACGTGTCTTTAGTAACCTGTCGAAGTCACCACTTCTAGAGGAAGCTATTATTGGGGTCATCCTGCAGAACAAAAGATGAAGTAAAACTGGGTCAGCTCTCTCGCTTTTCACCTTTTCCCGACTCTACCGGAAGATCTTACATGTCTGCTCCCTCAATTCAAGTTCAAAAACATTAGGAAATACAGGGTGCACGTCATGCTACTGACATGGTTGAGGATTTTTCTTTTTCCTTTTTTTTTTCTTTTCTTTTATAATATGTGATTGTTGAATGACCACGGCCTTCCAAATTGCTCCATGAAACTCATCAGCCTCTCGTTATCCAATCAATGGATGCAATATTTTGTTGAATGACCGTGGCCTTCCAAGTCCCGGAGCTCCTCCACCTCTGCCTCCTCTTCCTCTTCGTCCCCACCTGAACGCGTTTCCGCTGGTCTTTCTTCTCCTCCTTCGAATCGTCTCGTTTTCTCTAGAACCTCTCTCCATCTCTCTAGCTCGCGTTCTTTCATGGCGTCGCTTGAGAGCTCGACGGAGGACTTGCTCGTCCGCATCTACAAGGGCCTCGCCTCCGTCGCCGATCGCAAGTCGTGGCGGCTCATGTGCTACGACTTCCACCGAATTGACGCCCTCGCGCGCTCCTCCCTCCGCGTCGAGTTCCTCCAGTCCCTCCTCGCCAACTACCCTTGCCTCCACACGCTGGACCTCTCCATCTGCCCCTGGATTGACGACGGCGCCGTCTTGCTGTTGCTGCTGAGTCGGGGCGCGCTGATTCTGTTCCCACGTCCGCGATTTGCTGAGCTCGAGCCTCGCTGACCTGTGGTGAGGCTAGCGAGGCTTGAGCTCCTCTGTGGTCGATCGCCAGCCGCCACCGGGGCTGGCGACCGGCCAGTGAAGAAAAAAATGAAAAAGAAAGAAAATAATTAAAAGATCGATTTAAAACTAAAAAAATAATAAAAATGATTAAAATGAGTGTATGGAAGAAGAGATTTTCCTTACCAAATAAAGGAAGAGAAAATATTTTCAATTTTCACACAAATATAAGAAAATATGGCCATTTTCCCTAAAAAATAACTTTTTAAAAAATATTTTTAAAATTATTATATTTTTAACAAAATATTCCATCTTTTCCAAATGGCCAATCTGATTGTGTCAAAGATCAGAAGGCTAGTTAGATCCTTTGTTGTCTCGAAGACCATAAGACTAGCTCTCCCACTTCCTTTAATGTTAATCAGCCATCACTTTAACCCTCTCCATCTCATGGACACTTTAATCCTTTTTATCTCATCAACACCACGTGGGATCCAATCATCTTCATTTCTATCGGAACCAAAGAGCAAGAAGGAGAGATTGAGATGATTATGGAATATAGCCATCAATTGGCATGAAGCGAACTTGCACAATCTGATAAGAGGAGCCAAAAGGTTTCTGATTTAGCTCGTTCTTTTCTTATTATGGAAGTAATATTGTTGGATGATTTACATGGAAGTATATTTACATCATAATGTATTATCTTTTCATTCCTTAAAATCCGATCTTCCGACTTATTTCTTTTCATCTTTATATTAATTAGTGAAAGAATTTTGTTAACGAGTGTCCTAATATCACTTATTAAGCACTCAACCGACGAAATTTTACAGTATCTAATGCGCTAACCGTCCTTGCCACGACCCTGCCAAATAGGAAGTGAACAGACATAAGCAAACCTTCGAGCGGGGGGCAATGCAGTGGAATTATGATCGAGTTCAAGTTCAAAGTTGCAATGCCAGGTTATCTCCACGTCAGATGCAAATCCAAACTCCTCTATCCTCTCCAACGACGTCGCATAAAAGCTTCATCCTTCCTCACTGCTATCCGTCCCAAGCCAAGCCAAGACGCCGTTGACTCATCAGTCTCTCCTCTCTCTCTTTCTCTCTCTGACTCATCATGCCTTCTTCAATGGCGCTGCTGATCCTCCGTCGCAACCTCCATGGTCGAACCTCCTCTCTCCTCCAGGCGAGGGTCTTCTCCCGTTCGCCGGAGGCGGCGGCGGCGGCGAGGCAACGGGCCTCGGAGCCGAAGCCTGTCGAGAAGATACTGGTGGCGAACTGAGGCGAGATAGCTTGTAGGATCATGAGGACGGTGAGGAGGCTCGGGATTCGGACCGTCGCCGTCTACAGCGACGCCGACGCTGGTTCTCTCCACGTCAGGTCCGCCGACGAGGCCGTCCGCATCGGTCCCACTCCGGCTCGCCTCAGTTACCTCAGTGGAGCATCCATCATCGACGCCGCGCTTCGCGCCAGTGCTCAGGTGAGGGGTTGAGCTAACTCCCTGCTGGTTGAAACTCGTGTAATCGCTGCAATTAGAGGATGCGGGATTTCGCATGTGGCATGGCAGCATGTTTGATTCTGATATGGGAGAAATGATCGTGTTCGTTAGAGCGATGGTTGGTTGTTAGCTTGGAGTGAATTCTATTGGTGACGGTGGAGGAAACTTGTGAGGTTGTGAGTTTCGAGTATTGGAGCTCAGTAAATCCCATTTAGTGTTGCCCCCGTTAACTTACTGCTACTCTACAACATCGTGATTTTTAGACGAACGCTATTCGGATGAATGCTGAGGGAGCATTTCTCTGTGTCAAATTGTTTCCAAGTCTCTGGACGAATTAACATTTCCCATTGTTTCTTGTCTTTATGTGTGTTGCTCCAAATCCCAAGTTAGGTGGCCTACTGTTGGCTGAAAGAGCGGTTGAAGGGTTATGGATATCTGCTCTATATTAACTTAATCTCTGTTAATTCAGTAGATCGCGATTGCCTAATTTGTTAGTACGTGCGGGGCATGCTTTCAGCATTGCTATCTTTTTTGATAACTAGGCTATCCACCCAGGATATGGTTTTCTTTCAGAGTCAGCTGAATTTGCTCAGCTCTGTGAAGAAAATAGCCTCACTTTCATTGGTCCTCCTGCATCAGCTATAACAGACATGGGTGACAAAGGTACGAAAGAGGAACCTTCTGCCACCGTATGTTCACTGTTTTGATGCTAATTGGGTCTGCTTAATTAGTTCCATGTGGGAGACAAGAATTCTGTTTCTTTGAATGAAAAAATATGTTTATCCAGTGCATCAAAAAAAGATAATGGGTTTGGCTGGGGTTCCACTTGTGCCTGGATATCATGGTGATGAACAGGACATCGACTTTGAGGTTGGAAGCAGAGAAGATCGGTTATCCCATTTTGATAAAACCAGCTCGTGGAGGTGGGGGGAAGGTATTCTTTTTCACTGTCAAAAAGATCACTGACGCATCTAATGTTTTTAGAGACTTAGAGTTTGACATCATATTCAAATGCATTTGGCTTTCCTTTTCTTTTCTTTTTCCTTGAGGCTGTTACTATGTCACAACTTATTTTCATGCATATAGGGTAAGGGGATTGTACAGAAAGCAAATGAATTCGTCGAGTCCTTCTTAGGAGCACAACATGAGCTGCTGCTTTTTTTTTTGCGTAGACAAGATCTTACTGGAGAAATCACAAGGCCCAGAAGTCCCGGTACCTATGATGCTGATAAAACAAAAAGTATTCAACCGAAAGCAGTTGTTCTCTTTGTCGGTCATGTCCTTGAGCCTAAGTGGTCTCTTGTTCCTTTTCTCTTGTCTATCTGAAGTTTTATGTCCAGAGCAACATATCCATCTGTTCGAACTTGCCTGATCGATCTTTATGAATATGTTTTTTCCGGCTAAATTGTTTCTCTTATTGTTTTAGATATTTGGAGACAAGTACGGGAATGTACTCCACTTAAATGAGAGAGATTGCTGTGTACAAAGAAGACATCAGAAAATTATTGAAGAAGGTCCTGCTGTAAGAACTGCATTTTGGTTCTAATCTTGGTTTTCACGATTTGGGACTGCTAGACTGTAATGAGAGTGCCATTGGTGCAGCCAAATGTTATTAGTGACTTCCCCACCCACTTGGGTCAAGCTGCTGTTTCTGCAGCCAGGGTACTGTAACCGAATTGATTAGAAGCTGTATTATATTGTAAAATCCGCACCATTAGATTGACTCTATTAGCTTAGCAGGCTGTTTTCTCTCAATGCCCTTTCGCAAGCAAAGGACTACGATTGAGATAACTGTCCAGTTCAGTATATAGTCTATAAAATATCTATTGTCAAAAGAATCACAAGTTGAATGAAATGGCAAGATATGGAGCACTTGATTGTGGATAATTGCAAACAGCTACAAAAGATTCCTCAGCTTCCACCAAATGTGCATATGCTACAGGCACATTGTTGCAGATCTCTACAAGAATTTCCAGATTTGTCGGGTCTGTCCTCCAACTGCCTTCCAGTTCGCTTATCTTCATGTCGTGAATTATTCTGCAAAGGGACAAACACGACTGATGTGTTATCACTCAAGGTTAGACTCTGTCTCTGTCTCTCTCTCGCCCGCACTCACTAACTTTGAATGCTTGATAGTGAACTATTTGTATGACAGGAGCCCCTGAAGATGAGATCCGTTGACATTCTTCTGAGTGGGGGAGAGACGCCAGAATGGTTTCTCCACTGCAAAGACGGTTCCATATCTTTCATGGTTCCTGGGGACTTGTATGACAAGTTCTTAGGACTAGCACTCTGTTTTGCTCTTGGCTCGAAGAAAGGAATCGCGGTCTGTGGCATCCGTATTTTTGTCTATGGCCGATATGTGACTTTCTGGTTTAGAGGCTTATTTTCACTGAAATCCGATCATGTGTGGATTACATATATCCCATGCAGGGCGATCCATAAGAAGTGTAAAGAAATGGAGCTTCTGTGAGACGATCGGAACCATTTCCAAGTTTACTTCACAGTATCAGAAGATTGAAGAAATGTGGATTCCATCCAATATGTGAGCAACAGGAGGATGAGCTGAGGATCGAGCTTCAACACCATCAGCCGATGGAAACAAGTTGGCCTTTGCAGGAAAGAAACTCAGAGGAAGACAATTGAATAGACACTGAGGAAGAAGAAAGTTCAAGTGAAACGGATGATGAACTTAATGAAGCAATCGAGGGACTAAAAGAAAGACGAGAACTTATCAAAGCAGATAAGATCTACTTTCGTATAACAACAGAAGGTTGTTGCCCTGCAGAAAGTGGCTCCTGTCGAAGTGATAATAACTGGTCAAGGAAGCAATTCTTGAGGAAGTAAATTTGGTCATCCTGATTCCAATGCTTTTTGCTTTTCCCGTTTTCTTCCGTCTCCACTGGAAGTTTTTGCGTGTGCTCCTTCAATTCAAGTTCAAAATCATTATGAAATACATGTTTCTTATATGCTACTGACAAGGTTGAAGTTGAAGACACTTCCTTTTTCCCCTCTTTCTTTTCTTGTCATGGACTTAATATTGCCGGATGAATGTACATATTGGTCCCCACGAAAATACGTTCATGTCCCATTGTATTATCTTTTCATCCCTTAAAACCCAACCCTCCCCTCATTTCTCTTCATTTTTATATTAATTATAGCAAGGACTTTCTTTTCGGTAGAAATTATTGAAGGATTTTATTCATGAGTGCTTTGAAAGCACTTGCTAAGCATCCAATCAAAATCTTACGATTTTCAATGTATAAACCATTCTCGTGTCATGTTAAGTAAATGTTAATTTGATTATTATGAGCATTATGCGGAATGAATACCCTCAAAAACACTTGTGACAAAGACATTCGCGCTGGTGCTCAGGTGAGGGGTAAAGAACTATCCGCCGTTTGAACTGCGTGTGATCGCTGCGATGGGAGGATGCGGGATTTGGCATGTGACATGGCGGCGTGTTTGATTCTGGTTTGGGAGAAATAGTCGTGCCCGTTCGAGCGATGGTTGGTAGCGAACGGAATTGGTGACGGTGGAGGAAACTCGTGAGATTTGCTGTGAAAGCAAAGGGGAGAATCCCGAGCGATGTGCCAGGACCGTCGTTTTGCGAGCTCTTTGGGAGACGAGGGGGCGAAATGACGAGTTTCTCCATGTCAAAGAAAGGGGCCTTCCCACCCTGTCTTTTGCCTCCATATTTTGCTTGCTCTTATGTGTTATCTCTCACTTCTAATTATTTAAAGGAAAAGGAAGCTCATTTTCTTTTCTTTTTTGTAATAATACCTTCCTCCTTTTTTTTTCCCTGAAAAATATCCTTACTTCCCATGTAAATTGTAAAAAAAAAAAATTATTCACAAATGGCAAAATCAAATCTGCACCTAACTAGCACTAATTTAATTAGGATAACATTAATGACTGCCGAGGAGTAAAGTGAGGAAAACAATTAAGGAATTTTTTTAAAAATTTCCAATCTATTTATTGCTAGAGAAAAAAATAGGAAAAAAGGTAAAAAAAATATCTTTTATTACCTCATGTTGTGCACAAAATGACTTGCTTCATCATGGTGAAAAAAAATAGAACACCGTTTCTATCATGGATGCACCAATTGGTGATGTGCAAGAAATCTAATTTTTTTTTTTATAACCAAACAAAACTCACTTCTTGAATTTTCATGTGATATATCAATCAGAGTCAAACTCAGCCACTCGGTATAAGAAATATTTTGAAGAGCAATCCAACGACCTGCCATAATACTACACAATCGATCCTCCTAAAACAAGAATGTGGAAAAAAAAAACAAAGAAAATAAGAGAGAATAGAAAATACTAATTAACTTAATGAGCATGGAATGAATTATTTAATTTTTCCGAATAAATAAGAAATAACAATCATTAACGGACAAAAAGGGGAAAAGGAAGAAAAAGAGAAGGCCATCATTCCAAAGCTGAAAAAGGTCATAAAAGCATAGTTTTCAATTGCTTGCACCATAATTCATCTTTTTTAAGTCCAGTCTCATAAACAAACAGTAGAAGAAGGAAGGAGGGGGCCAAGATTGGGCACAGAGACAATCAACTTTGGCTTTGCAATTCCACTGCTCGAGCACTTGATGCATGGTAAAAGTGAAAATTTACAATATTTAGCAGATGATTTATTAAGGTTGGTAACGACGTGTGGTTTTTAAATAATAATCTCATTATTATTTTTTTTTAAATTCAATAAATGCCAAATATCAGGCTGAAATCTCTCCTTTTTATAGCCCTTCTGCGTGTTCAGAAGTATGTTTTTTTTTTAGCAAATGACGAGAGTTGTCGCTAATGATTGATGATTTTCGATTGCTTCCGAGTGAATGTTCTTGCGGAAATCTCGGCGGTGACCTTGAAGGGCAATAAAGTAAAATCGCGTGGAGAATCTCTCCAGACTCTGGTGAAACTGGAGCGCTTAGACTTCTCTCAGCCTCCAATTCTGCAAGTGCTTGGTTCAAGTTATGAATTTCTTTCTCAGTATCACCTGCTCGCTCAAGTTCGCGTGTCATCCCATCATGCTTACAAGTACATTGTGCACCGTATTCTTTTTCTCCGGCATCACAACACGTGAGAACCACATTTTCCCTTCCTCCTCCCGAATCAGAAGTCACATCAACCTGTTTCTACTCATTCCTACTTCTCATACCCTTGAAATCTTGATGCACGGCTCCATTTTTCTCACAAGCTTGGATGTAAGACAGCTTGCTCCAAAATATCCTTGGGACACTCATCACTGTCAAGAAGTACTTGCTGGACTTGGTTGGGAAACGCTTCTGCCACAGTTTTATGGGCCTGGCACAGAACCCCTGTGGCGTGATCATATCTCTCAGCTAATCCGTTCGGTAAAACTCTTCGACCAATAGCAGAAGTTCTTATAGTACATCTCTGCTTGTCTCGCGAATGAGTCGGCATCTTCCTCGATGATGTTAATCATCTGTTTGAGTTTGGCATCCATATCTGATCAAAAGGAGAAGGATAAGTACATTTAACATTATAAGCAGACAGTCGGAACTCAGGAGCTATTGCAATGAAATCATTAGAAAAGGTCTAAAGGTAGAATATGCACTGCAACAGCTCAAGCCACAACCTGCCTGATACTTCATGGATTGATGTATAATTATCAAACTTTTGAGAGGAATTAACCAGAAAATTTGGTTTAGAATTGAAATTCTAAAGTTTTTAGCCAAACCAGATGGGAGAACTAAATTTAACCAGCCCTCAAGACATTGATTAAGATAGCGGCCACCCTTTTCTCCTAGGTCATTCGAAAACGCACTATCCTGTAAGGTGAACTTTACTGCTTAACTGCAACATTGACACTAGTGTTGCAGGACCTCTTTTTCTCTTTGATTTTCAAGCAAATTTCCCAGTCCAAACATACAACGCCAAAGGAAACACTTGAGTTGTTAATTCTGTGTGCTGAGCAAAACCATAAGCAACGGAACCATACCTGTAAGATTTTCCAGAAGCCATTTGGAATTCTTTGGGGGTAATGTGACTACCCCACCACCAAGAATACACCCCTTAGAATCTTCATTCATGGTGGCGGCAGCGGCCATTACTCCAACCAACAATGATAAATTTCGGCACACTTATCTTGTAACCCCGCAGTTTTGGAACCGATAACTACGCGATGCTGTAGAGCACGAAAAAGATCTCTCTTTATCTTGAGATGCAGATCCACCAAAATGACACAAAATGAGACAACTTTGCCTCATTTTCTTATGACCACAATGCCCACCAAAAATCATCGTCAAAATGATAATCCAGGGGCAGTAAGTAAAGTACCGGATCATCCGCATCGAGCTCCAGGAATCAGCACTTCTTCTTCAAGTAAAAACGGGTTTATCTGATCAAAAGCCAGGTCATAGGATCAGAACCAACAAAGACAAAGAAAAGATTTGACAAGTAAGGATTTTAACTAGGGATGCATAAATTCCTCATACACCATCATTTAATCAAATTGCATACCACAAAGAAAAACAAATGCTCGGATGATTACGCAAAAAGAAGCCCACATTATCGTTCTCGCATCACAAGACCGAAGGGGTCGAGAAACCCAAAACAGAAAAGTAGGAGAAAACGAAAGCTTTCTTGATTAGCGCAGAGAAATTGATCAGCCCACATTGTCCTCACATCACAAAACCGAAGAGGTTGAGAAACCCAAAAGAGAAAAGTAGAGAAAACGAAAGTTTTCTTGATTATTGCAGAGAAATCGATCGACCAACAGAGAAACATTCGGCATCAAACGAGTAACTGTACCGGAGACGAGAGTTCAAACGCTGAGCGAGCTCTCAAAGAGACTCCTCAGCTTCTTCCCACGAAACCCAACGTTCAAGAACCAATATGACCCAACACCCGAAAAAGAAGAAAAAGGAAGAGAAAGAGTAAAGCCTACACAAGCAGAAGAGCGAAACAGAGCTCAGCAAAGCTCCAAAGATTCCAATTCTTGAGGTCCGTGAGAAAAAGCAAAACTATAGCGCAGCTGCTTTCACTGTTCGTGGTCTCGATCTCAACCCATTGTTGGGTCAGATCTCTCCCTCTCTCTCTCTCTCTCTCTCTCTCTCTAAAGCACACCCACACTCATACTCGCTCTACTCATTACTGCTCGCTGCTCGCTCTTAAAGCTGCAATCTTTATGGTATTTTAATATCGGGTGGAGATAAAAAAAAGACAAATGGGAATGTGAAAATTCGTTCTGGGTTTGCCGAGAAAACAAGGGAAAATCCGAGTGATGCGCGGTGACTGTCGTTAGCGAGCTCTCGGGAGACAAGAGGGCGAAATGACGAGTTTCGCCATGTCGAATCGATCCTTGTCTTTTGTCGTGTCTCTGTCCGACGAATGTTTGACCGCTTTCTTCGTAAATGCGCAGATCACGATATTGCTTGGGAATCGCCAAAATCGAAAACAACAGGGAATATTGACAACGAAATAAAACATTTCTGGAATATCGATTTTCCCTGAAAAAAATTATAAAGCGAATTTCTATACCATTTTCAACTTCAAATTTTCGTCTAAAATAATTATTTATATTGATATCATTTCTAATAATCACATAAAAATTGTCGGTAATTTTCAAATTTGAATTCAGTCGCCATTAATCTCGTTAATTTATGTTAATTTCCTAAAATGGTCAAGTTTTCTTTCTTCATTAATTGATCATTTGCATTTTTTCGGCTTGCTCGTATGCGCCTGCTTATTTTGTATTATCTCTCACTTCTAATTATTTAAAGGAAAAGGAAGTTCCTATTTTGTAATGATACCTTCCCTTTTTTTTTCCCTCAAAAGTATCCTTACTTCCTACGTAAATTGTTAAAAAATGACAAAAAAATTGTAAAAAAAAAAATTTACAAATAGCAAAATCAAATTTGCGCCTAACTGGCACTAATTTAATTAGAATAACGTTAATGACTACCGAGGAGTAAAGTGAAGAAAACAATAAAGAAAAATTTTCAAATTTTCCAATCTATTTATTGCTAGAGAGAAAGGAAGAAAGGAAAAAAAAAGCTATTTTTTATGCTTCATGTTATGCACAACGGTGCCTCAAGTATAGAATTATTTCAAATAAAGAAGAAATTGGCTCATTTCATCTTGGCAGAAAAAAAAAAAAAAATGATTTTATCATGGATGCACTAATTTGCGATGTGCAAAGAACCTTTTTCCATAGCCATAACAAAATCCACATCTTGAATTTTCATGCAATTTATTAGTTAGAGTCGGACTAGGTCACTTGGGTATGAGAAAGATCAGGATGAGCAACCCAACCACTGACTCGACTACACACAAGCAATCCTCCTAAAACAGGAATGTAAAAAAATCAAAGAAAATAAGAGAGAAAAAAGAAAAGAAAATACTAATAGTACTTAACCAACATGGAACGAATTATTTAATCCTTCCAAATAAGATAAGAATCATCAAGGGACAAAAAGGAAAAAAAGGAAGAAGAAGAGAGAACTTCACCCATCATTCCAAAACGGGAAAAAGGTCATAAAAGCAAAGTTTTTGTATGCTTCCACCATAATTCATCTTTTCTTAAGTCTCGTCTCATCAATAAATAGTAGAAGAAGGAAGAAAGAGGGGGTCCAAAATTGGGGACAGAGACAATCACCTTTGTTCCCAAGCGTCGACTTCGCATTTTCATTGTTCACTGATCATTTGATGCATAGTAAAAGTGAAAATTTATAATGAATTTTTAAATGTATGATCTGTTTGTTTTTTCTAATTTTCAATAAATGCCAAGTATCCAGCTGAAATCTCTCCTTTTTATAGCCGTTGTGCGAGTCGCGATGTATGCTTCTTTTTGCAAATTACGAGAGTTGTCGCTAATGATTGATGATTTTGGATTGCTTCAGAGTGAATGTTCCTGCGGAAATCTCGGCGCTGACCTTGAAGGGCAGTAAAGTAAAATCGCGTAGAGAATAATTGACAGGTGTCACCATCGCCGAAAAAGAGGATTCAGGTGGGGCCCCATTCGAGCTCGATGGACGGTCGTGGGATTTCTTCATGATTTCGGCCACGGCCAATGGCGGGAGTGTCTCCGTACAACTCGGACCGCGTGACACCATGACTTTCGCTGACGGGTTTGGAATTTAAAAAAAAAAAAATTCTCATGACATTTGAGCTTCATGTCTCATTATTGAAATTGAGTTGGGTGCCACACCAGTGGATTATTTTTTTAAAAAAATTGTTTCTTCTTTCTTTTTATTTTTATATGCAATTTCATTACGTGACTTTTCCAATTTATGCATCCTGATCTTTTCCCCGACCAAAACGACACTGATAGAGGTTTTAATGTCTTGAGGGCAATCCCTATAATTCTCAATTGAGGGCCATCTAAAAGAGAGATCAATGAGCATGGTGTGACTAATATTATCGGTACCATGTGCAAGTAGCTTGTTCTACCCAAGGGCAAGTGACACCTTGACAAAGGTTATAGCTCCTAATTATTAGCTAGCATGTTAGCTCTTATGCTTTTATCGCTTTTATTAGGATGGCACCACATATGTAGATTTTATCATGTGAGTGACGTTATATTGATGATTTGACTGTGCTAATGATGACGTGGGTAGTTTGTGCAAATTAGGATAGTTCAAGAACTACATTGCATATAACTAGTAAGAAGATCAAATTGCACTACTTAGAGGTTCAAAATTATAATTAACCTTTCTTTAACAAGCCATATTTCCTTATAAATTATGAATATTACTCATGCACAAAGCTAACTAAATAGAAATGTGAGTGATATTCGCGTTTGTAACTCATCAATAACATTGATCATTTGTAACAACGTATGTTTAAATATTTTTATTGATAATAATATTTTTTGTTAATTATTTTTTAATTGGTATGAACAATTAAAGTGAGAAATCTTTTTTCCAAATTGTCACAGACATAGGCAGTTTTTTTTTCATTGGCAATCTTTTAAACCCGAAACTTCCAAATGGAAATAATAATCCATGAGAAAATGCAGCGACTCCAAGGCCAGACCAAAGTCAAGAGGCATGATCAAACCTAAAGGCATGGAGGCTGATTTTCCTGACACATTGACATACTTTATCTTAATTAAAGAGCTTACTTTACCCTTTATCTTGATTAAACAACTTAGTAATTCAGATAAATAACATATTATAACCATCTGCGTGGAGGTACAGACTGGCCAGTGACCAAAACCCTGTCATGCCGCACACCATCTTTTTCTTTATTTTATTTTGCGGTGGAGATTAAGGACCACCTCTTTAATAGTCGTTTAGAATATAGTTCGAAAAAAGATTTTGTAAATAGGGGAATAAATGGGAAAATCAAACTTTTGGGGGGTAATCAATTGGGGACCTATTTAGTTATCGCTGGAAGAAAAGGCCAAAACAGAGAAGAAGTTAAATTAATAGTTTTGACTTTTGCCTACATTAACGAAAATCCTTTTGTAACAATAATGATGATGATGAAAAGTTTTAAAATTTGTCACAATAGTATAATTAAGTCCTAAAAATTTTAAAAATTATAATCAAGTCTTAAAACTAGCCATAATATCTAATTGAATACTAAAATTTTCAAAAAATAATCAAGTCTAAAATTTATTAGCTTTTTTGGTTTTTCAAATTGGACGGGCTTAAAACTTGATTGCACTTTTTGAACTTTTAAAGATATAATTACACTTTTGTGATAAGTTTTAGGAATTAATTATATTTTTTAAAAAATTATAAGACTTAATTATATTTTTGTGATAAATTTCAAAATTTTCATTATACTTATTATAAATAAGAAGAAGAAGATTTATGGGCAAAATGAGATAAGAGAAAGGGGGATGGAAATTCCAGGTGAGAGTGAAATGATGATGTCAGGTGAAAGGCAGGGCAAGCTTGAGACATAGAATAGTGGGTCAAACCACATGTTGCAAGAGAGTCATCACAAGTTACACAAACATAGAGTGCTAGTCTAATCATTCTACTCGACAGGCCTCTTTCTTATGTCATTCTTCCCTCTTAAAATTGTATACGAAATCCATCCATTCAAGCCTAATATTCCATTTATTTTGAAAAAAATAAATAAATTTTAAAAAAATTTCTAAAAATGATCATTTATATTACTTAAAATAATTAATCAATTAAAAATATTTTCATTATAGATAAAAATTTATATTCAAATATTTTGGTTGGTGTTAAATTTTTTTTCGATATTCATTTTTGTTAAGTATAAAAAATAATCATTTTTGGGGAAATTTTTTAAAATACTGTATTTTCCGCAAAACAAAAATATTTCCGTAGAAATGAATTCTTTTATCATCTAAAATAATTAATCAATGAAAATTTCTCATTATAAATAATCATTCATGTCTAAATATTTCCGTGTGCTATAGATATGTTTTTGTTTATTCATTTTTTTTAAACATTTTTGCGTGATATGTTTTTGTTTATTCATTTTTACAATTTTTTTTAAATTATTCATTTTCTATAAAACAAATGGAGTCATTACTATCACCGATTACTTTTATCGAAACAGTTTCTATGCTCGAACATCTGTTCCTACACCATTTGACCAAGACTCATTATACATATGAATAGGTTTTCTCATTATCGAAATTGATGATTTCCAACAATATCTGCCCTTTTTACGAGGACAAAAACCTTAGCATTAACTCATTTATAGGTGAGGTACCCGCATGTATAAAAAATACATAGAGCCGCTTGCGTTTATTACAAACAAAGTCGATAGAAAGCAAATTTGAGCAATTGCATAAAAGCAAATGGTTGTTGCTCTCTACACTTGTACAAGATTTGCTAAGTACTGCAATTTGTAAAAGCAACTTACAAAACCCGACTGCCTGAGCAGCAAGCTGACCCACCGTTCCCAACAGAGTTTCCGTTAATAGTTCTCCTGAGACGTTGCCGATGTTTTTCTTGAATCAACTAGTCCATATGTCCATCTGTCTTCCCTAGGAAAATCTTGTGAAAATTCTGCAAAAATCACGTGTAAACTCTCTCGAAACTACTGGCCCGGAAAAAAAAAAACTCTCGAAACTAGCCAATCAATCGGATGTTTTTGTATGAGGTCGGTTTGGATCACATCTTTCCAGTTGATTTCAGGACGGCTCTGGTCCACGATTTGCTGTTGCAAGATACTTGGATGTCCTTATCTTATGTACATGAGCAGGGACTTCAAATATGGAACTCCAATGGTCGCGAAATCTAGTTATGGAAAGTCCAGATTGACCCCTTGCACGTCGGTTTCGCAACCTCTATCACTTGTTTCTACAAGTTGCCTATATGAAATTCAGAACTTGGCAAATCTTTCCTTGTACAAATATAGAACCGACGGCCAGTACTTGTTTTTGCAAAATAACTTCCGTTTGTCTCATGACATTCTTAAACATGAGTTTCTACCACACATTCATGTTAGATACATGATAAATCTTGTTATCATCAAGACATTTTAAGGATGTTTTTCCATCGATCTCCCTCTTTCTTATGATGACCAAATACGTACATGCCCTTCGTAGATAAGTGAATTATCTTTATGTGCAAGTTTCCAGTTTGCTGACCCATGAAAGACAGAACAAGAATTCTATAGAATCAAGATGAATGTTTGCTTTTACATCCTCATATAAAAAAAAATTCGTCGAAGGACTTTAAAACAAACTCCCCACTTACTAAATGATTTATCCCTTGTCTGTCACATGAAGAATGGATTAAACGCGAAAAGCAGGAAGAGACAGAATGTAAGTGAGACGCATCAAGGGCATCTACAACCGCCACTTAAAGGTTGAATGGAACTTCTCTCGCTCACGCATTCCTCCTGTTGTCTCTGAATCCTGAACTATTTTGCTTGTGCTGGAGGTTCAAAAGGGCAGATACAGAGCTAAAAACTGTCTTTCAGTCATTAATCTGCTTCCCTTTAGGATAGATGAAATCCCCATAGGTTCCAACACCAACTTCTACTCTTTTTTGAAGCATCTACGTTCTCCAGAGTTACGTTTTCAAAAGCTTTGAGCCTCTCATCAGAAGTTTCTTATGATCTCTAATACGGTTTCTATCGTGCCCATGAACACTATAAATGTGTCCTCAATCTCATCCATGGTTTCAGCCCAACAAAATGTGTAGAAGCACCAAGAACATACTTCTGCGTTTTAGCTCCTACTTCATCTTTCTTTATTTCGTCCTACAATTTAGTCAAATAATTCAGATTCTCCTTTAATGAGGGGGTCATCTTTCTCTTACTCTTTCTCTTTTTGGGTTTTCTCAGCCATCTTTTCCATACTATTTTGTTTTGACTCTCCCTCATTAAAAGTCTAAAAGATGTATCCTCATCTTTATCAAGAACTATTAGAGACATCGCTTTATCTTTCAATCCCTCTTCCATCAACACAAACTCCACCTTGTCTAAAGTATTCTTCAGGCGGCTTTTTGGGCAAAAAGCCATATGATCCTCATGCGTTTTCTTCACCCGGGCCCGTGACTTATTGAGAGGTTTTGCCAGCCTTTCCTTCGCCCATTGCAATAGGGAAATCAATTTAGTTGTCAATTGGGTTGCTAAGGCCCAACGATTTGGAAGTTTATCTAACAATTGGATCTTGTATCCCCTCCTGCTCTTTTTGATTTACTTTGCTATGATGCAAGAGACTTATATCCACAAAACACATTTTAAGTGAATGATACTTTTTTTTCAACCAAGAAAAAAAGGGTCGTTGACTTCCCCATTGTCAAGGTTTTAAAAAAAAAGATCGTTGAAATAACACATTTTAAGTGAATGATACTTTTTTCCATTCCCCATCAAGGTTTTAAGTTAATATTCTAAACATCGATGTACCTTGAAATAACATAATATGAAATTAGAAAGTTCTTTAAAAAATGTAATCTACTAACAAGTTAAAATAGAAAATAATGCGTAGTGATTTGGTTAATTCATCAACGATATCTTTTAATTATTACATGTATAATGGATTTGATTAGCTAGTGAATAAATTTTTTTCCGAAAGAAAATTATAGACATTATTCAAAGTGGATAGAAGCACGAAGAACCTGCTTATGCATTTCAGCTCCTACTTCATCTTTCTTTATTTGTTCCTACGGTTTAGTCAAATAAATCAGCCCAAAAGTCTACTTCAATAAGGGGGTTCATCTTCTTCCTGCCTTCTTCCCACTCATTTTCTCTCACTCTTAACTTTTTGACTTTCTCATCCATCTTTTAGCACGTGCGACCCCCAGGGTTTACTTCCTCGGCTGTCGGCGGGGTGCGGAGTTCCCTGGGTCATCAAAAAAAAAAAAAACAATATCTTCTAATCATTAATCATTATATATATAACGAGTTTGATTAGGTGGGGGAGGATCATGTGCTTGAATGCAAAATTAGTTTCGGTAGAAGTTACTAATAGGAGTCAAGGTCCTCCACTTGCTATTCCATCTTTTCTTGAAAATAGCTGGGGCAACTTCCGCCAAAGTCACATTGTATGATCTTCATCGGCAGTTTCCGCAGGTCCAGCGAAGGGGGTGGAATTACCAAGAACCTACTCCTGCGTTTCAACTCCTATTTCATCTCTCTCATTTCTTCCTCCAGTTCACTCAAATAATTGAGCCCGAAATTGTCCTCCAGTGACAGGGTCATCTTTCCGCCTTCTTCCCTCTCATTTTCCCTCGCTCTGAACTTTTTGAGTTTCTCAACTTATCTTTCTCGTACCAATTTGCGCAGAGATTTCCTTGCTGAAAACCTACAAGGCGTAGCCTTATCCTTATCAAGAATAGTTAGATGTCCCGCTTCATCTTTCCATCCCTCTTCCATCGACACAAACTCCACCTTGTCCAAAGTAGTCTTTACACGTCTTTTTGGGCAAAAAGCTATTGTCACGCGTTTTTTTCAATACTCTTACTCCTTTTAAGCTTTTGACATTGGCGAGATAAGGGATCCATTTTGGGAAGATCCCTTTATGCCTTCTTTTGAGCCTCATGAATGTGAATCCTAATATTTCCTCTTGAGATGACACTTGGCTAAACATGGGATATCGCAATAACATGTGGCACTTACAAGTTTTAATGAAAAGTTTAACGGATTGATATTGCAAGAAATGGATCCTCTTCTTTCAACATCATTAGCATAAGTAAATCACCATTATTATTAATTAACCCAGGCTTACACAATTACTATCAACCATCAACTACTATGGTGAAAAAAAATTAATTAATACTACCCCACCATTAGTGTATACATAATCTAATTCATACGTTGGACTTGGGACGACTTCCGTTCATGAAAAAAATATCCATTGCATCTTATAAAATTTACAATTTGACTAAAATTTCTATGTAACAATCTAAATTGGCATAAGTACAGCGGGAGTGCCAAAAGTTGGCACGAAGAGACACTTAAGTACTAAAAGTTACAAAATGTACACTTAAGTGCCACTTTTTAAAAAAAATGGATCACTTCGGTCCAAGTCGCCGGAACTCTACCGGAAATCTTACGTGGTAATTTTTTATTAATTTTCTTGCCTACATGGCTCGCCGGAAATTGAATCGGCAAAAAATCAGCCAAAACGACGTCGTTTTGGCTGACGTGGATTTTAAAAATTATTAATTAAATAATTAAAAATATATATTATTATAAAATCGATTTTATTAAAATAAAATAAAAAAACAGGAGGAGGGGATCGACGAGGGCTGTGCAGCCCTCGCCACCACCGCCGCCGCCGTCGCCTGTCCCACCCTCGCCAGGAAGGGCCGGCGAGGGTGGGCGAGGGTCAAAAGGGGTTGCCGGGCCCCGACCATTGGCCAGCGACCCCAGCTGGCCTGCGGGGAGGGTCGCGACCCTCCCTCGGCGGTGAGCCCTCGCCGATCCCCTCATCCATCTTTTTTTAATAAAATCGATTTTAATTTTTAAAAAATCTGACGTAGACAATTTTAAAAAAAAAAATTCACGTGGATTTTTTGTTTTGAAAAAAATGCTCCGTTAGCAAATGAAGTCGCCAGAAAATGGACACGTGGCAATTTGGCCGGAATTTTTCACCGTTGGCATTTAACTGATCCATTTTGCTCCGATTTTGGCACTTAAGTGTACCTTTTGTAACTTTTGGCACTTAAGTGTCCCTCCATGCCAACTTTTGACACTCCAGAGGTCAGTACCTCCATCTAAATTCTAAAACAAATAATATGTAGCTTAATAATATACGTATCATCATCATACACAAGACTTTCCGAATATCGTATAATTACGATTTTGAAAATTCTGGATGTCACAACAAATGTTGAGCGTGTTTTAAAAAGATTCGATATTCAATACTACAAGTCACAAATTGCTCCTATCATTAAGGGTGATGAACTAAATTTGTTATAGTGTCCTCATTCGGATATTGAGAAAACTTAATCGAATGACATATCTTACACTAGTACACTTGGAAGTACTATGTATTTGTTGCAATTAGTAACATTTTGATATATGTCAATTCTTTAGCATTCAAAAAGTGATTCTGAATGCATCGTTATCAAGTTGAATATATATATATATATATATATATATATATATATATATATATATATTTATTTATTTATATTTATTTATTTATTTATTTATTTGTGTGTGTATCGATTTTATTATTTTAATCATTACATTTTACTTATTTATGTTATGTGAATTTCCTTATTTGGCGACATTATCTTTGTTCATATAGGAACGCATGCCAATTAATTACACATCATATTTATGATATTCAAACAAATATTAGAGAATTGCAAATTTTTTTCTTACAATAATAAATAAAAATAGTACTTTTATGATTTTGAGCATTTGCGTGATTTAACATATTATCAATACACTCCCAATCACGCTTCATTAGTCCGAGTCAACCATATTTTTAAATTAATATGTAGCGATTTGGTGAATAAATCAACCATATTTTAAAATTATTACATGTATAATGAGTTTAATTAGGCCATGTAAGACTGTGTGCTTGAGAGCAGAAGCTGTATTGGTGGATGAGACTAACAACAATCGAGGTTCTACGCTTTGCTATTTCATCTTCCTTGGAAATATGTTGGGCAACTTCCACGGAAGTCATATTGAGCTCAAAATTGTCCAGCAAAGCGGGTAAAATTACCAAGAAGCTCCTTCTGCACTTTCAGCTCCTATTTCATCTTTCTATTATTTCTTCCGCCAATCTAGTCAAATAATTCACCCCAAAATTGTCCTTCAGTGAGGGGTAATCTTCCCGCCCTTTTCCCTCTCATTTTCCCCCTCGCTCTGCACTTTTTGAGTTTCTCAGCCTTTTTTTTCGTACCAGTTTGCGCAGAGATTCCCTTGCTGAAAACCTACAAGGTGTTCCATCCCTCTTCCATCATCACAAGCCCCACCTCGTCTCAAGTACTCTTCACGCGTCTTTCTTTTTGCACAAAAAGCCATCGTCCGTCACACGTTTTCTTCAGTGCTCTTATTCCATCCTTTCTTGGAAATAGCTGGGGCAACTTCCGCCAAAGTCACATTGTATGATCTTCATCGGTAGTTTCCGCAGGTCCAGCGAAGGGGGTGGAATTACCAAGTACCTACTCCTGCGTTTCAGCTCCTATTTCATCTTTCTCTCTCTCATTTCTTCCTCCAGTTCACTCAAATAATTGAGCTCGAAATTGTCCTTCAATGACGGGATCATCTTCCCGCCTTCTTCCTTCTCATTTTCCCTCGCTCTCACTTTTTGAGTTTCTCACCCATCTTTTTCGTACCAGTTTGCACAGAAATTTCCTTGCTAAAAGCCTACAAGGTGTCCCCTCATCCTTATCAAGAATTGTGAGAGATCCCACTTCATCTTTCCATCCCTCTTCCGTCATCACAAACTCCACCTCCTCTCAAGTATTCTTCACGCGTCTTTCTTTTTGCGCAAAAAGTCATCATCCATCACGCGTTTTCTTCAGTGTTCATACTCCTTTTGAGCTTCAACATTCTCGTTATAAAGGATCCATGAAGGGAAGATCCCTCCACGCCATCTTTCTAGCCTTGTGAATGTGAGTGAGATCCAAAAGGGATAGACCGATAATATTTTGTAATCCCTGAATCAAATCGAGTTCATAGAGCCAACCTTCTTAATCTCTCCTTCTTGTTTTTGTCCCTGAGTTCCTAATACATGGCCTCTTTCAAAAATAATTACGATGTGTTCCTGAGTTTTAGAGGCACGGATGTCCGCAACAATTTTCTCAGTCATCTCTACACAGCTCTGAATCAGAATGGGATACACACTTTTGTGGATAGCGAGGAGCTCGGGAAAGGAGAACAAATATCGCCGACGCTTGTGAGGGCGATCGAGGAATCCCGCATCACGATCATCATTTTCTCTCAAGACTACGCTTCCTCACGGTGGTGTTTGGAAGAGTTGGTGAAGATCATGGAGTGCAAGGCACAAAAGGGGATGATTGTGTTGCCGGTGTTTTACAAAGTGGAACCCAGAGAAGTGAGAAGGGCTTATAAGAGTACTATGGCTAAGCATGAGACCGAGTCCGAGAAGGATTTGAAGATAGTGGAGGGATGGAAGAAGGCTCTTTCCGAAGCCGGTAGCTTGTCTGGGTGGCATATTAATGATGAGTAAGTAAATTGATGCAACACACTACTTTGTTACTATTAGCTGGTGATTGTTTGTTATATTTCAAACTGCATGCAATAAACTACCACTGAAAGCTGATTGATATTGTCAAGTCGGTCTTTTCAAATTTGATTGAAGATACAAAGTAGAGATGTACTAGACAGCAGAATCAAGATTCGAATAACCAAAACTTCAAGTAAGCAAATTCTTTGAATTCGATTCTTGCTGTGTGGATAATGAGAACTTTTTTGTCTTCGATGAAAGTGTGGTTAATAGTTCCTTAGTCATTATTGTCTCGAGGTGCAGGTTCTTCGTAATTTTCCCTTGGGCAGATGCTGGGGCAGGTCCACCAAATGTGTTAATTTCATTTCATCTTATTATTTGCTAACCTTCATATGTCATTCTCCTTATGACGTTAGAGGTTGAATTCCCGCCATGGCTTTGAAATGCTGAAACATTTTTTCTCTTTCTTTTGAGTTCTTATTAGAGATGAAGCAAAGATCATACGAGGCATTGTTAAGGAAATATCAATTCGTCTAGAGCGAACAACACCCTTACATGTTGCTGAGTATCCGGTTGGAATAGATTCCCGAGTTCAAGAAGTGATATCATTGTCGGAAAAAGAGTCGGATGATGATGATGTTCTCATGATAGGTCTATGGGGACCTGGAGGCATAGGGAAGACGACACTTGCCAAAGCGATATACAATGCTATTCAGGGACAGTTTGAGGGATCTAGTTTTTTGGATCGAGTTAGAGAGACTTCGAACCAAAGCGATGGTCTAGTTGGTTTGCAACGAAAACTTCTATCTCAGATCTTATCTCCCGATCATCAAACAATCTATAGTAAAGATGGAGGAATTAGTTTGATAAGGGAAAGACTTCATTACAAGAAGGTTCTCTTGGTTCTTGATGATGTTGACCAATTGGATCAACTGGAGGCGTTAGCAGCTAGAGGAGGTGATTCATTTGGCAAAGGAAGTAGAATCTTCGTAACGACAAGGGATCAACATTTGCTTACTTCTCGTTGCAAAAATTGTGTGTATCAAGTTAGACCTTTTGACCACAATGAGGCACTAGAGCTTTTTGTTTGGCATGCCTTTCCAAATAGCAAGAAATCTGAAATTAGAAAGGATCTCATAGATAGAGCATTGCATTACGCTAGCGGCCTTCCATTAGCCCTCAAAGTGTTGGGCTCTCTCTTACGTGGAAGAAAGGAACCGGTATGGGAAAGTGCACTGCATAACCTCTCCAAAAGTTCTGACAAAAATATCAATAGAGTTCTGAAGATAAGCTATGAAGGATTGGAAAACAATGAAAGGGAGCTTTTCCTCGACATTGCTTGTTTCTTTAAGGGAAAAAGTATAGACTACATCAAGAAAGTTCTCAACGGTTGTTATGACTTTGACACAACTATAGGAATAGATATTCTCATCGAGAGGTCCTTGATAACAAAAGAGTATTATGAGACCTTGCAAATGCATGATTTGGTTCAGTTGATGGGTAAGGATATTGTTATGCAGGATGATCTTGACAAACGCAGTAGATTATGGCTTTTTGAAGATTTTTTGGACATTCTAGATGAAGATACGGTAAAAGTTGTTTGTGTAAACATTGTTATATATCGTTTTTATGTTACTTTGATTTGGACAGTATATTATAAATCTCAATGGATTTTTTGTGTGAACTGAATTTGGTCTTTTATGGATAGGGAAAGAGTGCAATAGAGGCCATAGCATTGGACTTGCGCACATCAGAAGAGATAAATGTGAGTCTTGGAGAGATAATCATTAAGGCTGATGCTTTCAAAAGCATGAAAAAGTTGAGAATGCTCATTCTGCCTAAAGTGCATATTCCTTCGGAAGGTCTTGTGCGTCTCCCTAATAATCTAAGATGGCTTGAATGGCCCAATGCTCCGTATCTAGAATTTGGCTCTGGTTTGAAGAAACTTGTTGGACTTGATGTCCGGTTTAGTCATGTTAGACACTTAGGAGACAAATTCAAGGTAAGCCATTGCAATGATTAGCTTTCTTTTTTATAGCTATAAAATTTTGTGGAGCTTCATGACTATATTGGTATTCTTTTTTTGCAGAATTTTAGACAGTTGAAGTACATCGATTTCAGTCACTGCGAGTCCCTAGTGAGTGTTCCGACCTTTCATCGGTTCCAAATCTGGAGACATTGAATCTCGAAGGGTGCATCAGCTTGGTGGAACTTCACCAATCCGTCGCACATCTCAACAATTTAAAATTTTTGTTACTATATTCTTGCTCTAACCTCAACGTCTTTCCTAACACACTTACTGCAAAATCTCTTCAAACCCTTGATCTCTTTGGTTGCTCTAAACTCGAGAACTTCCTCGATATACCGAGAAAGATGGAACATCTAGAAGAACTTAAGCTAGGATGGACGGCTATTAAAGAACTCCCTACATCAATCGAAAATCTTCTCTCCGTGAAGGAAATGCGTTTAAGAAGTTGCAAAAATCTCACAAAGCTCCCATCAAGTATTTATAAGTTGCAAAATCTTGAGCTTCGAGTCTTCGAGGCTGCTCCAATTTGGTCATGTTTCCAAAGGAGGAATCAATTGATCCTAATGGCAATCCGGGATTCTCAAATTTACGCTACCTAGAACTTGATGGTTGCAATCTCTCAGAAGTAGAGTTCCTTAATTGTTCTTCTAATTTTCCCAAATTGAGGGAACTAGATCTTTCCAGAAACAAGTTTACTCATTTGCCGACATGCATCAACAAATACAATGATTTGGAACACTTGTACGTTAATAATTGCATCCAGCTACAAAAGATTCCTCAGCTTCCGCCAAATTTGCATCGTCTGGAGGCAGGAAATTGTAGATCTCTACAAGAATTGCCAGATTTGTTGTCGGGTCTCTCCTCCTACGGCCTTGATGCTAAGTTATATTCATGTCATGAATTATACCGCAAAGGGGGAAATATCGCTGATGTGGTCTCGCTCAAGGTTAGATTTTTCTCTCTCTCTCTCTCTCTCTCTCTCAAGCTACACTGACTTTGAATGGTTGATATGCGAACTATTTGTATGATAGATGTTCCAGAAGATGAGATACGTTAACATTCGCCTGAGCGGAAGAGAGATGCCAGAATGGTTTCTCCCCTGTAAAGGCGGTTCCATATCTTTCAAGGTTCCCGGGGACTTGTCTGACAAGTTCTTAGGACTAGCAATCTGTGTTGTTGTTCGCCCAAAGGAAGGAAAAGCAATCATTGAATGGGACGTCTGTAATCACCCAGGGCCGTATCTCTGGTCATATTCTTTTTCTTCAGTGAAGTCTAATTTTGTGTGGATTAAATATCTCCCACGCAGTGCGGTGCTTGTGGGAGGGGAGCTTCCGCGAGACGATTGGGGCCATTTTCCAGTTCGCCTCAAAGTACGAGAAGGAAGATTGATTAAGTGGGGACTCCGTTTTATAAACGAGCAACAGGAGGATGATCTGAGGATCGAGCTCCAACACCATCAGCCGAATGAAACAAATTGGTCTTCGGAGGAAAGAGACTCGGAAGAAGACAATTGGACGAGCGATGTGGAAGAATACAATTGGACGAGCGATGTGGAAGGATCCGGTAGAGGGGAAGAATCCCTTTTATTTTGCGGACCCGATTCCGACACAGATGATGGGAGACCTGTGTGTTTTTAGTAACCTGTCGAAGTCACCACTTCTAGAGGAAGCTATTATTGGGGTCATCCTGCAGAACAAAAGAAGAAGAAAAACTGGGTCATCCCTCTCGCTTTTCCCCTTTTCCCGACTCTACCGGAAGATCTTACATGTCTGCTCCCTCAATTCAAGTTCAAAAACATTAGGAAATACAGGGTGCACGTCATGCTACTGACATGGTTGAGGATTTTTCTTTTTTCCCTTTCTTTCTTTTATAATATGTGATGCGGAGTGCATTAATACAGAATTAAGTGGATGCTTGTTGAATGACCGTGGCCTTCCAAGTTGCTCAATGAAACTCATCACATAGGCCTCTATCGCCTCTCTTCGTCCAATCAATGATCTCAATACTTCATGCTCAACAAGTTTGGTTCGTTCATTTTATGAAAATAACTTTCATTAAAATATTTTATTAATTTTTCAACGTTCATTTTACGAAAAATGAATTGATTAGAAAAAATATTTTTTATCAATGAAAAAAGATTTTCTATGTCTTTTTTCGCCTCACTTTCTTTCATTGAACACATTTTCCTTTTATCTTTCTTTTTATTAAATTTTTTTTTAAATCGAGTTTTAATTATTTTCTTTTATTTTTTTCCTTTTTTTTTCTTTATCCGAACCGACTCCGCTCCTCAATCGCTCGCTTCTCTCGCCGCCGATCTGAAGCCATGAAATCCGCCCGGAGCCACCGCCGCCGTCCCGGAGCTCCTCCACCTCTCCCTCCGCCCGGTTGCCACCCTCCACCTCTTCCTCCTCTTCCTCTTCCTCTTCGTCCCCACCTGAACGCGTTTCCGCTGATCTTTCTTCTCCTCCTTCGAATCGTCTCGTTTTCTCCAGAATCTCTCTCTATCTCTTCTTCAATTCTCTCTCTCTCTCTCTCTCTCTAGCTCGCGCTCTTTCATGGCGTCACTCGAGAGCTTGACGGAGGACTTGCTCGTCTGCATTTACAAGGGCCTCGCCTCCGACGCCGATCACAAGTCGTGGCGGCTCGTGTGCTACGACTTCCACTGGATCAACGCCCTCACGTGCTCCTCCCTCCGCGTCCTCCGCGTCCTCCGCGTCGAGTTCTTCCAGCCCCTCCTCGCCAACTACCCTTGCCTCCACACGTTGGACCTCTCTATCTGCGCCTAGATTGACGACGGCGCCGTCTTGCTACTGCTGCTGAGCCGGAGCGCGCCGATTCTGTTCCCGCGATCCGCGATTCGCCGAGCTTGCCGGAATCTGACGAGCTCGAGCCTCGCTGGCCTGTGGCGAGGCTAGCGAGGCGCGAGCTCCTCTGTGGTCGATCGCCAGCCACCACTGGGGCTTGCGACCGGCCAGTGAAGAAGAAAAAGAGAAAGAAAGAAAATAATTAAAAGACCGATTTAAAACTTAAAATAATAATAATGGTTAAGGTGGGTGTATGGAAGAAGAGATTTCCTTTACCGAAGAAGAGGAAGAGAAAATATTTTCAAGCTTCGACCAAATATAGGAAAATATGGCCATTTTCCTATAAATAACTTTTAAAAAAATATTTTTCAAAATTATTATATTTTTCATAAAATGAATGGAGTTTAATATGATCTTCATCTTTTCCAAAGGGCCAATTTGATTGTGTCAAAGATCAGAAGGCTAGTTGGATCCTCTATTGTCTCAAAGATCAAAAGACTAGCTCTCCCACTTCCTTTAATGTTAATCAAACGTCACTTTAATCCTCTCTGGGTGCGTTTGGTTCGGCTTTGGGGGAATGCACTTGGGAAAATGCAAATATCTTTGAGCTAAAGGGGTTTCTCGAAATGCAAATCTTGTTTGGTAAATTTTGTATTGTGAAATAACTTTGACCCAAGTGCCATTTGGTGAATACTATATTTTGCCAATAGGCTTTTGCGAAATTTTATATTTTAAAAAAATTGAAAATATTTTTTTTTCAAATGTACTTTCATTTGGCCGCAGATTGCCGCCGGCCACACTCCGGCGGCCGATCGCGCCGCCGTGCGACTCGGGCGCAGCCCCGCTCGAGGTCGGGCGACCTGAGCCGCCCGCCCGAGGTCGGACGATCGCAGCGGCGGTCGCCCGGGTCGCGAACCCAAGCAACGGCGGTGGTCGCGCGCGCCCGGTCGCCCGAACCGGGCGATGGCCGTCGCGTGGGTTCGCGACCCGGGCGGTGGTCGCGCGACCACCGGGGTCGCCCGAACCAGCGGCGACCCGGGTGACGGGTGACGGCCGCGAGGAGGCAACCCGGGCGGTCGCTCCTTGGTCGGCGGTCGCCCTCCTTGGTGGCCGACGATCACCGGCGGTCGTCGGTCGTCGGCGGTCATCGGCGGTGTTGGTCACGTGAGGAAGATGAACAGTGATCGTTCAAGGTTGCATTCCGAAAATGCAACTTGTAAATGCACCTCTAGACCTGCATTCACCTAAGGGCCTTTTAAGGATACTTGGAGATGCAATTGCATCTCCCCAAAGCCCTTCAAAATTGTAAGCCAAACGCACTTGCATTTTCCCAAGGGGCTTTCGGGGCTGAAAGCCCCTTGGGAAAGCCCAACCAAACGCACCCTCTATCTCATAAACACTTTAATCCTTTTTATCTCATCAACACCACTTGGGATCCAATCATCTTCATTTCTATAGGAACCAAAAAGCAAGAAGGAGAGATTGAGATGATTATGGAATATAGCCATCAACTGGCATGAAGCGAATTTGCACAATCCGATAAGAAGAGCCAAAAAGTTTATGATTCATTTCGTTCTTTTCTTGTTATGGAAGTAATATTGCTGGATGATCTGCACAGAAGTACATTTATGTCATAGCATATTATCTTTTCATTCCTTAAAATCCAATCCTCCAACTAATTTTTTTTTCATTTTTATATTAATTAGGGAAATAATTTTGTTAATGAGTATTCTAAAAATACTTATTAATCACTCAACCGATGAAATTTTACGATATTTAATGCACCGATGAAATTTTACGATATTTAATGCGCAGACCGTCCTTACCACGACCATCCCAAATAGGAAGTGAACAGACATAAGCAAACCTTCGAGCGGGGGGAAATGCGGTGGAATTATGATCCAGTTCAAGTTCAAAGTTGCAATGCCAGGTCATCTCCACGTCAGATGCAAATCCAAACTCCTCTAACCTCTCGAACGACGTCGCATAAAAGCTTCATCCTTCCTCACCGTTCTCCGTCCCAAGCCAGGCCAAGACGCCGTTGACTCATCAGTCCCTCCTCTCTCTCTTTCTCTCTCTATCTGACTAATCGTGCCTTCTTCGATGGCGCTGCTGATCCTCCGTCGCAACCTCCATGGTCGAACCTCCTCGCTCCTCCAGGCAAGGCACTTCTCCCGTTCGCCGGCGGCGGCGGCGGCGAAGCGACGGGCCTCGGAGCCGAAGCCTGTCGAGAAGATACTGGTGGCGAACCGAGGCGAGATAGCTTGCAGGATCATGAGGACGGTGAGGAGGCTCGGGATTCGGACCGTCGCCGTCTACAGCGACGCCGACGCCGGTTCTCTCCACGTCAGGTCCGCCGACGAGGCCGTCCGCATCGGTCCCGCTCCGGCTCGCCTCAGTTACCTCAGTGGAGCGTCCATCATCGACGCCGCGCTTCGCGCCGGTGCTCAGGTGAGGGGTTGAGAACTAATTCCCTGCTGGTTGAAACGCGTGTAATCTCTGCGATTAGAGGATGCGGGATTTCGCATGTGGCATGGCAGCATGTTTGATTCTGGTTTGGGAGAAATGATCGTGTTCGTTAGAGCGATGGTTGTTAGCTTGGAGTGAATGGTATTGGTGACGGTGGAGGAAACTTGTGAGGTTGTGAGTTTCGAGTATTGGAGCTCAGTAAATCCCATTTAGTGTTGCCCCGGTTAACTTACTGCTACTCTACAACATCGTGATTTTTAGACGAACGCTATCCGGATGAATGCTGAGGGAGCATTTCTCTGTGTCAAATTGTTTCCGAGTCTCTGGACGAATTAACATTTCCCAATTGTTTCTTGTCTTTATGTGTGTTGCTCCAAATCCCAAGTCAGGTGGCCTTCTGTTGGCTGAAAGAGCGGTTGAAGGGGTTATGGATATCTGCTCTATATTAACTTAATCCCTGTTAATTCAGTAGATCGTGATTGCCTAATCTCTCTTTTTTGTTTTTTTTTTCACTTTTTTCTTCCTTTTGGCGGTGGCCAACCATCAACCGTCACCAAGCCAGCTAGCTTCACCTGGGTGAGGAGAGTCCTCCCCCAGGTGAGGCTAGCTCGCCCGGCCATCACCTATGGTCGGCCATTAGTAATAGGAAGAAGAAAAGGAAAAAAGAAGAAGAAAAAATTTGATAAAAAATTAAAATATTATTAAAAATTATCCATATTAATATCGGTCGTGCCACTTCAGACAATCGGTGTCTATATCAATGAATTTTGGCCAGAATTGCTTGTGACTGGCTATTGTTGTTGTGGTCATTCTGTTGTCAAGGCCAAACCATCACCACAATTCTAGGCCGTTGATGCCCTGCCACAATTGTGTTGATTGAATCCTATGTAGACTTGCTTCGCATGGGCCCCATAAGCTTATAGCAATTAATTTTGCTAAAATACGGTGCACCTGTTATTATAGTGGCGAGGCACGACATAGATAAAATTGAGTCAATGCCACCCTAGATGTATGGCAGAACAACATGTACTGCTCAAACAAGCAAATTTTTTTGGGGGAGTCGAAAACAAGCGATTAATTTCTCTAAGTACTACAACAAAAAAGTAAAAGTTGGGACAAAATCATAGGTATACCCCAAAGTCAAAAATCGAACGTTGTAAGACATCTTCTATCTGCATGGGTTTGTCATTGGCAAGAGAGAGTCGTTTATTGATAGCTCCGATCATAGCCATTAAGTAAATTTGACTTTAAATTCTATGTATTTATTGATTGAATTACTATAATCATTACATTTTACTTATTTTGGTAATGTGAATTTCCTAATTTAGCAGCATTATTTTTTAGCATTAAGGTTTCCTTTACATTATAAGGAATCTATCTATTTCAACTTAGGAAAAACTATTTGTGAAAACTCATTGACTTCTCTATCGTCAAGGTTTTAAACCAACATTCTAAATATCGATGTACCTTGAAATAACTTAGTATCAAATTAGAAAGCCCTTGAAAAAAAGTAATCTACTCACAAGTTAAAATTGAAATAACTTAGTACCGATGTACCTCGAAATAACTTAGTATCGGATTAAAATTGTCTGACTTTGAAGAATTTTACAATATCATTAACAGATTATATGTGATTATATTTTGATTTGATTATTTCAATAATTTTGTAATTTAGTTATTTTTTAAATGCATTTTAAATTACTAATCCAGCCTAGAGCATAGGAACGAATGACGATTGATTACACATTATACTTATGATATTGAAACAAATATTAGAGAATCACTTTTTTTTCTTACAATAATAAATAAAAATACTACTTTTATGATTTTGAGCATATGCATGATTTAACATATTATCAATATACTCCCAATCACCATGACCCATCCTCCAAAAACATCACGTTTCATTAGTCCAAGTCACCGAAATTTGGATTGTAGCCTTGTTAGCCATTGTTGTGATCATGCCATTGTCAAGGCCGAGCCAAGGCTCCCTGGGTTGCCGATGCCCTGCCACGACCATCCTTAATTGAACTGGCTTGCTTTGCATAGGCCTTCCGACCCTGTGTCTTTTGCCTCCCTATTTTGCTCGCTCTTATGTGTTATCTCTCGCTTCTAATTATGTAGAGGAAACGGGAGTTCCTTTTCTTGTAATGATGCATTACATTTTTCCCCCTCAAAAGCAACCTTACTTCCTATGTAAATTGTAAAAAAGAAAAAGAAAAGATTCGTAGATGGCAAAATCAAATCTGATTTAATTAGTATAACTTGCACTGATTTTTCCAATCTGTTTATTGCTAGAGAAAAAAAAAAGGAAAAAAATCTATTTTATTACCTCATGTTATATACAAAATGACACGCTTCATTGTGGCCCCCAAAAAAAAACATTGTTTTTATCATGGACGAACTAATTTGTGATGTGCAAGAAACCTTTTTTTTTTTAATAACCAAACAAAATCAGCGTGTTGAATTTTCATACGATGCATCAATCAGAGTCAAACTTAGTCACTCGGTATAAGAAAGATCATGATGAGCAATCCAACCACCGGTCATATGACTACTACACAATCAATCCAAACTTCCTAAAACAAGAATGTGGAAAAAAAGCAAATAAAATAAGAGAGAATAAAAAATACTAATCACGCTTACAAGCGTGATTAGTATTATTCAATCCTTTCAAATAAATAAGAAATAAGAATCATCAAGGGACAAAAACATCGGCCATCATTCCAAAGCAGAAGAAGGTCATAAAAGCATAGTTTTCGATGGCTTCCACCATAATTCATTTTTTTTTTAAGTCTTGTCTCATCAACAAACAGTAAAAGAAGAGAGAAGGAGGGGGCCAAGATTAAGGTTGGTGACGGCATGAGATTTTTAAATTAAAAATTTAATTTACCTTCATTCCCGAGCGTCGGCTCTGTACTTCAATTGCTTGTCTAGCACTCTATGCCTAATAAAAGTAAAAATTTATAATGTTTCACGAGTGCTTTATTAAGGTTGGTGACCGCATGAGATTTTTAAATGTGCAATCTCGTTATTTTTAAAAAAAATAATAAGTGCTAAATTTTGGGCTGAAATCTCTCCTTTTTATAGTTGTTGTGCACGCGTCTGGATGTATGTTGCTTTTTGCAAATCACGAGAATTGTCACTAATGATAGATGATTTTCAAATGCTTCAGAGTAAATGTTCCTGCAGAAATCTCGGCACTAATCTTGAGGGGCAGTAAAGTAAAATCGCATAAAAAATCTCTCTATATTCTGTAAAATTTTGTAAGATTATTATTCACTGTTTAAAAAGTTTAAATTGTAAAAAAATGTTATTATTTGATGTTTAAATATGTCATCACGTGATGCATCTTTATATGCAGCGCGCAGATATCTTTTCTGGTTTTCCCTGGAATGGACAAAAACTTTGGGCGAATGGGAGCCGCACGTTGCCGAATGTGTGGAATATGCCCTTTTTCCTTTGACAGCATGCGAAATCGTGAATGACCAAGTAACTCAGAAAGCGAATTACGAATGGGCCTCCGGAAGATTGCTTCAACCTAGGAAGCATTGGTTTTCTATTCGTAAATTTCCTCATTTTTCTGATTTTCTTTCATTTTAAGTTATATTTACCTGATTCGAAGATATTCGCGCCAACAAGATTCCTGGACACGTGACGGTTTGATCATTGATGATTTTTATTTCGTGAGTTTGTTTGAAGTACTCGACCGATGATTAGGTCGTTGGTTAGCATTTGCTGCTCAGAGTACTAATAAGCATGGACAGGATGTTAAAGGGGAGATGTCATTATTTTTAAAAAAATTTCAATAAATACCAAATATCAAGTCTAAATCTCTCCTTTTTATAGCCCTTGTGCACGCCCGCATGTATTTTTTTTTTTTTTTTGGGGCAAATTAGAGATTCGTCGCTAATGATTGATGATTTTCGGTTGCTTTCGAGTGAATGTTCCTACCGAAATCTCGGCGCTGACCTTAAAGGGCAGTAAAGTAAAATCGCGTGGAGAACTGTACAGACTCTGATGAAACTGGAGCGCATAGACTTCTATCTCAGCCTCCAACTCTGCAAGTGCTTGGTTCAAGTTCTGAATTTCTTTCTCAGTATCGCCTGCTTGCTCGAGCTCGCGGATCATCGCATCATGCTTACAAGTACATTGTGCACCGTATTCTTTTTCTCCTGCATCACAACACATGAGAACCACATTTTCTCTTCCTCCTCCCGAATCAGAAGTCTCATCAACCTATTTCGACTCATTCCTACTTCTCATGCCCTTGAAATCTTGATGCACGGCTCCATTCTTCTCACAAGCTTGGAAGACAGCTTGCTCTAAAATATCCTTGGGATACTCATCACTGTCAAGAAGTACTGGCTGGACTTGGTTGGGAAAAGCTTCTGCAATAGTTTTATGGGCCTGGCACAGAACTCCTATGGCGTGATCATATCTCTCAGCTAATCTGCAATACGCTCGGTAAAACTCTTCGACCAATAGCAAAAGTTCAGGTCGTCTCTTATAGTACATCTATGCTCGTCTCACGAATGAGTCAGCATCTTCCTCGATGATGTTAATCATCTATTTGAGTTTGGCATCCATATCTGATCAAAAGGAGAAGGATAAGTACATTTAACCTTATATGCAGACACAGTCGGAACCCGGGAGCTATTGCAATGAAATCATTAGAAAAGGTCTTAAGATAGAATATACACTGCAACAGCTCAAGCCACAACCTGCCTGATACCTCATGGATTGATGTATAATTATCGAACTTTTGAGAGGAAGTAACCAGAAAATTTGGTTTAGAATTGAAATTCTAAAGTTTTTAGCCAAACCAGATAGGAGAACTAAATTTAACCAGCCCTCAAGACATTGAATAAGATAGCGGTCACCCTTCTCTCCTAGGTCATTCGAAAACGCACTATCCTGTAATGTGAACTTTACTGCTTGACTGCAACATTGACACTAGCGTTGCAGGACCTCTTTTTCTCTTTCATTTTCAAGCAAATTTCCTAGTCCAAACATACGACGCCAAAGGAAACGTTAAGTGGAGTTGTTAATTCTGTGTCCCAGAAGCTGTGCTGAGCAAAACCATAAGCAACGGAACCATACCTGTAAGATTTTCCAGAAGCCATTTGGAATTCTTCGGGGTAATGTGACTTCCCCACCACCAAGAATACATCCCCTTAGAATCTTCATTCGTGGCCACGGCAGCGGCCATAACTCCGACCAACAACGATAAATTTTCGGCACACTTATCTTGTGACCCCGCAGTTTTAGAACCGACTACTACGCGATGCTGTAGAGCACGAAAAAGATCTCTCTTCATCTTGAGATGCAGATCCACCGAAATGACACAAAATAAGACAACTTTGCTTCATTTTCTTATGAACACAATGCCCACCAAAAATCATCGTCAAAATGATAAATCAAGGGGCAGTAAGTAAAGTACCGGATCATCCACATCGGGCTCCAGGAATCAGCACTTCTTCATCAAGTAAAAACAGGTTTATCTGATCAAAAGCCAGGTCATAGGATCAGAACCAACAAAGACAAAGATAAGATTTGACAAGTAAAAATTTCAACGAGGGGTGCATAAATTCCTCATACACCGTCATTTAATCAAATTGCATACCATAAAGAAAAACAAATGCTCAGATGATTACACAAAAAGAAGCCCACATTGTCGTCCTCACGTCACAAGACCGAAGGGGTTGGGAAACCCAAAACAGAAAAGTAGGAGAAAACGAAAGCTTTCTGGATTAGTGCAGAGAAATTGATCGGCCCACATTGTTCTCACATCACAGGAGTGAAGGGGTTGAGAAACCCAAAACAGAAAAGTAGAAGAAGACGAAAGTTTTTATGATTAGTGCAGAGAAATTGATCGACCAACAGAGAAACATTCAACATCAAACGAGTAACTGTACCAGAGACAAGAGAGTTTAAACGTCGAGCGAGCTCACCAAGAGACTCCTCAGCTCCTTTCCGCGAAACCCAACGTTCAGGAACCCAAATGACCCAACACCCAAAAAAGAAGAAAGAAGGAAGAGAGAGAGTAAAGCCTACACAAGGAGGAGCGAAACAGAGCTCAGCAAAGCTCCAAAGATTCCAATTCTTCAGCTCCATGAGAAAAAGCAAAACTGTAGCGCAGCTGCTTTCACTGTTCGTGGTCTCGATCTCAACTCATTGCTG
Source organism: Angophora floribunda (assembly GCA_014182895.1). Classification (NCBI taxonomy): domain Eukaryota; kingdom Viridiplantae; phylum Streptophyta; class Magnoliopsida; order Myrtales; family Myrtaceae; genus Angophora; species Angophora floribunda. The sequence continues at coordinate 10,471,047 of CM024712.1, read as the reverse complement.
GGTCAGATCTCTCTCTAGCACACTCACACTCGCTGTATTCATTACTGCCCGCTGCTCGCTCTTACAAAGCTCCAATCTTTATGGGATTTTAATATTGGGTGGAGATAAAAAAGACAAATGGGAACGTGAAAATTCGTCCTGGTTGCTGAGAAAACAAGGGAAAATCCGAGTGATGCGTCATGACCGTCGTTTTGCGAGCTGTCGGGAGACTGAAGGCGAAATGATGAGTTTCGCCATGTCAAGAAAGGAGCCTTCGATTCTTGTCTTTTGTCGTGTCTCTGTCGGACGAATGTTTGACCGCTTTCATCGTAAATGCGCAAATCACGATATTACATTTTTTTTTTTGGTCAGAATCACGATATTACATGAGAATCGCCAAAATCGAAAAGAACAGGGAATATTGACAACGAAATAAAACATTTCTGGAATATTGATTTCCCGAGAAAAAAATTATAAAGCGAATTTCTATACCATTTTCAACTTCAAATTTTCGTCTTAAATAATTATATATATTGATAGCATTTCTAATAATCACATAAAGTAATTTTGTAATTTTGAAATTTAAATCCAATCACCATTAATCTTGTTAATTCATGTTAATTTCCTAAAATGGTCAAGTTTTCTTTCTTCATTAATTGACTGTTTGCATTTTTTCGACATGCTCGTCTGCGCCTGCCTATTTTGCTTGCTTTTACGTATCATCTCTCACTTCTAATTATGTTAAGGAAAAAGAAGTCCTTTTTTTCTTCTTCTAATAATAGCTTCCTTTTTTTTTCCCTCAAAAGTATCCTTACTTCCTATGTAAAGTGTAAAAAATATATATATATAACAAACAATTGTAAAAAAAGATTCACAGACAACAAAATCAAATTTGTGCCTAACTGGCACTAATTTAATTAGTATAACGTTAATGACCACCAAGGAGTAAAGTGAAGAAAACAATTAAGGAAAAAATTTCAATTTTTCCAGTCTATTTATTGCTAGAGAAAAATGAAAAATGAAAAACGAAAAAAATCTACTTTTTATGTATCGTGTTATGCACAACAGTGCCTCAAGAATTGAATTATTCCAAATAAAGTACAAATTGACTCATTTCATCGTGGCCAAAAAAAAAGAAATAAGAACAATGATTTTATCATGGACGCATCAATTTGTGATATGTAAGAAACCTATTCCTATAACCAAACAAAACTCGCATCTTGAATTTTCATGTGATTTATTAGTCAACGTCTCGCTCACACAATCAATCCTCCTAAAAACAAGAATGTGGAAAAATCAAAGAAAATGAGAAAAAAAGGAAAAAGAATACTAATTACGCTTACCGTTAATCCTCTCGAATAAGAAATAAGAATCATCAAGGGACAAAAAGGGAAAATGAAGAAGAAGAGGAGAAAACTTCGCTCATCATCCCAAAGCTGAAAATGTCATGAAAGGCGTAGTCTTTGATTGCTTGCACCATAATTCATCATGGACAAATAAGCTAAAGGATATCATGAAATCACGAGTGAGTGCAAGAGAACTGCGATAACATAACGAAAGAGACAAGATTCCCCTTAGAAGAGAGATTGGTATTTGCTAGGATAGAAAAAAAAAATATTATCGTGAAGCATTTGAATCATCTCTATAGAAAGAAATTTTTGACAAAACCGTCCAAAGAGATAGCATATATATCCAAATAAATATATATCTCCAGATTTGATTTTCTAAAGAAGGCGATTATAGTACAGAAAAAAAATCGATTTTTAAGATCCGGAATACGGGAGAGATAAAACAGGATTATCGTCCATGGACAAAAAAAATAGAAAACAAAAAAGAGGCAAGTCCGGATATACATTCGATTATTTTCCCGAATTATTAGAGGGCATACATGTGTTTAATTATATAAATGCGATTAATTAGCTTTAAATTTTCAACGAGCCCCAACCGTTTTCCATTGCCTTCCTGCATCGCGCACGGTTCGGGCACCTTTCCCTTCTTTAATTAACTGGTTCTGACACGGCGATCTCGTGCTGCCACGTCATCCCCTCACGCCACGCAGATCTCATTCTCACCTCGAAGTCCCTCGTAGTTCGTGATCGACGGGGAAGGTCAAGATCGGGATCAACGGTGCGTCGTGCCGCCGAACATACCTGACAACGTGCTTGCTTATTCCAAGCGAAGGGTCTTTGAGCCCTTCTTGGGGTTAGGAAAGGACTAGCGAGCTAGCTCTTGTGCTCTTACTGTTTTTTCTAAGATGGCGTCACATGTACGTATTTCATCATCATGTGGATGATGTTTTGTTGACAACTTAACGGTGTTAACGACGATGCGAGTAGTTTGTACAAATTAGGATAATTCAAGGACTAGATTGCATAAAACTCGTAAGAGGAGACTAAATTGCACTACTTAGAGGTTTATAACTATGATTAACTTTTCTTTAACAAGCCATATGTTCCTTATAAATTATAAATATTACTCATATACAAAACTAATTAAATACAAATGTAAGTGATGTTCATATTTGTAACTCACCAATCACAAGGATGGTTGAAAGTCAGTTTCTTTTAATCGAAAATAGGAAAACGAAACCCTTTTTAACAATCATGCACGTCATTTTATTTTTGGATTAAATATACCCTTATTGTCCAATATGAGCAGACATAACATGTTTACCACTAGACGTGGATACACAACTGGATACAAAAAGTTGTGCTTTCTAAACCCCCCGGCACACACATGGGGGACTCTAATCACACTTAAATAAATGGAAAGTGAGTTTCTCCTCTTCTTATGGTCTTAATTCAAGCCTTATTGGAGAAGTAAAATCTCGAATGGACTTGGCTGATTCAGGAAACTATGCTTTTAAGATCAGCTACAATGGTTGGACACCACTTAGCTATCATACTAGAAGGAACTCACAACATGTTCGGTTCGGTTTGAGCTAAACCTCCAAAATACTATATTTAAGACTACAATGTTGCAAGTCGCCAAAAAGGCGTATAGTTAAGGGGTGCAATAATTTTGTAGAAAAACAATGTTTTAGAAAATATCTTCTTAACATTGATTCTTTATATTGCTTTTGGATATTGAGTGATTAGGAAAAATGTTCATTAGTAACAACATATGTTCAAATATTTTTATTGATAATAATATTTTTTTGTTAATTATTTTTAAGTGGTATAGACAATTAAAGAGAGAAAAATATTTTCCAAATTGTCACGAACATAGGCAGTTTTTTTATTCATTGGCAATCTTTTAAACCTGAAATTTCCAATTGGAAATAACAATCCGAGAGAAAATGCAGCGACTTCAGGGCCAGACCAAAGTCAGGAGGCATGATCAAACCTAATGGCATAGAGGCTGAATTTCCTAACACATTTACATACTTTATCTTGATTAAAAAAATTAGTAATTCAGATCAATAACATATTATGATGATCTGTGTGGAGGTACAAACTGGCTATCGTGCCGCACACCATCTTTTTCTTTATTTTATTTTACGGTGGAGATTAAGAACCACCTCTATAATACTCATTTAGAATACAGTTCGAAAACATATTCCGTAAATAGTTGAGGTGATTAGTTCTGGATCGGTCTAGTTTCAAAGGGGAATCGGAAGCCGGACCAGTTTTCAATTTTGGGAACTTGGGATCGGATTGTTTGGTCCTAGGACCGAGAATCAGACCATTGGTTCCGGTCTGGTATAACCAAATCGGCCACTATTTTTTTCCACTAAAGAATAATCGTGCTTCAGACCGATCAATTTGGTTCGGTTCTTGGGCAGTCCCAACAAAACCAATTGCATATGTTCCCACATGCTAAAAAGTCAAACTAAACTTGTGTTTAATATTTGTGTGTGTGTTTAAGAAATAAAATAGTCTATTTGAAGATTTATTGCTATTTTTAAGAAATTAAAAGTTATATTTTTTTTTAAAAAGTGTCGATCCGGTCTAGTTGTCTCCGAAATCGGGAACTAGATTGAAAATCACTTGTTCCATTTTTATGGAATCGGAAACCAGACCAATGCTTTCGGGAATCGGACCTAGTCAGTCAGTTGGGTCCAGTGCCCCTCAATTTGGGTGGTCCAATATGCTCACCCCTAGTAAATAGGGGAATAAATGGGAAAATCAAAGTTTGGTAGGGGGTTATTAGTTAGTGACCGATTTAGTCATCAACGGAAGAAAAGGCAAAAGAAAAAAAAGAGAGAGAAGAAAAGGAGAGGTTAAATTAATAGTTTTGACATCTGTTAACATTAACGAAGATCTTTTAGTAACAATAATGATGATGGTAATAATAATAAAGGAATGAAAGTCGTAAAAATTTTAAAAAGTATAATCAAATTTTAAATTTTGTCAAGTTTATGCAATCGAACCTTAAAACTTATTAGCATTTTTTATTTGTCAAGTTAGACAGAGTTATTGGAAGGATTTGACTATATAAACATGATAAATTTTATGATTGATTATATTTTTTTAATTTTTTTGGAATTTAGCTATATTTTCGTCATGAAATTTTAAAATTTTCAATATATTTATTTATAATTAAAAAAAAGGATAGTAGGCAAAATGTAGATAAGAGAGGGGGATGGAAATTTCAGCCGGGGGTGAAAAAATGATGTCAGGTGAAAGGCAGGGCAAGCTCGAGACTATAATCATTCTACTCGACTGGCCTCTTTTCTTATGTCATTCTTCCCCCTTAAAAACGAATTCCCGAAATCGTATGCGAAATCAATCTATTCAAGCCTAGTGCTCCGCCTATTTCAAAAAATGAATGATTTTAGAAAAAAATTCCTCAAAATATTTATTCTTATCACTTGAAATAATTAATTAATGAAAATCAATTTCATTATCTATAGCAATTTATATTTAAACATCTTCGTAGACAATTAAAATGTTTTTTTCAGTTATTTTTGTAAAGTATAAAAAATATCATTTTTAGGGAAAAATTTCCAAATAATTCATTTTTAACGAAACAAAAATATTTTCGTAAAAGTGAATGCTTGTTTCGCTAAAATAATTAATCAATGAAAAACATTTTTATTATTAACAATGATTCATGTCTAAACATATTCATGAGTGATAAACACATTTTTCGTTTATTTATATTGGTAAGCGATACAAACGATCATTTTTATAATTTTTTTTTTAAATTGTTCATTTCTTGCCAATTAAACGGACTCCCTGTTATTACTGGTTACTTCTACTGAAACAACTACTACATTCGAACACATGTTCCCGCACCATCTTATCAAAACTCGTTATACATACGCATAGGTTTTCTCATCTTTGAAATTGTTTGGAGATGTTTTTCAAAATTATCTTCCATTTTTATGACAGCAAAAACCTTAGCATTAACCCATTTACTGTCGAGGTACCCGAGTGTATAAATGCGAAGAGCCGCTTGCTTTTATTACGAAATGAGTCAATAGAAAGCAGATTTAAGCATGAAAGCAAATACACTTGTACAAGATTTGCTAAGTACTGAAATATGTAAAAGCAACTTACAAAACCCGACCGCGCGAGTAGCGAGCTGACGCACCGCACCAAACCTAGAGTTTCTGTTAATAGCTCTCACGAGAAGTTCTGATGCTATGCTCAAATCGACTAGCCCTTATGTCCATCTGTCTTTCTTTGGAAAATCTCATGAAAATTCCACAAATATCGCGTGTAAATTCTCTCGAACGTAGCTAATCAATTGGATTTTTTTGTATGAGGCGAATTTGGATCACCTCTTTTCCTCGATTTCAGGACGGCTTCAGTCCACAAATTGCTGTTGCAAGATACTTGGATGTCCTTATCTTTTTATGTACATAAGCAGGGACTTCAAATATGGAACTCCAGTGGTCGCCAAATCTAGTTATGGAAAGTCCAAGTTGACTCGTGCGCGTCGGTTCGCTTCTTCTACCATTTGTTTCCCCAAGTAGCCTATGCGAAATTCAGAACTTGGTGAATCTTTTCTTGTATAAGTGAAAACCGACGGCCAGTACTTTTTTCTGCAAAATAACTTCCGTTCGTCTCATGACATTCTTAAAGTTTCCACCACGAATTCATGTTAGATACATAATAAATCTCGTTATCATCAAGACATTTAAAGGATGTTTTTCCATCAGTCTCCCTTTTTGATGATGAAAAAATACGTATGCTGCCCTTCGTAGATAAGTGAATTATCTTCATGTGCAGGTTTCCAGTTTGCTGACCCATGAAAGACAACCAGAATTCTATAGAAGCAAGATGAATGTTTGCTTTTACATGCTTATAAATAAATAAATTCGTCTAAGGAGTTTAAAACAAACTATCCACTTACTAAATGATTTATCCCTTGCCTGTCACATGAAGAATGAATTAACCGCAAAAAGCAGCAAGAGGGGGAATGTAAGAGAGACAAATCAAAGGCATCTACAACCGCCACTTTAAGGTTGAATGAAACTTCTCTCACTCGCGCATTCCTTCTGTTGTCTCTGAATCCTGGAACTATTTTGTTTGAGCTTAAGGATCAAAAGGGCAGATACAGAGCTGAAAACTCTCTTTCAGTCGTTAATCTGCTTCCCTTTAGGATAGATGACATCCTTATAGGTTCAAACACCAACTTCTGCACTTTTCCGAAGCATCTACGTTCTCCATAGTTACTTTTTCAAAAGCTTTGAGCCTTTCATCAGAAGTTTCTTTCTTATGATCTCTAATACGGTTTCTATCGTGCTCATGAGCACTCTAAGGGCGCGCATGATAACTATTATGTTTCTATTTCTTGAATAGATTTCTATTTCATTCCTGTTTTTGGAATAGAAATCCGTTTGGTAAAAAAAATTTACTTTTTTATTTCTGGAACAAATTTTTATTCCATAAATGGGTTTTGAATAGAAATCAAAAACAAAAAATTTTTACTTTTCTATTTTTGGAATATAAATCAGAAATTATTTCTCTCTTTCTTACTTCTCACCTAAAGGAGTTTCTTGCCATCCGCCACTCACCACCACCACCCCTGCCCACCATTGGCTGTCGCCGCCACCGCTACTGATCGCCAGTCACCCCTCCCATTACCACCGCCACTTGGGAAAATGAAATTTTTTTTATTATCAAACGAATTTCTATTCCAAGAATAGAAATTTTTTGTTGTTATCAAACGTGTTTTTTGGCTCAGAAACTCATCTAGAAATAAAAATAAAAAAAATCTATTTCTCTTCCATAAATCAATTTTTCGCTAGAAATGTTATCATTTGCGCTCTAAGTGTGTCCTCAGTCTCATCCGTGACTTCAGCCCAACAAAATGTGTAGAAGCACCAAAAACCTACTTCTACATTTCAGCTCCCACTTCGTCTCTCTTTATTTCGTCCCACAGTTTAGTCAAATAATTCAGATTCTCCTTTTAATGAGGGGTTCATCTTCTTCCTGCCTTCTTCCGTTTCATTTTCTCTTACTCTTTCACTTTTTAGGTTTCTCAGCCATCTTTTCCATACTGTTTTGTATTGAGACTCCCTTACTAAAAGTCTAAAAGGTGTATCCTCATCTTTATCAAGAACAATTAGAGACATCGCTTTATCTTTCAATCCCCCTCTTCCGTCAACACAAACTCCACCTCGTCTAGAGTATTCTTCACGTGGCTTTTTGGGCCAAAAGCCATACGATCCTCATGCGTTTTCTTCACTCGGGCCGTGACTTATTGAGAGGTTTTGCCGGCCTTTCCTTGGCCCATTACAATAGGGAAATCAATTTAGTTGCTGATTGAGTTGCTAAGGCCCAACAATTTGGAAGGTTATCTAACAATTGCATCTTGTATCCCCATCCTGCTCTTTTTGATCTACTTTGCTCTCATGCAAGAGACTTATATCCACGAGACACCTTTTAAGTGAATGATACTTTTCTTTTGACCAAAAAAATAAAAAGCTTGTTGACTTCCCCATTTTCAAGGTTTTAAGTTAATATTCTAAACATCGATGTACCTTAAAATAATTGAATATGAAATTAGAAAGTTCTTTGAAAAAAGTAATCTACTAACAAGTTAAAACAGAAATTAATGCATAGTGATTTGGTTAATTCATCAACAATATCTTCTAATTATTACATGTATAATGGATTTGATTAGCTGGTGAAGAAAATTTTTTCCGAAAGAAAATTATAGTCCTTATTCAAAGTGGATAGAAGCACGAAGAACCTGCTTCTGCATTTCAGCTCCTACTTCAGATATCTTTATTTGTTCCTACAGTTTAGTCAAATAAATCAGCCCAAAATTCTACTTCAATGATGGGGTTCACCTTCTTCCTGCTTTCTTCCCACTCATTTTCTCTTTTTTAACTTTTTGACTTTCTCATCCATCTTTTTCGTACCAGTTCGCATAGAGGTTCCCTTTTTTTTTTTTGGTCGAAATAGAACGCTTACATTAAAATTATCTGGGACCCGAGGGGCCCAAGATATGGGCGTCGTCTGAGCAAGTTCCAAAGACGGGCGGGCGGGGCTTGTACCCAATTTGAGTAAGCGGCTTCTCCGATGGTTTTTGCAACCCAATCGGCACTTAAATTAGTTTCGCGTGGAGAGAAAATAACCCGAGTATTAGGCAAATGCGACAGAAAATTCCTGCACTACGGGTGGGACCCGCTCCTCCCACGTGGACTGCCGCTGTTGGATGAGGTCTTGACAAGCAATTTACTATCGTTTCCAGCAATACGACAACACACAGGAGAAAGGGGCTACGCAACCCTCGGCTGAAGGGAAATCTGTCGGGCATAAACGAAGCTTAGGGCATCGAGACAGAGCCCACGCCTCAACCAGCGGCGGGAGGAAGCGGGACCGATCGCACACCTCCATGCAGTAGTCGGCCGGTGGAATCGCGGCAGATCCACGCCGCCGAGCCCATTGCGTCGCCCGAGAGGTAAGATCCATCCGTGTTAATTTTGAGCCCAATCGCCGGTGGGGGTTTCCATCTGAGCGATCGATTGCAGTTGTATCTGGGTTTTCTGATTCTGTCCGTCCAGGCGATGAAGCTGCGAATCGTGGACGACGCTGTCTCTAGCACCGCCCGCGCATGGCTTCGGCGTTGAAATACGGCAGCATTTCTTGCCTTCCAAATCTCCCGGATAATCGCCGAGAGTGCGGCGGTCGGTAAGTCCTCTGCTCAACAATTAGCATGACCCAGTCTTCGATTCTGTTGGGGCGAGGATTCGGAAGCATGTATTTGGCTGTTATGCCGACCCCATACCGATTCTGTCCAGGGGCAAAGGAAACACATGTGTTCAACAGATTCGGCGCAATTTCTGCACAAAGGGCACAGTGGGTCAGGTACGATTTTACGCCGAAATAGGTTAGCATTCGTCGCTAGGGCGTTTTGGCAGAGCATCCATAGAAAATGACGAATTTTTGGAGGGGCGGGGGTGCGCCAAATATGCTTCCACAATCCATTTTGGGGGTTATAAGATGATGAGGTCTTTGTTGTTGTTGATTGTTGTCTTTGCTTTAGCTTGTTGTAGAAAAGCGTAGCCACTTTGAACGGTGTATTGGCTGCAAGTGTGCTGTCCGGATGGTGGAGTCTGTCCCATTTGCGGGTGTAGGGGGAATCGCTAGAATCTCCGATTTGTTTGGTCATCGAACGTGTCTGTAGGAGTGGTATCGCAAGTCCCTTCTATGGGGGATATGAAGTCCGCCACCATTGGAGGCTCGTGTTGTTTTGCCGGTCCATATAGGAGTCCCTTAGGAGCCATCTGTCCTCCCTAGTCTTGATAGTGGTTCCATTACCAACATTCCGGCGCATTGCGGGGAGATAGCGTCTCGGCCGGCTAGGATCTTTGAGCCATCCCCAAGAGTTCTTCGACGTTTCCTTGCATGCCAAAAATTCTGGTGGGGAAAGTATAGTCCCTTACATAGTCGAGCCCCTGAGAGTTCGGGCTTAAACTTAGTCGCCGGGCTGTTTAGCCGGTAGGGTGTATTGAAATCCATCAAGTCTCGAAATCCAAGACCCCCTTCATCCTTCCTATTCTTAAGCACCTCCCATCGTTTCCAATGAATGCCTATTCTATGTTCGCTTGTTTTCCACGAACTTTGCAATTTTCTGTTCAATAGCCTTGCATATAGACGTTGGGATTACGAAAACCGACATGGCGTATTGAGGAATAGCTTGGACCACGATTTTAGGAGAACTTCCTTGCCCGGCCACGGGAAATCAATTTTCCTTCCATCCTTCCAATTTCGTGTTGACTCTCCCATAACCCAAGCAAACATGTGTTTCTTCGAGGCTCCCGTCCGAGGGAATTCTAGGTACTTGCCCGTGTGAGGTAGGATGGGCACCCTCAATGCTTGTGCCATGTTATTCATAAGGGATTGGGGGCAATCCCGGCTGAAATGTATTCCCGATTTGTTCAAATTTACCTGCTATCCGGAGGCCGTGCAGTATTGGTTGAGCACTAGGGCTAAGTTTTGGCACTCTAGGATCGTTCCATCTAGGAAAAAGATCGAGTCATCCGCGAATAAGAGGTGAGATAGAGTGGGGCACGATCTATTCAGCTTGATACCCTTTAGACTTCGATCCTCCAGCTTTCCCAATTAGGTTTGACAGCACATTAGCCATTAGAATGAACAAATAAGGGGACGAGAGGATCCCCTTGTATCGATTCCACGGGACGGGCGAAAGAAAGGTAGTTGCTCGCCATTTACTTTGACACTCAAGGAGACGGTTGTGACACATTGCATAACCCACCTCACCCACCTTGCATGAAATCCCATCTTTACTAGGCAAGCTTCTAAAAAGTCCCATTCAACCCGGTCATAGGCTTTTCTCATGTCTAGCTTGAGGACAGCTTGAAATTTGCATCTTCTCTTCCTGGTTCGGATTTGGTGTAGGACCTCTTGGACCATATAAATATTGTCTTGAATGCACCGTCCCCCTACAAAGGCACTTTGCTCTTCTGCAATGAGCTGGGGGAGTAAAGGTTTGAGTCTATTAGCCAGCACTTTGGCGATAATTTTGTAGCCATAGTTGCACAGACTGATGGGACGATGTTGGTCTAAGCACTCAGGGTTCTGAGTCTTCGGGATAAGTACAAGGCTGGTTTGGTTCAGCTCTAGAAGCATGTAGCCCGTTTTAAAAAACTCCTTGACTTCCGAAACAATGTCTCCCTTTAGGACCTCCCAATTCTTCTGATAGAACAGGCCATTTAGGCCATCGGGCAGGGCTTTTCGGCGCCCATTTGGAAGGTAGCTGATTTGATTTCCTCTTGAGAGAGCTCGGCCAATAGAATCGAGTTCATCTGGTCGGTGATTTGTTTTGGGGCATTGTTCGATGATCGGAGAGAACTCTCGCTCCCCTTCGTGAGATAGAGGCGTCGGTAGTAGTCCTCGATGGTGTGTTTGATCTGGTTTGGGTAGGAGACCCAGGTTTCTCCCGCAGTCTTGAGACGGGTAATCCTGTTTCTCTGTCGTCTTTGGATCGTGGTGGCATGGAAGAATTTTGTATTTCTGTCGCCCCATTTGAGCCATTGGATCCTCGACCTCAGCCCCCAGTACATCTCCTCATGCCTCCAAAGATCTTCTATCTCACTCTTAATTGCCTGAACTTTGGGTCTTTCATGGAGATAGTTGTTGCTGTTGATAAGGGCTTGTAGTTCCTGTTTTAGAAGAGATATCCTCCGCTGCCCATTGGGGAAGGTTCTTCTACTCCATGCCCTTAGAGCCTTAGTCACAGTTCGCAATTTGAGGGGAAGGATTCTGTCCTGTGCTGGGATTGACTCCCATGCAGCCTTGATTATCTCCATGCATTCGGCTTTCTCAAGCCAAAAGGATTCAAACTTAAAAATTTTTCGTCTTCTCACCCCTGTCAACTTGTAGTGCCATCAGTAAAGGGCTGTGATCAGAACCTAATGCAGGTAGGGCAGTAGTTTCAGCTTCCGGATACAGGACACGCCACTCCACCGTGCATAAAGCCTTGTCCAAGCGCTCTTTTATGTTAGCTGGCCCTTCTCTGTTATTAGACCAAGTGAAGGCACATCCTTTGCTTTCCATGTCCATGAGGGAGCAGTCGTTTAGTAAGTCCCTGAAGGCTGTCATGCGGGCTCTATCAGCAAAGCGAGGCTCCCTTTTTTCCCAGTGGAACAAAATTTCATTGAAATCCCCCAAACAAACCCGGGGTAGTCTTAGTGAGGAGCGATTTGTCGGAGTTCATCCCAAAATTCGAGTCTTCGATTAAGGTTGTAGGGAGCATGGAGAAAAGTGATTTGCATAGCTTTCCCATCTTCCCGGTTCTTGCACGTGAGGTGCATGTGATGGTCCGAGTAGGATTTCTGTACAAGATCCACTCGGTCATCCCAAAATGGCCGGACCTCCGGCCGTGCCCCTCGAGTTGACAACTTCGCGGTAGGGGAAGTTCGGTCTTCTTTAATTCTTTGAAGTGCAGGCTCTTGGTTCTTGGTTTCCATCAAAAAAGTTATAGCGGGTCGGTGCAAAGCCACAAGGGCTTGTAGTTCTTGAACTATCAGGGGTGTACCCACCCCCTGACAGTTCCAACACAGTATGTTCATTTATCCTGGGGTGGCATTTTAGGGCCAGCCACCATAGCCCAGTCAGAGGAATTATCAGTTGTTCCAATAGGGGTCTCCAGAAGTTGGGATTCATCCAACCAGTCAGTAGTAGAGGGCTTGTGTTTGTACGGGCTGAACCGTCGTTGTTTTTTGCCCGATGGTGTTTTGGGCCCTTGCACTCCTTTTTTTTGGGGGGACAGCATGGGCCCGGGGGAGGGTTGGGTAGAGGGGGTGCGGGGAGTAGTAAAACTTCCTTGCCGACTCTTTGAGGGGGGCTGTGATTATGGGCTCGCCTGCGGGCACAAGCAATTGGAGAGTCCTTCCCCCGACCCGAGCTAGGCTTTGGGTTGCGGGGAGCTTGCCCTATCCGCATCCTGCAGCAAGAGTATGGGTGGGGGTTGTCTTGATTCTCTCGGGACCATATCGAGTCATGGGAGCTGTCCTCGGGTGATTTTCCAGCGTAGAACACATCCCAAAAGGGGCTGTGATCTCGGACTTCGCGCGCAGCCAATTTCCAAAGCAGCTAGCCATCTTCGTATCAAATTTTGATTCATCATAGGGTATGGTTTTGCAAGAAGTCGCATAGTGTCCCAATTTACCACACGAGTAGCAGTAGAAAGGGAGCCTTTCATACTTAAAGTCCAACCAAATTTTCTTATTACCATGGGTTGTTGGATGCCCTACGATGAGCTCCGCTGCTATATCGAGCTCAACTTTGGCCTTCCCCACTCTTTGGGCCACCGGGCCTTTTTCCTCTACTTTGACTTCAACTACTTTGCCAATCCTGCTTGCAATTTTGTGCACGATGCCTTCTGATTTCCATTCAGAGGGAAGTCCTAAGATTCTTACCCAGAAGGCACACGTTGTAAACTTGTAACAGTGACTGGGCGTGTTCGGCTCCCACGGTTTCAGGAGGAGTAAGTGATTTGAGAAGCACCAGGGCCCCCCATTTAGAACTCTTTGTTGATCTATTTCGCTGTGAAAATTGAAGCAGAAGACCCCATTTTCCATAGGTGTCATAGCAACGTTATCTAATCTCCAGGCCTTTCTCATGGTTGTGATCAAGGCTTGGTGATTTAGGCTAGGATTTAGCAAAATTTTGCCCATCAATGAGAATCTACATTCCACTAGTTTATGTTCTGAGAAGTCTTCATCCCTGATTTCCAATTCTTGTGTGTGCAGGAGCTTACCCAGCTTATTGCACAAAGTCTCCAGCGATCAAAGGCTTCGCCCTCGATGCCATGAGTTGCGATGAAGAGAGGAGGCCCTGCCCGCAGCAGGGGTTGCTCTGGCTCACGTGCGAAACAGGGGGTCACTCCCGGAGGATGCGTCCTGCCGGGTGAAGCTACGGCGGGAAAGGGGAACGCACTAGGGTAGGCTTACGTGCTAGGGAGGAGGACACGCCACAACATACGGTTGGGGGTGGGTGTGGGGGCGAGAACAAATGGTGTGGGTGAGTGGGGCTCGGGGATGAATGCGGGAGGGGTTAGGGCGAGTAAGAGGGGACATTGTGTTATGGGTAAAGCCAAAGAAATCGAGAGGTTCGGTGGGGGGTTGCTATCCTTTGTGTAACTACAATGCGGCTCGTCAATGGTGGGGTTTGCCAAGGCGATGGGCAGCAGGGGTTTACCTTGAAAGGACTAGGGCAGCTATTTCACGCCGCAAAGAAGAGGTTTTCGAATGAAGAGGCCTCTTCGCTGGTAGTGGGAGTGGTCAGGGCATCCATGGAGAGGAGGTGGAGGGGATAAGTGCTGCTTTGTCGAGCTAAATGGGGTTCCTCCAGTTGACGGGGCAGCAGGGGTATACCTTGGAGGAGCTAGGGCTGAGCAAGCTGGGGTGGAACTAGCTATTACACACAGCAAAGGAGGAGGTTCTTGGGAGGAGAGGCATCATCGTTGGTAGTGGGTGTGGTCATGGCATCCATGAAGAAGAGATGGAGAGGATCCATGGCTAGGGTTTAAGCAAAAGCTGCACAGAGGGCAGAGAAAGAAGCTGCACAGAGGGCAGAGCATAGAGGTTCCCTTACTAAAAGTCTACAAGGTGTTTTCTCATCTCTATCAAGAACAATTAGAGACACCGCTGAGTCTTTCCATCTTGTCAAGAGGATTTTCACACGTCTTTTGGGCCAAAAAGCCACCATCACGTGTTTGCTTCGGTGCTCACACTCCTTTTAAGCTTCCACATTTCTTGAGATAAGGGATCCGTTAAGGAAAGATCCCTCGATGCCTTCTTTCTACCCTAATGAACGTGAACGGGAGTGAGATACAACAGCATAGACTGATAATATTTTGTAATCCTTATAATCCTTGAATCAAATCGAGCCAACCTTCTTAATCTCTTTTTTGGGTTTTTTTTTCCTTTCTTCTTCATTTTACCGATGGCCGGCTATCGACCATGGCCAATCTAGCTGGCTTCACCTAGGCGAGGGGAGCCCTCCCCCAAGCCTCCCCAAGCGAGGCTAGCTTGCTCAGCCATCATTAATAGGAAGAAGAAAGGGGAAAAAAGAAGAAAAAATTCAAAAGAAATACTAAAATATTATTAAAAATTATCTATGTTAGTATGGGTTGTGCTACTTAAAACAGCTAGCATCCACATTAGTGAATTTCGGCAAAATCGTCTATGGTCAGCCATCATTGTTGTGGTCATGTTGTTGTCAGGGTTGAGCCATCACCACAATTCTAGGTTGCCGATGCCTTGCCACAACCATCGTTGATCGAACCCCATGTAGGCTTACTTCGCATAGGCCCTACAAGCTTTTCGCAATTAATTTTGCTAAAATATGGTCCACCTATTATCATAGTGTCAAGGCACCGTTACTTTAGCTAGAATTAAGTTGCTGCTGCCCAAATGAATGGTATACCAACATATACTGTTCAGAGGAGCAAATTTTTATTTGCTCGAAAACAAGCAATTAATTACTATAAGTATTACATCAAAAGAAAAAAATTGAGATAAAAGTAAAGGTATACCTTAAAGTCAAGAATCGAACATTGTAAGACGTCTACTGTTTGCACGGGCTCATTATTGGCAAGAGATAGTCATTTATGTATAGTTCCTTATTATTATTGCCGTTAAGTAAGTTTGAATTTAAATTTTGGGTGCGTTTGTTTTAATGAAAGTAGTTTCTTGGAAAGTGTTTTCCGGACTTTCCGCTGTTTGTTTTTCCAAAAACGATTTGGTCAATAGAAAATACTTTCCAGTCAACATAAATATTATGCATTATTTTAGGAAAATGAATTCATGTGCATGGGAAGGGCAAAACGCTTTCCTTCTTTATGAGGTCTTTAGGTCCTTCCCTTTTTGTTAGTTTAAATGTTATTCAATCATTTTTTAAATACGATCCAAACGCCTGAAAACATTTTCAATCACATATAATCAAACACAAGAAAACTAATCATTTTCATGGAAAATTATTTCCCGGAAAACATTTTCCAAAAATGGTACAATTTCTACGAAACAAACGCACCCTTTATGTACTTATCGATCGGATTGTTTTAATCATTACATTTTACTTATTTTTGTTATGTGAATTTCCTTATTTGGCAACATTATTTTTGTTTGTTAAGATTTCCTCCACATTATAAGTAATCTATCTATTTCAACTAAGGAGAAACTATTTGTGAAATCACATTGACTTCTCCATTGTCAAGGTTTTAAGTTAATATTTTAAATAGTGATATACCTTGAAATAACTTAATATCGAACTAGAAAATCCTTTGAAAAAAAGTAATTTACTCATGAGTTAAAAATATTAAATAATACACAGCGATTTGGTTAATTCATTAACAATATCTTCTGATCATTATATGTATAACAAGTGTGATTCGGTGGTGTAGGAACGTGTGCTTGAGCACAAAAACTGTTTTGGTAGATGTGAATAATAGTAGTCAAGGTCCTCCACTTGCTATTTCATCTTTCTGGGAAATATCTTGGGCAACTTCCCTAAAAGTCACATTGTATGATCTTCATCGGCAGTTTCCACGGATCCAGTGAAGGGGGTAGAATTACCAAGAACATCAAGCTTGGCCAGCAATGACAAGTCCAATGCTTGCATAGAGAGAGAGAGAGAGAGAGAGAGAGAGAGAGAGAGAGAGAGAGAGAGAGAGAGAGAGAGAGAGAGAGAGAGAGAGGCATGAGTCCATTGTCGGAGCCAATGAGGTTACCTCTGATCGTAGAGGCCGGAGATTTCAAGAAGGCAACGGCAACCAAGTAATGCATTGAGCTTTGCATCTGATGTGCTCGCACCTATACATAAATGTCTCCGCGTGATCGTATAATGTACGAGATAGGCGAATGCAGATTGAATAAGAGAAGGAATATCCATTACATATGTGGAAACTATGTTTTTATATATGTTCTTTTTCAGTTTGACCCGTGTGTTGTCCGCATTTCGGATCCACGACCATCATGCGCGTAAGAACCGCATCGGTCGTCGTCCTTCAGGTGTGAAATCAACCCACGGTTTCTCCATCCACCGACCCTCTCCTCTTCTTTAAGCTTGTGAAATCAACCCACGGTTTCCGCGGATCCAGTGAAGGGGGTATGATCTTCTGCGTTTCAGCTCCTATTTCATCTTTCTCTCATTTCTTCCTACAGTTCAAGTCAAATAATTGAGCCCGAAATTGTCCCTGAGTGAGGGGGTCATCTTCCTGCCTTCTTCCCTCTCACTTTTTGTGCGGAAATTTCCTTGCTAAAAACTTACAAGGTGTCCCCTCATCCTTATCAAGAACAGTGAGAGATCCCACTTCATCTCTCCAGCCCTCTTCCATCATCACAAACTTCACCTCGTCTCAAGTATTCTTCACGGGTCTTTCTTTTTGCGCAGAAAGCCGTCACGCATTTTCTTCAGTGTTCTTACTCCTTTTGAGCTTCGACATTCTCAATATAAAGGATCCATGAAGGGAAGATCCCTCCACGCCATCTTTCTAGCCTTGTGAGTGTGAGTGAGATCCAAAGGGAAATACTTATATTATTTTGTAATCCTTGAATCAAATCGAGCCCATAGAGCCAACCTTCTTAATCTCCTTTTCTCGTTTTTGTCCCTGAGTTCCTGATACATGGCCTCTTTAAAACAGAATTACGATGTGTTCTTGAGTTTCAGAGGCACGGACGTCCGCAACAATTTTCTCAGTCATCTCTACACAGCTCTGGATCATAATGGGATACACACTTTTGTGGATAGCGAGGAGCTCAGGAAAGGAGAGAAAATATCGCTGACGCTTGTGAGGGCGATCGAGGAATCACGCATTGCGATCATCATTTTCTCTCAAGACTACGCTTCCTCGCGATGGTGTTTGGAAGAGTTGGTGAAGATCATGGAGTGCAAGGCACAAAAGGGGCTGATTGTGTTGCCAGTGTTTTACAAAGTGGAACCTAGAGAAGTGAGAAGGGCTTATAAGAGAAACATGGCTAAGCATGAGACCAAGTTCAGGAAGGATTCGAAGATAGTGGAGGGATGGAAGAAGGCTCTCTTCGAAGCCGGTAGCTTGTCCGGGTGGCATATTAATGATGGGTTAGTAAATTGATGTGACATGCTGATTTGTCTTTGTTAGCTGGTGATTGTTTGTTATATGTCAAACCGCATGCAATAAACTAACATTGAAAGCTGATTGATATTGTCAAGTCAGTCTTTTGAAATTTGATTGAAGATACGTAGCAAAGATATACTAGACGGCAGACTCAAAATGCGAATAACCAAAACTTCAAGCTAGTAGATTCTTTGAATTCGATTCTTACCGTGTGGATAATGAGAACTTTTTGTCTTCGATATAAGTGTGGTTAATAGTTCCTTAGTCATTATTGTCTTCGGGCGCAGGTTCTTCATAATTTTCCTTGGGCAAATGTTGGGGCAGGTTCACCATATGTGTTCATTTCTTTTCATCTTGTTATTTGCTCACCTTCTTATGTCATTTTCCTCTTGACGTTAGAGGTAGAATTCTTACTATGGCTTTGAAATGCTGAAACACATTTCTCTTTCTTTTGAAAACTTATTAGAGATGAAGCGAAGCTCATACAAGGCATTGTCGAGCAAGTGTCAAGTCATCTAGAGCGAACACCCTTACATGTTGCTACGTATCTAGTCGAAATAGGTTCCCGAGTTCAAGAAGTGATATCATTGTCGCAACAAGTGTTGGATGATGATGATGTTCTCATGATAGGTCTATGGGGACCTGGAGGCATAGGGAAGACGACGCTTGCCAAAGTGATATATAATACTATTGAGAGACAGTTTCAGGGATGTAGTTTTTTGGCGGAAGTTAGAGAAACTTCATGCAAAAGCAATGGTCTAGTGGATTTGCAAGAAATACTTCTATCTCAGGTCTTATCTCCTAGACATCCAATGGTCTACAGTGTCGATGGAGGAATTAGTTTGATAAGGGAAAGACTTTGTTGCAAGAAGGTTCTTTTGGTTCTTGATGATGTTGACCAGTTGCGTCAACTGAATGCATTAGCTGGAGAAGGCAATTGGTTTGGCAAAGGAAGTAGAATCATTATAACATCAAGGGATAAGCATTTGCTCATTTCTCATGGCATAAAGTGTGTGTATGAAGTTAAACCTTTAGACCATGATGAGGCACTAGACCTTTTTGTTTGGCATGCCTTTAAAAACAGCAAAAAATCTGAAATGAGAAAGGATCTCATAGATAGAGCACTACATTACGCTAGCGGCCTTCCATTAGCTCTCGAATTGTTGGGCTCGTTCTTATGTGGAAGAAACGAAACTGCATGGGAAAGTGCGTTGCTTAAACTCTCCAAAAGTCCTAACCAAACTATCAATCGAGTTCTGAAGACAAGCTTCGATGGATTAGAGGACGATGAGAGGGAGATTTTCCTCGACATTACTTGTTTCTTTAAGGGAAATGGTTTAGAATATATCAAGAAAGTTCTCAACAGTTGTTATGACTTTGACACAACTATAGCAATAGAAATTCTCATTGAGAGGTCCTTGATAAGAGATGAGCATGGGACCTTGCAAATGCATGATTTGGTTCAGTTGATGGGGAAGAATATTGTTAATCAGGAATGTCCCAATGATCCTGGGAAACGCAGTAGATTATGGCTTTTTGAAGACGTCTCGGATGTTATACATGGCAATACGGTAAAAGATGTTTATGTAAATTTTGCTTGATCTCAATTTTTATATTACTTTGATTTGAATAGTATTGTTTAAATCTCGATGGAAATTTTTGTGACGATTGAATTTGCTATGTTATGGACAGGGAATGAATGCAATAAAGGCTATAGTTTTGGACTTGCGCGAACCAGAAGAGATATCTATAAGTCCCGATGTTTTCACAAATATGAAAATGTTGAGACTACTCGTTTTGCTTGGAGTGCATATCTCTTCACAAGATCCCATACGTCTCCTTAATAATCTAAGATGGCTTGAATGGCCCAATGCCCCGTATCTAGAATTTGGCTTTGGTCGAAAGAAACTTGTTGGACTTGATGTCCATTTTAGTCATATTAGACACTTAGGAGCCAAATTTAAGGTAAGCCATTGCAATGATTAGGTTTCCCTTTTTTGTAGCTATAAAAATTTGTAGAGCTTAATGATTATACTGGTATTCTGTTTTTTTTTTTTTTGGCAGGATTTTGTAAAGCTGAAGTACATTGATTTTAGTCATTGCAAGTTCCTGGTGAGTGTTCCTGAACTTTCACTGGTTCCAACTCTGGAGAGCTTGAATCTTGAAGGGTGCAACAGCTTGGTGGAACTTCACCAATCCATCACACATCTCAACAATTTAAAATTGTTGTCACTACGTTCTTGCTCTAATCTCAATGTCTTTCCTAACACACTCAATGCAAAATCTCTTCAAACCCTTGATCTCTTTGGTTGCTCTAAACTTGAGAACTTCCCTGAAATACCGAGAAAGATGGAACATCTAGAAGAACTTAATCTAGGAAGGACGGCTATTAAAGAACTCCCTGCATCAATCGAAAATCTTCTCTCTGTGAAGAAAATGCATTTAAGAAATTGCAAAAACCTCACAAAGCTCCCATCAAGTATTTATAAGTTGCAAAATCTTGAGCATCTGAGTCTTCAAGGCTGCTCCAATTTGGTCATGTTTCCAAAGGAGGATTCGACTGATCCTAATGGCAATTTGGGATTCTCAAATTTACACCACCTAGAACTTGGTGGTTGCAATCTCTTAGAAGTAGAGTTCCTTAATTGTTCTTCTAGTTTTCCCAAATTGGGGCACCTAGATCTTTTTGGAAACAAATTCACTCATCTGCCGACATGCATCACCAAATACAATTATCTAGAACACTTGGGTGTTTCTAATTGCAAGCAGCTACAAAAGATTCCTCAGCTTCCGCCAAATTTGCATATACTAGATGCAAAAAGTTGCAGATCTCTACAAGAATTGCCAGATTTGTCGGATCTCTCCTCCAACGGCCTACACGTTGACTTCTCTTCATGTCGTGAATTATTCCGCAAAAGGGCAAATATAGCCGATGTGTTATCGCCCAAGGTTATACTCTCTCTCTCTCTCTCTCTCAAGCTACACTGACTTTTAATGCTTGATATGCGAACTATTTGTATGATAGGATTTCCCGAAGATGAGATACGTTGACATTCTCCTGAATGGAAGAGAGATGCCAGAATGGTTTCACCACTGTAAAGACAGTTCCATATCTTTCATGGTTCCTGGGGACTTGTCTGACAAGTTCTTAGGACTAGCACTCTGTATTGTTCTTCACCCGAGGGAAGGAAAAGCGGTCGATGGTGAATGGGAAGTCGATATTAATGTCGATATCAATAATCACCAGGGGTTTTTTGCCGGTTCAAGATGGTTTCCTTCAATGAAATCTGATCTTGTGTGGATTAAATATCTCCCACGCAGTGAGCTGCATAAAGAAAGGGAGCTTCCGCGAGACGATTGGAATCATTTTCAAGTTAGCCTCGAAGTACCAGAAGGAAGATTGATTAAGTGTGGATTCCGTCTCATAAACGAGCAACAGGAGGATGATCTCAGGATCGTGCCCCAACCCCATCAGACGAATGAAACAAATCGGTCTTCGGAGGAAAGAGACTCAGAAGAAGACAATTGGATGAGCGATGTGGAAGAAGAAAGTTTATGGGAAACAGTGGATGATTTTCGCGAAGAAGAAAGGAAATGGGAGGTGAAAGTTGGTGTGGTGCTGCCTCAGAAACCTGTCGAAGTCACGACTTAGAGAGGAAGCTATACTTGGGGTCATCCTACAGAATAAGAAAATAAACAAAAACAGGGTCGTCTCTCTCATGCTTTTCCCCTTTTTCCGACTCTACTGGATGATCTTAAATGTCTGCAGTTCAAAAACATTATGAAATACAGGTTGCACGTCATGCTACTGGCATGGTTGAGGAGCTTTCTTTTTCCCTCTCTTTTTTTTGTGATATGTGATGTGGAGTGCATCAGTACGGAATTAAGTTGATGCTTGTTGAATGATCACAGCCTTCCAAGTTGCTCCGTGAAACTCGTTACATAGACTTTTATCACCTCTCATTATCTAATCAATGATATGCCAATTCTTCATACTTGATAAGTTTTGCTCAATTTGGGGTTTTGTTTGTTTCATAAAATATTTTTCGAATTTTTTGATGTTCATTTTACGATAAATGAATTAGTTAGAAAAAATATTTTTCATCGATGAAAAAAAAAATTTATGTCTTTTTTTATCTCATTTTTTTCACCAAACAGATTTTCCTTTTATTTTTTTCTTTTTAGAAAATCGATTTTTAATTATTTTTGTTTATCTGTTTTTTCCTTTTCTTTCTTTCTTTTTCCTTTTTAGTTTTTTTCTTTATCTGAACTAAATCTGCTCCTCCGTCACCCCTTCTCTCTCGCCGCCGTTCTAAAGCCATGAAAGCCGCCCGAACCACCACCACCACTGTCCCGGAGCTCCTCCACCTCTGCCTTCTCTTCCTCTTCGTCCACACCTGAACGCGTTTCCGCAGATCTTTCTTCTCCTGCTCCTTCGAATCGTCTCGTTTCCTCCAGAATCTCTCTCTTCTTTGATTCTCTCTCTTTCTCTCTCTAGCGCGCGGTCTTTCATGGCGTGGCTCGAGAGCTTGACGGAGGACTTGCTCGTCTGCATCTACAAGGGCCTCGCCTCCGACGCCGATCGCAAGTCGTGGCGGCTCATGTGTCACGACTTTCACCGGATCGACGCCCTCACTCGCTCCTCCCTCCGCGTCCTCGGCGTCGAGTTCCTCCAGTCCCTCCTCGCCAACTACCCTCGCCTCTACACGCTAGACCTCTCCATCTGCCCCTTGATTGACGACGGCGCCGTCTTGCTGCTGCTGCTGAGCCGGGGCGCGCCGATTCTGTTCCCGCGTCCACGATTCGCTAAGCTCGTCTGTGGTTGATCGCCGGCCGCTGCTAGGGCCGGCGACTGGCTAGTGAAGAAGAAAAGAAAAAGAAAGAAAATATTAAAAACAATTTTAAAAAATAATAAAATAATAAAAATGATTAAAAGGGATGTATAGAAGAAGAGATTTTCCTTACCAAAGAAGAGTAAATATTTCCGCTTCATTTTCACATTTTGATCGAGTACACGAAAATATGGCTGTTTTTTTGAAAATATTTTTCCCGAAACGAATGGATTCTAACACAATATCCATCTTTTTCGAATGGGCAATCTGATTGTGTCAAAGACTAGAAGACTAGTTGGTTCCTCTGTTGTTACTAGGTAGGTTACACTCTCCCACTTCCTTTAATGTTAACCAGACACATCACTTTACTCCTATGTATCTCATCAACACTGCTTGGGATCCAATCATCTTAATTTCTATCGGAACCAAAGAACAAGAGGGAGAGGTAGATGATCATGGAATATAGCCATCAATTGGCATAAAGCGAACTTGCACAATCGGATAAGAGGAGTCAAAAGGTTTCTGATTTAGCTCGGTCTTTTTTGATTATGGAAGTAATATTGTTGGATGATCTACACGGAAGTATATTTACACCATAGCGTATTATCTTTTCATTCCTTAAAATTCGATCCTCCAACTTATTTCTTTTTATTTTTATATTAATTAATGAAAGAATTTTGTTAACGAGTGCCTTAATAACACTTATTAAGCACTCAACCGACCAAATTTTACGGTATTTAATGCGCAGATTGTCCTTACCACGACCCTGTCAAATAGTAAGTGAACAGACAAAAGCAAACCTTCGAGCGGGGGCAATGCAGTGGAATTATGATCCAGTTCAAGTTCAAAGTTGCAATGCCAGGTTATCTCCACGTCAGATGCAAATCCAAACTCCTCTATCCTTTCGAACGACGTCGCATAAAAGCTTCATCCTTCCTCACCGCTCTCCGTCCCAAGCCAAGCCAAGACGCCGTTGACTCATCAGTCTGTCCTCTCTCTCTCTTTCTCTCTCTGACTAATCATGCCTTCTTCAATGGCGCTGCTGAACCTCCGTCGCAACCTCCATGGTCGAACCTCCTCGCTCCTCCAGGCGAGGCTGTTCTCCCGTTCGCCGAAGGTGGCGGCGGCGGCAGCGAAGCGACGGGCCTCGGAACCGAAGCCCGTCGAGAAGATACTGGTGGCGAACCGAGGCGAGATAGCTTGCAGGATCATGAGGACGGTGAGGAGGCTCGGGATTCGAACCGTCGCCGTCTACAGCGATGCCGATGCCGGTTCTCTCCACGTCAGGTCCGCCGATGAGGCCGTCCGCATCGGTCCTGCTCTGGCTCGCCTCAGTTACCTCAGTGGAGCGTCCATCATCGACGCCACGCTTTGCGCCGGTGCTCAGGTGAGGGGTTGAGAACTAATTCCCTGCTGGTCGAAACGCGTGTAATCTCTGCGATTAGAGGCTGCGGGATTTCGCATGTGGCATGGCAGCATGTTTGATTCTGGTTTGGGAGAAATGGTCGGGTTCGTTAGAGCGATGGTTGTTAGCTTGGAGTGAATGGTATTGGTGACGGTGGAGGAAAGTTGTGAGGTTGTGAGTTTCGAGTATTGGAGCTCAGTAAATCCCATTTAGTGTTGCCCCCGTTAACGTTAACTTACTGTTACTCTACAACATCGTGATTTTTAGACGAACGCTATCCGGATGAATGCTGAGGGAGCATTTCTCTGTGTCAAATTGTTTCCAAGTCTGTGGACGAATTAACATTTCCCAATTGTTTCTTGTCTTTATGTGTGTTGCTCCAAATCCCAAGTTAGGTGGCCTTCTGTTGGCTGAAAGAGCAGTTGAAGGGTTATGGATATCTGCTCTATATTAACTGAATCTCTATTAATTTATTAGATCGCAATTGCCTAATCTCTCTCTTTTTTTCACTTTTTTCTTCCTTTTAGCGATGGCCAACCATCAACCATCACCAAGCCAGCTGGCTTCACATGGGCGAGGAGAGTCCTCCCCCAGGTGAGGCTAGCTCACCCGGCCATTGCTTGTGGCCGGCCATAAGTAATAGGAAGAAGAAAAGGACAAAAAAGAAGAAAAAATTCAATAAAATATTAGAATATTATTTAAAATTATCCATATTAACACTTGTCGTGCAACTTCAGACAATCGATATCCATATTAATGAATTCTAGCCAAAATTGCCTATGACTGGCTATCGTTGTTGTGGTCATTCTGTTGTCGAGGCCGAGCCATCACCACAATTCTAGGCCCTCAATGCCCTGCTGCAATTGTGTTGATTGAATCCTATGTAGACTTGCTTCACATGGGCCCCACAAGCTTATAGCAATTAATTTTGCTAAAAGATGGCGCACCTTTTATTATAGTGGCGAGGCACTATACAGCTAAAATTGAGCCGATGCCACCCTAGATGTATGGCAAAACAACATGTATTGCTCAAACAAGCAAATTTTTTTGGGGGTCGAAAACAAGCAATTAATTTCTATAAGTACTACATCAAAAAAGTAAAAGTTGGGACAAAATCATAGGTATACCCCAAAGTCAAAAATCGAACGTTGTACGACATCTTCTATCTGCACGGGTCTGTCATTGGCAAGAGAGAGTCGTTTATTGATAGCTCCAATCATAGCCATTAAGTAAATTTGACTTTAAATTCTATGTATTTATTGATTGAATTTAATCATTACATTTTACTTATTTTGGTAATGTGAATTTCCTAATTTAGCGGCATTATTTTTTAGCATTAAGGTTTCCTTTACATTATAAGGAATCTATCTATTCAACTTAGGAAAAAATATTTGTGAAAACTCATTGCCTTCTCTATCGTCAAGGTTTTAAACCAACATTCTAAATATCAATGTACATTGAAATAACTTAGTATCGAATTAGAAAGCCCTTTGAAAAAAAAGTAATCTACTCACAAGTTAAATTTGAAATAACTTAGTATCGATATACCTTGAAATAACTTAGTATCGAATTAAAATTGTATTACTTTGAAGAATTTTATGATATCATTAACAGATTATATGTGATTATATTTTGATTTGATTATTTTACTAATTTTGTAATTTAGTTATTTTTTAAATGCATTTTAAATTACTAATCCAGCCTAGAGCATAGGAACGCATGCCAATTGATTACACATTATACTTATGATATTGAAACAAATATTAGAGAATCACTTTTTTTTCTTACAATAATAAATAAAAATACTACTTTTATGATCTGGAGCATCTGCGCGATTTAACATATTATCAATATACTCCCAATCACCATGACCCATCCTCCAAAAACATCACGTTTCATTAGTCCAAGTCACCGAAATTTGGACCATAGCCTTGTTAGCCATTGTTGTGATCATGCCATTGTCGAGGCTGAGCCAAGGCTTCCTGGGTTACCGATGCTCTGCCACGACCATCCTTAATTGAACTGGCTTGCTTCGCATAGGCCTCCCGACCCTGTGTCTTTTGCCTCCCTATTTTGATCGCTCTTATGTGTTATCTCTCGTTTCTAATTATGTAAAGGAAACGGAAGTTCCTTTTCTTGTAATGATGCATTACATTTTTTTCCCCTCAAAAGCATCCTTACTTCCTATGTAAATTGTAAAAAAAAAAAAAAAAGATTCGCAGATGGCAAAATCAAATCTGCACCTAACTTGCACTGATTTAATTAGTATAATGTTAATGACTACCGAGGAGTAAAGTGAAGAAAATAATTAAGGAAAAATTTATAATTTTTCTAATCTGTTTATTGCTAGAGAAAAAGGAAAACAAAAAAGGAAAAAAATCTATTTGATTACCTCATGTTATACACAAAATGACACGCTTCATTGTGGCTCCAAAAAAAAAAACACTGTTTTTATCATGGACGAATCAATTTGTGATGTGCAAGAAACCTTTTTTTTTTTAATAACCAAACAAAATCAGCATCTTGAATTTTTTTTAATAACCAAACATAATTAGTATAACGTTAATGACTACCGAATGTTTGACTGCTTTCATCGTAAATGCGCAAATCACGATATTACATGAGAATCGCCAAAATCGAAAAGAGCAGGGAATATTGACAACGAAATAAAACATTTCTAGAATATCGATTTCCCGAGAAAAAAATTATAAAGCGAATTTCTATAAATTTTAAACTTCAAATTTTCGTCTTAAATAATTATATATATTGATATTATTTCTAATAATCACATAAAATAATAATTTTGAAATTTAAATTCAATCACCATTGATAGTATTTATAATAATCACATAAAATAATTTTGAAATTTTGAAATTTAAATTCAATCACCATTAATCAATCTTTAATTCATGTTAATTTCCTAAAATGGTCAAGTTTTCTTTTTCATTAATTGATTGTTTGCATTTTTCGACATGCTCATATGCGCCTTCCTATTTTGCTTGCTATTATGTATCATCTCTCACTTCTAATTATGTTAAGGAAAAAGAAGTTCCTTTTTTTTTTTCTAATAATAGCTTCCTTTTTTTTCCCTCAAAAGTATCCTTACTTCTTATGTAAAGTGTAAAAAATATATATAACAAAAAATTGTAAAATAAGATTTCACAGACAGCAAAATCAAATTTGCGCCTAACTGGCACTAATTTAATTAGTATAACGTTAATGACCACCAAGGAGTAAAGTGAAGAAAACAATTAAGGAAAAAATTTCAATTTTTCCAGTCTATTTATTGCTAGAGAAAAATGAAAAATGAAAAAAATCTATTTTTTATGTATTGTGTTATGCACAACAGTGCCTCAAGAATTGATTTATTCCAAATAAAGTACAAATTGACTCATTTCATCGTGGCCAAAAATAAAAAATAAAAGAACAATGATTTTATCATGGACGCATCAATTTGTGATATGCAAGAAACCTTTTCCTATAACCAAACAAAACTCACGTCTTGAATTTTCATATGATTTATTAGTCAAAGTCTCGCTCACACAATCAATCCTCCTAAAAACAAGAATGTGGAAAAATCAAAGAAAATGAGAAAAAAAGAAAAGAAAATACTAATTGCGCTTACCTTTAATCCTCTTAAATAAGAAATAAGAATCATCAAGGGACAAAAAGGGAAAATGAAGAAGAAGAGGAGAAAACTTCGCTCATCATTCCAAAGCTGAAAAAGTCATAAAAGGCGTAGTCTTTAATTGCTTGCACCATAATTCATCATGGACAAATAAGCTAAAAGATATCATGGAATCACAAGTGAGTACAAAAGAACTGCGATAACATAACGAAGGAGACAAGATTCCCCTTAGAAGAAAGATTGATATTTACTAGGATAGAAAAAAAAATATTATCGTGAAGCATTTGAATCATCTCTATAGAAAGAAATTTTTGACAAAATCGTCCAAAGAGATAGCATATATACATATATGTATATATCTCCAAATTTGATTTTCTAAAGAAGGCGATTATAGTACAGAAAAAAAAATCGATTTTTAAGATCCAGAATACAGGAGAGATAAAATAGGATTATCGTCCATGGAAAAAAAATAGAAAACAAAAAAGAGGCAAGTCCGGATATACATTCGATTATTTTCCCGAATTATTAGAGGGCATACATGTATTTAATTATATAAATGCGATTAATTAGCTTTAAATTTTCAACGAGCCCCAACCGTTTTCCTTTGCCTTTTGGCATCGCGCACGATTCGGGCACCTTTCCCTTCTTTAATTAACTGGTTCTAACACGGCGATCTCGTGCCGCCACGTCATCCCCTCACGCCACGCAGATCTCGTTCTGACCTCGACATCCCTCGTAGTTCGTGATCGACGGGGAAGGTCAAGATCGAGATCAACGGTGCGTCGTGCCGCCAAACATACCTGACAACGTGCTTGCTTATTCCAAGCAAGGGTCTTTGAGCCCTTCTTGGGGTTTGGAAAGGACTAGCGTGCTAGCTCTTGTGCTCTTACTGTTTTTTCTAAGATGGCGTCACATATACGCATTTCATCATGTGGATGATGTTTTGTTGACAGTTTAACGGTGTTAACGACGATGCGAGTAGTTTGTACAAATTAGGATAATTCAAGGACTACATTGCATAAAACTAGTAAGAGGAGACCGAATTGCACTACTTAGAGGTTTATAACTATGATTAACTTTTTTTTAACAAGCCATATGTTCCTTATAAATTATAAATATTACTCATATACAAAACTAATTAAATACAAATGTAAGTGATGTTCATATTTGTAACTCACCAATCACAAGGATGGTTGAAAAATAGTGTCCTTTAATCGAAAATGAGGAAAACGAAACCCTTTTTAATGACCATGCATTGTATTTTATTTTTGGATTAAATATACCCTTATTGTCCAATATGAGCAGACATAACATGTTTACCACTAGACGTGGATACATAACTGTGTACAAAAAGTTGTGCTTTCTACCCCCGCACACGTGGGGGCTCCCATCTCACTTAAATGGAAAGTGAGTTTCTCCTCTTCTTATGGTCTTAATTCAAACCTTATTGGAGAAGTAAAATCTCAAATGGACTTGGCCGATTCAGGAAATTATGCTTTTAAGATCAGCTATAATGGTTGGACACCACTTAGCTATCATACTAAAAGGAACTCACAACATGTTCGGTTTGGTTTAAGCTAAACCTCCAAAATACTATATTTAAGACTACAATGTTGCAAGTCGCCAAAAAGGCGTATAGTTAAGGGGCGCAATAATTTCGTAGAAAAATATCTTCTTAACATTGATTTTTTATATTGCTTTTTGATATTGAGTGATTAGAAAAAATGTTCATCAGTAACAACATATGTTCAAATATTTTTATTGATAATAATATTTTTTGTTAATTATTTTTTAAGTGGTATAAACAATTAAAGTGAGAAAAATATTTTCCAAATTGTTACAAACATAAGCAGTTTTTTATTCATTGGCAATCTTTTAAACCTGAAATTTCCAATTGGAAATAACAATCCGAGAGAAAATGCAGCGACTTCAGGGCCAGACCAAAGTCAGGAGGCATGATCAAACCTAATGGCATAGAGGCTGAATTTCCTAACACATTTACATACTTTATCTGAATTAAAGAGCTTACTTTACCCTTTATCTTGATTAAAAAATTTAGTAATTTAGATAAATAACATATTATAACAATCTGTGTGGAGGTACAGACTGGCCAGTGACCAAAACTTTGTCGTCCCGCACACCATCTTTTTCTTTATTTCATTTAGAATATAGTTCGAAAACATATTCCATAAATAGTAGGGGCGATTGGGTCCCGGATTGGTCCAGTTTCAAAGGGGAATCGAAAGCCGGACTGGTTTTCAATTTTGGGAACTAGGGACTAGATTGTTTGATCCTAGGACCGGGAACTAGACCGGACCAGACCGTCAATTCTGGTCCGATCTGACTGAATCAGCCACTTTTTTCTACCACTAAAGAATAATAATGCTCTAGTCGATCGATTTGGTTTGGTTCTCGGGCGGTCCCAATAAAATCGATCGCATATATTCCCACATGCTAATCAGTCAAACTACACTTGTGTTTAAGTTTATATATGTGTGTGTGTGTGAGAAATAAAATAGTTTTTTTTTTGAAGATTTATTGCTATTTTTAAGAAATTAAAAGTTATCTTTAAAAAAAAAAGAGTCGATCTGGTTCGGTTGTCTCCGAAATTGGAAACTAGATTGAAAATCATATGTTCCATTTTTATGGAATCGGGAACCGGACTGATGCTTTGGGGAACCGGACCAAATCGGTCATTTAGGTCCGGTGCCCCTTGATTGGGTGGTCCAATATGCTCACCCCGAGTAAATAGAGGAATAAAAAGGAAAATCAAAGTTTGGTAGGGGGGTTATTAGTTAGTGACCGGTTTAGTCATCAGTGGAAGAAAAGGAAAATTAAAAAATAAAAAAGAGAGAGAGAAGAAGAGGAGAGGTTAAATTAATAGTTTTGACATGTTTACATTAACGAAGATCTTTTAGTAACAATAATGATGATGGTAATAATAATAAAGGGATGAAAGTCTTAAAATTTTTAAAAAGTATAATCAAATTTTAAAATTTGTCAAGTTTATACAATCGAGTCTTAAAACTTATTAGCATTTTTCATTTGTCAAGTTGGACAGAGTTAATGGAAGGATTTGACTATATAAACATGATAAATTTTATGATTAGATTATATTTTTAAATTTTTTTAAATTTAGTTATATTTTCGTCATGAATTTTAAAATTTTCAATATATTTATTCATAATTAAAAAAAGGATAGCAGGAAAAATGTAGATAAGAGAGGGGGATGGAAATTTCAGCCGGGGGTGAAAAAATGATGTTGGGTGAAAGGCAGGGTAAGCTCGAGACATAGAATAGTGGGTCAAACCCAATGTTGCAAGGAGTCATCACCAGTTCACAAGGCAAGAGTGCTAGTATAATCATTCTACTAGAGTGGCCTCTTTTCTTATGTCATTCTTCCCCCTTAAAAACGAATTCCCGAAATCGTATGCGAAATCAATCTATTCAAGCCTAATGCTCCGCCTATTTCACAAAAATGAATGATTTTAAAAAAAAAATCCTCAAAATATTTATTCTTACCGCTTGAAATAATTAATTAATGAAAATTAATATCATTATCAATAGCAATTTATATTTAAACATCTTTGTAGATGATTAAAATGTTTTTTTCAGTTATTTTTGTAAAGTATACAAAATTATCATTTTTAGGGAAAAATTTCCAAATAATTCATTTTCTACGAAACAAAAATATTTTCCTAAAAGTGAATGCTTGTACCGTGTAAAATAATTAATCAATGAAAAACATTTTTATTATTAACAATGATTCATGTCTAAACATGTTCATGAGTAATAAACATATTTTTCGTTTATTTATTTTGGTAAGCGATACAAACGATCATTTTTATAATTTTTTTTTCAAATTATTCATTTTTTGCAAAATAAATGGAGTCATTGTTATTACTGAAATATGTAAAAGCAACTTACAAAACCCGTTTGAACACCGCGCCAAACCTAGAGTTTCTGGTAATAGCTCTCTTAAGAAGTTCTGATGTTATGCTTGAATTGACTAGCCCTTATGTCCATCTGTCTTTCTTTGGAAAATCTCATGAAAATTTTGTTGGAAATTTCCGATAATGGGCTTACATTAATTAATTAATTTTCTATTTTATATAATCGGATTAATGGATATTCCAATATATTTTAAACCCTAAAGTGATCTTATTGAATTGGGTTTTAGCATTAATTACGGGTCTAGTTGAGCAAGAAAGTGTGCATTGTATTTAAATGCGTAATGGGAGGGGCCTAGTTGCTAGCTTTTTGATTAGGGTTTCGAAGTAAGTCCTCTAGAAAGCCTATAAAATGGTAGAGTTATACAAATCGCTTAATCCCATTAAAAGATTTGCTAAGCTAAACTGAAATAGGTCATAGAGAGGCAACCGACAAATGACTGATCATATCGGTTGACTGTTTTTAGTCGAGTGAGGCCACGGCTCACCAACGGGTATGTTTAATTCCGCTGTATATATTTGGATTCTCGGAGTTTTACAATCATGTATGAATCGAATTTATTCTTAATTTAATGATTGTTCATATTAAGAAATTTCTACAAATTTCACAAAAATCGCATGTAAATTCTCTTGAACCTAGCCAGTCCAATCGGATTTTTTTGTATGAGGCGAATTTGGATCACCTCTTTTCCTCGATTTCAGGACGGCTTCGGTCCAAAAATTGTTGTTGCAAGATACTAGGATGTCCTTATCATTTTATGTACATAAGCGGGGACTTCAAATATGGAACTCCACTGGTTGCCAAATCTAGTTATGGAAAGTCAAGTTGACCCGTACGCGTCGGTTCGCTTCTTCTATTATTTGTTTCCCCAAGTAGCCTATGCGATATTCAGAACTTGGTGAATCTTTTCTTGTATAAGTGTAGAACCGA
Organism: Angophora floribunda; assembly: GCA_014182895.1. Lineage (NCBI taxonomy): Eukaryota > Viridiplantae > Streptophyta > Magnoliopsida > Myrtales > Myrtaceae > Angophora > Angophora floribunda. Next base: position 10,438,298 of record CM024712.1, on the reverse strand, counting down.
GGGCCAGTACTTTTTTCTGCAAAATAACTTCCGTTCGTCTCATGACAATCTTAAACATAAGTTTCCACCACAAATTCATGTTAGATACATAATAAATCTTGTTATCATCAAGACATTTAAAGGATGTTTTTCCATCAATCTCCCTTTCTGATGATGAAAAAATACGTACCCTGCCCTTCGTTGATAAGTGAATTATAGAAGACAACCAGAATTCTATAGAATCAAGATGAATGTTTGCTTTTACATGCTTATAAATATATATATATAAAAATATATATATCGTCTAAGGAGTTTAAAACAAACTCCCCACTTTCTAAATGATTTATCCCTTGTCTATCACATGAAGAATGAGTTAAACGCAAAAAGCAGCAAGAGACGGAATGTAAGTGAGACACATCAAAAGCATCTACAACCGCCACTTTAAGGTTGAATGGAACTTCTCTCACTCGCGCATTCCTCCTGTTATCTCTAAATCCTGGAACTATTTTGTTTGAGCTGAAGGTTCAAAAGGGCAGATACAGAACTGAAAACTCTCTTTCAGTTATTAATCTGCTTCACTTTAGGATTGATGAAATCACCATAGGTTCCAACACCAACTTCTACCCTTTTCTGAAGCATCTACGTTCTCCAGAGTTACTTTTTTCAAAAGATTTGAGCCTCTCATTAGAAGTTTCTTATGATCTCTAATACGGTTTCCATCGTGCCCATAAGCTCTCTAGGTGTGTCCTCAATCTCATCCATAGTTTCAGGCCAACAAAATGTGTAGAAGTGCCAAGAACCTTCTTCTGCATTTCAGCTCCTACTTCATCTTTCTTTATTTCGTCCTACAGTTTAGTCAAATAATTCAGATTCTCCTTTAATGAGGGGGTCATTTTCTTCCTGCCTTCTTCCCTTTCATATTCTCTTACTCTCACTTTTTGGGTTTCCCAGCCATCTTTTCCATACTATTTTGTATTGAGACTCCCTTACTAAGTCTAAAAGGTGTGTACTCATCTTTATCAAGAACAATTAGAGACGTCGCTTGATCTTGCCATCCCTCTTCCATCAATACAAACTCCACCTCGTCTAAGGTTATTCTTCACGCGGCTTTTTGGGCCAAAAGCCATCCTCACGTGTTTTCCTTACTGCTCCTACTCCTTTCAGCTTCAACATGCTCAAGATAAGGGATCCATTAAGGGAAGATCCCTCTATGCCTTCTTTCTAGCCTCATGAATGTGAGTGAGATCCAACGGGATAGACGGATAATATTCCATAATCCTTGAATGAAATTGAGTCAACAGAGCCAACCTTCTTAATCTCTCTTCATTGTTTTCTCTCCAAGTTCCTTATATATGGCCTCTTCCAAAAGGAATTACGATGTGATCCTGAGTTTCAAAGGCACAGATGTCCACAACAACTTTCGTTAGACATCTTTTTGCAGCTTTGGATTAAAAAGGGATACACACCTTTGTGGATAGCAAGGAGCTTAGGAAAGGAGAGCAAATATTGATGGCGCTTATGAGCGCAATCGCGAAATCGCACGTTGCTATCATCATTTTCTCCAAGGACTATGCTTCCTTGTGGTGGTGTTTGGAAGAGTTGGTAAAAATCATGGAGTACAACGCACATAAGGAGCTAAATTGAACCAAGAGAAGTGAGAGGGGGAAGAGAGGGTTATGGGAGAGCTATGGCTAAGCACGAGTTTGAATTTTGGAAGGATGCGAAGACAGTGAAAAGATGGAAGAAGGTTCTCTTTGATGCCAATAGCTTGCTTGGGTGGTATTTTAATGATGTGTAAGTAATTGATGTGACGCATTGGTTTGCCAATTTTCTTTTTTTCTTTGTTTTTTTTTGTCTAAAGGTTTGCATTGTTAGCTGGTGATTGTTTGTGATATTTCAAATTGCATGCAATAAACTACCACTGAAAGCTGATTGATTGTCAATTCGGTCTTTCGATTGAAGATACAAAGCAGATATATACTAGACAATAGACTCAAAATTTGAATAACCAAAACTTTGAGCTAGCAGATTCTTTGAATTCGACTCTTTGGGAAAGTGTGGTTAATAGTTCCTTAGTCATTATTGTCTTCAGGCGCAAGTTCTTCGTAATTTTCTTGGGCAGATGTTGGGGCAAGCTCACCAAATGTGTTAATTTTTTTTTTATCTTATTATTTGCTAACCTTCTTATGTTATTTTCCTTATGAGGTTAAAGGTTGAATTCCTGTCATGTTGAAATGCTAAAACATGTTTCTCTTTCTTTTTGAGTGCTTATCAGAGATGAAGTGGAGCTCATACAATACATTGTAAAGGAATTATCAATTCATCTGGAGTGAACACTCTTACATGTTTCTAAGTATCTGGTTGCAATTAATTCTCAAGTTCAAGAAGTTATATCACGGTCGAAAAAAGAGTCAGATGATGATGATGTTCTCTCGATAGGCCTATGGGGACCTAGGGGCATAGGGAAGATGACGATTGCTAAAGCAATATGTAATGCTATTGAGAGACAGTTTCAAGGATCTAGTTTTTTTGCGCAAGTTAGAGAAATTTCGAAAAAAAGCAATGGTCTAGTTGATTTGCAAGAAGAACTTCTATCTCAATCCTTATCTCCTGACATCTAATAGTCTATACCGTCAATGGAGGAATTAGTTTGGTAAGCAATGGACTTCATTGCAAGAAGGTTCTCCTAGTTCTTGATGATGTTGACCGGTTGCATCAACTGAAGGCATTAGCCAGAGAAGGCAATTGGTTTGGCAAAGGAAGTAGAATCTTTGTAACATCAAGGGATAAACATTTGCTAACTTCTCATGACATAAATTGTGTGTATGAAGTTAAAACTTTAGACAACAATGAGGCACTAGACCTTTTTGTTCAGCATGCCTTTCCAAATTGCAAAGAATTTGAAATAAGAAAGGATCTCATAGATAGAGAAATACATTATGTTGGCCGCCTTCTATTAGCCCTCAAAGTGTTGGGATCCTTCTATATGTGGAAGAAAGGAATCGGTATGGGAAAGTTCACTGCATAAACTTTCCAAAACTCCTTACTGAACTATTGATCGAGTTTTGAAAACAAGCTTTGATGGATTGGAGGATAATGAGAGGGAGATTTTCCTCGACATTGCTTGTTTCAAAAAAGTACAAAATACATCAAGGAAGTTCTTGACAGTTGTGACTTTGACACAACTATAGGAATAGTAATTCTAAAAGAGAGGTCCTTGATAAGAAATAAGCATGAGACCCTGCAAATGCATGATTCAGTTCATCTAATGGGTAAGAGTATTGTCTATCAAGAATGTCCCAATGATCCCAGCAAACGTAGTAGATTATGGCTTTTTGAAGATATTGAGGACATTCTATGTGAAGATACGATAAAAGTTGTCATGTAAACATTGTTATATTTCATTTTTATGTTACTTTGATTTGGACATTATAATGTGAATCTCAATGAAAATTTTGCGTGACAACTAAATTTGCTTTGTTATGGATAGGGAACGAATGTAGTAAAGGCCATAGTATTGGACTTGCCCACAACAAAAGAGAGAAATATGAGTCCGAAAGAGATAATCATAAGTCATGATGCTTTCACAAACATGAAAATGTTGAGAATGCTCCTTCTGCTTGAAGTGCATATCTTTTCACAAGGTCCTGTTTAGCTCCCCAACAATCTAAGATGGCTCATGGCCCAATGCCCCATTTCTAGAATTTGGCTATGGTCTAAAGAAACTTATTGGACTTGATGTCCAGAAAAGTCATATCAAACAATTAGAAGGCAAGTTCAAGGTGAGTGCTTGTGATGATTAACTTTTCCCTTTTTATAATTATAAATATTTACACAGCTTAATGATGGTTCTAGTATTTTTTTTATTGTAGAATTTTAGAAAGTTAAAGTACATCAATTTCAATCAACGCAAGTCCCTAGTTAGTGTTCCAGACCTTTCGTTTGTTCCAAATTTGGAGAGCTTGAATCTTGATGGGTGCAAAGACTTGGCAAGGTTCACCAATCCATCGCATATCTCGACAAGCTAGAATATTTGTCACTTAAGCTTTGCTCTAACCTCAGTATCTGTCTTAACACACTCAAGACAAAATCTCTTCAAACTCTCGATCTCTTTGGTTGCTCTAAACTTGTGAAGTTCCCTATGATATATTGGGAAAGATGGAACATCTAAAAGAGCTTTATTTAGGAAGGATGGCTATTAAAGAACTCCCAGCAACATCAATTGAAACGGACGACGAGCTTGTTGAAGCACACGGTGGGACCCGCCCAACCAAAGAAATCGGCGGTGGATAGAAGCAAACTGTCAAATTTTGTCTCCATTTGGCTTTGATTCTTGGGGAGGCAACATCGTGATCCCAATGGCCCTTGCTTTTCCCTTCAAATCAAATTCAAAATCATTATGAAATACAGGTTTCCCATCATGCTGTTGAAATGGTTGAAGAAACTTTCTTTTTTCCCTCTCTTTCTTTTATGATTTGTGGTGCAGGTTGCATTAATACAAAATTCAGTGGATGCGTGTTAAATGGCCATGGTCTTCCAAGTTGCTCCATGAAACTTACCACATAGATCCCTGTCACATCTTTTTATTCAATTAATGATGCCAATACTGAGATAGTAAGGATAGTAAGTTTGCTCAATCTAGTGTATGATCATCGTCTTTAGGGAAGGGTTGAGCTAATCATATCAAAAGTTCAAAAGGTCTACACGGGGAAGATTAGTTGATTCCTCTGTTGTCACTAGCTAAATTGCATTTCCTCTCACTTCCTTCAACATTAATTCGACACGTATGTCAACTCTCAAGCTTCAACAACAATTTTGAGCAACTGAAATCTTGTACACTAAAAGACAACTTCAAACAGATCTGAAGCAGCAATGTCATGCACCAACCCCTCTAGTGAAATAGCTGTTTCGTCTTACTGAATCAACATGGCAGCAATGTCATGCACCAATTCCTCTAGTGAAATAGTGGGAAAAGTACCAAAAAAGTCCTAAATCTATTATATTTGTACCAATTTAGTTATAAACTTTTCGATTGGACCAATTTAATCTTAAACATTTTCGTATTATTACCTATTCAGTTCATCCGGCTAATTTAGACTGGAAATTGGTAACATGGATGCTGGCCATCTTATGTGGCATTGCCGGAGAATCTCTAGCACTGACGTTGACGTTTTTAATTAAATTTCAGATTTATTTTTTTTCATTTTTCCTTTTTTTCCTTTTTTTTCTTTGGTCCGTTGCCAGTATTGGCAAGGGCGTCGTGGCCCTCGCTGACCACAGGTGAAGGTCGCCCTTGCTGAATCTAGCGAGGGCAACCCTTGCTGAATCTGGAAAGGGCACGGCCCTCACCTCCAATTGTCACAACTATGTCGTCAAATGTTCTTGCGGTTCTCTCGTTTGATATGCTTTGTGCCTTGAGTGATCTACGCTTCATCTCCAAGGCATGCTGCACTTCGCACTGGTCTCGTCTACTTTTTTTTCCAAATCCGGCGAGGGCCGCCCTTGCCCAGGCCACGAGGATCTCACCCTCGCCAGCCCTTGCTTGTAGCTAGTTGCTGGCCATGGCCGGTACCAGCCACAAGCCAAAGAAAAGAAAGGAAAAATAAGAAAAAAGGAAAATTTTAAAAAATAATAATAAAAATATGTCCACGTTACCGATTTCTGACCTAAATTAGCCGAATAAACTAAATTTGTACCAATGTAAAAAGGTTTATGATTAAATTAATCTAACTGAAAAGTTTACAATTGAATTAGTACCAATGCAATACGTTTAGGGCTTTTTTGGTACTTCTCCCATGAAATAGTTGTTCCATTGGACTGAATCAACATTGTTGTGATCTTCATCCCAGTTCTCGTATGATCTCTTGCATTGTCCTCTCTACCTCTTCAGCGACGCCCAGGATTTAATCATCTCCAATAGGGTCGGAACCGAGGAGCGAGAGAGATGCGGATGATCATGAAACATAGTCGTCAACTAGCAAGAAGTGAGGAGCATAATCCTATAAGAGGATATATTCATGGGAGCCCAAAAGTTTCTGATTCAGTTCAGTCTTTTCTAGTGGCTTTGGTAGCAATAAAATCTGTTGAATTATCAAAACAAGAAAATACGCTAACCAAAACAAAAAAGAAAGTAGTTGACTACTGACTTGGAGAAAATATTGGGTGGGGCAAGAACTCGTCCAGTCAAAATTGTAAGGTCACGTCATCTCCACGTCAGACGCTAATCCGAACTCTTCTATCCTCTCAGACGACGTCGCATAAAAAGCATGATCATCATCACTACCAGTCCAAGCCAAGAAGACGCCGTTGACTCATCAGTCTCTCTGTCTCTCCCCGACTAATCATGCCTTCTTCAATGGTGTTGTTGATCCTCCGTCGCAACCTCCATGGTCGAACCTCCTCGTTCATTCAGTCGAGACTCTTGTCCCATTCAACAGAGCAGGCGGCTCCAGCTCTGAAGTGACAGACCTCAGAGCCAGAGCCCATCGAAAAAATATTGATGGCAAACCGAGACTGGAACAAAAGCTTTTAAAGAACTCCCTGCATCAATTGAAAATCTTCTCTCCATAAAGCAAATACATTTACAAAAACCTCGCAAAGCTCCCATCAAGCATTTATAAATTGCAAAATCTTGAGCATCCGAGTCTTAGAGGCTACTCCAATTTTGTCATGTTTCTAAAGAATTTTGAGGATTTAATTGATCCTAATGGAAATTTGGGATTCTCAAATTTAAATGACCTAGAATTTAATGGCTGCAATCTCTCAGAAGTAGAGTTCCTTGAGAGTTCTTCCAATTTTCCCGAATTGACGCACTTAAATCTTTCCAAAAACAAATTTACTCATCTACCAACACGCATCAACAAATACTATGATTTGGAACGCTTGTATGTGGATGAATGCAAGCTGCTACAAGAGATTCCTTAGCTTCCGCCGAACGTGCATATCCCAATGGGAAAGAATAGAAGATCTCTACAAGAATTCCTTGATTTGCTCACCGAATCCCTTTTTTATTTTGATCCAATTAATCAAGAAGTTATCAAAGCAAAATAAAGCTCGGTCGTAATTAATTGATGGAAGAAAGTAGGCGATACCACCTTCTGTAATTGGATCAATTCTTTGACCGGGCATGAAATAACATTTCGTGCTATCTCAAATAATGTCATGTTTACTCTTTTTTTTGGGTCAGAAAAACCGTACTTCATTAGCTATCTTATGGAGTTCCAGTACAAAAGACTTGATTCAGAAATAAGTAAGGCCCATAGGGCTTCAGGAGGTCTAGAAAGCCAATCATGAGATGGGATTGATTTCTTTGAACTTTAGCGTTCCAATCTACTACTTTATTGGACTCTTTGCTACGGTGGCTAATCTCAAATTCTGAAGGCCTATAACCAGAACCTTTGCCTATCTGTCACAATAATGTCATGTGAAGAGCCAGTTCCATGTGTACTTGGCCCATGATGTCATGTGTGCTTGGCCAGTTCCATGAAGAGCCACGAGGTTAAGCGCGTACTTGACCAATCTTTTCAAAAAAAATAAAAATCCTATCTGTCAACTTTTTTCACAATAAGAAAAGAAAAAGAAATTAAAGTAGAATTGTGAAGAGGCACAAATACTTTATCTAAAATTGTTTGCTTTTGGAATATTTTGTGATATCATTAACAGATTATATGTGATTATATTTTGATATGATTATTTCACTAATTTTGTAATTAATTTATTTTTTAAATGCATTTTAAATTACTAATCCAGCCTAAAGCATAGCAATGCATGCCAATTCATTACAAACATTTTTTTTTAAGCATCTACACGATTTAACATATTATCAATGCATTTCCAACCACGTTGACCCATCATCTGAAAAGTGAAAACATCATGCTTCATTAGTCCAAGTCAATGAAATTCAGACTACGACCTCATTAGCCATTGTTTTGGTCATGCCGTTGTCGGCCGCATTCTCGGGTCGCCGATACCCTACCGAGACGATTGTTGAAGGAACCTCAAGTGGGCTTGCTTCCCATAGGCCTCACAGGCTTATCACAATTAATTTTGCTAAATTATGGTGCACCTGTCATTATAATGACGAGGCACTATACTATAGCTAAAATTAAGTTGCCTCTCCCTCAAATGTATGGTTTAAAAACACAAGTATACCTTAAAATGAAAAATCAAACGTCGTAAGACGTCTTCCATCTGCATGGGCTCGTCATTGCCAAGAGATAGTCGTTTATTGATAGTTCCTTCTTCACACCACCATTAAGAAAATTTGACTTTAAAGATTATTTTAATCATTACATTTCGCTAATCTTTGTTTTGCGACATTATCTTTGTTCAATAAGGTTTCCTCCACATCATAAGTAATCTATCTATATCGACCTAGGAAAAAATATTTGTGAAAGCCCGTTGACTTCTCCATTGTCAAGGTTTTAAGTTGACATTCTAAACATCGATATATTTTAAAATAACTGAATATGAAATTAGAAAGTTCTATGATAAAAGTAATCTCCTAACAAGCTAAAATGGCAATTAATATGCAGCGATTTAGTTAGTTCATCGACAATATCTTCTAATTAATATATGTATAATGAATTTGATTAGGTGGTGAAGAAATTTTTTTTCCGAAATAAAATTATATTCATTGTTCAAAGAGGGTAGAAGCACCTAGAACCTACTTCTGCATTTCAGCTCCTAGTTCATCTTTCTTTATTTCTTCCTACAGTTTAGTCAAATAAATCAGCCCAAAGTTCTAATTCAATGACGGGGTTCACCTTCTTCCTGCCTTCTTCCCACTCATTTTCTCTCTTTAACTTTTTGACTTTCTCATCCATCTTTTTCGTACCAGTTCGCATAGAGATTCCCTTACTAAAAGTCTACAAGGTGTTTTCTCATCTTTGTCAAGAACAATTATAGACACCGCTGAGTCTCTCCATCTTGTCAAGAGGATTTTCACACGTCTTTTGGGCCAAAAAGCCACCATCATGCGTTTGCTTCGGTGTCGGTGCTCACACTCCTTTAAGCTTCCACATTTCTTGAGATAAGGGATCCATTAAGGAAAGATCTCTCGATGCCTTCTTTCTACCCTGATGAACGTGAACGGGAGTGAGATACAACAGCATAGACTAATAATATTTTGTAATCCTTGTAATCCTTGAATCAAATCGAGCCAACCTTCTTAATCTCTCTTTTTGGTTTTTTTTTTCCTTTCTTCTTCATTTTGCCGACGGCCGGCTATCGACCATGGCCAAGCTAGCTAGCTTCACCTAGGAAAGAGGAGCCCTCCCCCAAGCCTCCCCATGTGAGGCTAGCTCGCTCAGCCATCTTTAATAGGAAGAAGAAAGGGGAAAAAAGAAGAAAAAATTCAAAAGAAATACTAAAATATTATTAAAAATTATCTATGTTAGTACAGGTTATGTTACTTAAAACAGCTAGCAACATTAGCAAATTTCAGCAAAATCTTCTATGGTTGGCCATCATTGTTGTGGTCATGCTGTTATCGGGGCTGAGCCATCACCACAATTCTAGGTTGCCAATGCCTTGCCACAACCATCATTGATCGAACCCTATGGAGGCTTACTTCGCATAGGCCCAACAAGCTTTTCGCAATTAATTTTACTAAAATATGGTCCACCTATTATTATAGTGTCGAGGCACTATTACTTTAGCTAGAATTAAGTCGTTGCTACCCCAAATGAATGGTATAACAACATATACTGTTCAGATAAGCAAATTTTTGTTTGCTCAAAAACAAGCATTTATTTACTATAAGTATTACATCAAAAAGAAAAAAAATTGAGATAAAAGTAAAGGTACACCTTAAAGTCAAGAATCAAACATTGTAAGACGTCTACTGTTTGCACGGGCTCATTATTGGCAAGAGATAGTCGTTTATGTATAGTTCCTTATTATTATTGCCGTTAAGTAAATTTGAATTTAAATTTTATGTACTTACCAATCGGATTGTTTTAATCATTACATTTTACTTATTTTTGTTATGTGAATTTCCTTATTTGGCAACATTATTTTTGTTTGTTAAGATTTCCTTCACATTATAAGTAATCTATCTATTTCAACTAAGGAGAAACTATTTGTGAAATCACATTGACTTCTCCATTGTAAAGGTTTTAAGTTAATATTTTAACTATTGATATACCTTGAAATAACTTAATATCGAACTAGAAAATCCTTTGAAAAAAAGTAATTTACTCACGAGTTAAAAATATTAAATAATACACAGCGATTCGGTTAATTCATCAACAATATCTTCTAATCATTTTATGTATAATGGGTTTGATTAGGTGGTGTAGGAACTTGTCCTTTAGCGCAGAAGCTATTCCGGTAAATGGGACTAATAGCAGTCGAGGTCCTCCACTTGCTATTCCATCTTCTTGGAAATATCTTGGGCAACTTCCGCGAAAGTCACATTGGATGGTCTTCATCGGCAGTTTCCGCAGGTCCAACGAAGGGGGTAGAATTACCAAGAGCCTACTTCTGCATTTCAGCTCCTATTTCATCTTTCTCTCGCTCCTTCATCCAATCTAGTCTAATAATTCACCCCAAAATTGTCCTTCAGTGACGGGGTCATCTTCCCGCCTTCTTCCCTCTCATTTTCCCTCGCTCTGCATTTTTTGAGTTTCTCAGCCTATCTTTTTCGTACCAATTTGCGCAGAGATTCCCTTGCTGAAAGCCTACAAGGTGTACCCTCGTCCTTGTCAAAGGACAGTTAGATGTCCCGCTTCATCTTCCCATCCCTCTTCCATCGACACAAACTCCACCTCGTCCAAAGTAGTCTTCACACGTCTTTTTGGGCAAAAAGCTAATGTCACGCGTTTTCTTCAGTACTCTTACTCCTTTTAAGCTTTTGACATTGTCGAGATAAGGGATCCATTAAGGGAAGATCCCTCTATGCCTTCTTTTGAGCCTCATGAATGTGAGTCCTAATATTTCCTCTTGAGATGACACTTGGCTAAACATGGGATATCACAATAATATGTGGCACTTGCCAGTTTTAATGAAAAAGTTTAACAGATTAATATTGCAAGAAACGCATCCTCTTCTTTCAACATCATTAGCATAAGTAAATCACCATTATTATTAATTAACCCAAGCTTACACAATTACTATCAACCATCAACTACTAAGGCGAAAATAAATAAATTAATATCGCCCCCACCATTAGTGTATACATAATCTAATTCATACGTTGGACTCGAGACGACTTATGTTTATGAAACAAATATCCATTGCGTCATACAAAATTTACAATTTGACTAAAATTCCTATCTAACCATCTGAATTCTAAAACAAATAATATTTAGCTTAATAATATACGTATCATCAACATACACGAAATTTTCCGAATATCGTATAATTACAATTTTGAAAATTCTGGATGTCACAACACATGTTGAGCGTGTTTTAGAAAGATTCGATATTCAACATTGCAAGTCACGAATTGCTCTTGTCATTAAGGGTAATGAACTAAATCTGTTATAGTGTCCTCATTCGGATATTGAGAAAACTTAATCAAATGACGTATCTTACACTAGTACACTTGGAAGTACTATGTATTTGTTACATTTAGTAACATTTTCATATATGTCAATTCTTTAGCATTCAAAAAGTGATTCTGAATGCATCGTGATCAAGTTGAATATGTATGTGTATGTATCGATTTTATTATATTAATCATTAAATCATTACATTTTATGTTATGTGAATTTCCTTATTTGGCAACATTATCTTTGTTCATTAAGGTTTCCTCCACGTTATAAGGAATTTATCTATTTCAATTCAGAAAAAAAAAACTAATTATGAAAACTCATTTACTTCTCTATTGTCAAGGTTTTGAGCTAATATTTTAATTATTGATGCACCTGGAAATAACTTAATATTAAATTAGAAAGTTCTTTGAAAAAAGTAATCTAATAACAACTTAAAATAAAAAATAATATGCAACGATTTGGTGAATTCATCGACAATGTCTTTAAATTATGACATGTATAATGAGTATGATTAGGCAGTGTAAGAACGTGTGTTTGAGAGCAAAAGTTGTTTCAGTAGATGTGACTAACAATAGTCGAGGTTATGCACCTTACTATATCATCTTTCTTGGAAATATATTGGGCAACTTCCACGGTAGTCACATTGAGCCCAAAATTGTCCGGCAAAGCGGGTAGAAATTCTACCCTAGAATCACAAAGAGCTTACTTCTACATTTGGGCACCTCCTTCATCTTTCTTTCATTTCTTGGAAGCGTTTCAGCTCCTATTTCATCTTTCTCTCTCTCATTTCTTCCTCCAGTTCACTCAAATAATTGAGCTCGAAATTGTCCTTCAATGACGGGATCATCTTCCCGCCTTCTTCCTTCTCATTTTCCCTGGCTCTCACTTTTTGAGTTTGTCACCCATCTTTTTCGTACCAGTTTGCACAGAAATTTCCTTGCTAAAAGCCTACAAGGTGTCCCCTCATCCTTATCAAGAATTGTGAGAGATCCCACTTCATCTTTCCATCCCTCTTCCGTCATCACAAACTCCACCTCCTCTCAAGTATTCTTCACGCGTCTTTCTTTTTGCGCAAAAAGTCATCATCCATCACGCGTTTTCTTCAGTGTTCATACTCCTTTTGAGCTTCAACATTCTCAATATAAAGGATCCATGAAGGGAAGATCCCTCCACGCCATCTTTCTAGCCTTGTGAGTGTGAGTGAGATCCAAAGGGATAGACCGATAATATTTCGTAATCCCTGAATCAAATCGAGTTCATAGAGCCAACCTTCTTAATCTCTCCTTCTTGTTTTTGTCCCTGAGTTCCTGATACATGGCCTCTTCCAAAAAGAATTACCATGTGTTTCTGAGTTTTAGAGGCACCGACGTCTGCAACAGTTTCCTTAGTCATCTCTACGCAGCTCTAGATCAGAATGGGATACCCACTTTTGTAGATAGCAAGGAGCTCAGGAAAGGAGAGCAAATGTCGCCGACGCTTGTGAGGGCGATCGAGGAATCGCGCATCGCGATCATCATTTTCTCTGAAGACTACGCTTCCTCACGGTGGTGTTTGGAAGAGTTGGCAAAGATCATGGAGTGCAAGGCACAAAAGGGGATGATTGTGTTGCCGGTGTTTTACAAAGTGGAACCCAGAGAAGTGAGAAGGGCTTATAAGAGTACTATGGCTAAGCATGAGACCGAGTCCGAGAAGGATTTGAAGATAGTGGAGGGATGGAAGAAGGCTCTTTCCGAAGCCGGTAGCTTGTCTGGGTGGCATATTAATGATGAGTAAGTAAATTGATGCAACACACTACTTTGTTACTATTAGCTGGTGATTGTTTGTTATATTTCAAACTGCATGCAATAAACTACCACTGAAAGCTGATTGATATTGTCAAGTCGGTCTTTTCAAATTTGATTGAAGATACAAAGTAGAGATGTACTAGACAGCAGAATCAAGATTCGAATAACCAAAACTTCAAGTAAGCAAATTCTTTGAATTCGATTCTTGCTGTGTGGATAATGAGAACTTTTTTGTCTTCGATGAAAGTGTGGTTAATAGTTCCTTAGTCATTATTGTCTCGAGGTGCAGGTTCTTCGTAATTTTCCCTTGGGCAGATGCTGGGGCAGGTCCACCAAATGTGTTAATTTCATTTCATCTTATTATTTGCTAACCTTCATATGTCATTCTCCTTATGACGTTAGAGGTTGAATTCCCGCCATGGCTTTGAAATGCTGAAACATTTTTCTCTTTCTTTTGAGTTCTTATTAGAGATGAAGCAAAGATCATACGAGGCATTGTTAAGGAAATATCAATTCGTCTAGAGCGAACAACACCCTTACATGTTGCTGAGTATCCGGTTGGAATAGATTCCCGAGTTCAAGAAGTGATATCATTGTCGGAAAAGAGTCGGATGATGATGATGTTCTCATGATAGGTCTATGGGGACCTGGAGGCATAGGGAAGACGACACTTGCCAAAGCGATATACAATGCTATTCAGGGACAGTTTGAGGGATCTAGTTTTTGGATCGAGTTAGAGAGACTTGAACCAAAAGCGATGGTCTAGTTGGTTTGCAACGAAAACTTCTATCTCAGATCTTATCTCCCGATCATCAAACAATCTATAGTAAAGATGGAGGAATTAGTTTGATAAGGGAAAGACTTCATTACAAGAAGGTTCTCTTGGTTCTTGATGATGTTGACCAATTGGATCAACTGGAGGCGTTAGCAGCTAGAGGAGGTGATTCATTTGGCAAAGGAAGTAGAATCTTCGTAACGACAAGGGATCAACATTTGCTTACTTCTCGTTGCAAAAATTGTGTGTATCAAGTTAGACCTTTTGACCACAATGAGGCACTAGAGCTTTTTGTTTGGCATGCCTTTCCAAATAGCAAGAAATCTGAAATTAGAAAGGATCTCATAGATAGAGCATTGCATTACGCTAGCGGCCTTCCATTAGCCCTCAAAGTGTTGGGCTCTCTCTTACGTGGAAGAAAGGAACCGGTATGGGAAAGTGCACTGCATAACCTCTCCAAAAGTTCTGACAAAAATATCAATAGAGTTCTGAAGATAAGCTATGAAGGATTGGAAAACAATGAAAGGGAGCTTTTCCTCGACATTGCTTGTTTCTTTAAGGGAAAAAGTATAGACTACATCAAGAAAGTTCTCAACGGTTGTTATGACTTTGACACAACTATAGGAATAGAAACTCTCATTGAGAGATCCTTGATAAGAAATCAGCATGAGACCTTGCAAATGCATGATTTGGTTCAATCGATGGGTAAGAATATTGTTATGCAATATGATCTTGAGAAACGCAGTAGATTATGGCGTTTTGAAGATGTTCTGGACATTCTAGATGAAGATACGGTAAAAGTTGTTTGTGTAAACATTGTTATATCTCGTTTTTATGTTACTTTGATTTGGACAGTATATTATAAATCTCAATGGGTTTTTTTTGTGAGAACTGAATTTGTTCTGTTATGGATAGGGAAAGATTGCAGTAGAGGCCATAGCATTGGACTTGTGCACATCAAAAGAGATAAATATGAGTCTTGGAGAGATAACCATCAAGGCTGATGCTTTCAGAAGTATGAAGAAGCTGAGAATTTTCATTCTGCCTAAAGTGCATATTCCTTTGGAAGGTCTTGTGCGTCTCCCTAATAATCTAAGATGGCTTGAATGGCCCAATGCTCCGTATCTAGAATTTGGCTCTGGTTTGAAGAAACTTGTTGGACTTGATGTCCGGTTTAGTCATGTTAGACACTTAGGAGACAAATTCAAGGTAAGCCATTGCAATGATTAGCTTTCTCTTTTTTTATAGCTATAAAATTTTGTGGAGCTTCATGACTATATTGGTATTCTTTTTTTGCAGAATTTTAGACAGTTGAAGTACATCGATTTCAGTCACTGCGAGTCCCTAGTGAGTGTTCCTGACCTTTCATCGGTTCCAAATCTGGAGACATTGAATCTCGAAGGGTGCATCAGCTTGGTGGAACTTCACCAATCCGTCGCACATCTCAACAATTTAAAATTTTTGTTACTATATTCTTGCTCTAACCTCAACGTCTTTCCTAACACACTTACTGCAAAATCTCTTCAAACCCTTGATCTCTTTGGTTGCTCTAAACTCGAGAACTTCCCTGATATACCGAGAAAGATGGAACATCTAGAAGAACTTAAGCTAGGATGGACGGCTATTAAAGAACTCCCTACATCAATCGAAAATCTTCTCTCCGTGAAGGAAATGCGTTTAAGAAGTTGCAAAAATCTCACAAAGCTCCCATCAAGTATTTATAAGTTGCAAAATCTTGAGCTTCTGAGTCTTCGAGGCTGCTCCAATTTGGTCATGTTTCCAAAGGAGGAATCAATTGATCCTAATGGCAATCCGGGATTCTCAAATTTACGCTACCTAGAACTTGATGGTTGCAATCTCTCAGAAGTAGAGTTCCTTAATTGTTCTTCTAATTTTCCCAAATTGAGGGAACTAGATCTTTCCAGAAACAAGTTTACTCATTTGCCGACATGCATCAACAAATACAATGATTTGGAACACTTGTACGTTAATAATTGCATCCAGCTACAAAAGATTCCTCAGCTTCCGCCAAATTTGCATCGTCTGGAGGCAGGAAATTGTAGATCTCTACAAGAATTGCCAGATTTGTTGTCGGGTCTCTCCTCCTACGGCCTTGATGCTAAGTTATATTCATGTCATGAATTATACCGCAAAGGGGGAAATATCGCTGATGTGGTCTCGCTCAAGGTTAGATTTTCTCTCTCTCTCTCTCTCTCTCTCTCTCAAGCTACACTGACTTTGAATGGTTGATATGCGAACTATTTGTATGATAGATGTTCCAGAAGATGAGATACGTTAACATTCGCCTGAGCGGAAGAGAGATGCCAGAATGGTTTCTCCCCTGTAAAGGCGGTTCCATATCTTTCAAGGTTCCCGGGGACTTGTCTGACAAGTTCTTAGGACTAGCAATCTGTGTTGTTGTTCGCCCAAAGGAAGGAAAAGCAATCATTGAATGGGACGTCTGTAATCACCCAGGGCCGTATCTCTGGTCATATTCTTTTTCTTCAGTGAAGTCTAATTTTGTGTGGATTAAATATCTCCCACGCAGTGCGGTGCTTGTGGGAGGGGAGCTTCCGCGAGACGATTGGGGCCATTTTCCAGTTCGCCTCAAAGTACGAGAAGGAAGATTGATTAAGTGGGGACTCCGTTTTATAAACGAGCAACAGGAGGATGATCTGAGGATCGAGCTCCAACACCATCAGCCGAATGAAACAAATTGGTCTTCGGAGGAAAGAGACTCGGAAGAAGACAATTGGACGAGCGATGTGGAAGAATACAATTGGACGAGCGATGTGGAAGGATCCGGTAGAGGGGAAGAATCCCTTTTATTTTGCGGACCCGATTCCGACACAGATGATGGGAGACCTGTGTGTTTTTAGTAACCTGTCGAAGTCACCACTTCTAGAGGAAGCTATTATTGGGGTCATCCTGCAGAACAAAAGAAGAAGAAAAACTGGGTCATCCCTCTCGCTTTTCCCCTTTTCCCGACTCTACTGGAAGATCTTAAATGTCTGCTCCTTCAATTCAAGTTCAAAAACATTAGGAAATACAGGTTGCACGTCATGCTACTGACATGGTTGAGGATTTTTTTTTTTTCCCATTCTTTCTTTTATGATATGTGATGCAGAGTGCATTAATACAGAATTAAGTGGATGCTTGTCGAATGACCATGGCCTTCCAAGTTGCTCAATGAAACTCATCACATAGGCCTCTATCGCCTCTCTTCGTCCAATCAATGATCTCAATACTTCATGCTCAACAAGTTTGGTTCGTTCATTTTATGAAAATAACTTTCATTAAAATATTTTATTAATTTTTCAACGTTCATTTTACGAAAAATGAATTGATTAGAAAAAATATTTTTATCAATGAAAAAAGATTTTCTATGTCTTTTTTTCGCCTCACTTTCTTTCATTGAACACATTTTCCTTTTATCTTTCTTTTTATTAAATTTTTTTTTTAAATCGAGTTTTAATTATTTTCTTTTATTTTTTTTTCCTTTTTTTTCTTTATCCGAACCGACTCCGCTCCTCAATCGCTCGCTTCTCTCGCCGCCGATCTGAAGCCATGAAATCCGCCCGGAGCCACCGCCGCCGTCCCGGAGCTCCTCCACCTCTCCCTCCGCCCGGTTGCCACCCTCCACCTCTTCCTCCTCTTCCTCTTCCTCTTCGTCCCCACCTGAACGCGTTTCCGCTGATCTTTCTTCTCCTCCTTCGAATCGTCTCGTTTTCTCCAGAATCTCTCTCTATCTCTTCTTCAATTCTCTCTCTCTCTCTCTCTCTCTAGCTCGCGCTCTTTCATGGCGTCACTCGAGAGCTTGACGGAGGACTTGCTCGTCTGCATTTACAAGGGCCTCGCCTCCGACGCCGATCACAAGTCGTGGCGGCTCGTGTGCTACGACTTCCACTGGATCAACGCCCTCACGTGCTCCTCCCTCCGCGTCCTCCGCGTCCTCCGCGTCGAGTTCTTCCAGTCCCTCCTCGCCAACTACCCTTGCCTCCACACGCTGGACCTCTCTATTTGCGCCTGGATTGACGACGGCGCCGTCTTGCTGCAGCTGCTGAGCCGGAGCTTGCCGGAATCTGACGAGCTCGAGCCTCGCTGACCTGTGGTGAGGCTAGCGAGGCTTGAGCTCCTCTGTGGTCGATTGCCAGCCGCCACCGGGGCTTGCGACCGGCCAGTGAAGAAGAAAAAGAGAAAGAAAGAAAATAATTAAAAGACCGATTTAAAACTTAAAATAATAATAATGGTTAAGGTGGGTGTATGGAAGAAGAGATTTCCTTTACCGAAGAAGAGGAAGAGAAAATATTTTCAAGCTTCGACCAAATATAGGAAAATATGGCCATTTTCCTATAAATAACTTTTAAAAAAATATTTTTCAAAATTATTATATTTTTCATAAAATGAATGGAGTTTAATATGATCTTCATCTTTTCCAAAGGGCCAATTTGATTGTGTCAAAGATCAGAAGGCTAGTTGGATCCTCTATTGTCTCAAAGATCAAAAGACTAGCTCTCCCACTTCCTTTAATGTTAATCAAACGTCACTTTAATCCTCTCAGGTGCGTTTGGTTGAACTTTAACGAACTTTGGAAAAACGCAAATATCTTTGGCCTAAAAGGGCCGAAATGCAAATCTTGTTTGGTAAATTTTGTATTGTGAAATAACTTTGACCCAAGTGCCATTTGGTGAATACTATATTTTGCCAATAGGCTTTTGCGAAATTTTATATTTTAAAAAAATTGAAAATATTTTTTTTTTCAAATGTACTTTCCGGCTGCCAGATTGGCCGCCGGCCACACTCCGGCGGCCGGATCGGCCGCCGTGCGACCTCAGGCCCCGCTCGAGGTCGGGCGACTCAGCCGCCCGCCCGAGGTCGGACGATCGCGGCGTGCGGTCGCCGGGTCGCGAACCCAAGCAACGGCGGTGGTCGCGCGACCGCCGGTCGCCCGAACCGGGCGATGGCCGTCGCGTGGGTTCGCGACCCGGGGCGGTGGTCGCGCGACCACCTGGGTCGCCCGAACCAGGCGGCGACCCAGGTGACGGGTGACGGCCGCCTGAGGAGGCAACCCAGGCGGTCGCTCCCTTGGTCGGCGGTCGCCCTCCTTGGTGGCCGACGATCACCGGCGGTCGTCGGTCGTCGGCGGTCATCGGCGGTGTTGGTCACGTGAGGAAGATGAACAGTGATCGTTCAAGGTTGCATTCCGAAAATGCAACTTGTAAATGCACCTCTGCACTGCATTCACCACCGCGGCCTTTTAAGGATCTTTTGGAGATCACGGCATCTCCCAAAGCTTCAAAATTGTAAGCTCAAACGCACTTGCGTTTTAGGGGCGAAAGCCTCTGGGAAAGCCCAACCAAACGCACCCTCTATCTCATAAACACTTTAATCATCTTTTTTATCTCATCAACACCACTTGGGATCCAATCATCTTCATTTCTATAGGAACCAAAAAGCAAGAAGGAGAGATTGAGATGATTATGGAATATAGCCATCCAACTGGCATGAAGCGAACTTGCAAATTCCGATAAGAAGAGCCAAAAAGTTTATGATTCATTTGATCTTTTCTTGTTATGGAAGTAATATTGCTGGATGATCTGCACAAAATACATTTATGTCATAGCATATTATCTTTTCATTCCTTAAAATCCAATCCTCCAACTAATTTTTTTTTTCATTTTTATATTAATTAGGAAATAATTTTGTTAATGAGTATTCTAAAAATACTTATTAATCACTCAACCAATGAAATTTTACGATATTTAATGCGCAGATGAAATTTTACGATATTTAATGTGAACAGTCCAAGCAAACCATCCCAAACGGAGAAGTGAACAGACTTGCAAACCTTCGAGCGGGGGAAATGCGGTGGAATTATGATCCAGTTCAAGTTCAAAGTTGCAATGCCAGGTCATCTCCACGTCAGATGCAAATCCAAACTCCTCTAACCTCTCGAACGACGTCGCATAAAAGCTTCATCCTTCCTCACCGTTCTCCGTCCCAAGCCAGGCCAAGACGCCGTTGACTCATCAGTCCCTCCTCTCTCTCTTTCTCTCTCTCTGACTAATCGTGCCTTCTTCAATGGCGCTGCTGATCCTCCGTCGCAACCTCCATGGTCGAACCTCCTCGCTCCTCCAGGCAAGGCTCTTCTCCCGTGCGCCGGAGGCGGCGGCGAAGCGACGGGCCTCGGAGCCGAAGCCTGTCGAGAAGATACTGGTGGCGAACCGAGGCGAGATAGCTTGCAGGATCATGAGGACGGTGAGGAGGCTCGGGATTCGGACCGTCGCCGTCTACAGCGACGCCGACGCCGGTTCTCTCCACGTCAGGTCCGCCGACGAGGCCGTCCGCATCGGTCCCGCTCCGGCTCGCCTCAGTTACCTCAGTGGAGCGTCCATCATCGACGCCGCGCTTCGCGCCGGTGCTCAGGTGAGGGGTTGAGAACTAATTCCCTGCTGGTTGAAACGCGTGTAATCTCTGCGATTAGAGGATGCGGGATTTCGCATGTGGCATGGCAGCATGTTTGATTCTGGTTTGGGAGAAATGATCGTGTTCGTTAGAGCGATGGTTGGTTGTTAGCTTGGAGTGAATGCTATTGGTGACGGTGGAGGAAACTTGTGAGGTTGTGAGTTTTCAGTATTTGAGCTCAGTAAATCCCATTTAGTGTTGCCCCCGTTAACTTACTGCTACTCTACAACATCGTGATTTTTAGACGAACGCTATCCGGATGAATGCTGAGGGAGCATTTCGCTGTGTCAAATTGTTTCCGAGTCTCTGGAAGAATTAACATTTCCTATCGTTACTTGTCTTTATGTGTGTTGCTCCAAATCCCAAGTTAGGTGACCTTCTGTTGGCTGAAAGAGCGGTTGAAGGGGTTATGGATATCTGCTCTATATTAACTTAATCTCTGTTAATTCAGTAGATCGCGATTGCCTAATTTGTTAGTATGTGCGGGGCATGCTTTCAGCATGGCTATCTTTTTTTATGACTAGGCTATCCACCCAGGATATGGTTTTCTGTCAGAGTCAGCTGAATTTGCTCAGCTCTGTGAAGAAAGTGGCCTCACTTTCATTGGTCCTCCTGCATCAGCTATTAGAGACATGGGTGACAAAAGGTATGAAAGAGGAACCTTCTGCCATTGCATGTTCACTGTTTTGATACTAATTGGATCTGCTTAATTGGTTACGTGTGGGAGACAAGAATTCTGTATCTTTAATCTTTGAATGAATATATGTTTATCCAGTGCATCAAAAAAGATAATGGGTTCTGCTGGGGTTCCGCTTGTGCCTGGGTATCATGGTGATGAACAGGACGTTGATTTTATGAGGTCGGAAGCAGAGAAGATTGGTTATCCCATTTTGATAAAACCAACACATGGAGGTGGGGGAAAGGTATATTTTTTCTCTGTCAAATAGATCACTGATACATCTAATGTTTTTAAAGATCTAGAGTTTGACATCATATTCAAATGCATTTAGCTTTCCTTTTCTTTTCTTTTTCCTTGAGGCCATTACTATCTCACAACTTATTGTTCATACGTATAGGGTATGAGGATTGTTCAAAGTGCAAATGAATTTGTCGAGTCTTTCTTAGGAGCACAACGTGAAGCTGCTGCTTCTTTTGGCGTAGACAAGATCTTACTGGAGAAATATATCACAAGGCCAAGACATATAGAAGTCCAGGTACCTATAATGCTGATAAAACAAAAAGTATTCAACAGAAAGCATTTGTTCTCTTTGTCGGTCAGGTCCTTGGCCCAACTGGTCTTTTGTTCTTTTTCTCTTGTTTATCTGAAGTTTTATGTCCAGAGCAACATATCTATCTGTTTGAACTTACCTGATTGATCTTTATGAATATGTTGTGACCGGCTAAATAATTTCTCTTGCTGTTATAGATATTTGGAGACAAATACGGAAAGGTACTCCACTTAAATGAGAGAGATTGCAGTGTACAAAGAAGACATCAGAAGATTATTGAAGAAGCTCCTGCTGTAAGAACTGCATTTTGATTCTAATCTTGGTTTTCAAGATTCGAAACTACTAGACTGTAATGAGAGTGCCATTGGTGCAGCCAAATATTACTAGCAACTTCCGCACACACTTGGGTCAAGCTGCTGTTTCCGCAGCCAAGGTACTGTGTCCGAATTGATTAGAAGCTGTATTATATTTTAAAACCTGGACCATTAGATTGACTGCATTAGCTTGGCAGGCTGTTTTCTCTCAATGCTCTTTTGCAAGCAAAGGGCTAGGATTGATATAACTGTCCAGTTCAGAATATAGTCTATAAAATATCTAATATATATTGTCAGAAGAATCACAAGTTGAATGAAATGGCAACATCTGGTGTATGTGTCACCAATGACAATTTATTCGCAAAATAGGCAAACATTGGATAATGAAGTAGTAGAACAAAGAAGAGGACCAGGTGCCAATACGTACCTGGGCACCAGAATCAACATTGTACTGAGAAATTTTGTCTTTGTGGCTTTGGTGTCTGCTCGGTATAAAAGTGGTCTTAGATGGACTTACGGGATTAACCTTTGCAGTCTTTTTTTATTTGAATACCATTGCCTTTTGTCTAGGCACCAGTACAAGAGCTGTTGCCTAATCTCTTGCTATTCATGTGGCTATGTGTATGCCATGATCTTTGAGGAATTATCCTAACCTTAGCAGCAAATTTCACTGTTGACATCTCTTACTTCGTTTCTCCTTTGATTGGACATGAAATTGGCTTTGCCCTAGTCTAGGGATAGTTGACTTTCATAACAGTATGGGAAATTCAGGGTCCAACCAAATGATTCCGGATAAATAGTTTCCATTTTGACAAAGTCCCCTGCTACAAGGTATTGATGTTTAGTGCAAATTAGATTTGTCCCTCCTATCTTTTTGAGTCCTGCATCTAGATCAATAGTTTTGATTTCCTGTGTTTGTGTGGATGAGGAATTATTGTTTTCTGAGTGCATGAGTTTATTGATGAACTTTTGGTCTTTGGATCCACCAAAGCCTGAGTTCCATTTTCTTATTAAGCTTAGCATAAGAAGATCATTTGGCTAATGGATTACTTATATGGTCGCTGAATGCTGATCTTGCTTAGTTAGCAGTCTTCTTTCATCATGATTCTGATGAGCTGCTTGAGGGATTTATGTTTCCTCTTGGAATATTGAGGCAAAGTTCCTTTACAATATGTGAAGGCAGTAAAATATCATAATGCTGGCACTGTGGAGTTCATAGTTGATACTGCTTCAGGCCAATTTTACTTCATGGAGATGAATACCCGTCTACAGGTGCTTTGATGATTCTATCTGTCTAATTTTTGAACTTATGTGACAGATGAAATCTTTCTAAAATTTGTTTCGTATTCTCTGCCAGGTTGAGCATCCTGTAACTGAGATGATTGTCGGCCAAGACCTTGTTGAGTGGCAAATTCGTGTTGCCAATGGTGAACCCCTTCCCATTGATCAGTCAGAGGTTCCATTGTTAGGTCTGTGATTCTTTCCGTAAAGTCATACCAAATTACTTCCTTTTTGTTCAATGGATCTGTGTTCATTATCGACTTGTGATGATGTAGTTGAACAATAGAAGATCTGTGCAATGCGCTCTTCATGATGGGCCTGTTCATGTGTGTGAGTGCGTGCAGGCACACATGTTCAGAGATTTAATTATAGAGATATGTGTAAAATACGTCCCTCTTCTGCTTTTAGTTTGGAGGGGTTGCAAGTAGGTAAGGGTTGCATGGAAGAAAAAGTAGTTTATTTCTAAGTGAAATGTTCATTAAGTTTTTCTTTTGAGTGGCCTATTATATGGCAGTATATTGCCATTCGGTTGTTGGCAAGTAGAAGTACAATTTGACTTGGGTAAATAATTTAGATGTTCTCCATAAACAGTTGTCCCCCATTTTTATAAACTTTGGCAAAGGAATATATATTCAGAATAATAAAAATACACGCTATCTTCTTATTTGTATTCCTGATGACAGGTCATGCATTTGAAGCCAGAATATATGCTGAAAATGTTCCTAAAGGATTTCTTCCAGCGACTGGAGTCCTTCATCACTATCGTCCTGTTCCAGGCACATCCAGTGGTCAGTTATGTCAGAGTTCTAGCTAAATTTTCATCAGATAATTTAGCATTGTTAGAAGATCTCTCTTCTTCTTTTGGAATGAGGAATTTTGATGCTTACAAGGATTTTCCTTTGAGAACTCTTCCCTGTCTTGTGCTTTTGAAAAGCTTTAATAGTGCTGAGTTGGCCATAATGTGCTGGATATGTCATCTGGCAGTGAGGGTTGATACTGGAGTTGAGGAAGGAGACACTGTTAGCATGCATTATGATCCTATGATTGCTAAGCTTGTTGTATGGGGAGAAAGCCGGAGTGCAGCACTGGTTAAACTGAAGGATAGCTTGTCAAAGTTTCAGGTATCTGTTATATATCAGTTCTTGGCTAAGACCAAAGTACTTATAATGATTCTTTTGAACTATCAAATGTATTTACATGGGTCGCTAGCTTGATAGGTCTTTGGGCTGGACTAAACTTTCCTTCTTGAGTTGTCCTATTACATAGCAAAATTAAATGAAGCACAATAATGAAACATATCCATGACTCGATGAGTGCTATCCTTCTGACAATGACTACATTGGAGTTTAATTTGACTTAATTGTTTGAAAATTTTTATTGTTTCCTCCTTTAGAAGTTTCTTTTGCTTTAGTCTCAGATGATCAACTTTACAGGTTGCAGGCCTTCCAACCAATATAAATTTTCTCGGAAAGCTTGCTAATCATTGGGCATTTGAGGATGGAAATGTGGAAACCCATTTTATTGAGCACTTTAAAGATGACCTCTTTGATGACTCCCATCATGAAAAAGAGGCATATGAGGAGGCTATATATGGTGCAGCCCTGGTTGCTGCATGCATGTGCAGTAAGGAAAATTCACATTTTAGAGAAGGTTTTCCTGGTGAATTCAATGTGCTATGTGATTGTATGGGTTTCATTCTTTGTTAGTAATTCCTTTTAATGTGAAATTTCTCTATGTTCAGGAGGCAATGGATTAAACTCCATATGGCATGCTAATCCCCCTTTTCGAGTCAATCACTGTGCGAAGCGTGTCTTTGAATTTCAGTGGGATAACGATAATGATAGCACTGGTTCAAAACTGCTGGTGCTTTCTCTTATTTATCAGGCCAATGGGCAATATGATATTGAGGTACTTTCCTATCTGCAGTAAGTTAAAAATTAGAATTAACTGTAAAACCACTCCAAAAAGATATTACAGTTCTTTGTTCCAGCGTTCTAGTTTATTATGAATTTTTAATTGTTACCGAAGAATCCAGCATCACTTGCATAGATGAAACTCATAATGCTCTTCATCTTCTCACAGGTAGAAGGTGAAGGCAATTCCTTGGGCTTTCACATCAAAGTGGCACCTCTAGTCAACCGTGATTTTAGAGTTGAAGTCGACGGTGTCAGTGTTCAAGTTAGTTTAGCAACCTATGAGAAGGTATAAATCTGTTCTGACTGTGCTGTCTTTTTACCTGTGCTATTTTAGTCCCAATGTTTTTCTGCATTTTAGACCATGTCTGGCTAGTATATATTTCCTTATGAAAGATTGAGTTGAGTCTTACTTACTTGTACTCAGGGTGTTGCACCTTTATCTTTGGGGATGTCCAGTTTGGCGTAATTTTTTAGTCAGCTAGACTTCACACAGTATTTCATGTGCACAAGATTGAGCTCAAATTCTAGTTGATTATCTACGCTCTACTTTGGTTGATACGACTTAAGCTCCAAATCAAGATTGAAGTCTGAAATTTTGTTGAGGGATGGTCAATGTCCTGTGTTACCTGTAAGTTTTAGAGTAATTGATTATATGCTCCATCCTCTTCTACTAATGAAGAATTTTTGTTTTGGCAGGATTTGGATAAGCATATTCATATCTGGCACGGGTCTAAACATCATCATTTCAGACAGAAACTGGGACAACCATTGTTTGACGACGACGACAGCCAGCACAAGCCCAGTTTTGAGATGGCATCACATCCACAGGGAACAGTAGTGGCACCAATGGCAGGGTTAGTGGTTAAGGTCCTGGCAAAGGATGGGATGCGAGTGGAGGAAGGTCAACCGATATTGGTTTTAGAAGCAATGAAAATGGAGGTATGCGGTAGTGCTAGATCCACCTGCTACATTTCACCTTCATGTTCCCCTGTATGGAAGAACTGAAAGTTTCCGTTGGTCACAGCATGTTGTCAAAGCACCGTCTGCTGGGCGTGTTCATGGGCTTGCTGTAACTGCTGGCCAACAGGTTCCTGACAGTAGTGTTCTCTTCAGCATCAAGGTTAGCAATTTCTTTACGGCGAACCATTTTAACGAATCAACAAATCTAAATGAAGACAGGTTGACAATTTCTCCTGTATTACTCACAGGAATAGTATCCGGAGCAGAAGGAATAATTCAAAATAAACAGGTCAGTGCGCGTGACAAATTGTTACAACAACAGTAATGGTCCGTGGCTTAGGGGCATCGCTGCTGCTGGTTAAATTTGGAGATGGTGCTCATTTGCAACAAGGAGTGGAAGTTCACTCAACGCCGGCGAGGAAAGGCGGTCAATAAAATGTGTCAAATGTTATTCGTTACATTGTAAATTTACACAGCCAAATGCACAATTTCTACTCTCGTCTATTGGCGGAGTCGATTGGACCTGTAAAACATGTATGTTGTTCGGGATTCATTGGCGGATGTTCCATGCATTGGATGGCTTTCGTCCTAGTTTTCTCTGCTACTCCTACGACGGGGGATGGACGTATCATGGTAGTTCTGAAGGTAGTTCTCGTGCAGACTGGGTCAATCTAAATCTTGACTAGTTTATGCAATAGGCAAGCTGCGTCACTAATCAGGGTGGTACGACCAATACGTCGTCGCTTTTATCTAACTTGACAAGAATCAAATGGACGCAGCCAAGATAAAGGGGGAGGCTCGTTTCCACTTCCACTTCAAGATCGAACGGACCTGTCGAGAGCAACCCACGTGGATTTCGCCAAACAAAGATCGCAGGTCGTTAGTCATAAATCTCTCTCATGGACAAATCACTATCCCTCGTCCACGTGAAGCTCCTAGCCTTCGACCTCCTCTCCCTGGCCCAAGCCCCGACCGACCCCCCAGCCTTCTCCCGCGACGGCTTCTCCCTTTCGCGTGCCGAGGTTCTCGGCATCGTTGTCTCCCGCGAGCTCAAGCCCGGCCGCTTCCTCAAGTTCGCCGTCGATGACGGCACTGGCTGCGTCCCCTGCATCCTCTGGCTCAACCACGCCACCTCTCCTTACTTCGCCCGTCAACGCCCGCAAGGTGTTCGACTGATTGCCGATGTGGCGAACGACCAGGCTTCGCTGGTGAGCTGGGCTCGGTCGCTCGAGTCCGGGGCAGGATCACAAGCTACCGGGGCGCTGTACAGATCACGGCATCAAGCATCGCGTTTGAGAGGGACCCAAACGCGGAGGTCCTGCATTGGCTGGATTGCTTGAAGCTGGCTCGAAGGGTCTACGGTCGCCCAGGATCGTGAGAAATGCTTGCACGGGACGGAGCCCGTGGACGGAACCCTATTGCTATAGATGATGGTTTTCCGCAATGTCGATTTGATTTGATAGTTCGAGACACTTATAAATACGCTATTCATTTCCATATATATCAAGTAAATGTTTCACTGCACTTTGCTGTGGAATAGTAACATGTGACAACCATGCATTTATTATCAAACGTAAGAAGTCATGTTGAATTCATGGAAGCTGCCGCACGATCACCGGGACTATTCCGTGAATTTGTATTTCTCATATCTGATCCTACAATCTTGAAGCTGAACCTGTGCTCCGATGCTCCAAGTACACTCATCTTGTATCCGTTTCCTTGCGGCAATCGAGCACCACTTGCAATCTGATGGCACAAGCGCGCTGTTGCAGGCCCGGTGCGCATAACAATCCACTGGCGCTCCATAGTGGTCTGCGGTTTTGCCATAGTAGTTATAGCCATGGTCAGCTGTATGTACCATGACGGCGAGGGCCAAATCTATGGCGTCGTTGAAGAGACTGGACGGATCGTACGTGTCGCCGTTACATATCTTGTACAGTTCATTAACGTTTGGAGCGGCACTGATCACATGGTAGATAAGAAAGAGCTCAATCACAAGAAATGTAGGTTTGTGCAGAAGCGGCCATGGAAAATCGTCCTTGGTTGATCTCCCTGTGTATTTCCCCACTTGCCACTATTTATTGTAGTGTTTCTTCGGTGTTTGCCTAAGTGCTGATCGAATTATTTTGTTTTTTTTCCATACTTTATCTCCATAGTTTATCACTTGCTACGACCTAACCTATGGAGGATGATCTCCTTAATTGGAATATTCTGTCTCTTTCTCAACTTCCACGTTTATGCAATTGGAAAATCCAATGCACCCTATGTTGTCTTAGGTACTCAAAACCTCCGCTAGAACTTTGTCCTTTGAGCAAACTCAAATGTAAGTTGAGGAAAAAATGAAAAGACCAATGACAATGCAAAATGTATAAGTAAATGATGTATCTATATTGTGAGATCTCATATGAGTTCCACTTATTATTATTATTTTTCTATCGAGAAAGGTTGTTTCTTGAAAAGTAAAATGTTACTTATTTTCTTCCCATTCAAAATGAAAACAATTATTCCAGATAGTTGCGCCAGCATGGTTTAAATGGAAACGTGCATATCTGATTTTACATATCACAGCTTTCGCAAGCTAAAGATTCAAGGGCTTAAAGCATGACGATGAATAAAAGACGTCTGTAATTTACCATGCAAGATTCCTTCTCATCAGCATCTATATAATAATTCGTATGATCAATTTACATATCACAGCCTAATGAGATGAAAGGGAAGGGCTTGGAAAAAAAGGATGAAACAAAATATAGCTGCTACGCCATAACTAGGTGCAAAGAACCAACTAACAAAACCTGGGATGTAAGTCCCAACTACTTCAAGAAACAGAAGGTCCATAGAAGAAAAGGAACTAAGAGTACATTGTCATGGAGGAGTTGCCAGTTAAAACTCTAGCATTCCCATCCTCTAAACTCAAATTGAGAGAACCAACATCCCAATAGACAGGAAGTCACGTCCTTTGAGGCCCAGGGCCTTCTTGCACAATGTCTTCGTCCAGACAACGGCGTCTCAATCTATCGTAACCCACAATATCTGCACATGGTTTGAGAAATTAAAATGTGTATGAGCAAACAAGCCCGTGTTGCTGATGCAGCATGCTTCGTCTGAAACATCTGATACCAAAGATGATGTGATAGTTTCTTTAATAGGCACCTATGCGTGTGGATGCGTCAGTTGGCTCACCTAGAGTCTCCACTCTAAAAACGCTCTAGTGTAATATGTACCACATCACAACCAATTTTCCTGGCAGGTCTTGTGGCATGTCTAATTTGTGCTCATGCATGTGAAATGGAGTTTGATTCGGTATCTCTCTTCCCCCTCCAGAGAATGATCTGCTCGTCCTTAAATAATATAGGAACGCAAGGCACCAAATCCTGCATGGGTGCAGAACAGAGAATTTGATCTAAGCTCTAAAAAGAAAATACGGACCAAGATGTCCCTATAAAAGTTAACATCCAAGCATCACAGGAAGAAAAAAATGATGAAATTTAGAGAGCATACTCGAAGTTTCACGCCAATCAGTTTGCAGTCAGTTGTACCCACATGTTTGCAGTCTAACCTCACAACCTCTTCAGTCTCGAATGCTTCCCTCACTTTCTCCACCACATTGACGTACACACCATTCCTCGCTGATATAAAATGAATAGTTTATCATGTCATATCAAGACAGATTATACCAAGTAAGAAACAAGTAAACCTTAGTAAAAGGCTAAGCCATGGGAAACCAGTTTACTCACTAAGTTTTGTTAAAGGGGAAGAGTTCAGTCCTATGTTTCTCATTTCTTTAGTTTCCTCAAATGTCAACCCTTCCGCAACATTCTTCACAAGCTTCGGGTATATTGGTGCATAAGGCTTCCACAGCATGAGAGGTATAACTGGCCTTTGCTTCGGATCATAATGTCGGCCTCGATACAAGAGGAGGATATTGATGTTGCAGTAAATTATCTTCCCACCAGATTTGTCCTTTGGGAAAACTGGTAACCCGTCAAATAAAAGAAGATGAAAACGCAAAAGGGTCTTAGCATATTCTCAATCAGTTCATTCAGTTAATACCTCAAGGTGAAAGCAAACATTGTCCATGTCAAGTGTTGGCACTCCCAGGCACTTAATCCTAACTGCTTCGGCTCTCTTCCAGTGATTGTGAATATCATCCAACATGTTGTGAGTGACTCCTCCTTTGCCTGTGCAAAAATAATGACATCAATCAAGGTGTGGCCAGAGGTAAAAGAAAATTCTAGGAAGCGCAAAAATGAGATAACAACAAAGTGTGGCAACATCTCTGATTGACTCTTCTTGAAAAATTTCCATGTTCTGCCCACATACCAAAATCGGGTATCTCAAACTGAGTCTATATTCAATTCCAAATCACACTAGTTAGAATGTCAATCTGGTGCTGACTTCACCGCATTTCAAGGATTCACAAAGTTCCTCATGTTGTTCAAATGCATTCATATCATTACCAGAATATTCACAGGCAGCATTGGTACAGGTCTCAGGTACAGAAACTATACTAATGAGTAGCCAAGCCAATCAAAAAAACCAAAACTTACAAAAAAAGAAAGTCCAAAAACAGGTTAATTTCATTCATTAGAACAGAAATTTTCACAAAAATTCTACAATCTACACTAAGGCATCAGTTCATCTCATCAACTGAGGCCTCAGGGATCACCAGAATTATCGCCACAATGAAAGGACGCAAAATGCACACTTACCCAGATTAATCTGGCGATTGCAGTCGCTGTGCCGATACCGCTCCACGAGCTCCGCGACTTCCTCCTCCGAAAGCGGAGCTCCCAGGACCCGATCCCTCTCCCCCGCCGCCTTCTCCGGGTCCGGCGCCTCTCGGGCCGGCGCGGAAGTCCCAGTCCAAGTCCTGTCGATCCGACCAGGCCCGAACGGAGAGAACCGCGGCGGCTCGCGGAACCCGATGGGCTCGACGGCGGCACTCCTCTCCGAGTACGAGTACCTGAAGTCGAAGGGGAGGTCCGACCCGACCGGGCGTTCCGGGTCGCCGCCCGGGCTTGATCCCGGGGGTTCCTTCCGGGCTTCGCTTCTCCGGGGTTTCGGGGTTCTGCCGAGGGGCTTAGGAGAGAACGGAGGGTCGTGAGCGGCGTCGGAGAGGGGCCGCCGCCGGAGGAGGAGGAGGAGGGCGCGCGAGCTCCCGGGGCGTAAAGGTAGGGTTTTGAGAGCGACCCGGCGGAGAAAAGGGAGATTCGCCATGGAAGGAGAAGGTCCGAAGATCACCTTCAGTCTCCGTATGTACGTCTCTCGCGCCTGCTGATCGGAGGTGTATCGGGGGAGAGAGACGGTCAAAGAATGCTTAAAGTTCGAACCTTTACGCCTTGATCTAAATCAAATTCGTAATGAAATCCTTCCCACACCAAATCTGGCCAAATTCAATTGATGTTTTCCGAAGTGCATGTCCACGTGAATGTCCACACTAAGTTTTATTCACATCGTACTCTTATGCTATGTTACATTCACTAAAATTTTCATCCTTTGCACGGGTTTGCATGGGCATCGACATGTGTTGTTTGCCTCGTTATACTTCTGCTCATACAATGATTATATCGGGTGAATTTCATTGGATTTGGTATCATAGAGGCTTTGATAAGAGAATTTGTGAATGACTTGATAAGATAAATAAAAAATGCAGTTGATTGGGCCATTCCTAATGATCCCGATTTAAATCCATCAAGCCAAAATGCAGTTGATTGGAGTTGAGGTTTATGGCGTAGCATCCTCACATTACATGAGATATGGCGTTTTTGGGAGGTTGGACTAATAAACTTCAATGGATGATTAGGACTATTTAAGGAAAAGACAAGGCGGCAAGATTTCAAGATATCTTTCCTAGCCAAATATATTGCACTTTAGTAATTAGCAACATTTTCAAAACAAGTAAGCTAATGTCCACTTTATTTTGGCTAAAGTGTGTAAAATTATAAGAGAGAGCCAAAAACTCTAGGTTTTCTTAGGCAAATGTTGTATTAGCTACTATATAAAGGTTCTCTATCTCCATTTTCTCGCATTATTAGTTTTGTTCGTAATATTGGGATGCCCAAAAGCTTCTATACTTGTTTTGCTAGAAATTCTCTTGCGACGAAATACCTTTCACCAAAAATCGTTCTTTCGGTTTTTAATTGAAGGAGAGAGACTTTATGTTGACTTTGAACATAGAATATCACAAGTGATTAGAAAATCAACAAATTTAATTTACAGGAGATTGAACAAACATAAGGCATGTTGGACATTAATAGACAACAAGGCCATGAAAACACCTACTCTGTGATGGAACATAAACAATGCCGAAATTTAATCGATAACAAATCTTGAAAACTTTAAAATATTATGCAGGAATTTAGTCGATAACGTAACATTTATGATAAAAAAAAATATCTGAATTTAATCAACAATGTGGATATGGAAATTACAATTAAAAAACACGTTGAAATTTAATTGACGATACAAGTTTGGAAAATACAAGTACAGTGCAGCATAATAAACATAATTGAAAGATAATAAATTTGTTTGATCCGTGTTGGGGGTCTTCGATGGATGTGTGATGGTATATATAATGGCAGTGTCATGACTGCTCTTGACTAGTTTTCAGCAATTGTATCCATGTTATTTCATCTTCTGGAAGTTCTGTCCCAACGTTCTCTTGACCCCCATGATCATGTTCTTGAGAGATTCCTCCTTTACAAACACGCACCGATTGTTCCACGAGCTCATTTGCTTTGTTTAATATTATTTCAGCAAAATGAATATCAACATGCATCAAATTAAATTGACGTTAGTGCCATCACTGTTGTTTTACACATAATGAAATCCCAATTATTTTTTTACCAAAAAACTTCAATTATTTTTGAAGAAGGGTTTAAATTTGAGCAGATTTTTAAAAGGCTCAAAAGGAAGAAATAGCGGGAAATCCACTTTGGGGTGAGAAACCCCACTTTGAGGTAGGAGAACCCGCTATGTCATCCATGTATTCCCTCTTTGTCGGGAAGAAAAAGGTAGATAGGGAATTATGGGTTTTCGGTGGTAAATGTAAATGCTATGTTAGGATTATAGTCTTAACTATAGTACAAAGATAATAGCTCCGCACTAGGGGTGAAAATGTTGAGATGTAATCTCTCACGCTAGATTGATAAAAAAAATCTCAATTATTTTTTAGAATGGGTGACAATTTTATATGGGAGGGACATGCATTTCTTTAGCGCCAGCCGCCATGTTTTCCTCCAATTTGATGCAATTTCATATACACAAGTATTTTTAATATTTGATGTTTCCCATAAAAATATTTTTTACTTTTAAAAATATAAAAAAAACTGTATACCCAATAACTTAATAATTCATTTAGCTCCTAAGTTGGATTCTTTTTTTCATTTGTAAAAGCAAATCATATATCTATCAATATAATTTAAGATTTTCAATCAAATTCTCTAGAAACCACGTTATGATGATACCTTGAATTAGTCAGTTAACCATCAAATATAATTTTTTTTTTTAGCATCATTATAGCGAGGGAATTATATTAATTTAATTTTTTTTGAACATATATATACGATATATATTATTATATATGTTGACCTTACTTTATCGTGAGCGAAACAATATTTTTATTTTCCCACATTTGCAGCGGGTGGTCTCTCCTCGCTGCTTCTCAAGTATGTCCAGTCACTCCCTTTTCTGATTCGTTTGGAAAGTAGCAAAAAGGATAGGGGGGAAAGCGAAGGGAAAAAGCGGCGAGAAAGTGAGGGAAAAAGCCGAGAAAATTCTCCTTAGAAAAATCATTCCGCCTCTTGATTTGAGCTCTCGATTGGTCTGTCTGGTCTCCTAGGGCAAGGTTGAAGGGAGAAAAAGCAAAAAGCAATGAGCATTCCTCTGCCCGCCAGGCATTTGATGCCCCTCGCCACAACCGCCATTGATTTTCCCTCCAAACACTCCTCCTCAAGATCCTTGCACGGCGGCGCTCCGTTTGCTGGAGCTCCTGATTTGAGCGTCTTCTCTCTGGGTTGGTTTGGTCCTTCTCATTCTTGCGCGGGATGGCCTCGAAGGAAGAGACTTTCGCTCTCCCAACAGACGGTAATATTTTGCTGGATTCTGAGTTTTGGGTTTCGTTCGTTTGGGATGTTGGTCTTGTGGGCTCGAGCTTGTTTTAGGGGTGTTAAATCTCAGGTTTTGAAATGGGGTTTTGGGATGGGATTGAATTTGGTTTCGATTGATTAGGATGATTTGCTGGTGTATGTTCAATCGCTAGGCTGCTAGAGAATCATCTTGAGGGTGGCAATTTGGGTGACGATGTTTAGTATGGGGTGACTTGTGATTTAACACGGTTTGACATTGAGTCACCGGAGAAGATGCTTCTTTTTGCCAATCCCTATTTCTTTGCCAAGTAATATAATCTAATGAGCTGTTATCTTTGGTGGTTGCTCTATATATAAGATTCTTTTGTGCTTGAGATGGTATTAGTCATGATTCGGTTGCAAAAGGTATGCGTTATGCCCATGCGTAGGATTGTGCTTCTCGTTACTAGCAAATGGAAGTTCTAAGAAATTTAAAAGGAAGGACGGCACGGTTGTTGCAACTTAATTATTCTCAATGGATTCGGGTTTAATTACGGGGTTACTTATCCGTAGTTTTCGGGCAGGGGCTTCAAACTTAACTGTATGACGACTTTGCATTTCTTCATTTCTTCATCCTTTGAATTCGAGCTTCTTTTAGGACATTGAATCTCGCCAACTCATGTTCTAGTAAGAGTTAATGAGATTTGATTGCTACTTTTATGAGATGTTCTTCATAGCTACCTCTGAGAAATTATTAACATGTGTGTTCAAGAAGACTAAGGCTTCTTCTGGTCAAAAAGGGAAAAAAAGAAAAGAAGACTTGGGTTTATTATCATTTGCTAGATGTAAAAAGAAAAGAACGTAGTGATTGCACATAGGATTGTTCCTAAACGGTTGTAAACTTCCCCATGAGCTTATGACCTACAATTTTCTTATATGACCAACTTTTTGGGCTGTTGGTTTTCACTAATGATTTACTAGCAGGGGCTCTGTTTTTATGTGCTGGTATAGTGGCTTTGTGGGATTATGAGAAGAGATCAAGATGTCAACAATTCAGGCTTCGGAGAGGAGAGTGAAATGCAGATGCTTGGTTCCGAAGACGATGCTGGCACTCAAATTCCAACTCAAGCTCAATCTCTCATGGAAGGATCTGGTGCTGTCCTAGTATCAGAATACAAACCAGTGCCCGAAGTTGATTATTTGCAGGTCAGTAGTTTCCATTCGGTAGTGTACATGGAATCGTAATTCTTCCTCTTTCTGGCTTGCTCCTTCCTTTTTCCAAATTTTTTTTGCTATGTGAATTATTATGTCATAGGAGCAGATACATCCTTGGGTAAATGGCCTGTCTCCTGTAATGTGCTAATGATATCTTCACATCTAAACCTGCTCCTTTTATTTTTTTGATCCATTTCCTTTATTTGATTCTAAAGTGGCGGGTGAGATTTTGATATATTTTTTTTTCTGGAGACTGTTGCATCGCTGGAAAATTTATCATCCTAGTGAGAAGGTTGAAATTGAAATTGGGCTGACGTAAGCTGAGAGCACAGGATTGTCCTTTCAAGATTTACTACTAGATAAGAAGTGGACATTGAATATCTCAATTGAGAATTCCTTGATTTTTCTGTGCAATTATCCAGCTTTTGTTGAGAGATACGGTGATAATGAGTGAGATGCCATGTTGGACCAGTAGTGTTGTGAAAAATCATTGGAAGAACGAAATGACCAAGGCAATTTGTAGTATTCTTTTAAAATCATGTTTCCTGATGTGAAAAACATTCATAATATTACTCCCAGTTGGAGTGTTTTTTATTTGCACAATTCAGATTTAAAATTGTACGAAGAAAAAGGGGGTGTGACTTAACCAAAGACAATCTTGTCCCAAGTAAGATCAGAAAACAAATGCCTTAAAGGTTTCAACTAAGAGGTCGAAAATGACCTTAAAAAGTATGCTAATTCAAGCGACTCTTTCCAAATGCACACAGACTTAAAACCCAACTCTAGAATAGAGATTATACTATATTTGGAGCATTTAATTTCATAGAGGCATGTGCTTGCTGCGTAGATGAAGTTTGATTTGGTTCATGGGGAATCATTAGCTGCTCTAAATTGGTTGATGAGAAAATTTTCACATTTGACAGGCTGGAATTATGTCATGTGGAATCGAGACTGAGACATATAATTGTTCTTCCTCACTTCTGGGTCACCTTCTTTTTGATGGTCAAACAATATAGTATTAATAAAGTTACCGAAGGGTTGCCATTCTTATCCAAAATGACTTTCAGAAAGGGGAGTCTCCCATAATTCAAATAAGTAGGAACTAGCAATCATTGCTATCATTTCCAATAAGCTGCTAGTATGGTATTGAACTTTCCCATCATACCAAATGTGAAGAGCATAGACAACATATCTCTAAAAGAGTCTCAGGATTCTTTCCAATTGAGCCAAAAAAGGAGAGAGATTATCTTGATCATTTCTTCTTTCCTGAGCAAGAGTAGATAGTTTACCAGGCTCAACGCTACACCTGTACCGTTCATCTTGCACCGTTCTTCCCTGTATTTCTTCACTTATGATATTGTTGCACTGTTCCTATCTTTCATTCTTTCTTTTATCTCTCCACCTTGGTTTTCTTCTCTTCTTGGCCAATTTTTCCCTCTCTAATTTCCTTTTGAGATATGTCTCAATAACTCAGTGAGGATTTCTTGTTTGATTCAGTCATAAGATATTTTCAGTTCAAATCGTTTAGATTACATCTGCACTATCTTAAATGTACAGTATGCTTGGCACCCTGTCCACTCCATAATCTACTTTTGTGGCCTGGAAGTCAAAGCACCATTTGTGACCAATGGAATCTTAGTGGCTTGAATCAATAGGAAATGGTCTGTAGTGTTAGTGGGCCACTAGAGGTCATCGGGTTTGTTAGGAAATGATGTTAGTTCCATGTAAAGCACTCTTGTCTTGGAGGAATTAACAAATTCTTAAACGATAAGTACATGCATACAACAATAAATATCTTTATTTATCTCTCTATGTGTATATTTATGCCTACTACTGAAAACAACTCCTTAAATGTTTTGAATTTATGCTATTTTGAGGAGTAGTTTTTAAAATTAAAAGAAAATTAAGTTTATAGTGTTTTCCGTTATTTCAGAAACAGAATTTGAGAACATCTTCAATTAGCCTATTGGAATGGTGAGGCACAGTCTATATAGATCAAATCCCTAGCTTCAAAAGAGATGGGTGGTCACTAAAATTTGTTGGGAAACCACTAGGAAGTGTTTTGAGTACCCCTTGTAGGTCATCCAAGATTTAGGACTCATGTAGGTTAGAACATATGTTCCATGGTCACTTCTACCTATTTTGATTGATTGCAAGGGCCAAGTTACTATGCTCTTGTTTCCTAGTTCCTGACATTGAGTTATTCACATGATAAAGGTTCTATTTCTATGCATGAGTTGGTGTTTGCTATGTTCTGCTTCAAATTCTTGACCTAATTAAAAATCCTATAGTTGAGGTTTGACATTTAGAATTTGAATTTTTGTTACTAAATTTCCTCTGACTCTAGCTCCTAGGTTTTATTTTTACTTTTTCCAAAACTTATTTAACACATTCTTTAAGCAATTTAATAACTGGAATTCAGAATTTATTCTGAACTGATTCTCTTCTTTGGCAAAGACTAATGGAAAGAGTTTTGTGGTGGTAACTTATACGACAGAACCAGTGTGTTGGTTGATGGACTCAATCGAATTATGGTCACTTGCATGAACTATATACATATTATTCCATTATGCACTTCCTTGCTCTTTGACTGATTTATTCTACCGCAAGTACTTGCATTATCAATTCTCTTATTCCTATATTATTGAACTCACTAAAAGGATTCTTTTTTGCAGGAGTTATTGGCCATTCAACAGCAAGGCCCTCGAGCTATTGGCTTCTTTGGGACAAGAAACATGGGATTCATGCATCAGGAACTAATTGAGATTCTCAGCTATGCAATGGTTATAACTGTAAGATGCTGTGGATGTGATATGAGTCATCTTATGTTGCTTTTGATTACCTACATCTAGTGAACTGGTATCTCTATTGTTTAAGAGGCGGGTACCCAATACTATAGCTTGACCTTTTGACTTTAGGTCGAGTATTGTAGTTAGTTATGGAATGCCAGCACCAAATATTCATTTTCACTTCTTAGATGAGGTATTTTTTCTTGAGAGTACTACTTTCCCTCGTAGAAAAATCACATATATACATCGGGGGCATCTGGGACTAATGCAGCTGTCATTAGAGGTGCTTTAAGAGCAGAAAAGCCAGAGCTGCTGACGGTAATCTTACCTCAGAGTTTGAAAAAGCAGCCTCCAGAGAGCCAGGAATTATTGTCTAAAGTAAGCTGCCTACTGTTTTTAACTATTCTGTAATTCAGAGTTCTATTACTTTTTTGCCTGGTAGAATTGTGCTTCTTTAGCTGGGATGAGTTTTTTTCTTCATTCTGGCTTCTTTCTTGTTGTTTGCCCCCAGTTCGTCCTACACACACTCACACACATTGATCATATATATGTTCTTGAACTTCATATCAAATTAGTAGAATATACTTGGCTGGTTATGGGACGATATTTTCTGGTGGTTAACCATGGAGAAAACTAAGGGACAAATTGTAAATGTAGCACTTATAACAGCGATGCTCAATTCTTGAGATTTACCTTATGCAGAATTATAAGGAGGTTGACCATAAACACAACAAAACCTGCAGTTCTAAGAGAGCAAGTTTAGTTTCTGGTTCCCTACAGCATGTTGTTATTTACTAAAAACAAAATTGTGGAACTGTGATGCTTGCAGCATGGTGACAAAAAAGTTGTGCATGTTAATGGTATCAGGAGTATGTAGTTCATTGGAACAGAGTATTTCGTGTAAGTTAGGTTGTATGAAATTGCATTAGAATTCTGTTCACAGTTGAAATCAATTGCCAAAACCTAATTGATGGATCTAGTTAAAATAGATAGCTTTGGTGTGGTGAAGAAGTTTTCACAGTCTACTTAATTTCACAGGTCCAGAATGTGATAGAGAAGCCTTATAATGACCATCTACCTTTAATTGAAGCAAGCAGGTATGTATTGCTTCCTGTGCTCATTGTTTTATAGCATTTCTCTCTCTCTCATGCTTTCACTGTTTGACACGGCAGCTTCATGAATGGTAAGACCTCATAAAGCAGTTGGTAATGCTTCTACCCTAGTTGTGCAATCTATAATATTGGAAGTTTCAACTTGTTTCTCTCGATGGTATCTTCGGTTTCATCCTGTAGTACTTGTGGTAGCCAGCCTCATTCTGTAATTCCATATTTTATCAAGATACTGTGCTATAGGGTAGTGAACTGTATTGGTGAGTTGATGTGAATTATCTGTTAAAAGCACTGATTGAGAATGTTGGTACTATGGCCTAGGGGACTTGGTGGAAGATGGATGGAATTTAGTAAGCAAGTAGATTGAACTCTTGTAATACTAAATTTAAGAGTGTGTATTGTGGTATATGTACAAAATAGAGCAGTTGGCAGACTTATCAAGAACAGAACTTGTGTCGTCTGCTCTGGAGGCTGGGGCATAGAGTTTGAAATTTCATTGCCTCGTTTAACCAAAGTTTCTTTGCTTATGTAGAATTTTTATGGTGAATCAACATAATACATATGGTTAGTTGATAGAAATTCCTGTTAGCTTTTCAGTTGGGCTGCATGGATCTCTTTTTCGATCTGTATGCTTGCTTGATAAGTCAAAGCCCTTTTGACTGAATTCTAGTGGATGAGCTTCGCACAACTTTGGTAGATTTAGCGACTCGAGGAACTTGTTCAGCCTTCAGTAAGGGTTCAGACTACTTTAATGTTGCTAACTGGATATACATCACCAATTTCATCTACAGGCTGTGTAATATGGACATAATCTCACATGTACAGCAAGTTATCTGCTTCGCATTCCATGACAGCAGGTTGCTTATGGAAACATGCCAGGAGGCCAAGAATCTCCGGAAGATAGTGACGTTATTTTACCTGGATTAGCAGAATCTATTCATGTTCAGTGTATTTTTTTGTCATGATGGGTAGGGAGAACATGCCGCCCCTGGAATGGACAATGTTGCTTATGGTGGGTGGGTTAGTAGGAGACAAATCTGTTGACATTTGAAAACTTGTAATATCTTAGAGGGGCCAATTTGCTCCTCTCTTTTATTTAAGAATAAGTCGAGTATAGGAATGAAGCATGTTTATTTTCGTTTAGTGAAGATGTTATGTTGAGAGATTAGTTCTGTAATTATTCGCATGTGGTCGCTATTGCTGTTCAATATGGGGCACTGCAAATGATCAGAGAATGGAGGAGATAGACGGTTAGGAGTATAAAGATTGTATATTTGTTGAAAGATTTCTGCTAATCGAGGAGTTCAGATCTCCCGGCGTGTGTGTTCTTTTGATGTTCCTTGATTATTATCCAGATGGTGTGACGATATTGAGACATGTATATCTTCAAAGGGACGGTCAGGCTTGCTGCATGGTTTTTAGGATCCAAGTCGATGAGGCAAACGGCTGGGTATGGATTTGCAATAGGGTGATTCAAGTTACAATTCATCAAAGGCTCGGACTTGATGCGCGTGATGTCAGGTTCGAGTACCCGTGTGCGCTCCAATCGGATAGCATCGAGATTTCACGTTTCATCGGTTTTACTTGAGCTAGATAAGCTCGTGTTCATGTTGGTTTGCATCTTGAATCGTGGGTTATCAGTATATAAACATCCTTTGTTTGTGAGGATAAGATGTGAGTTATTTTAGCCTTCATTTGAGGGTCCGGATTTGAGTTTAAATAGGATAATTATGAGTTTAGATAGGATATTAAATTAGCCTATCTGGTGTTTGGTGATATTTTTGGACTGGAAATATCTGAATGAAATGTCAAATAAGAAATCCGACCTAGATGTGGGATAAAACTAGATTGAATATGAAATTTTTAAAATCAATTTAACAATTCCCACGTAATAAGAAAACCCCACCTTGGTATTTCTCATTGGTGACACCCCACCACCACTCTCACGGCTGTCCACTGTGATAGTCTCTCACTTGGGCGTACTTGAGTATTCTTGTCAGTGCCCTTGCTCGCAGTTCACTTGGAAGGTTAGGGTTCACCACCTCACCCATGGCTCCTTCCTTTCTTAGTCGATTTTTCAGCTTTTATATTATCACTGAATCATCTTTCGGTTCTTCTCTCTACTTCACCTTTGATTACTCATTCTC
Source organism: Angophora floribunda (assembly GCA_014182895.1). NCBI lineage: Eukaryota > Viridiplantae > Streptophyta > Magnoliopsida > Myrtales > Myrtaceae > Angophora > Angophora floribunda. The sequence goes on along the minus strand of CM024712.1, from coordinate 10,396,771 downwards.
AACCTCTATTGTTCCACGATCTCTATCTTGGTTGACTTTGAACTAGACATTCATCAAGTGTTTGATAAATGATAAAATGCTAGAGAGAAAACTCCCCACCTTCAGTTCAAAATTTTGCTTAGGGCTTGTGATAACTGGCCAATTCTTAGTTATTTCTATTTTTTTGTTTTTAGAAACAAAAAAAGAACATAAACCCTTTTGGTAATATTAACTAGTTTTTCTAGTTTTGAGAACAAATTTATTCCTGAAAATAGATTTGAAATGGAATTAAGAAGGAAGAAATTACTTCTTTGTTCTTGGGAATAATTTTAAAATCTAGCTATTTTTTTCTCTTCTCTTTTCTTCTTCTTCCTCCTCTAGCTGGTCGTCAAGCTAGGCGATGGTTAGTGACTAGCTAGAGGTAAGGCCTGGCAACTTCATTGTAGCCTTGCCGTGACTTGATAAGGTCGAGCCCCATTATGGCTAGGCGAGGTTGAACCCCTCACCTAGATTTGGTGAGGTGAGTGAGGCTCAATGTTGGGGGTTGATGAGGCTCCCTTGAGGCAAGCAAGGACACTAGCTCTCATCTAGCCAATCACTAGCCGTTGATTGCTAGGTCTAATAGAATCAAGAAGTAGAAAAATTTACTTATTTGTTCCTGAAAATAATTTCTAAAACCAAGCTAGTTTCTTTTTTTCCCCCATTAACTTTTCTTCTTCTCCCTCCTCTAACCGGTCGTTGAGCTAGGCGATGGTCGGTGACTGGCTAGAGACAAGCTCCGACGTCTTTGCCGTGGCTAGGCAAGGTCAAACCCATTGCCTAGGTTTTGGTGAGATGGGCGAGGCTCAATGTTGCTGGGGGCTGATGAGGCTCCCTTGAAGCACGCAAGGTCGTGGGCTCTTGTCTAGCCGATAGCGGGCCATCGCCGAGGCCTAGCAATTGGCTACAAGAGGAAGAGGAAAAGAAGGAGAAAATGAAAAAAAATTATGAATCTAAATCAAATTAATTTGAAATAAATTAAATCTATGAAAATAATTGAAGCCAAAACGGAGCGAGAGTTAAACCTTTCTCGGCCCCATTTGGTCGATCAGAATCGGCCGCGATCGCGAATTAAATCGCAGGAGCCTCGTGTTCCGTTGATCGCGACATTTTCATCGACCCGAGAAAGGCGAGAATTTACGAGAATGAACGGAAATAAATCTTTTAAGGAAAAGTAGGATGACGAGTGGAAATAAAATCTCTGTGGAAAAGGCAAGCTACGCGAATTTAACCTCGATTTTATGGAAACAGTTGCGGAATTTGATACTTTCTCAAAAGGGTCGAAGAAATTCAATTCTTAATTTTCACCTCCTTGCTTGGTATATAAGAGGGCGGTCATTCCACTTGAAGGAGACAGATTTATATGCAAAGAAGCCATTTGAGGGAACCACAGGAAGATGGGCAAGTTCACATCAGCATGCTTCATCGTCCTAGCTCTAGCTGTGATTGCAGGTGACTTGCTCTTTTTACTCCTCTCCACACACTTTTTTTTTTTATCAATTCTCAAGTTGCACCCAATTTTTATCATTTAATTTTTATTATTGTGGACCTTTTTCCTCCTAATTTATCTTGTCATGCAGCGTGCGGCTGCCTTAATTTGATCGTTTTTGACGTAGTTAGATGTTTTATAATATTTCTCTCCACTTCTCACTATAGTACACGCGACCAAAATAACGTGATTAAATGTTTTTATGCGTATTGGGATTTCAAAAGATTTTCCCTTCAGTTTTCATTTTCTCTGGCCAAACTGTTCAAATGTATCTTGACAGGAATCTCAGATTTTTAATTTGAAAAGGAGCAGGCTCTCTCCCTTGTATTTGGTGCCTTTTGATGTCTACAAAATCATTTAAATATATAATAGGAACGATGACCTTTTTCTCATCATCAGCTCGAGGGTACTAATCCCGGAGAACCATGCAGTAGTAACCTTCCTCTCGACATCTTTCTTTCAATCCTGAAACCGAGAGGATCAGAGCAAAAGCTCGAAGTACATGATATCGACTTGTGTCTATTTTTTTTTATTTTTTTATTCAAGTGTCATCCCATGTCGCTTGACAATATTGGTCGTGGTCTTCTTTCAACATTCCAATGGTTTTTTTCCTGTGTTTTAGGCGACTTGATGGTGGTCCCAAGCGTGGAAGCGCAACCGGAACCCTGCTTCGATCTCTTGACGTGGATGAAACACTTCTGCCAGGCGGACGGGTTACCGACGCCAGAGTGCCGGGAGAACTGCAAGAAGCGGCACCCCTCCACTTACATCGACGCCAACTGCAGCAACCAGTACCCTAGGGGCTGTTTATGTCAATATCGATGTTGATAAAGATATGTCCTGGTTATTTTGTTAAAGTTTCCTTGGGGAATTGAAATAATGAAACTTTGGTTACCTGCACCCTTTTTTGGAGGATATTGTACCCGATTCGGTTCGGTTGATCGATAAGATCTTTTTTTTTTTGACATATGATCGATATTCCTTATATCGAATACAAAGGAATCCGTTCGATTTCATGATCTCTTTAAACTTGAAAGTCCTAGGCCCACCAGATGCACCGGACGATTAAAGCTCTGGATTCTATCTCCATCACCTAGATGTGGGGAGTTTATTTTTAGCGAGTAGAACTGATGATCCATATCAACGGTGCTGGACGAGTTAAAAAAATGTGGTTACACAGATTGAGTACCTAATATTTATTAATTGAATCGTGTTTTATATTGGTTATGCAAACTATAAATGCTGCTCGGTCAGATGAGTGACTTTGATACATGCGTTCGATGCAATTGAGGGCCCAAAAAAGGTATTTTTGGTTAGAAGTTTACCAAGGATGTGTTTGTTTCATAAAGAAAGTTAATGTTGAAAAAATATTTTCCTAAAGTTACTGCTTGTACCTCTTACATAATGAGACTAAAAGAAAATGGAATTGTAGTGACGTACATAAAACTGTTGCTAGTGTAAATAAGTTATGTGACCCTATCCGCAAAGTTCTTATCACGATATAAATAGATTGTATGGGGATTTATTCTTGTAATAAATCCAATGGGATTTTCGGCTAACATGGCAGGATTTGATCTATATATTGATTTTACAAACGTCAAGTCGCTATCTAGAATTATATCGGCTGAATACTTTGAATGCTGATTTTTTTTTTTTTATACTTCGGATGGATTTTACATACTCCAAATTAGAGGTAAGCGCTTTCAAGGTCAAGTTCCACTTGGAAATGATTTTGAAAATTTTGAAACCTAGAGTCTATTTTGCATAATTTTGGAATATGGGATCTATCCAAATTCGGTTATAGGCCTAGGTCCACTTGTATTTTTAATTGAACGTTTACAGTAAATTGTCACTTCTAATGACCATATTTGCTATTACAATCCACTAACCAGCACTCAACATGTTGTTTCAATCATGGATATGTTGGAAATGAAAACTCAGACTAGTGGTTCTAGAATATATATTTGTCATGGAATATGGCAAGATTATGTGAAGACATAAAAAAAGAACAACACGAAGATTGGTTTTAGGTTTCACCTAAAACCTGAAATCTACCTATAAGAATAGGTTACTTAAAATTTGGAACCTAAAATCTACCCTAAACATTGTGAAACTTGGAATAGGAAGTTCTCATTTCTACCTTGGGACTATTCCCAACCCTACTTAAAGCTCATTAACATGTATGCAGGAAAGCTTAATCTTTGACTTCTTTTTTTATGTTTTGCGTTTACGATGCTGTTGATGCTCATGCATCCAAAGATTCTTATGCATAATCTTTTCCATTATATTAACCATTCGTGAAGATTTTTGAAGTTATGTGGGATTGCACAAAATAACAAATTTACTTTCCTTGTTTATATGAGACCGCTTTACACTTAGAATCTCGAGCTGTCGGCTGTATACTATAATGGCTTGTGGTTGGTGATAGTGCTCTCTCAAGGTAAAATTCCGACAGTCATCTGTGAGTTAAAATATTGTCGGAGCTTTCTGGTACTGATCATATCTAGATCTTGAAGATGAGATGAGGAGATGTCAACGGTATAATTAGACGGTTGGAATCTTAATCAAATTAATTTAAAATAAATTGACCTTTTAAAAATAACTAAAGCCTATAGACGCCTGATTTTTCGCCAATACAATTCAAATATACACTTTAGGCGATAGAAAAAGAAAAATAATGGAAGCAATAAAAAAGATAATAAATATGAAAAAATTAAAAATTTATTGACACCTGATTTTTCGCCAACACAAATTGAGCGAGAGGGAAAAAGGGGAAGTCCCCAGCATCGAGGGTCTCTCTTAAGCTTTGAGGCGGCGTCGGTCGGGACTGGTTCCAGTCGGTCGCCGGCTTTGCCTCCGAAAGAGGACAGAAAGTGGTCTATCTTATTCTGCTTTGTTGGCCGGGGAAGCTTGAAGTTCTCAGCAGCATGCTTCACCGTCCAAGCTCTAGTTGTAATTGCTCCCATGCGGTTTTACGGATTATGAGAGCAATGTTTTGGAAAGAATTGTAATTCTAGAAAGTAGAGTTAAAAAATTAACAACGATTTTCAAAATTCTCATATGCATTAGCACCTTCACGACACTCGCAGACCAAACGCATGGCATTTGCACGGAATCTGCAGGACAATAATAAGTGGAACAAATTTTAATACGCCCTCGAAACTACTAGCAAATTTGGAGGGAAAAGTCAATTCCTTGTTTGAACAAGTGGCTTGAATCACTTATAAAATTAAAATGTTTAGATATAATTTTTTGTTGTCAATGTAAATTATTTTCATTGACTAATTATTTCAAACAATATAAGCGATTTTTTTTGGAAAATATTTTTCAAATCACGTATTTTCTATGAAACAAATGAACCCGAATTTCGTGGAACCTTCCAATTCTATATGTGAATCAAAATAAAATGTATGATGCGAAAAATTAACCCTCGATCAGTTTGAAATTGGTACCAATATCGGACTTAAAGTTCAGCAACCTATGAATAATAACGTAATCCGTGTGAAACCGTTTACTTGCATAGACAAAACTGAAAGAGGCGATTTAATGCTATATTAAATGAGGAGACCTCAACTATATAATTAGACAATTGGAATCTAAATCAAATTAATTTAGAATAAGTTAAACTTTTCAACACAATCAAAGCCAAACTGGAACGGGAGTTAAATCTTTCTTGGCTCCATTTGGTCAATCGGAATAGGGCCGTGGTTGCAAAAGCTTGTATTTCATTAATCACGACCTTTTCAGCAATCGGTAAAGGTGAGAATTTACGAGAATGAATGCAAATAAATCTGTGGCAATGTACACGAACTCATCGTCAATTAAATGGGAACAAAAACCGAACTTAATACTTTCTCAAAAAGGTCCAAGAAATCCGATTCTGTATTTACCTAAGTCATTCATTACCAGCACTTAATTTTCACCCCCTTGCTTGGTTTATAAGAGGGCGGCCATCCCAATGGAGGGAGACAGATCTACGTGCAAAGAAAGCCATTTGAGGGAACCACAGCAAGATGGGAAAGTTCTCAGCAGCATGCTTCGTCGTCCTAGCTGAAGCTGTACTTGCAGGTGACTTACTCTTTTTACTCCTCTTCACATATTTTCTTCATTTCTCAAGTTGCACCGAATTATTATTATTATTATTATTATTGCGGATTTTTTATTTATTTATCCTGATGTATCCTTTTATGATGTGTGTAGCCAGATCGATTTGACTATGCATATATGAATCGCGATGTAGTTGGATGTTTTATAATATTTCTCTCGGCTTCTGGCTATCGTGGATACTCAAGTTTTTATTGTACATGTGAAGATAATGATGCGTTTAAAATATTTTTATGCATATTGGGATTTTTAAGAGATTTTCCTTTAATCTCCATTTTCTTTGGCAAAACTGTTAAAATTAATTTGAGAAAGAAGAAACAATTCCGTTAAACTTTGCTGCATTCAATGTCCAAAAGCCCATTTTCTTTAAATTTTCAATTTCTTGACAATGACTCTTAAATTTTCATTTGCAAAAAATAGAAAAAATAAAAAAGACTCCTCGGTTATGTTTGGAGTATTTTCATGTCTAAAAGTCCATTTTATTATATATATATGATATTTGCCATATAACTCGTGATTGTGCTTCTCTATATCCCGGACCGTGCTTATCTTGATTATCCCTAAAAAATATCCTAAAAAATATCTGATAATAGATCGGAGAATGGTAACCCTATTTCCTCATCGACTTGAGCGGACAGCCCTGGAGAATTATGCAATGCGTAGCCTTCATATTACTAACTTTCCGTTCAAGCCTGGAATTCATAGGACCGTAACGAAAGCGCTGTTCTCTCATCTGTGTTTCAGGCGAATTGATGGTGGTCCCGAGCGCGGCGAAAAGCTGTCTGGACGGCTTGCCGTGGGTGCATTACTACTGCGAGGGCGGCAACCCGTCGCGAGCATGCTGGGGGAATTGCACGCAGCGACACGCCAACCTCATCACCGCCTTCTGCGGAGGTAGCCAGTACCTCAATGCCTGCATGTGTGAATATCAATGTTGATGCATGCATCGTGGTTTTTCTCTTTGAATTTCGACCGAAATCGAACTGATGAACTTGAGTACTGCGTCCTTTTCCGGGGATGTTGTAAGCACTTCGATTCGGTTGATCAATATATGATTGATGTCCCTTTTCTTGAATACAAAGGGGACATTGCTTTCTCTGGTTGGGGAAAAGGAAAGATGATCGTACTTGCTTTGCATCTCTTAGTCGCGGACCTGCGAGATACACCGGACGAGACTGCTGGACGCGATTCTCACTAGAGACGCCTTCCAGAATCTCGGGCTGCCGGTTGGATTGCGGTTCGCAGCTAGCAATTACGTCTAGAGTTACTCAAGACGAGTTTCTATAAGCGTTTCAAATTTGTCGTGCAGTCTTGGTATCGATAGGGAAATCAATCGTGAGAGTTCAATGTGAGATAACCTCATTTTTCGTATAGTCTGAAAGTGTAGCAACTTAGGTTAGATGATCTTATATGGGTTTTCAAGTTAGTTTTAAACTCTCAAGTGATCTTATTGAATTTGGTTATGGCATCTATTGATAACGGGCCTAGTTGAGCAGCAAAGTGTAGGCAATTGTGTTTAGGGTTTGCTAGGTCCCTCTCTAGCTTATAAAAGTGTAGGTTATAAATCTCATAAAAGCTACTATACCGAAATATGTTATAAAGAGGAAGATCTGGCATTCCGATAGATCACTGACACCGTCAGTTTGATCTATCCTTTTTCAAATAAGTTATGGCTCAAACATGTACGTTTTAATTCCGCTGTGCGTATCAATTTTGGTGTTTTACATTCATATATGGATTTGGTTGTTCTTGATTAATTAGTTATTTATGTAGAGAATTTCTACATGTGGTATCAGAGCAGGTCATATATGATTGTAGAACCCAATTTTTTTTTTAACAAATTCGATATGTTGTTTATCGTGTTTGTTTCTTTTGGTTTGAACTTATATCAGCTTGTGATTTATAATTTCTTATGTGACTTCAATCAATCAAAATATTTTTTGTGGGTCAAATCAAATCAAAGTACTTATTTAATAGGTAAAAATAATGCATTAGAATTGAAGAGATAAATTATGATGATGATGATATGATTGATTTCTTGGATGATCATTATTTTGCAATTTCGGATCTATGATAAACCTCTCTATGCATATGTCTAGAAACAAGCTAGTAAACAAGTTTTTAGTGTTTGACATCTTCATGATATTTGAAGTCAACTTGAAGAGCTTTCCAACAAGCCATAGAACATCCTGATCCAGTGTCAGTTGCTATCCAAAATCATCATCCAAAGTCAATTTAGTAAATTGTAAAATCTTTTGTTCAGTTCTGCTATGCATATTATCCGCCTATTGCTTTTGTCGATTTTTTTTTTTTCTGATTTCTGTGTTGAGATCTAGAGGTCGACTTCTTCATGAAAAATGTTCATATAGGTCTTAATTTTGACATATAATATTTTTGGATTTTTTGGAGCATAATTAGTGGATGAAAACCTTCCGCATAGATCAATCGATTTTGAAATTTTAGGGTTTTTGTTCTATACGTCGAGATTGTTCCCACCATATATAATTTGTATAATTTCATTGAGTATATATTGAGAAATTCGAAATTCTTGAATTCCTAATTTTGAAAAGGTTCTAAAAATTTTGAATTTTTTTTTAATTGAATGATGTATGTAAGCAATTATTATATGAGTATTGTTATATTGTGATTCTTGGGTTCAATGTGATTTAGATTCGGAAGTTGCATTTATTGGGTCTTGATATGTTCTCAATTGTTGCCCACGAACCCATGTTGTTTCTTGAGTAGATTGTTTTCAGTACGATTTTGTTTGGTTTTGGATTTTATTCGTTGGTTTTCTTGGCTTTTGCGGGTGCCTGTATTGCCGCCTATTTATGGATTTTTAGCTATCTATTCAAGTGAATTGAGGCTAAGCTCTATGGTTGATGACAAATCTCTTTGCTTCCCATGCGTGATTGAATATACCAATTGATTGGGTCTGGTTCTTGTATTTCTCGATCTATATGTGTAGTTTGATTCTTGGTTCCATCTTGTAGTGTTTTGCCTTAGCTGGAGTTTTGGGTAGTTTCTACTTTTTTGACCTTTTTTTTAGTAAGATAAAGTCTACATCAAAAGCTTCTCTTTTTTTTTTTCGTTTGATTATATGGAATGATTATCGGAAAGTAGTATGGATTTTATTGGATTGAATAATAGGCTCTATTTGATTATATACGTGTAAAAGAAAAATGCGGCAATCTAGCTTGTTTTTCTTTTCTTTCTCATGATCTCCTCACTTGTGGTTAATTGCAATGTCATGGCTGGGACGTTGAGTTCATCATTGTTTTGAATATTAGTTGTTGAACTCGACGATGCAAATGCATAGTCTCTAGATAGGGTGAAATTGGAGACACTTCTTTTCAATTGTATCTTGCTGATTTTTTGAGGTTTAGAGGTTCTAGTATTATGTATTATTGTTTGAGTTTTTTTGAAGATGAGTAGCAGTAGATTAAAGCTACAAGACAAGAACAATAATTTCTTGAAACTTGGATATGGACGATTTAGTTTGTTTTTTTTTCTTTTATTAATTCGTCTTGAATTTTGATTGGGTGCAAGAGTGTCTTAAATATACATAAATTCACTTTCTTGATTTTATTGAACTCATAGGGCCCGTTTGGTTCAACTTTTGGGGAATGCATTTGCATTTCTCCAAGTATCTTTAGCTCAATGGGTATTTGGTGAAAGCAAAAATGTTTGGCAAATTGGTGTTTTCCGAAATGACTTTGGTGTAAATACCGTTTGGTAAACTTGCATCTACAAATAGCTTTTATTATTTTTTAAACAAGCAGTGGCCGACCAGATCTAGCTGACGGCGACGCCTGGGTCGCGCGAACCCAGGGGTCGGAGGTGCGCGTCGGAGGTTGCGCGGGTGTCATCGACCCGGAGGTCACCTCCGACCTCCGGGGTTCGGGTTCGCGCGACCCGGGAGCGTCACCGCCAGAGTCGTCGCGACGCCCGGGTCACGGGAACCCAGGCGTCGCGCGACCTTGGGCGACAATCGCCGGGGGTCGCGCGACCTCCGACGGCGGTCGCCGGAGGTCGTGCCTAGCAGCGGTGGCTGCTCCGTTTCTTAAAAAAAAGAAGAAGTCAAAGACATTGACTTGTATTCTTGGAACGCTGAAAGCCCAATGCTGGTCTCCACCAGCATTGGGCTTTCAGCATTCCACCAGCATTCCAAATGCTAGCATTTGGCCAATGGAGTCCTCAAATGTTGAACCAAACGGGTTCACATTTGGCCAAGGGGCTTTCGGGGCTGAAAGCCCCTTGGCAAAGCTGAACCAAATAGGGCCATAGTCAAGAAAAGGGAAAGTCCAAGTTGGACTTGTTGACCAAATTATATAATTTCCTATTCCAAGTTATAGTCGGTCTTTGCAAGTATTGTTTTTGGCAATTTTGGCTTAATCTAGTGTGATGATTTCTAAATAGTTGGTACTTGAGTTGCCTGAAATTGTTTCCTACAATTTGATGAAGGAAATTTTGCAACCTAATTAGAACTATGGATTTGCTATTGGGAGATGCATCCTCTGTGCTTGTGTTTCGAATACTAGTAGTTGATATAAATGCTTCTGAACTTACACAAGATGTAATTAATGCACTAATCAAGTGTCCTAATTATTCCTAGCATGTTTGACGAGTGGTGAAGTTTGCTTCTCTCTATTTGTGGTTATTAGCTGGTTGATTTTTTTTTATTGACATCAATGATGGAATGTTTTTGGTGTATCAATCATATATGTGATGAAATCCTCAAGTTTTGGATTGAGGTAATTATATTCGGATGAGGATTTCGTACTTGCTTCCTTCTTCTTTTTTCGGTACATGTTTGCATAAATTGTATTTAGAATGGCGCATGTATGGGTAGGAGCTTTGCTCCTGTGAGGCAGGCTCGCATGAAGGCCTGGGCCGTACAAGTCCTAGAGTGTTAAAGTCTGTTTCCATTTTTTTAAAATATGCCTAATATTTAATTTATGATTTTTTCGTATGGTAAATTTTAATTTTGGCATATTTAAATATTTATTTGGAATTATTTATTGTTATCAATATCTAATTCCATGAAAAATAATTTTATGCCTATTTTTACAACATTTAATTTATGGAAATTTATTATAGAGTATGAGGAATATGATGACAATATTCACTTTTCCTAATTTAGCATAGATTATCTATTCTTTCTTGCTTGAGTTTAACTAGATAATCTTATATACTTAATTGTAGATAATCACATAAAATTGTGGCAAAAATTGTTGATTGATAAATGTAATATGATCTTGGGAAGCACATGTCATAAAGTGTTTCATATTGTTTGATGAATTTTTGGGCATTGATTAAATAGAACATTATTTACAAATTGTTAAAGTTTGTAAATTATTGAAGTTTCTTATTAATAAAATTAGTATGTACAATCACCTGCCCAAATGGGGTTATTGTGTATATTAATTTGAAAATTGCATGAAGATAAATTTCAAAATTAAAAGATGGAGATGTATAACTCAAAAAGATTTATCTGCCCAAAGGAGATAAATTTTTTTAAGTTATGTGTAATTCCCCTCTATATTGATATGTTAGAGATGAATGATGGGGATGTGTGACTAAAAATGTTTATTTGCCTAAAGGGGATAAATTTTGAGAGTTATATATTATTCCCCTTTATATTGAGATAATAGAGATGTATAATTTAAAGGATTTGTGTGCCTAAAGGGGATTGATCTTTGAAGATTATATGTAATTCTCTTTATCGTCTCTATATATTGATATTATGGAGATGTATAATTTAAAGGATTTGTCTACCCAAAGGGGATGAATCATTGACAATTATATGTAATTCTCCTTGTTGTTGTTTTACAAACTTCATGCTGTGGAAAATAATAGTGCATTATATGCTCTGCCCAAATGAGAGTTTATAATGTACTAATTAATTTGTGGAATTACTTATTGCCCATAATTGATCATATTGCATTATGTGTGTCAAACTTTTACTTTTGTTGTGAACAACAACAATGCCACAATTGAGATATTAACCGGATATAATATTATATTATTAAGGACTTAGTTAAAAACAGAGACATTGTGATTGAAAATATTATAACTAAGTTCATATTAGCGGATCCTCTAATAAAAGGTTTACGACCTATTATGTTTAAAGATCATGTAAGGAATATGGGTGTTTCAGAGTCTTTTGATCTATTTTGTTAGTGGGAGCTATATAATTTGTATTTCTAGTTATTATAGTTAAATGGAAACTTATAATGCTTTTATAATGTTTATTAAAACATTTACTTTTGATAATCATCATTTTATTGTTATCCTTTCTCCTGTCAATTGAGAAATGGAAATATGAAATAGTATCTTTAAACAAATTTTAGTTTAAAGACTACTTGATGTCACTAATTATGAGATCTCATGTTGGATTGTAACATAGTTGTGCAATTTCGTGTTGTTTATTGTGCTAATGCAGTTTTATGTCGTTGAGAAATTGCATTGAGGACCGATAAGAAATAGTGTATTTTTTTTTATCACATGTTGACACTATTTCTTACTACAGTACTAGGCCCATGATCCATGAAAATATGATGTTTATTATATGTGATTATAGAAGGTAATGTGTTGCGGTATTTTCTTAACACGTTGATTGCCATAGTCCTATAATGAGGTTATATAGGATTGGATTGGTTTGAGATGTCGTTATTGGAATATTTTTTTTCAAAATTGTGGCCATATAAAACAAATTTTGAGTTATTAACCTGAGAGTGTCGTTTTCAAAATAAAATCGTTTTAAAAAAAAAAAAAAATAATTAATGTAGCCCAAGTGGGAGAATGTTGGAAATTTCCTATAATTGGCTTACATTAATTAATTGATTTTCTATTTTAAATAATTGGGTTAATGGATATTTCAATATATTTTAAACCCTCAAGTGATCTTATTGAATTGGGTTATAACATCTATTGATAACGGGCCTAGTTGAGTAGCAAAGTGTAGACAATTGCGTTTAACTGAAACCCGTAATGGAAAGGGCTCAATTGACGTACTATTGATTAGGGTTTGCCAGGTCTCCTCTCTAGCCTATAAAAGAGTATGTTATACCTATCAATTGCTGAATCCCATTAAAACTGCTATACCGAAATAGGTCATAGAGGAAGATCTGACATTCGATTAAGTTATCGCTCAAACATGTACGTTTTAATTTCGCTGTGTGTATCGATTTTGGTGTTTTACATTCATATATGGATTCGGTTGTTCTTGATTAATTAGTTATTTATGTAGAGAATTTCTACATTTTTGTCTCTGAAGACTGCTTTACACTTTTAGGTTAACCGGTTCCGCTCGGTCCAAAAGAGTACCTGAAGTGCTCTGCCTTGCTCTGCTTGATGGGTCAGGAAGTTTTAAGTTCTGCACCCTCTTTAGAAGTTGCATTGTTGGCCGAGGAAGCTTGAAGTTCTCAGCATGCTTCATCTCCTAGCTCAAGCCGTAAATTGCTCTCATGCGGTTTTACGGATTACGGGAACAACTTTTTTGGAAAGAAATGTAATCCTAAAAAGTAAAGTTACAAAATTAAGAACAATTTTCAAAATTCTCGTAGGTGGATTAGCGCCTGCACGGAATTTGCATGAAGGGAAACAAATTTTAGTATGCTCTCAAAACTGATAGCAAGTTTGGAGGGAAAAGATCAATGACCTGTACAAACAAGTGGTTTGTATCACTTATAGAAATGAATAAACAGAAAATATTTTTATCATTTATGAAAATATTTAGATATAAATTATTATAATGAAAATAATTTTCAGTGACTAATTATTTTAAGCGACACAGAAGATTAATTTTTGGAAAATGTCTTTGGTAAGATTGAAGGATACACACAGATCTCTTCCCCATCCATCTCTGAATAACAGTTTGGGTTTGGGAAGGTAGTTAGACCACGGGGCCTCTTCCCTCCGGCTGGCAAAATTTCCAAGAAGTGGCATGACAGATCGAAAGACATTTAAAGTAAAGTTTCTCCAGTGCGTGATGCAAGGCCACCCGCTGTGAAGCAGGGAAAGAATCAATTATTTCCTCGATACTGGCCAAGAATCACGGATAGGAAGTACAGCAATTGTCAGGAGAAGGCCTAGAGCATGCTTTGGTCTGCTCTGCTTCAAGGCCGAGAGCCTGGAGCCGCTGATCTCGCTCGAGACCTTTCTGTTGGCCTTGACTCCAATCGTTGACGACCATCGGAGTATCTGTCGTCGATCCAGTTGCCAATCTATTAACAAGTTAATATCTACTGCTTTGTCACACTCTGTTTTAATGAGAAAATGAATCGAGATTAGCATGTTTTAGATTGGAATTGAATTAGCTCTATTCCAGTTCGTGTCAGTGATTACGCACATCTTTGACTTTTATTTATTTATTTATGGATTTGGTCTTTGATCTGGGTTCATCAATGCTTAATTTGGTCTCTAATCTGAGTTCATCAATGATTAGAAAAGACCGGTTGCTCACTTAGATGAATAACCAAACCAAGTTAGAGATAGCGAAATGGCTCTAATTACACTATTTTAACGTAATCAAGTCCCGATCTCTAAATTCTCTAGTTACGAAGAAAGTGTGATATCATCCAATATCTCACTTGCCTTCTAACCTATTGTAATAGGCTAGTGGTAAATCGAAGTGAATTCGTTCATAAAAGCATTGCGCAGGGCAAGGGCCTGGAGAAACTTGTGCCAATTTGGGACCTTTGGCGCTACCTCTAAACCTTCTCTCTTTCCCCTGATGGAGAAAGGAAGGTCACCACTAAGCCAACATAGAGCGAGAGTTAAGTCTTTCTTGGCCTTAATTGGTCAATTGGAATAGGCCGCAATCGCAAAACTAATTTGTGAAACTTATATTTCTTTAATTACGACATTTTCAGCGACCGGGGAGAGGCAAGAATGTACCATAGTGAATAGAAATAAATCTTTATAGAAAAGGCAAGGTGCACAAATTTATCACCAATTAAAGGGAAAATTTCAAAAAAGGACCCAAAGTGAGCTTATTTTCTCAAATAAGGATCCAAAGTGGCCATTGTCTCAAATGAGAACCCGAAGTAGCTAAATCAGTCTCAAATAAGGACCTCAAATCGCCGGGTAGCCAAATGTTCGCCAACTGGCAAGCGTGTGGCATTTCTGGTGGCTAGAATAAAGGTAATTTTGTCAAAAAAATTGATAGAAATTAACAAACCCCAAAAATAGAAGCCTCAAACTCTTCACGCTCTTCTTCTACACTTCATCTTCTAGGCTCTTTGTCCCACTTTACTCGGAAAACCCAAATTCTTTGGTAATGAAGCAAAGATTCCTGACTCCTCGAGTTCTAAAGGTACGTGCTAGCAACCCCTCGCCTACCCCCTCTCTCTCCGTGGAAGTGGATTTGCATTGTGCCCAAGATGTAGGTCCTTAAAATGAGATGTTATGTGTCTCTTGGTTGGGTCCGTGGAAGTGGATTCGTATTCCACCTCATTCTCTCGACTCTTAAGATTTCCTCTCTCGCGATCTTCTGCAAAACTCCCATGACGGAATCGAGTAGCTAAGCTCGCCCAAAGATCTCTCTGCCCAGAGACAATGGAGACGATTTGTCGCCACTGCCGCGGCTTGCTGCTAGCGGCACCGCTGCTGCTTCTTCTTCTTCTCACAACGATACTGAGCTACACCATGGCATTGCCGGCGATAGCGAGCTTGGCCTCCGCGACGTGCAAGCTTAGCTTCGCTGACCGCGATAAGCTCTACAACGTGAACAAAGAAGAAGAAAACGTGAGAACGCAAATAATTTGGAGGTTTTGTTTTTAGGATTTGTTAAATTTTATCAATTTTTTTTTGACAAAATTGTTCTTATTTTGGCTACTAGAAATGCCACACGCTTGCTGGCCGGTGAACATTTGGTTGCCCTGCGATTTGAGATCCTTATTTGAGACTGGTTTAGCCACTTCGGGTCTTTATTTGAAACAATTGCCACTTTGGATCCTTATTTGAGAAAATAGGCTCACTTTGTGTCCTTTTTTGAAATTTCCCCCCAATTAAATGGAAAGACAAACCAAAAAAAGAAAAAAGGAAAAAGAATGGAAAGACAAACCAAATCTATTACTTTATTACCCAAGTCATTAACTACCAGCACTTAATCATCCCCTTGCTGTTGGAACCATAATAATAATAATAATAATAATAATAATAATAATAATAATACTTTGGAAACTTGGAATAATAACACTAGAAATTGGTGGTAGATAGTTATTTTGAGAGTGCTTTCTCTTCTTTGTGTCTTCGTGCTTATGACTTGATTTACAACTTAGGACTCCATCCCTTTATATAGGAATTAAAGTATACAAACGCAAATGATTACATTTAATTTTTTTAAAAAGGCACAACATCCCACAAATGTCAATGATGAAGATTTTTTTTTTTTTTTGGTTTGAAATGTAAGTATCATTTATAAATGATGTACAAGAGCTTATGATCATTTATCATAATTACAAAGATAACTAAGAATGCAAAAAAATGGAGTGAGGGAGTCTCCATATAGTAGTCAAAATTACATTTGTCTAGGAAGGTTTAAAATTTTTGTAAAATGATGCTCGGCTTCTGATAAGCTTACGAATTTTAGCTACAATAATGGGGGCATCATTTGACTTGTTTTGAAAACGTCTACAGTTACGTTCCATCCAAATGCAGTATATGATTGCTAAAAAAGTTACTTTGAGAAGCCTTGCTGCCAAATCATTGCCTTTGATGGGTTTGATTATCCATTGGATTTCATTATTCCATCCTCCTAAGTTACGGAAGATTTCGTATTGTGCAAGTATATGCTTCTCGTCCATGTGCACTAAAAGAATAGATGATCTCAATTTTTCAGATTATTCAAATAGAAATTACAATGGATTGCTACTCTAGGCATCCAACGTAATATGATATCTATTGTTGGGAGTTTATTTCTACAAACTAGCCATCCGATAAAATTGTGTTTGCTAACCACACCTATTTATATCAATTGGTACTATCCCACAACCGGTTCCACATTCCTGAGTTTATCATATAATTCTTTGTAACAATATCTTTGTCTGGATATGCCTGGAGCTAAGGTTGACCTTAGTTTAAGAATACCACGCCAACTTCATATCATACTACCTTTAACTTCAGGCTCAATGTCGTTGGGGGTTGATGAGGCTCCCTTGAGGCAAGCAAGGACACTAGCTCTCGTCTAGCCAATCACTAGCCGTTGATTGCTAGGCCTAACAGAATCAAGAAGTAGAAAAATTTACTTATTTGTTCCTGAAAACAATTTCTAAAACCAAGCTAGTTTCTTTTTTTCCCCCATTAACTTTTCTTCTTCTCCCTCCTCTAACCGGTCGTTGAGCTAGGCGATGGTTGGTGACTGGCTAGAGACAAGCTCCGACGTCTTTGCCGTGGCTAGGCAAGGTCAAACCCATTGCCTAGATTTTGGTGAGATGGGCGAGGCTCAATGTTGCTGGGGGCTGATGAGGCTCCCTTGAAGCAGGCAAGGTCGTGGGCTCTTGTCTAGCCGATCGTGGGCCATCGCCGAGGCCTAGCAATTGGCTACAAGAGGAAGAGGAAAAGAAGGAGAAAAGGAAAAAAAAAATTACGAATCTAAATCAAATTAATTTGAAATAAATTAAATCTATGAAAATAATTGAAGCCAAAACGGAGCGAGAGTTAAACCTTTGCTCGGCCCCATTTGGTCGATCAGAATCGGCCGCGATCGTGAATTAAATCACAGGAGCCTTGTGTTCCGTTGATCGCGACATTTTCATCGACCCGAGAAAGGCGAGAATTTATGAGAATGAACGGAAATAAATTTTTTAAGGAAAAGTAGGACGACGAGTGGAAATAAAATCTCTGTGGAAAAGGCAAGCTACGCGAATTTAACCTCGATTTTATGGAAACAGTTGCGGAATTTGATACTTTCTCAAAAGGGTCGAAGAAATTCAATTCTTAATTTTCACCTCCTTGCTTGGTATATAAGAGGGCGGTCATTCCACTTGAAGGAGACAGATTTATATGCAAAGAAGCCATTTGAGGGAACCACAGGAAGATGGGCAAGTTCACATCAGCATGCTTCATCGTCCTAGCTCTAGCTGTGATTGCAGGTGACTTGCTCTTTTTACTCCTCTCCACACATTTTTTTTTATCAATTCTCAAGTTGCACCCAATTTTTATCATTTAATTTTTATTATTGTGGACCTTTTTCCTCCTAATTTATCTTGTCATGCAGCGTGCGGCCGCCTTAATTTGATTGTGTTTATATGAATTTTGACGTAGTTAGATGTTTTATAATATTTCTCTCCATTTCTCACTATAGTACACGCGACCAAAACAACGTGATTAAATGTTTTTATGCGTATTGGGATTTCAAAAGATTTTCCCTTCAGTTTTCATTTTCTCTGGCCAAACTGTTCAAATGTATCTTGACAGGAATCTCAGATTTTTAATTTGAAAAGGAGCAGGCTCTCTCCCTTGTATTTGGTGCCTTTTGATGTCTACAAAATCATTTAAATATATAATAGGAACGATGACCTTTTCTCATCATCAGCTCGAGGGTACTAATCCCAGAGAACCATGCAGTAGTAACCTTCGTCTCGACATCTTTCTTTCAATCCTGAAACCGAGAGGATCAGAGCAAAAGCTCGAAGTACATGATATCGATTTGTGTCTAATTTTTTAAATTTTTTTATTCAAGTGTCATCCCATGTCGCTTGACAATATTGGTTGTGGTCTTCTTTCAACATTCCAATGGTTTTTTTCCTGTGTTTTAGGCGACTTGATGGTGGTCCCAAGCGTGGCACTGCAACCGGAACCCTGCTTCGATCTCTTGACGTGGATGAAACACTTCTGCCAGGCGGACGGGTTACCGACGCCAGAGTGCCGGGAGGCCTGCAAGAAGCGGCACCCCTCCACTTTATTATTCGCCAACTGCAGCAACCAGTACCCTAGGGGCTGCTTATGTCAATATCGATGTTGATAAAGATATGTCCTGGTTATTTTGTTAAAGTTTCCTTGGGGAATTGAAATAATGAAACTTTGGTTACCTGCACCCTTTTTTGGAGGATATTGTACCCGATTCGGTTCGGTTGATCGATAAGATCTTTTTTTTTTTTTTTTTTTTTGACATATGATCGATATTCCTTATATCGAATACAAAGGAATCCGTTCGATTTCACGATCTCTTTAAACTTGAAAGTCCTAGGCCCACCAGATGCACCGGACGATTAAAGCTCTAGATTCTACCTCCATCACCTAGATGTGGGGAGTTTATTTTTAGCGAGTAGAACTGATGATCCATATCAACGGTGCTGGACGAGTTAAAAAAATGTGGTTACACAGATTGAGTACCTAATATTTATTAATTGAATCGTGTTTTATATTGGTTATGCAAACTATAAATGCTGCTCGGTCAGATGAGTGACTTTGATACATGCGTTCGATGCAATTGAGGGCCCAAAAAGGTATTTTTGGTTAGAAGTTTACCAAGGATGTGTTTGTTTCATAAAGAAAGTTAATGTTGAAAAAATATTTTCCTAAAGTTACTGCTTGTACCTCTTACATAATGAGACTAAAAGAAAATGGAATTGTAGTGACGTACATAAAACTGTTGCTAGTGTAAATAAGTTATGTGACCCTATCCGCAAAGTTCTTATCACGATATAAATAGATTGTATGGGGATTTATTCTTGTAATAAATCCAACGGGATTTTCGGCTAACATGGCAGGATTTGATCTATAGATGGATTTTACAAACGTCAAGTCGCTATCTAGAATTATATCGGCTGAATACTTTGAATACTGATTTTTTTTTTTTTTATACTTCGGATGGATTTTACATACTCTAAATTAGAGGTAAGCGCTTTCAAGGTCAAGTTCCACTTGGAAATGATTTTGAAAATTTTGAAAACTAGAGTCTATTTTGCATAATTTTGGAATATGGGATCTATCCAAATTCGGTTATAGGCCTAGGTCCACTTGTATTTTTAATTGAACGTTTACAGTAAATTGTCACTTCTAATGACCATATTTGCTATTACAATCCACTAACCAGCACTCAACATGTTTCAATCATGGATATGTTGGAAATGAAAACTCAGACTAGTGGTTCTAGAATATATATTTGTCATGGAATATGGCAAGATTATGTGAAGACATAAAAAAAGAACAACACGAAGATTGGTTTTAAGATTGGAAATCTACCTTTAGGTTTCACCTAAAATGTCAATGATGAAATTTGAAATGATGACCATATTTGCTATTACAATCCACTAACCAGCACTCAACATGTTGTTTTTATAAGAATAGGAAGACATCAAGAAAAAAAAAAAAGAACAACACGAAGATTGGTTTTAGGTTTCACCTAAAACCTGAAATCTACCTATAAGAATAGGTTACTTAAAAAAGGCACAACATCCCACAAATGTCAATGATGGAATTTTTTTTTTTTTTTTTGGTTTGAAATGTAAGTATCATTTATAAGATGACATACAAGAGCTTATGAGCATTTCCCATTATTACAAAGATAACTAAGAACGTAAAAAAATGGAGTAAGGGAGTCTCCATATAGTAGCCAAAATTACATTTGTTTGAGAAGGTTTAAAATTTTTGTAAAATGATGCTCGGCTTCTGACAAGCTTACGAATTTTAGCTACAATAATGGGGGTATCATTTGATTTTTTTTTGAAAACGTTTACAGTTACATTCCATCCAAATGCAGTATATGGTTGCTAAAAAAGTTACTTTGAGAAGCCTTGCTGCCAAATCATTGCCTTTGGTGGCTTTGATTATCCATTGGATTTCATTATTCCATCCTCCTAAGTTATGGAAGATTCCGTATTGTGCAAGAATATGCTTCCCGACCACGTGCACTGAAAGAATAGATGATCTCAATTTTTTAGATTGTCCAAACATAAATTATGATGGATTGCTACTCTAGGTATCCAATGTAATATGATATCTACTGTTGGGAGTTTGTTTCTACAAACTAGCCATTCGATAAAATTATGTTTGCTAACCACACCTATCTATATCAATTGGTACTATCCCACAACCGGTTCCACATTCCTGAGTTCATCATATAATTCTTTGTAACAATATCTTTGCCTAGATATGGCTGGAGCTAAGGTTGACCCTAGTTTAAGAATACCACACCAACTCCATATCATACTACCTTTAATTTCAAGCTGCATAATTGGAATGCTTCTACATTTGGTATTATGAACCCACTTACTCCATAAGGAAGACGATGGACAATTTATGAGGCTCCATAGCATGCGGCTCAATAAAACTTTGTTCCATAGATTTAGATTGAGCAGTCCTAGTCAATGATGGAGATTTAATGACGAAGACAAAGCATCCCCACACACGATTACCATAAGCACAAATTAAACGCATAATAAATAAAGTAAAAGAAGTATACAGTAACTTTCGTTCTTGAATTCTCTAGAGAACATGCAGCCAACCATAAATAATAGCTTCCTTTTGTCCTCTATCACTGATTGATCTGAGGAATTGTGAACAAAAATCAATTTTACTGTTAATTCAACACGCAGCCAACCATATACAAAGAAGTCCATTGAGGAACACAGGAAAATGGGCAAGTTCTCAACAGCATGCTTCATCGCCTGGGCTCTAGTTTTCATTACAGGTGACTCCTTACTCTTTTCACTCCTCTTCGAGTTGCACCAAATCTTCATCATTAATTTCTTTTAATGCGAACTCTTTTTTATCCTAATGTATTCTTTTATGCTGTGCGTAGCCGGGTTAATTTGATCATGCATACATGAATCATGTTGTAGTTAGATAATTTTATTTTATTTCTCTCAACTTCTAACTATTGTGGATACTCAGTATTATTGTACATGTGAAGATAATAATGTAATTAAATATCTTTATGCGTATTGGGGTTTTAAAAGATTTTCCTTTTTAATCTATATTTTCTTTGGCAGAACTTTTAAAATTTATTTGAAAAAGAGAAGTCTCGTTCCGTGAGATTTTGGTGCATTCAATGTCCAAAATTCCCGTTTTCCTTTAATTTTCAATTTCTCGAACAAAACTCTTAAATTTTAATTTGGAAAACAAAAGGAGACTCCTTCCATCATAGTTCGTGTATTTTGATGTCCGAAAAGCTTATTTCATTAGAATAGCTAGATAGATGTTAGAAATATTTAGGATGTTTTTCATATTTCTCAAGGATGTGCATTTCTCGATTATTCCTAGAAAATATCCTTAATGCCTCTAACGATAGATTGGATAAGAGTAACCTTTTTGTTGTCGTCAAATTGAGCGAACAATCTCGGAGAACTGTGCAATACGTAAGCTTCATCTTAGTAACTTTCCGTTCAAGCCTGAAATCCACATGATCATAACGAAAGCGCTGTTCTCCTTTGTGTTTCAGGTGAACTAATGGTGGTCCCGAGCGAGGCGAAGCAAGCCTGCCTGGAAGGCTTGCCGTGGGTGCATTGCTACTGCAAGGACGGAAACCCGTCGCAAGCATGCTGGGGGAATTGCATGCAGCGACACCCGAACCTCGTCACCGTCTTCTGCAGAAGCAGCCAGTGCCTCCAGGCCTGCATGCGTGAATATCGATGTTGATGGAAGCATCGTGTTGTCTATCCAATTTTCAATCGGAATTGAATTTACGAACTGGATTACTGCATCTTTTATTGAAGAATAGTTAGTGAGCATGAGGGGAGAATGTGCTTGTGGAACTTAGTGACTGTAGCCCAACTCAAGGCCTAATACAATGCTTGAAACACCTGGTTATATACTTTTCAGAACATATGTACATATGTTTGAATGAAAAGAAAACCGGTCGCTCTATTGAATAATGTGTTATTCTGATCCATCAGTGACGGAGGGAACTGACACACCATTCATATTGCTTTGTCGACTTGTTTTTCCAGATTTCGAATGACAATAACCGATAAGAATATGATATCTAAAGTTCGAAGCGTACTTTATGTAATGTTGATTCTTGCTTACTGTGAAGACTAACCCGTGTCAGTAATTCCATTGAAACTCAGGTGAATTTATGATTTGCATCGATACGCAGACATTACACAGGCTACAACTAGAGTGATGCAAAACTGATCAAAGTCTTATTAATATCATCGATCAATTCCTGTCTTGAGTACAAAGGATTTCATTACATCATTTGCCCTCTTTGAGGGAAACAAAATATGTCGGCAAAGTTCCGCACTGCTTTGATCAAGGTAGGATGGTGTTCAGTTTAGCTGCAAAAGAATAATCGTGGATGAGAATCGGCAAAGATTAAAAAAGAAAAGAAAAGAAAAGAAACATATCATATCGAATATGTCGATGTAAGAACATTAAAAGAATAATATATGTCGGATGTGGTGCAACGTACCAGCGATTTCCTTGGCCGAGCAATCACTGTCGCACCTCATCTCACACAAGGTTGAGCCAAGGCCGCGGTCTTTGCACTCACTGTGGCACGTGTTGAAGCACGCCTTGAACTCTTCGTCGATGGCTGCTTCCGCCGTGTGGACATTCAATGCCGTGGCGACGACGATGCACATGAGGAACACCGCGACGAGCTTGTTGGCCATTGTGCTTGTTTATTTACCTTAGTCTGCGAAAGGAATGGTGCACTCAGTTTGTGAGTTTCCCTGGCTATGAGAGGTCGCATATGACGTTCATATATAGAGGGAGAGTGACCTCATTTCAAGCATCCGAGTCCCTAAAAACTGGGAAGACCACTGGACTTTCCGGTTACTTTTAGTCGCATCATTTGAGAATCGCTGAACTTGCGGGTGTAAATCAATGGACAGGCGCTAGACTCTCCATCAGATGTTGGATGGTCAATTTTTAATTTACTCATTGCTTATGCTAAATTAAGCCAAAGATGACAAAGTCAACCACCCCCATCACCCCATCTCAGTCTAATCCAAAAAAGAAGGAAGGAAAAGATAAAAAAAGCTGCACCAATCTCAAAATTCATGTGCCGGATTTGAAAAAGGTTCAATGATAAATTGACGTTGTTTCTCCATAAACAACCTGTTTTTTTTTATGGTTATATTCTCTTACTTTTCTCTGGACTGAAGCTAGGATCAACAAGATACTCTTGGTTTAATTTGAAAGACTGCCTATATTGACTATGTGATTAGCCGCGCAATTCGGTTTAGGACATGGAAGAAAGTGTGGTCAGAAAATTTTATGTGTGGGGTTGGTTTGCTAACAGTCGTTTACATTTGAATTAGACGAATGTAATTCTATATAATTATACATAATTTCAAGCATAAAATTTTGTTGGACTCGAAAAGCTTTTAAAAAGAGGGATTACTAGTAAAGGCTTAAGCTGTGCACTTTTTATTTTATTTTATTTTTTATACACTATTCACATCCATCACCTAGATGTGGATACTTTATTTTTAGCAAGTAAAACTAATAAGCCATGCCAACGGTGATAGGTGTGGGATGTGGAGAACAAAAATGGGTCGCGTAGCCTGTCTACCTAATATTTATTAATTAAATCGCGTTTTATATTGGCTGTGCATCAGTGACGCGACGAAATTATACATGTACTATGTGTAATTGAGGATCATGGAAAAAAAATCATTTTTGATCGGAAGTAGATAGAGTATGTTTCATGAAAAGTAAATGTTTGAAACACAATTTTCCAAAAATTATTGCCCCGCTTACAAAGTAAATTGAAAAAGGTATATTCATCATCAATATAAATGTTTATTATTGATAATAAAAGTATTCTACGTTGACTAATTTGTTAAACTGATAAAAATTATTTCTAAGAATATATATGCCAGGTGATTGATTTTTCCTGAAATAATTTCACTCACTTTTCACATATCGAGTTAAATTGCAATAATTTATTGAAATTTTGGGTTGTGAACGTAATTTTCTTCTTTTGATTAAATAAGATTGTCTTTTCATTGCGGCCCATGTTTGATAACTCGAGTTTAATATATTCGATACTTAATAAATTGAGTACATTTGTTAACTATAACTAGTTTCGACTCCAAAGATGAGATTTTGTCAAAGAACCTACTTAATTCACTAAGTAAAGATACCTTCAACAAAAAAAAGAAAAAAAAAAGAAAAGAAAATATGAGGTTACCTAAATTCATTCAATGGAAAAAGGGAAACAAGTAAGAAATAACATTTTGTATATTACATCTTTATGACCTAAAACCTGCCATTAATATTGACAATTCCAAGTTTGATAGGAAAAATATACCGTTTAATACTCAGTATTCAATCATCATCAAACAACATTATTTTAATTTTTCAGCACTTAGACGGTCGACACTTGAAATTCAGTATATAAACTTCAAATGCATTCGTAGTGACAAACAGAGAACTATTGGCAGATGATATATAAATAACTATGTGGTCTTCTCCCCAAAGTTCTTGTCACAATGTATAACTAGATTGTACAGCGATTTATTATTGTAATAATAACAGAGCCGGTTTTATTATCACAATCTTAATTATTGAAATTGCTTGCCACAACCGAGTTTCATGAGAAATAAGCACATCTGCAAAGCTTGTCATTTTTTTCCTTTCTACTTTCCTTTTTTCTTTTTTTTATGTGGGTCAGCATTGGTGACTATTGGCTTCACCAAATTTGGCGAGCCTCCCTTGCTGGCATCTAGTGAGGGTTGCCTTGCCTGAGGCCAATGAGGGTCTAGTGAGGGCTGTCATTGTCAAATTTGACGAGGTTAACGCTCATTGATGCTAGTGAGGTCGACCCTCGTATGTGGTCAACAACCTTTTCTAGCTTGCTGAGGCCCGATGTCCAATGGAGGGAAATGGGAGCAAAGAAAAGAAAAGAAAAACACAAAAAGAAAATAAGAAAAAAATTCAGAAATTTAAAAAGAAAATTGTTCACGTTAGTGCCTGTCATGTCATGTAGGACAACTAGTATTGACTAGGCTGTCAAGTCAATGATCTCTGTCCAAAACTAGTTGGAGTGACAAAATTGGCCGAGTTAAAATGTTTATGATTGAATTGATACTTGTTCAATAGGCTTAGGACTTTTATGGTAATTTTTCCAGGGAATAGAGGACTCATTTTCTTTAGCCTGACTTTTTAACATTAGCATCTTATGGTGTATGTAGTCAGTTATCATCGGTGTCCCCCCCTAGAGAAATTAATTAGCCGATAAAAAGTAGTGTTAACTTCTGAGGTCAATCTTCAAATGAACAAAGACAAATCTAGGGTTGCCACAGAATGGACATCTGCGTGCATGTGCATGCCCTTACATACAGAAACACATATATCACTAGATGGGGAGAGTATGCAATCACTCAGTAGGATTTGAATACAACAGCACCTAGAATAACCAGGAGGTGTGATAAAGAAAGGTGAGATGATGGGCTTGACGCTTTAGAGGAAGACGGGTTCAGAATGGGCCGGACACCGGGAGTACTCGACGGACCGACCGATTCCGCTGGCGGATAAGCCGGCGTCATGTCCGATGTAGTGTCGGATTCGGGTGCCGGTGCTGGCGGTGATGCTGTTACTGCTGCTTTGGAAGCTGCTTGAAAGAGAGTAAAGAGGCTCAATTAGGTGAGAAGATCAACTAGCTCGGTCCATTGCGCAGATATGTCAATGTTTTCATTCCAAAATTGCTTTTATAATATTTTTTCACTTATAGCGTTGAATTTCAGATGGGTGGGTGAACACAAATTGAAATTTTTTGAAATACATGATTTCGATTTTCTTGGTGGTTGGAAGGTTCGTGTCTTGATGAGTAAAATAATGGATGATCTATTTTCGGGATATCAATTTATATTGCTATAAACCAGGAAAGACGAGGGATTCATGAAAAATTTACGATCATCTTGAAGGTCAATTATGGAGCGTGAGAGATTCATGGGTTAGTCGACTATCATCCCAATTATTGCAAATTGACGATTTTTGACATCTTTAGTTTTTGAAATCATAGCCTGTTTGCAAACTGTGCATGGCATGGATTTATTTTTTTGGGGAAGTACAAAAACTTACGTCAACTTTCACTTATCTCCACTTTTGAAAATATGAATTGCATACTTGAGTTTTATATCTGGAAACCGTTTTCACTTTCACGATGATCATATCATCTTGTGTCCTCATTTATAGAAATGCCCTTTTTGTTTTTGTTTTTGTTTTTCAGAAATACCGATTCCCAGATTGACCAACTAAATTCCAAATCATACAAACCTTAAACAAGATGCTAAAACGAGTTTGCTAACATGGGCAATCTGATCTTTTCAATATGTGATTTTACTATCTAAATGAATATCTTGAAACCAGAGGTACGAAAGTGGTCATTGGGTTAAAAGTGAGGTCCTTTTTTTCTTGTTATTTGGCCTTTTGTTTTGATAAAAGGATATACTTTCTATACATGTATGTATGTATGTATGTATATATATCTCGGAAGTTCACCTCGGGGGCTTAATGATGGAGAAGGAGCTATGTCCGGAGAACCAGAACCAGCTTCGTGTTGATGGGGTGAAGGAGCTGCAGGTGCAGGAGTTGGGCCAAACAATGTGGGACCTGTCAATAAAAATATGTTCTTTCCTCAGTAACTTACGATCTTCGATTCCAAGTCAACATGTAATACAAAAGAACGATGCTAATCATGTGCATGTATGCATAAACTCGAACACATTCCAGTTCCCTATTTTCCACCCGCCGACCCCTTTGTACTGTTTTAACTTTGGTGAAAATAACTCCTGTGCTTTTTCACAAATTCATCGACAACTCCTTCCAATTAGTCTCGGGAAGGCTCGTCACGTAATGTAGCCAAAGCGAGATTGATCGGAAGGGGTTCTTGATGATTTCATAAGCATACAAGGGCTAGTTTTGCGAAATCAAAAGTACCAAAGCAGAGGATGGTGTTTGCTATATCATAGTATGGTTTTACAGGGAGTTTTGGGCATATCAACGTACCTGGAGCAGGAAGGGGTGAACCGGAGGCTGCAAAATCAAACGAACATGTAACACCATATTAGTCTCTCATCTTCTTTTCTTTAGTAATTTTAGACCAATAAATCACAGCGCGGACCCAGGGATCGTTATCGCGTACCTTTGCACTGCAAGGGAACGCCGCCGTTGCAAGCCTGGGGGAGCGAGAGCGCGAGGGTCCGGTTGATGGGCAGCGAGATGGGCACGTTGGCGGTGAGGACGAGGCAGGTGCAGTCGACGCTGGTCCGCATGAGCGACTTGAAGGAGTCGCAGCAGCCGGCGGAGGGCGACGACCCGTTCGCGCTGCTCCCCGTGATGAAGTTGAAGCACGGGGTGAAGGTCGAGATCATGGAGGCGGTGCACGGCGTGCTGATCTGGGCGTCGACCACCGGCGCGAATCGAGTGATTGCGCAGATGGCCAAAGCTAATGCGAGCCCAAGCTCGAGGAAAGCTTTGGAGCCTTCCATGGTGATGTAGGCTTCGTTGCACGAGCACGAGGGGGATGGGGTTATAAAGAGTTGGAGGGGGGTGGATTTGAGGTGGCTTGTGAGGGAAAAGCGAGGGTTAGATTTGAAGTGGTTCTGGAGTTGCAACTACTGGTGACTTGACTCATGGAAGTGAGGAGGAGAATCTGATTGCTTATGGTGTTTATATGAGGGAAGATTGCTCGATAGGTACGATTAGTCTCAAAATTAGGTGCGCATGTGCACGATTATTTCCGGATAAGGTGGATTTAGCAAAATTCGATCTTTGGAGGGACTTGTTTTGGGCCTGGTTTTCTTGAGTTTCAGCCCCTTGCTTGAAAAGAATAGGCCCATCTCAGCAAGGTCCAGCCAAGCCTTTCCTAAGCAGTGAGGCCTAATTACATGGTGCACGTACATAATGAGATGGCATACATATTTCTATATATTTATTTATTCTCCTTTTGCAATAGACTAAATGAGGTTCTAGTTTGGAATAAGTGTATTAGAAGTTTTAAAACTTATCATAAAAGTGTAATCGAATTCTAAAATTTTTAAAAAGTGCAATCAAGTCCTAAAACTTGTCATGATAATGCAATCGAGTTCTAAAATTTTCTAAAAATGCTATTAACAAAATGACTTGATTTAATCAATTTGACAAGTTTTAGGACTCGATTGCATTTTTTAAAAGTCTTAGAACTCAATTGCACTTTCGTAATAAGTTTTAAAACTTAATTGCACTTTTTCAAAATTTTAGGAATAAATCACACTTTATTGATAAGTTTTAAGACTTCCAATGCACTTTATCCATTTTAGTTTTGATATCATAGAGATCATTAGCTAAAATTTACTTAAACGAAACTATCTTGATATTTATAAAGACAAAAGAGGTAATGTATTTTTTTTTATTGACTTAAGAAATGATTGAAATAAAAAAAAACATTTTGGAAAATATGGGGAATAAACTTGCGAACAATATTGAAGGATTGGTTTGAATTTGTTGGACAGTTAATGAAATAAAGTGAACAAATTAAAAGTTTAGAAAATATATAAAGTGTATACAAATAGTTCAAGGACCAAATGAATGGATTAAAAGTCTAAGGATGACATTTTTGCTTACCGTCGTCAATCTCAAGATCACATGGATACTTGCTATCCATGCATGTTGGTGGCTCGGATATGAATACTTAAACAATGTAACCTTAGTATCTTGGCGAGATACATATACAATTAGGAGATTACAGCTCAGATATGAGAATTACCCATATGAGGAATCACCGGATTATGTCCAAATGGCACTCACCAATGCGACTCATTTCACAGGGGAATAGATAAGGGTGAGTTCGCGTGCACACAAGTTCAAATCATATGTCTATGGAGGAAAATAATTGTCCTTCTGGAAATAATGCACGAAATAAACTATGGAGCAATATAATGGGATCCATTTCATTTAAAGAAATACACGCACTTGCATTGATGGTGAAATCAATCTTATAAAGACATATAGTTTCAAACCCATACTATATGTTAACGATATCTATTAAATATTATAAATATTTCACTGATTCATCATATATTGTACCTATATATATATATATATATATCTAGAGAGAGAGAGAGAGAGAGAGAGAGAGAAAGAAGATAGTCGATTCTGAGGAAATTTTGAGTGCACCATGCACATCTCACCCGGTGCATAGCTGAATACCCTCCGGTCAATTCAGTGCTCTACATACGGTACCCACCTTGTTGTTTTAGCTTGAATACCACCAACCGTGGGTCCTTATCACGCAGTTGTTTTGATAAGATACCCTTCATTGCATACTTTTCAAGCAGTCTTCACAATTTCAAACCGTCCCCCAAAAAGCTAATTCGAATCGTGCTCGATGTTAGTCCTCTTTTAGTATTTTCTACTCAAAGGACACTAGCTTTTAAACTGTGAGTCATATCACATGCCTGCATCCTTCACTGAAAAACTCATTTAGATAGTGCTTGCTTTTCAAATGGTGGAATTGCATACTGACATTGTTTATTAAAAAAAGCTATTGTTGACAGCACTAGCTTTCAAAAGAGTTTGGTTGATTCCTTGATATGATTTCCAAAATCAAGTTAACTTACACTATTCACTCAAGTTTGAAGGGGGCGCATTAAAGGATATGTTTGACATTCAAATATCTAAAAATAATACTTTAATACAATGAAATCCAATGAGAATGATTTGGTTTGATGTATTGGTTCATCGTCACAAGCATCATCAAACTACGGGCATAATTGAAATCTTGTTACAAGCTTATCAATAAACCATAACTCAATCATCGAACGGACTACTTCATTAAATTTAACATATACCATTGACTTCTTCCAAGTAGCTAAGACCATGGCAACCTAGCAACAATCGCTTGGAAAGTCTTCCTAATTATCCACCTTTTTATCCAATCTAGATCGTTTATATCTTTGGGGTTCAAAATACGAAATACTGCTCCACATTGGTAAATTACAAAAGCGTTGGCAATATTTGAAAACTGTTGGTGACAGAAGTGTCCCTGGCTACTTGTTTGTCTTGTAATAGTTTAGTAAATTATCAACGCAACGCAATTCCCCAAATACTCTTAACAAAAAAATTACCAGTTATTTCAATAATTCACCAATTTATTTGTGTATATTACCAATGCATTAAATTACTAACTTTTAAACGAAATCACTGACTGATTTAGCTTACAAGATAACCGTTTGTAAGTGACTCAAATAAGAGTTGGTGAGCTAAACTAGTCGGCAATTTAATTGGAGAAAAGTAGATGCAGACAAATTAAGGTTGGTTATTTTGTAGAATAATTAGTTCTTTAACAGGTCTGTAACCTCTACAAATAACTGTTGGTGAATTATTTAACAATTGTTAATTTCAAAACAATCAAATAAACTTTGGTAAATGACTCATATAAGAGTTTGCTAGCTAAACTAGCGGGGTGCTTAGTCAGAGAAATATTATTAAATCACTCTGATTAAGGCTGGTATTTCTTATATTATGAATCATGTTGATGCGTAAAAGAAAGAACAATTCGATTTATGGCAAGACATCAATTAAATCATTCTATTGATTGCTGACACTACTCTCAATATAGTCGAGGTGGGTCATGGTTAGACGAACAATGAAAAATGAGATGAAGCTAGAGAGGTGGCAACTCTAAAATGCAAACTCCTCATATACGTGTTCGCCAGCGTGAGAGATCTTGCAAAAGCGCAATATGCTACCATATCATCTTCGAAATGAGCATCATCCTTGGTCCAACATTCTTATTCATCCAATGTCGGAGGATCATTTGCGTGAGCTCTCTCCACTACAGGCACTAAAATCCTCGATGAGTTTGTACTGATCCCCGTTGCGTGTGCTGTACAGCAACGTTGTATTAACTGCAGTGCTCGACGAATCAAGCATCAATAGGATCATTGTTATTGAAGCGATGCGCTCAAAGTTGGTCATTTTTTCATTGTTGTGTGGTCATTTGATTTCACTGGTTTGACTATCTTTTATATTGGAGGCTTGAAATCGTCAGATCTAGCAAGAGTAAGCCTCGTTTGAGGCTGGTGAGGTTACCCCTTGCTAGATTTGACAGTGAGATTGCATCTCGCCAAATTCAGTGAGGGCGATTCTTGCTTGTGGCTGGTCACTATCGACTAATGGAGGAAGAATGAAATTTAAAAAATGAACAAAAAGAAAAAAGAAGTATTAAAAAATTGAAAATTATAAAAATTACAAAAATTGTTTAAATCAACATTGGCCGTATCATATAAAATGGCTGACATCCGCATAAGCAATTTTCAGTCTAAATTGGCTAAAAGGATTATATTGGCAAATTGTTAAAATGTTTTGAATTATCAAATTGAAAAATTTGTGACTGAATTAGCAAATGTGCAATATGTATAAGATTTTTTTTTTTTTGACAATTTCCCCTACCCCTCCACTTCATCGAAATTGGATACATATTATGGCGATACATTTCCCAAGCACCAGCAAAAAGGATGGCATTATTCTTCTCCGATTCATCTAACGGATACTATGTTCACGAAATAGCATACTCAAGTCAAATTACAGGGTTTCGTTACCATTGAAAAGAGAACAACTATTCAGTGAATTGATAACTCTCGTATCGAAGTCTGCAGTCATGGAGCTGGAACTGAACCCCGATGCTATGGTCACACTGATCATCGACGTCGTCCCAAGCGGATCTCACGCAGTAGGAGCAGTCCGACTGCGAGAGGGTCCCGTTGCACGCAGCGTGGCCGTAACAAACATGCCCGCTGTTGTCGAATTTGGTGTAGTAATCGTAGCCGGACTTTGCTGTCTTGTAAGCCAAGTCCTCGAGCACGCACTCGACGCTGAAACTGTAGAGGCTCGAATCCGAATACTTGTCCCCGTTGCAGATCTTTTTCATGACCGTCGTGTCTACGCCATCGGCCGGAAATATGCAGGAAAGGATAAAAATAGCGATGGATGTAGTTCTTGATAAAGCTATCATCAATTCTTTTATTTCTTTGTTTTACTAAAATGGAATGGGTGTTCTTGCCAGCTTGCTAAATGTGGATGCGAACACAATGTTCGTTTTCCGATATTTTTTTTTCTCCCAAATTACCTTGTTAATTTCTCTTAGTGATATTGCTCCTTGTATCATAACTCACTAAGAGAGAAATACTACTAAGAACGATACATCCTCTAGTAGAATTTCCAGAAAGCCTATCTCACTGTGGAAATTTTGTTCTTAATTTAACAAAATGCTTAAGAATTGTTGATGCACCAATTTCACAAGCCATGGGTAGCTGATGGGACAGAATTCATGGCATGTAATATGCATAAGAGAGACAAGAAAGAGCCAATGGGATCTTTCCCTTGCGGGACCGTCCGATATTCAAGTCAGTTTAGAAACATAATGACCAGACCGAGAGTATATTAGGGCTTTTGGCGCAGTTGGATCATCATTGTTTGTCGGCGTGACAACATCTTCCATATTTGGTCAATAATGTTAATACACAAAGGTTGAACGGCTCGATTTGTGGCAAGACTTCGTTTAAATCATTCAAATGATTGTTGAAAACACTCTCGATAGAGTCGATGTGGATCTTGGTAAGTAGCGTGATTTCCCCTGGACAAACG
This sequence comes from Angophora floribunda, assembly GCA_014182895.1. NCBI lineage: Eukaryota > Viridiplantae > Streptophyta > Magnoliopsida > Myrtales > Myrtaceae > Angophora > Angophora floribunda. The sequence goes on along the minus strand of CM024712.1, from coordinate 10,363,632 downwards.
ATGAAAAAGGTGACGAAACTAGAGAGTCAGTGACTCTCACTTAAATGCGAAGTTCTCAAGTACTTGTTCGACAGCGTGAGAGATGTTGACAAAGCTCGATATGCTATTTTCATCATCCTTGGTCCAACATTCTTATTCATCTAATATAGGAGGAACAGTAAGTACTCGCTTTGCTCGACCAAGACGTGATAGTCTTGCTGACAAATTGAAACTTTCGACAAATCTCTAGTGGTTTCATAGCCGAGACTAGGGGTGTGCAATGGGAACCGTTCAATCTGGGAATTGCTCAAACGGATTGGACCGAACTAGCCGGTTTTGGGCGGGTCCCATAGCCGGTGGTCGGGTTCTTGGTTCCCATTCTTGGAACTGGTGGCTGGTCGGTCCGGTTCTCGATTCCAAGGTAAGAACTAGATCGACCGGTAGTTTTTAATATATATATTAAAGTTTCTCAAGAATTCCAAAAAAAAAAAAACAAAAGAAAATTCTTCACAGTCTTAGGAAAATACAATTACATGCATATTAAATGACGAATCGATAAAGTAGTGTATAAACAAAGTGGGTTGTCTTTGAGAACGTATTGTAACATTAACAATTTTTTTCTTGAAAAAGAAAAATTATCGGTTCCACCGAATTGGACCGGACCGGACTGGACTGAACTGGTCAGTCAGTCTGGTTCCCAGTTCCAGGGTTGGCCGGTCTGGTCCACACTCCTAGAATTTAGGAACCGGTCCTCTTGGTCTAGTTCTAGGTTTTACCTTAGAATCGACTGGACTTGGAACTAATCACCCCTAGTCTAGATGCTTAGCTATTCTTGAAAAAAAGAACAGCCCAAGTGCCAAAACTTGGCACGAGGGGATACTTAAGTGCTAAAAGTTATGAAATGTACACTTAAGTGCCACTTTTTTAAAAATTGAATTACTTAAGTGCTAACTTTAGCGAAGGCCATCGAAAATCAACGTGATTTTTTTAATAATATAATTCGCTTACGTGACTCGCTAAAAGCTGAGTTAATAAAAACTCAGCCAAAACGACGTTATTTTGATGTTGACGTGGCATTTAAATAATATATTAATTAAATAATATTTAAAAAACTTTTAAAATATATTATTATAAAATTGATTAATTAAAAAAAAAAGGAAATGGGAGGATGGGTGAGGGCTGTGCAGCCCTTGCCGCCACTCCACCATTGCCGGGAAGGGCCAGCAATGGTGAGGTGAGAATCAGTTAGGGTTGCCGGGCCCTAACTAGTGGTCGGCGACCTTGGTTGACCTGTGACAAGGGCTTGCGAGCCCTCGCCCAAATTTGGGGCAAGGGTTGTGACCCTCCCCCAAATACAGCAAGGGTTGCCGACCCTCGCTCGGCCGAGCTAAGGGCTGCCGGCGACCAGCTGTAGTCCCTTAGTTGGGCAACCAATGGCCCTTTGCTCGTCTGGGCAAGGGTCGGCGACCCTGCCGGATCTTGTGGAGGGTTGTGACCCTCACCCAAATTTGGGTGAAGGCCTATAGGCCCTTGCCACAAGTCGGTCAAGGTTGTTGGCCATTGGCCAGGGCCTAGCGACCTCGATTAACCTTTGCCCCATCATCGTTGGCCATTCTAGGCAAAGGTGGGGTAGTGACGGTGGTGGCAGCGAGGGCAGCATAGCCCTCACTTGATCCCTCCCCCTTCATGTTTTTGTTTTTATAATAAAATCAATTTTTTAGATTTTTTTTCTGGTATGACTTTTTTTTTTTGCCACATGGACTATTTCTTTTTCTTTTTTAAGTTGTCACATGGATATTTGTTTTGAAAAAAAATGTTCCGTTAGCAAATAAAATCGCCAGAAAATGACACGTGTGCAATTTGGCCGGATTTTTTTGCCGTTGGCACTTAACTGATCATTTTTCTTCAATTTTGGCGCTTAAGTATGCATTTTTTGAACTTTTGGCATTTAAGTGTTCCATCGTGCCATGTTTTGACATTTTAAGAGTCCGCACATCGCTAATCTTGGGATAGGTATCTCTCATACCAAACTCTACGGTCTTGCAACTAGTACTGAAACTCGATCGAGAGGCCATATTCATTATTCATCCTTGCGACGGTCAAACTCATGCGATGTCTACAACTCATCACGCTTGAGCTCTCCACTATAAGCACCATTGGCCATATCAGGTGTTTGGCATGGCATCATTAGACACGCTACAGTAGTCATAACCGTGGTTGGGCGTTGCAACCTTCGAATCATCGAGTTCCCTCTCCTGATTCCGCGAGAAGAACCCTACGATTCTGAAATGTTTTGCGGTGCATATTGTTAGGATTCAACATACAATTAAAAAGAAATATTGAGTAAAAGCGAGAAGGAGAATTCGAGACACAATGTTTTATCTTGATTTATCCTTAAATTAGGATTATGTCCAGTAGATGATTCCATTATAATCAGTGCATTGCAACACTATGTTACATTTCTCAATTACAAAAGAAATGGATTATATATACACAATAGTTATTCATGAACCTAAATCCAAATTACCAATAAAATATGGACTCAAATAATAAAAACCCTCTAGTGACGCGTTGCCCTTGCAATCTTTGTTGGGGAGGCCTCATACCCCTGCTTGCTCACTGAAGAGGGGGATTCCTGTGCCATCCTATCAATGTGGAGTATAAATTGTATCCCAACACATATGCTGGAGAGTAGGATTCCTGTGCCATCTTATTGATGTGGAATATAAATTATACCCCCAACAAATATGCTGCTGTACACTAACGTCTAACTGGAGCACACGCCGAATCGAGCATCGATAGGATCATAATAATGGAAGCGATACGCTCAAAGTTGGCACTGCCACGTCTTTTGTATCATTTTTCTTTTTTATGGCTGCATGTTTATATCCTTTGAGTTCAAGGCGACGATTCCTTTCTCTCCGATATATGCCGACCAATGCCTGGTTCTTGTCTCTATCTACACTCTTTCTTTTCTAGTTTGCCGCATGCGCCTACTCTGTAATCCACTTCTTTTGACCGAGTTTGTTTTTGTCTTTAATGGTTTATCCAAATTTTGCAAATAACGGAACAGAATTCAACCCGCAGTTTCGGCAATTCAATTTTCACCAAACGCTCTTCTCGGTTCTTTTCAACGTCCCGTGGAACCCCCTTTCAAATACAAGATTGAGATTATGGCCGGTTATATTTGAAATAGGGAAAAGTACACAAAAACTCATAAATCTATTACATTAATACCATTTTTACATGAGTATAAATTGAGTTATCCAACCAATTTAGGTAGGAAATTACTAACGCAAATACCGATTATCTTACGTGGCATAAGTCGTTCTGATGTTGACATTTTTTACTCAATTTTTTTTTCCACCAGCACAAGCCATAGGCGGTGAAGGATAGCCACATTGAGTGAGGGTCACCTTAGCTAGGCCTCGCCTAGGTGAGGGTTACCCTCGCCTTCCCTCACTAGATCTAATGAGGCTGACCCTCACCAAGGGTAGGACAACCTCTTGGTGAGGGTCAACCTTGTCGGGTGTCACCTGGGTGAGGCTGACCCTCACTTGCTACTATGGAAGAAAAGAAAGAAAGAAAATAAAAAATGTCATCATCAGTGTTAGCCATATCATGTAGGATGATCGATGTTCATGTCAATAATTTTTAGTCAAATTGGTTAGATGGACTTAATTAGTATCAATGTGAAAATATTTAGAATTAACATTGGTTCAATTGAAATGTTTAAGACTGAATTTATATTAATAAGGTTTAGGAATTTTTGATACTTTTCCCATTCGAAATTATGTTGTTTCATCAATCCTCACCATTTCATTATTTTGAAGCTCCAAAAGATTAAAATTCAAACTCAGGCTTATTAGGCACCCAAGCCATCCTTTGGACTCTGAATTTGCTTGATGCAAAATGAGTTGAATTTAAATGCTACCAGAAATGTAATATTGATGTTTTTGCTCAGGGATCAAGTCCGATCTCTCTTTTCTCTATTCAATAAATGACTAAATGGGATAGCCAAAATTTAATTGTTGACAAATCTTGAAATGCTGTCGTCTCTCTCATGCTATTAATCACACAGACCGACTCGCATAAAATGCCAGTGTGTTTCTTATACTATTTCTCATTTAACTCTCTCCCTGTGCATTGATTATTTGGCGAATTGCTGGTTCATTCGAAGGACAGCATCAAGTAGGAACGGAGTAAAATACAAAAAACAACGATCAAATCAACAAAGCAAAGGCTGGAAACAAAGTATTATTCTAATTCAAGAACGAGATAGCGATGGAAAATCCAAGAAGAGCCATTACTTTACATAGACGGATCCGAGGTAGAGTTCAGAACGACTCATTGGAAAAAGCAAGAGCGGCATACATGGCTGCGTTGCTGGAGAGAGTCGCCATCATCATCATCATCGGATTCCTGTGCTTCTGTAATGCCGTGAGAGACAGTCCGGACACGACCGAGGTTTCCCACCTCTGCAACAACTGCTTCTTTAAACCTTCGGATCCTTTCCACGAGAACCGAGACATCGTCCTCTATAATTTAGTCGCATCCACAGCGGATCAAGGTTATAGTTACTATACTTCGAGTGGGAACGGCGGCAGCATCTGCTATGGCCACGCGGCTTGCAACGGGGATCTGTCGCCTGATGCTTGCCAGAGCTGCTTAGGCTACGCGGACACCCTGATAAAGAGTAACTGTTACTACAGCATCGGGGCAATATCAGCTTCAAGACTGTAGAGTTAGGTCGAAAGGTACCGATTTACCGACAATTGATGTTCTTCTCGGGTTCCAGAGCAGTTTCGAAGAATGTGAGATGTGTCATTGTTTATTGAATAAAATGACTAGTACTTCGTTACTCGATGTTTCGTCGATAACTTATGCGACCTTTGATAGAACGTCTCGATTTTGTTTTTCCGATTTGCCATTAGCTAAAGAGCGTTCCGATCACCTTTTCCTCTGATGCAATGTGCACTCTACCGCTTGAACTTTGGGGCTTGAGCATTTTGCACCGTGATTATCGAAATGTGGCAATTTGCCCCATGACTTTCAGATGTGAAACTTTTATCCTGAGAAAAAGGTCTTTCAAGACTATCTAAGGAGCTTTAAGAGTAAGACATTTATCTCCACCGAAATGATGAAGAAAATGTGATGCGAAAAAAGTTCTGAAAATGGCTATTGGCACAGCCTCAATTTATGCCAATAGCCATTATTGCTGTGGAAATAGCTTCTCCCTAAATAATAATTATAACTAGTGATCTCAAAAATAGTAATAATTATTGTATGTATTTAAATGTGTCTATTAAGATGAGAAAATACAATGACCGTCCTATGCAAGGGGCTAACTATTTCTTATGTAACATACAGCTATTTTTTTTTTCTAAATAAATGGTTGAGATGGTCCGAGTATAAAAATCCGTGCAAGAGTGATGCGGTTGCGTGGGATGGTGAGTGATAATGGGAATGATGTGTTTGAGAATAGGTGAGAGTGTATGGAGATGGGTGCATGGAGGAATGCAAATGGAGGATGGATAAGATTATAATCAAAATATACAGGACGTGCCACCAATTGAAGAATAAGATCGAGATTGATGAAGTTCACTACCAAAGTTTACAAAACCAATCACCTACTAAGGATGCAGAACTTTGATACAAGAGAAACTCATCACCAAGGCCTACAAGAAAACCACTAGTTGAAGATACAGGGCTTATTAGTTCACCTCCGAGGAAGAATCCACCTTGTAGGGATATGGAAACTAGGAATATATATTTGCTCATACAAAAACAAATCTCATGTATACTCAATATTAAAATCGACTTCCTTACATTTGAGAATTGACCTCTATATATAGAGGAACTAATACATAGGAGATAGACAGATATTAAAAACATGAGAACTATCCAACATTGATGACATAGGAACTAAAAAGCACAATAGAGCCCCGGGAACTAGTGATGAATTGTTTCTTGTCCGATTTATTTGAAAACTATATATTTATAGTGTGAGACTTCAGAAATTTCACAAACCTACCAAACTTAGTCCTCTTTTGATTTCCTGGAACAAAACTTGTCAAAGTGTACTCTCATTCCAAGCAATCACATACATATGGATATATTGAGTTTCGGTTGTTTGGATAGCTAAAAATTTTGAGATGACGAGACTTTCAAATGAGAACGCATCTCAACCAAGTTGTGTACGGTGGAGATGCACCGCTTATCCCTACGCCATCCCCCAAAAGGCAACAAAATTGTAATATACTCGGGAGAAAAGATAGAAGAGAAAAGGTTAGAGTTCCTAGACTAAGATTTGACTTTTCGTTGATACGGACGAAAGATGTTACTTGACCAAGTTATTTTATTTTATGGTGATGGTATCTCTAAGTGCTTGATACACGATGTAATATTAAATTGTTCTGATGGAATGTTGCAGAAACAGATATTATTTCATATATATTGGAGCGAGTTCACATTTCATACCGAACGGACACCTTATTCTCGGAAAACAACTCCATGCTTACTCTTTAAATGGATGCTTTTCATACCTGACTCTGCAGCCAATTTCCCGTAACTGCGCTCCCGTGTTGTACGGGCATTCTTCAAGTACATCATGGCACGCATCTTTCATACATATAAAGCAATCGAAATCATCAAGTCCTGAATCCCAAGCTCCATAGCCATAAACTGTTTCTGTGTCTCCGAATGAGTTGTGATAGTCATATGATATATCGGTTTGAAATACTAAATCATCGGAACTAGATGATCATGGAAGGGACTATCAGGATTGAATTTTTCACCATTGCAAATTACGTCGAAGTCCACTCTCGTAGAATTGTGAATCATAAACAGTCCAATTACCAAGGAAGATAAGACCATCGTGAACGGAGCCATGGCTTAGCTTGTTTGCAATTTCTTTCTTCTCTTTGCTTTGTTTGTTGCATAGACCACCAGTAGAGGTTTATCACAACATATGTAAAGGATTGTCTGCATAGGTTTTAGCGTTACCTATCACATGAATTAACTCGGCACGCATTAAATTATTATCTTTTCTTTTCTTTAATGTTATTTCTCTTAGAAGATCACCATTACAAAGTCAAGAAAGACAATTCAAGAAAGGAAATTATAATGTAATAAATTCAGGAGGAACAACCGAAGAAAAGAGCTTAGAGATCCAAATATAAGATCGGACTTTTCATTGATGCAAACGAAAGATTTCTCCTGGCCCTATTATTTTATTATGATGATTATATCTGTATGTACTTGATATGTAACATTAAATTATCCGATGAAAAATATGCACTGCATAGACGAGCTAGAGGTTCATAATCTATAATAAACACCACCTTATCCTCTGTAAGCAATTTCATAATCATTCAATAAATGAATTCTTTTCATAGAGGACTCTGCAATCTCCAAACTACAACTGAACTCGTGAAAATCCTCTGTTAAGACTCGAATTTGGGTTTTATCCTGAGAAAGCTATGTAAGAGTTTTGTGGAGATTTTGTACGTGAGCAAGCGTTCAGAGCGTGAGCACAGCATGGTGGATCATGGGAACATCAGTCATTTGAAAACCGAAAACCTCCCTTTCGAAATGATGCCTTATGGTATGAAAGTTCGTTCTACCGACAACCAAGAAAAATAGAAAAAACCAGCTATTAGAACTATCTAGCTTCCAGGAACGAAATGGGATAAGTTCCTGCTAAATTTGGAGGATAACTTCAGTGAAGGCCTATTTGAATTGTGAAGTCTTGATGGTGAGAATGCCAGAATTGATTTTATTTTTGTTTAAAAGGTCCCACTTCAAATTATAATTTATAACGAGTTTTTTTAGGAAAATTATCCAATTAATCCTAAATATATTGTACGGATGTCAATTCAATCCAAAAATTTTAAATTTTGCCTATTTAATTGTAAAAATTTGTGTAAAATTTTACTGTAGTCCTTCCGATCAATTTTCACTAGAAATTGCCAATGTTGTGGTAGACTTGTCAAATATATTAAGTTGGGTCGGGTCAAAAAGGTCCAATCCAAACTTACTCAATTAACTTAATTTGACCTATTTACATGCAATACAAATCTAGGGACACATGCCCAACCAATTTACAACACATATTGCTAAAACACTTCCATATTTAATCAAATATTGAAAAAAATCATACCTAAACTAAGATAAGAATGTAGAGTGAGCAAGTGCAAAATCAAGTGAGGGCAAGATATAGTGAAAAGAAAATCATAGAGGTGGATTTGGTTTAAGTAAAATTTTTTAACACTACTATTACTTTGGGCTTTACTATTCTCAACACATTTATGACTCAGTCCATTAAATATGAATTAAGAAATGGGTCTATGACCCATTTTGATAAGTCTACATGGCAATCCAATTAATGTCGGCCATCCTAGATGGCACATCCTGCTTAGCAATTTCAACAAAAATTGAACGGAAGGACCATATTGAATTCCATGTAAAGATGTATGGCTAAATTGACAAAATTGAAATAAGTAGTATTGAATTAGCATCCATAAAATATGTTTAGAAATTAGAACTGACTAAATAATTTTCCCAAGTTTTTGAATCCATATCTTGTCTAATTACCCAAAGGACCGAGTTCATTCGTGCTAATGAATTCATCCAAAATGATTGAACAACTCCCTGAACTTGCCTAACATAGAGTCCAAATTCAGCTGGGGTTGCTAAGCATTAGATCTTCAAACTTGAGAGAAATTAGTGAATGTCATTCCTAGTCTTCTCAAATCATGCATTGACCGGAGAGAAGAAATTAATATTTCACCACTAATCAAGAGCTATAATTGCTTTTTCATCTTAATCTTTCGCTGCCAAAACTTTATCAATAAGAGTAAAGCTCGTCTATGCCCTCAAATCATGACTAAACCTTAACTACTCATCTTAAATTAAGATTAATGGCTTTAACCTCATTAAAAATTCAGCATACAACGATAGAACGTTGTCAAGGGTGGCCAACTTGAGATTTAAATGCTTCATCTTTTACCTATTTTGTAAGATTACAAGTTAGAACTTCTTCAAAGTCAACTGCCGCCAAAAATCACTATCGCGTGCTTCATAAGTTGCCCATGCTAGCGTGTCACATAGGATGGTCAGAAATGACTAGACGTAGCGATAGCATTTTTTTTATGGTAATTGACTAGAAAGACTACAATGAAATTTTGTACATCAGTTAAGGACAACATTGACAAAATTATAAAAGTTTATGATTGAATTAATATACGTATTATAGGTACGTGACTGATTTGGTAATTATTCCCATAAAATTCCCAAATTGATATATCATTGCCACATTTACCTCAACCTAAATTTTGTGTAAAAGAAAAAAATCAAAGTAATACGCCTATGTCACAAGAAATCTCAAAATTTGGAGTAAACATGGCACGATATTACTAGTTTGAAATTTTTTTGTGATATGAAAATTAGTTTGGGTAGATGCAACATGGGTATAGCAGTTTAAGATTTTCTATGACACAAAAAGTTGTTTGAGTTGTGTATATCGGTTTGAGATTTTTTTTTATGGTGTGTGTTTATATGTAGAATGCATATAATAAATATCAAGGAACTCAAAGCATAGAACACCCGTCCTAGAGCAACAAATTTAAATTCCATACCAAATCGTACCTTATTCCCGGCAAAACCACTCCGTAATTATTCGGTATATAAATAATTTCCGTATCTAACTCTGCAATTTCTAAGAAGCCACCGAACTGTTGTGTTGTATGGGCACAAATTTTGTGCGGTGGAATGCCCTATTAATACAAGTAAAGCAATAATCATCTCGAAAATCCTGGAGTACGAACTTCAAAGCCATACACTGTTTTAGTCTATCCATAATATATGTAATAGTTAGATTCTATTGAGTCCATCTTTGTTAGCTACCAAATCTTTGAAAAGTTGACTTAAACGATGATGGAAGAGGCCTTCATATATTTTATAAGAATAAGTGTATCAAAAGTCCTAAAACTTGTTAAAAAAGTATAATTGAATATTAAAACTTTTAAAAAGTACAATTAAATCCTAAAACTTATCATGAAAATGTAATCAAGTTCTAAATTTTTTTAAAAGTGCATCAAGTGTTAAATTTTTTTATAAAAGTGCAATCGAATCCTAATTTTTTTGAAAATTACAATAAATGGAAAGACTTGATTAGACCATTTTGATAATTTTAAAAGTTTGTTTGCAATTTTTGAAAGTTTTATGACTCAATTACACATTCTTGACAAATTTTAAGACTTAATTACACTTTTATGACAAGTTTTATAACTTCCAATGTATTTATTCCAAATTTTATCTATAGTAATTAATGTATTTAACATTCTCTATTGATAATCATAAAGAGTCCTGTTACTATAGAAGCTAAGATAATCTTGAATATAGCTATTGCTTATGTGTAGTTTCTTTATTCTCTCTTCTTCTTCTTTTTGCATGGACCACCAGTGTAGATAAATGCATCTATATGCAGAGTATTAGCATTATTTATCACATTAAGTTTTCTTTTTTTCTTTTTCTTTTTTGGGTCGAAACCTATCACTTAGGACGATTGGCTCTTTTCCATTCTTAAATGTCAATTCTCTTAGTAAATCACTCATTACCAAGTTATGACATTAAAGAAAGATAATCAAATTGTAATATATTCAAGAGGAAATTTCGAAGAAAAATTGTAAAAGCTCCTAAAATAAGATTGGACATTTCATTAATGTGAATGGAGGGTATTTCTTGACCACATAGTTCTATCTTAAAATAATTGCATTCCTAAGTGCTTGAATGTTGTCACGACCTCCCAAAAGTGGATGGAGCCACCTAGGAGTTCGGCTAATGATTTGTTAAGTCTAGACTTAACTTGGACTCTTTTAAGTCCATACCAATTCACAACTTAGGGTTTAAATGCTTAACATGCAAATGATTTTTATTTAGGAATTGCAACTAATCTATATTTGGTAAGTCGATTAAAAATTCAAGTAAAGTAACGAAAGAATTATTTCGGGTGTGTTTGCTTCAGCATTTCCAAAGGGCTTTCAGGCCTGAAAGCCCTCTGGGAAAATGCTGGACCTTTTGGTTCAGTTTTGAAGCTAGCTTTCAATTGAAAGTTGGCCTTCAAAATGCTGAAATTATTTTTTCCTTTCAAAACTACTGTTAACACTTAAATTTTGATCAATCATTCGTAATTACATAGCATATAGTTTTAGGAGCATAATCTTTCAAGAATTTGCGGCGGCCGATTTTTGCATGGTCAAGGAAAAGGTAGGGATGTGGCTGGTTCAAAAGTAAAACATATCTGCAAGGATGTGACTGTTTCAAAAGTAAAACATATCTGCAGGGATGTGGCTGGTTCAAAGGTAAATGATATCTGCATGGTCAAAAAAGGAATGGATGTGGTTGGTTCAAAGGTAAAGTATATCTGCATGGTTAAAGATAGGAAGAGAGCAAAAAAGATATATCCGCAATAAGAAAGCAGATCATCGTGTCCTTATCTTGTTTTTTTGAGGACATCATGTTGTCTTGCCTATAAAAGGGGGATAGACACACCGACAAAGGGGAGTACATAGCTGCAAAAGTGAGCGAAATTGTGAGGATGCCCCGGTGGAGAGCGAGAGAGAGAGTGAAAAAAGAGGGAAAAGAGGGGTTTTCTTTGAGGGGGAAGTCTTCGAGATCCCACCAAGCCGACGCCTCAATCCAACCACTGCTCGGTCCACCACTGCGCATCTCAGCACAATTCGGTCATGCTCGGAGTTTGACGTTCTGTACTGAGAACCCCCTGCTATTGACGATCCTCGATCCATTGTCGACCAACCTCCCAAGTGCCTGGCAACGTTTTGCCGAGATTTCCATCGGATTAGGTAATCTCGTCTAATTTGATTTTTCCGAATATTTAGTTTCCTTATTTGAAATATTGCGGATATATTTGATTGGACTCCCTATGATATTATCCCAAATTTCAAATAGCCTCTTAAATTAGAGATTATTATCTAATTTCTTAACGTGCCATAATCGCCAATCCAATCTCACGTCTGAGATAAGATTCGCGATTGCACGGAAAATCGGCCAATTCGATCTCATGCCCGAGATACAATTCGTCCTCATGCCCGAGATACAATTCGTCAATTTTATTTGTTTCTTGGGTGATTGATTTTATTCGTAGAATATGTTTTAATTGACATAGATTGCATGTTAGGATAGGGTTCATTTAGTTAGAGATAATATAAACTAGGATTCAGGCTAGATTAATTCCTTAGATTGAATTGGATAATTTTTAGAGCTAGAAAATTTATTTTAATTTTGAAATTTCATGGAAAAACACACAAAAAAAAAACATATCACTTGCATGTCATGTAGTCTAGGTCGCATCATATTATCTAAGCATCGCATAGAATTATATATCTATTGCATGTCATCTAGCACATCATCCATTGCATGTCATCTAGCAATTACATGTTTAGGGTCATTCGAATGCGTGACATACTAGGATAGTTGCATTAAATATTTTCTGGTATTAGATTAAGTTAAATAATTAATGTCGCATGACATATAGTTCGCATGTTAGGTTGCATATTATAGTTAGACACTTTCGTACGTCATTACATGCATTGCACGTTAGTTTTAGGCCTCATTAAATAAGAGAAAATCCAAAATTCGAGTGATCGCGTATTAATTAGAAATCACTTTTAGGTCAGTGTGATTTTCTAACTAATATTGCAGATGCTTTCGTAGATTCAAGGTAAGTAATTTCATCCCCTTCCTCGCAATTTATTTAATACTTTGATGATTGAGTGTTAAATAATGATTGCGCACTCGCACGATCGCATTGCATGCTAGGGAGTAAATTAAATCAATGTAAGCTACCTGCAAATCATTTTTTTTTCAAAATAAAGGAGAAAAGGTACCGAAAGGGCGTTAGAAAAATCTAACGTAATCAAGCCCTTGATCCCATAGTCTCTGGTTCGTAGAAGTGAAGTAATCCTCCTATTACTTTACTTGGGTTTCTAATCAACTCACCAAAAAAATAGATTAGTGGCAACTCCAAGTAAAAATCATTTGCATGCTAAAAACTTAAACTCTAAGTCGCGAATTGGTATGGGCTTGGGAGAGCCCGAGCTAAGTTTAGGCTTAGTAATCCATTAGTCAAACCCTAAGTGGTGCACCCGAGGTGAGGTCGCGACAACTACCCTAACTAATTCTTCATATTTCCGATTTTTTCCTTGATTATTCTTTTTTAATTGAAAAAAGAGGCAGCCCTTCGCCAGTCTGGTGAAGGGCTACGATCATCGGTAGGGGTGGCCCGAGGTCGGGCAACCTCCAGAAAGGGTCGCTCGACCCAACCGAGGGCCGTTAGAGGTTGCCTGACCTCGGGCGACCCTCGGCGAGGGTCGCTCGACCCAGAGGCCATGTGACCCAGGCGACCCTCACTTGGGTCTTGCAAGGGTCGCGCGATAGCAGCCAGTGGTCGCGAGACCCTCGCGAGAGCCACTTATAGCCGTAAGACCCAGGCGGCGGTTACTTGGGTCGCGTGGCCCTTGGGTCAAGTGACCTCCTGCGGCCCTCGGCTAGGTCGCACAACCCTCGCCGATGGTCGCCTAACCTCGCGCAACCCTCACCAACAGCCACTGGCGCCAGATCTAGCTCACCGGCAACCATAACCCTTCGTTAGTCTGGCGAAGGGTTTAGTCCAATTTTCAAAAAAAGAAAGAAAGATATATATACATATAATACCCCTCAAAGTTCATTGCGAAAGTTTTTTTTACCAAACACACATTTAACTCAAAGTCCATTTGCAAAATTTTTTTACCAAACACAATTGCATTTCCCCAAGTAGCTTTGGGCTCTCAACATTTGCATTGGACTCAAAGGCCCTTGCAAATGCTAAACCAAACATAGCCTTCATTCCTAAAAACCAGAGATTATAAGAATAGGAACTTGATTACGCTAAATTTCTCTAGCACCTTTTAGATATTTTTTCTCTTTTACTTCAACAAAAAAATGTTTATAGGCAACTTGCATTATTTTTAATTTATTTCTTAACATGTGAAATGATCAGGCAGGTGCACAACTATTATTTAACACTCAATAACCAAAGCGTTAAATCAATTGTGAAGAAATGAACTTAACTCAAAGTTACAAAAGTATCCACAGTGTTAACTATAAAATCACATTATTATCCTAATATATAATTTCTAATGAACATGCAATTTCACTCAATTTTTTTTAAAGTTTTCTCTTGTTAATGAAAATTATGCTTTATGCAATGCACGCTAATAATCTAACATGACATGCGATGTAACTTATTTAAAGATCCTAATTCTAATTATGACTAATTTATTATTCTAGCATGACACGCAATTTTCTAGGTATAGTAATATAAATATAAAATTTCTTATGCCCGAGATACGATTAAATTAAGATCTTTCGTTTTCTCTTTGACAGCCGCTTGGAATTTTCCTTTAACCTGCAAAGGCACAAGGGCAATATATCACGGACAGCACGGAGGGCGCCCAGTGTGACGCAAGGGCAGCAACGTCGTCGATCACGGGAAGGAGCAGCTGCAGGTTTTCCGGTGCAGGATCACGGGCAAATTGAAGAACACTGACGGAGAACTTGACTGCAGCAATTTAATAAATTTTAAGACTCGATTACTTTTTATGAAAATTTTAAAATTTGATTATACTTTTTTGAAAATTTTTAAGACTTCTAGTACATTTACTTGAGAATTTTATTCGTAAAGTAGCTAAACTTAAGAGTTCTTTCAAGTTGTTTGGAGCATAAAATAAGCTGTCCTTCCATCACCGAGCGAATAGGAGGATGGTAAATGTGGTTGATCTACTCACTAGGTTCTGGCAAGGAGACGAAACCCTGTGTTTCAGGGGCCCGATGTTTTTGAAGCCTGGAACAAGATTGCCGAAGTTCAATATCCACGTCATGAAGAGAGGAAACCCGTGGATGATGGGGTTGGCCCAACCACAAGAACAAGCCCTATGTCAACCCTTCAGATGGAACTAAGTACAAGGAAGTACAAGGAAGTACAAGGTCACTCATTGGTCTCAGTAGCATGTCCTATTAGGACAAACCTCAGTAATCACCCTTCCCATATGGGAATGTGGAGGTAGAGATTTGAATCTCCATTTTGGGGTATGGACGATTAAGTATCAGATGTAGATTTAGACTTCTATGTCCTACAAAAAGGCAGACAAAAGTTAGAAATCAAAAGTTAGAGTAGGAGTAAAGTAAGACCGATAAAAAAGAAATTTGAGAACGAGAGTAAGAATAGAAGTAGAATAAGATCGACAAAAAAAAAAATCTGAAAGCGAGAATTGGAATAAGAGAAGAGTAAGACCGACAAAAAAAGAAGAGGAAGATCTTAGCAGCATGGGACATGAAGAGTTACTATTTTGTCATAAGAGAGAAAGTAGCTACCATATATATATATATATACTCAAATCCAGCTTCACTTGAAAGCCCACGTGAAATCGATAGAGAAAGCTTTCTTTCTTCTCAAATTAATCACTCAGTGATTTTCGTCTTCGGTGTACCTTGTTTACGAGTCCATACTGGTCCGCGACTGAGGAGCGCTGCTTTAGGACCTCGACAAGAAGCGCAGGCATTTTAGAAGCATAGAAGAACCTTCAACCAGAGGTAACGAGTCCGGAACACGAAAGCCAAACCTTGGTGGGCTTTAAACTGCTCGTTGGAAGAGGAAAGCCGAAGCCTACGAAGGCATGTTCTTTAAGTTGATCTTTCCTATAGAGATGATACTGTTCGTAATCCGGTATTATAGGGTCTTCATTAGTATGTCGAAGAATTGGGGGTGCGAATAGCACGATTCTTTCGTGACTGATTGTCATAATCCACAGTGTCTACGCGTAGACCATGAACAGGTAAAGCTTCAACAACGGGGTTTTCAATTTTATGTTTTGTCGTTTAAATAAACTTATTAATTTTGAGAGAGAGAGAGAGAGAGAGAGAGAGAGAGAGAGAGAGAGATTCAAGGAATTTGGAAGAAATGACCGTATGACAGAGTGAGTTCGAGGTGTGTTTTGCCAAGGGAAAATCTAATCTTGGAATTGTTGAGAGTTTTAAATACCAAACGAGGATCGGAGGTTGGAAAATTTCCGGCTCAAGAGAAACACAACCTGTAAAGCCGTAAACAATCCTCTATGCCTTATTGATTGCTTTAGTGGTATCAACTTAATGATATCGGAGTCTTGTGGGGAGGTTCTTTTCACTTTATGAATAGATAACTTCAATCATCTTCGTGATCGCGTAGAGTTTCTTTGGTCACAAGCTTGTCCATGTCTACTCCAACATGCTTGATTTCAACTAATATATTGCCTAGCGTGCCGCTCCCTCCCATCTTGTCGACCATAATCAGCAGCAATCTCTCTCAATATAAGGACATGTCATATTTGCTTTTCATGGGATAGTATAGTTCTTTTGCGTGAAAAGTTAAAAGGATATTTTTAGGACATTATTAACTTTATAATCAATTAAGTTTATTAGGTGCGATGGACTAATGATTTTTTCTTTTCACATGCACACGTTAAGTATGAAAAAAAAAATTTCTTCATACCTAATAAAGGTATTTCAGTTAACATTCAACAATAGAACTTACTTTTTAGTGGGAAAAATGTATCTTGATGAGTTGTGTGTTAAGATGCCCAGGCTTTTCATAAAAAAGTAAAGAGTTCAAAGCTCGATTAAATTATCTCCAACTCTCTGGGATCACTTTTAAGAGTCATTAGTTAATACGACTTTATAATTATTCAGTAAGATCTAGACAGAAGGATCAACACATTGATCATGAATTAGTTGATATCAATCGGCACTAGTTAATCAAACAACATTTAAACGAAACTAAACCCGCGGGGGATGTCTTTTTCCCCCTATGAAAAAGCTCAAGAGAAAAGGGGGAATTTAAAAATAAAAAAAAAAAGAGGGAGAGGGGAGGGGGAGGGGGAGGGGAGAGAGATCCTGGACCGGAAAGCGACAAAAATCAGATGAGTTGGCACATCAATCGGGGGGATCTACCAAGATTCCCACATAGAGACAAAGAAAGATCGAATCTGTGCAAGACCTATGCAAAAGACAATAATGTCCGAACCACATTACATTACGAGGCGGCAGCATCAAAAGATAAGGGCCAAAAACATCCATATAAAATCATCTTTGCATGGTTTGCCTTTCCAGATCTGCACTCTTAGTTCAATTCGCCGCCAATGTCCAAGTTCAGAAAAAACGTGATTATAGTAAAAGCCAAAAACCAGCAAGGCCTGCTTTAGTAATCTCCAAAATGGATGGAGAAAATCCTTTTGAACTGAACTTCCTCTTTCACTATAAAACTGATCATTCTTCATCTTATCATGACGAGTCAGTTAATGTTACGACTTTTAAATCGATTTCTTAGAATTGGGTGAAGAGCCGTTTGACTAAGAAACCCATAATGCAATATCATGCCATGGTAGCGTTTCCGTTTGTACCGCTAGTGGTGCTCATGCTAGCGCTAGGGTGCGATGCCGGAGGGATTGCTATCTACTGGGGTCATAATGGGAACGAGGGAACGTTAGCAGAGACGTGCACCACGAGAAACTACAAGTTCGTGAACATAGCTTTCTTAGTGACCTTTGGCGGCAGGCAATCTCCCGTGATGAACCTCGCCGGTCATTGTGATCCGAGCAGTCGCGGTTGTACCAAACTGAGTGCCGATATCAGATCATGTCAAGCTAAGGGAATCAAAGTGCTGCTGTCGATCGGAGGAGCGGCCGGTAGCTACTCCCTCGCATCCTCTAAAGACGCGCAGAAAGTGGCGAGGTACCTCTGGAACAACTTCCTGGGGGGAAGGTCCTCTTCTCGGCCGCTAGGGAATGCCGTCTTGGACGGAAATCGACTTCAACATCAAACACGGGACCGGCCTGTACTGGGACGACCTCGCCAGGTATCTTTCTCGTTACGGCAAACGGGGGAAGAAGGTTTACTTGTCCGCCGCTCCTCAATGCCCCTTTCCCGACGAGTGGATCGGCGAGGCTCTGAAGACCAGTCTATGGTTAGCTGGGTTCACTCCTATGTGGAGGAAGCCCAATGAGTTGCAAGCCCAAAAGGGCTTGAGCCCATATAATAAGTTATATGGAGAAATAGGGTTTCTCACTATCGTAGAAGTTGCAGCCGCAAAAGACGTAATAACAAGAGAAAAAGAGAAAGCAGAAAATCGGGGTTTGGGCAAAGTCTGATTTACATCAAGCTGGCATCGGAGGTCGATTCGGGGTCCGATTGAGCTGAAATTTTGTCAGCGTGTTCGTGGTGCAATCTCCTCAAATCTGAACGGTTTGATTTTCGTTTGAAGCTCCCTACATCAAGTTTTTTCGTGGATTGATCAAAACCTGCGTTTTTGGTCAGATTTATCCTTGATCTCTTGTGAAGTTTATATGTATTTCCAAGAATTATGTTCTTGAGTTCTTTGCTGCTATGCACCTCTAGTATTTGCTAGAGAAGAACATTGTTCACCCAATTTTGTTGATAGTGAAGATTTTCGGGTGGACTCCGGTCCCATGATTTTTGATCTCCTCACACTGATGGGGTTTTCCACGTAAAAAAATTCGTCTTGTGTTTGCATGCTTGGTATTTATTTTGCTCTACTATATCAGTTCCTATTAGGTTTACACAAGAGGGGAGATTATTTTATTCCGCTGCGTTAATTCGATATTGTTCGAATTGTTACCGTTCTCCCATCAGAGTGGTATCAGAGCTTTTGGTTGTTGCTTGATTTTTCTGCCTTGTGTTAAACAATGGAAACGAATACAAGTAGAATGGTTACACTGAATGGTTCGAATTATCATATTTGGAAAGGGAAGATAGAAGATCTTTTATATGTGAAAGATTTTTATTTACCTGTATTTGCCGAGGAGAAACCGGAGAATAAACCGATGCTTTGAATGGTCTATATTTCATCGTCAAGTGTGTGGTTATATTAGGCGGTGGGTAGATGATAATGTTTTGAACCATATTATTGAGGAAACACATGCACGCGGTTTATGGAATAAGCTCGAACAGTTATATGCTCGAAAGACTGGGAATAATAAGTTATTTCTGATAAAACAGATGATGGCTATAAGATATCAAGATGGTACTCGTTTGACTGATCATTTAATTTTTTTTCAAGGAATTATAAATCAGTTGGCTGCGATGGGAATCAAGTTTGATGATGAGATACAAGCACTATGGTTGCTTGGTACTTTGCTGGACTCATGGGAGACGTTTCGAACATCTTTGTCTAATTCTGCCCCGGATGGTACGATTACCATGGATTTGGCCAAGAGTAGTATTTTGAATGAAGAGATGAGAAGGAAGACACAAGGATCGTCCTCTTCACATTCTGATGCCTTGGTTGTTGAGAAAAGGGGAAGAAGTGAGTCTCGAGGTCCGAGAAACAGAGACAAGAGTAGAGATAAAAGCAGAGGTAAGTATAATAAATTTGCTAATGTTAAATGCCATTATTGTCATCAGAAGGGACATATTCAGAGGTTTTGTCGTCAATTGAAAAGGGAGAAACAAAAGGAGAAAGGTAAAGAGAAGAAAAGTGATAGTGACGGTGATGACAATCGTGTTACTGCACTTAAAGAAGACTTTCTCATTATATTTGATAGTGATGCGGTGAATTTTGTATCTCATGAGACCAGTTGGGTAATTGATAGTGGTGCATCTATTCATGCTACATCTCGTAGGGATTTCTTTATATCATACAGGTTAGGTGACTTCGGATCTGTGAAGATGGGAAACAATGGGCTGGCTCAAGTTGTAGGCATCGGTGATGTGTGCCTAGAAACCAGCAATGGCACGAGGTTAGTATTGAATAATGTTAAACATATACCTGATATCCGCTTGAATTTGATTTCCACAGGCAAGTTGGATGATGAGGGGTATTGCAGCACTTTCAGTAATGGTTAATGGAAGCTCACCAAAGGTTTTTTTGTTGTGGTTAGAGGTGAAAAATATTCTTCGTTGTACCTTATGCGAGGCAAAGTTGTCCACAGAAAAAAATTAATGCGTAGAGAAGCGAAGATGCGGGCTGAGTTATGGCATAAGAGGCTCAGTCACATCGGTGAGAAGGGTTTGTCAATATTGGCCAAGAAGAAGCTCCTTTTAGGATTGAAAAGTTCGGCGCTAAAAAAATGTGCTCACTATTTAGCAGGAAAACAAAACAGAGTTGCATTTAAAAGCTCCATCCTTCAAGAAAGTCAGGTATATTGGATTTAGTGCATTCTGATGTTTGCGGTCCTATGAAAACAAAATCACTTGGTGGCTCTCTTTATTTTGTTACCTTCATAGATGATTTTTCAAGGAAAATTTGGATTTATACCTTGAAAGCTAAAAATCAAGTATTAGATGTTTTTAAGCGGTTTCAAGCTTCGGTTGAGAGACGGATCGAAAAGAAATTAAAATGCATCGGGCGATAACGGGAGAGAGTATATTGGACCTTTTGATGAATATTGCAGACAGCAGGGTATTCGACATCAAAAGACACCTCCCAAGATGCCTCAGTTAAATGGCTTAGCTGAAAGAATGAACAGAACACTGGTTGAAAGGGTAAGATGCTTACTTTCACAGTCAAAGCTACCTGGATCCTTTTGGGGTGAGGCTTTAAGTACAGTTGCATATGTATTAAATCTTACTCCGCCAAATCATCACTAACCTGTGGTGCAGAAATTGTCTCTGCTTTTTCAATATCATCTATTGTTTGATCTTCCATAAACACAACATCTCTGTTTCTTACAATTTTCTTTTCAACCGGATCATAAAATTTGTAGCCAAACATATCTTGTCCATAACCAATGAATATGCACTGTCGTGTTTTCACATCAAGTTTAGACCTCTTATCTTTGGGAATATGCACAAATGCTTTGCACCCAAAGACATGCAAATAATCATAAGAAACATCTTTGTCTGTCCAAACTCTATTAGGAACATCAAACTCTAAAAGAATGTTGATGAAGAGCAGCAGGAAGTCAATGTTCCAGATAACGCACATGTTCCTGAACATGTTGAAACGGAAAATATTATTCCTGAACCAGATGCTCGATTAGATGTTCCACTGGATGTTCTAGTCCGGAGATCCGTTAGAGACCGACGACCTTCCACTAGGTATTCTGAAGATAAGTATGTATTATTGACTGATGCAAGTGAACCAGAGTGCTTTGCAGAAGCAATAGAAGATGAGTACAAAAGCAATTGGTTTGATGCTATGCAAGATGAGATGTAGTCACTTTATGATAATCATACTTTTGAACTGGTGAAGTTACCTAAAGGTAAAAGAGCTTTGAAGAACAAGTGCGTATATAGGTTGAAGCAAGATGAACATACTTCACAACCACGGTACAAAGCTAGATTGGTTGTTAAGGGATTCGGTCAGAGAAAGGGTGTTGATTTTGATGATATATTTTCTCTGATAGTGAAAATGTCTTCTATCCGTGTGGTACTAGGGCTGGTAGCTACCTTAGATTTGGAGATTGAGCAAATGGATGTCAAAACAGCCTTCCTATATGGTGACTTGGAGGAAGAGATATATATGGAACAACCTGAAGGTTTTAAAGTGAAAGGGAAAGAGGATTATGTGTGCAAACTAAAGAAAAATCTATATGCCTAAAGCAAGCACCGAGACAATGGTACAAAAAGTTTGCGTCAGTTATGACAGAACAGGGCTATAAGAAGACTTCCTCGGATAACTGTGTGTTTGTCCAAAAATTTTCTGATGATGACTTTATTATTCTCTTGCTTTATGTTGATGATATGCTGATTGTTGGCAGGAATGCTTCACGAATTGAGTTATTGAAGAAACAATTGAGCAAGTCTTTTGCCATGAAAGACTTGGGCTCGGCGAAGCAGATTCTTGGCATTAGAATTACCCGAGAGAGATGCTAAGAAGTTGTTTTTGTCGCAAGAGAAATATATCGAGAAGATCCTTCAGAAATTTCATATGGACAAGGCTAAAGTGGTTAGTACTCCTCTTGCTGCCCACTTTAAGTTAAATATGAAGCAAAGTCCTACGACTGATAAAGAGAAGAAAAATATGGAAAGTGTTCCATATGCCTCAGCTGTAGGAAGCTTAATGTATGCGATGGTATGTACACGCCCAGACTTGGCACACGCAGTTGGCGTTGTTAGTCGCTATTTGTCAAATCCAGGCAGAGAGCACTGGAATGCAGTGAAGTGGATTATGAGATATCTTCGGGAAACTTCAAATTTAAAACTCAGTTTCGGGACCGGGAAACTTGAGTTAGTTGGATACAGATTCCGACTTGGCAGGAGATATTGATACTCGAAGATCTACTGGTTATTTGATTTCTTTTGAGGGTGGAGCTGTGTTATGGAAGTCAAGATTGCGAAGTATGTTGCACTTTCTACAACCGAAGCTGAATTTATTGCAGCGGCGAAGCTAGTAAAGAGATGCTATGGATGAAGAAGTTCTTGGAAGAACTTGGGTTCAAACAAAAAAGGTGTGTGCTATTTTGTGATAATCAAAGCGCAATTCATCTTGGTAAGAATTCATCTTTTCATTCTAGATCAAAATATATTGATGTTAGATATCATTGGATAAGGGATGTTCTAGATGAAAAGTTGTTGGAACTTGAGAAAATCCATATAGACCATAATGGCTCTGATATGATGACGAAGACTCTACCAAGAGAGAAGCTTGAACATTGCCGATTGATAGCAAGGATGGAGAATCCCTCCACATTGTCGTGAGGGGGAGATTTGTTAGCTGGGTTCACTCCATGTGGGAAGTTTCACGATGAGTTCAAAAAGGGCTTGAGCCCATATAATAAGTTATATGGAGAAATAGGGTTTCTCACTATCGTAGAAGTTGCAACCGCAAAAGACGTAGTAACAAGAGAAAAAGAGAAAGCAGAAAATCTAGGGTTTAGGGCAAAGTCTGATTTACATCAAGCTGGCATCGAAGGTCGATTCGAGGTCCGATTGAGCTGAAATTTTGTCAGCGTGTTCGTGGTGCAATCTCCTCGAATCTGAACGGTTTGATTTTCGTTTGAAGCTCCCTACATCAGGTTTTTTCGTGGATTGATCAAAACCTGCGTTTTTGGTCAGATTTATCCTTGATCTCTTGTGAAGTTTATATGTATTGCCAAGAATTATGTTCTTGAGTTCTTTGCTGCTATGCACCTCTAGTATTTGCTAGAGAAGAACATTGTTCACCCAATTTTGTTGATAGTGAAGATTTTCGGGTAGACTCCGGTCCCGTGGTTTTGATCTCCTCACACCGAGGGGTTTTCCACGTAAAAAATTCGTCTTGTGTTTGCGTGCTTGGTATTTATTTTGCTCTACTATATCGGTTCCTATTAGGTTTACATAAGAGGGGAGATTATTTTATTCCGCTGCGTTAATTCGATATTGTTCGAATTGTTACCGTTCTCCCATCATCTATTCGATTATGTTTGGGTCCAATTTTTCAATAACCCTCCATGTCAATACTCCGCGGGAGATATCAAGAATCTAGAAGATGCATGGAAGCAATGGACATCGAGCATTCGGGCAAAGAAGATTTTCCTGGGTCTACCGGCTTCGCTGGAGGTGGCCGGAAGCGGTTTCATACCGGCGGCTGATCTCAGATCAGAGGTGCTTCCTGCCATCAAAGGTTCTAAAAATTATGGAGGTGTTATGCTCTGGTCAAAGTATTATGATGATCAGAGCGGATACAGTAGATCCATAAAAAATGCTGTCTAAGTTTCGGTGTTTCTAGTATAAGCAAAGCTCAAAAAGTCCTCTGTAACATTTCGTATGTTATAAGTCCTTGGATATATACGTGTGTACTACGTTTATGTTTCTTTTATTGACAAGGGAGATCTCCATTAAAGACTCTACTTGTACTTTCAAAACATGATTATCCTTACCTTAATTTAACAATTTTAAATTTCTAGAACGATCGATGGCGATTTCATAAAAATTCGGATGATATAAGAACATAAAGTTCTTGAATTTAAATCTTTCCATGTCATTATTTGCCTCATCCATTTGTATATCTACACGCTTTAGTTTTAAGTTACTGTTTAATCTACACTTAAGCAAGATTGTCAAAGTACATAAATATTAATCATCCATTTACTAGAAGTTCAAACTTTTAGAACGGTTTCTTGAACCTATATGCTTATATGGCAATCCAATTTGTGATTTTCTCGCTCGTCCCACGGAACTTAAAGTTAGCAACGACGTCTAAAATTGCATCTTACTTGTGACGACCTAAAGAAAATTGCATTATTAACATCTCTACCAAATTCCTAGAAGCCGCATGCCTTTATCTGTCCAACTTCGCTCCATATCCAACTTCCAAAGCCACGTCTATAGCCTCTCCTTATACTAAAGCCATCTCGTTTTCTAGGAAGAAAATCTGAATGACTCCAATTGCTAAGGTTCTAATATAGACATGAGAAAGAATTTACAAAAAGAAAAAAAAAAAGTAAGAGTGCTTAATTAGATCTTCGATTTGATTGAGATTGTCCGAGTGACTCTACACAATCATAGGTTTTACTGTATATATATCATATTGACAAACTTTCATTTTTGTCTGAATATTGTTTTGGTTAAAGGAATCTAACTGGACCGTCCTAGCAGTTAGCACTAATTAAATAGTTGATCTCGCAAAACATTCTTGAAAATTAATTTATTGTCTAGGTCATAATCTCGAAATATATTCTGTGGGCTAGACCTTTGTCCGTCTATTGACGCTATTCCTCATGTGTAAAGGAGAAAACTTCCTAATTTTTCTAATAATAAGCTAAGTTGAAAAAATAAATGCAAGCGATCGTTTATCTCTAACTCGTAAATTTAGCTTATACAAAACTTAGGATAGCAGCTAATTTTTCCGAACTTCAACAGTTAAATCCATGATTTTCAATTCATGGATGTTGATAAGATGCTTCCACTTAACCGCACCTTATGATGGCATAAAATTAAAATGAAGGGCGATATGCATAACTAATGAATTAATAAGATCAGTTAGGAAAGTAATCAAGACATTAGATTGTCAATTGAAATAGTTGAGAATGACCCAATAGGAAAGTAATCATTAGATTGTCAATTATAGTTAAGGATGTTAATTATACGGATTTTAATTATTTTCAATTTTATCAATTTAGTTTTAAACATACTTTTTTCGTTCAATTTTCGCTAAAAATAGCTGACCGGTAGAAAGCCTATAAAATTGCTTAGGGTGCGCAGGAGGCTCAATGATAAGCTGGGATCTCGTCAGTGAGGCTCAAAGTGCTTGCAGGAACCATTAGAAATCGTCAGAATGGCTTCTGACGGTTCGCTCATAGATTGAAGATGTGCAGACAAGGGCTAGCGAAACGTCAAGAGGCCGCCTGAAGCCCGCCGTGCGGGAGCTGGCTGAGTGCGCTCGGAGAAGCTGAGATTGTGGCTGGACCGGCACGTCGAGGACGTCAAGGGCAGCGGAGAAGGGCAGGTGCGAGAGACACGGTGGCGGTGGAGCGGTAGCTGCAGAGAGGGACAGCAACTATCACTGGAGAAGGAGACGTTCTCAGTCGGGATTCCTTTTGTGACTGTGTGGCTGTGCCTTTATGAGCTGTAGAAAATCTGGCAGTACCGCTCCATCTACTCACTCAAGGCGTAAGAGACTATTATATCTATTTACTCGATAATAGCCAAAATCAAAATTCTAACGTAGTATCTATCTTCACCATCATAGATCCCCTTAATTACCATCTTTTTTTTTCCCAGATGAGTGAGAATATAGGAGTGACATTGCGGAGTCTCCTATCCTAAGACTAATCTTCCATCTATTTCTTTCCCTTGAGCCTTTTAAGGACATGCTTAGGTCCAATATCAATATGTGCCTCTTAAGCTGGAGAGAAAATGGGGCACCTCCGGCACGCACAGAGAACGAGCAGAATTCGCAAAGGCACAATCGCAAAGCTTTACTCGAATTGGTGCGTTTGTATGCGGCCCAACCCCTTGATGGTATGGGCCGAACCCTAGGCTTATTCCTTCTATCCCCCATATATATATATATAAGCTTAGAAATGACGACGAGGAGGGCATTCCATTCTCCTTTCTTGGCATCTGAAGGCAATCAATCTTTTCTCTAAGTAAAAAGAAAACAGATTGAAGGTGATACTAATCTTGGGAAATTTTGGATTAATGTCCCATTAGCTTTTCCGCTAGGAGTTTCATAATGTTTGATGCCGCAAAGATTAAATGAATTTCATCAGTATGGTCTTTTTTTGTCTCTTAAGTTTTCTCGTGTATATATTCAATCAATTTCTTACTATAAGCTCAAAATAATTTGTTTATTGATAGAAGTTAAAACCTGAAGATATGTAATTAGATTTGAGTCGGAGGAGCTCTTCACCATTCATGATGATCCTACCGACAAAATCCCCCAATCAAAGAATGGATTAAAAGATTGTAAATAATTGAGCATTCTTTTTTCCAGAACTTATCCCTGAAATTTCGTGTATAAAGAGATCCTCCAAATGTGATTTTTATGTTATTTAATTGATTGGAATGCGTTTTTCTTAGTTTTTATAGGTCAATATTCATCGCCATTGGCTTTATAATCTTTAATGGTATGAAACACTGGAAGTTTCGCAAGCGCATGACTTGTGTGGCTTTGGTAGTGCCAAAATATAATTCTAATGATTCTAGTACAAATGAAACTATGTCTTAATTGAGGTAACAAAGGATTAAAAAAAGCATGTAGTGATTATCATAGTAATATATTGCCATGGCTACGATATAAATTTGAGTTCCTCTAAGCACGAATCAAATGTGCGACAATTTGAACTCGTTTTTTCCTATATCAATCTTAAGGTGAATTTTTGAGTAATTGTAATATAAACAAAATAAGAAAAAGAAGTGTTTGGATATTAAGTTTTACCTATAGCCTCCTAAAGAATTATCTCATGTTTTGCTTGGTGATAAATTTGGGATTATAGATTTTAGACATTAATTTTTCTTAGTTTTGTACCTTATATGATTCAAAAGAAAAAAAGAGAAAATATATAATTTAAAAAAACTAATAATAAAATAGAAAAGAAAGAAAGATAGGGAGACTAAGCAACAGGTGACCAGTAGGGAGATAGAAAACGCATACACATCCTCCACCCCAGATTCAGAGGATATCGTCTGTCAGTGCTTCGGATCAGATAACGAGACGGGGGAAGAGAGAGAAAGTGGAAGAAGACGTGACTCAAAGGGGAAGAGGAGAGAGAGATCGACACTGAAATAGAGAGCAAGACAAAAAAAAATAAAGGCTGAAGCTTTGCGCTGCAGAACGGTGGCAGAATCGGTGGCCAAGCACCCAGAAGCACCGGAAGCAGCAACCCATCTGGGGTAAGAACACGAACCCATCCATTCATGTGGGTTTTCTTCAATTTCGCAAGAGCGCGGTAAGTTCCGAAAGAAACTGAGCGCGCGGGTCGACCGATCCCGACCATACGCATGCTGCTTTCCCGCCAAACTTCGAGAGATGTTGCTCGCGGAAGTTGACAGCAAACTTCGAGACCCTTTTGAGACCCGCTAAAGACCGTGTTTTTCGAGGTTTCGTTAGCCTGAAATGTATTGCTTCGAGCTGAGTTTTTCAGCGTCGTAAGAATCATCCTACACGGAGACTTTGGAGCGAGAAATAGTATTCTTTTTGGTTCGCTGCGCCGTGCAGCGGACACAGACGCCTTTAGATTTCGTGTTTGCGGAGAATTGACCGCCCCTGGCTACGGATTCGTAGTAGGACTTAAGAGCTTCCAGGGACCAAAATCTCTCCAAGCGATTCCCTGTGGAGAGTTATTGCCTTGGCAAGCTGACCCGTGAATTTCCACATTCTGACATGTTATTATTTGAATTTAGGCCGTGGCGATAACTCAAACCCGTCACTTTGAGAGTTGTTGCTTGGACTGTTGAAGTGAGTAACCATATTTCTTCTATGCATTTGGGAAATGTTGCGCTAGACGAATAGTATATCATGGCATGTTCATGGGACTGTCGAAATTGGAGAACTAATCATTGCATACTTTTTGAAAAATGCATCTGGCATCGGATATGTTTTGAGTATTTGAAATTGCATTGCAATTTTCAATAAAAATCAAAAGTGTTTACCATTTACAGAGTTCTTGTAAATAATTAAACTTGACAAAGGTATACGTTTTATGGCAAAGTGTTAAAAAGGTGTTTTTTTTCTTATGGTATGTAATCCCGAACCTTCAATTTATGTTTTTCTTATGGTATGTAATCTCGAACCTTCAACTTTCTTGTTCAGCCCGAAAACCATAAAGTTCAAGAAATCATTACTGGGTTGTTCCTAATAGGCTCGTGCAGTTCTGTTCTTGAGCTCAATTGCAGATATGGCGTCAGATTCGCCGAAGGGTGCTTCACCTGGTAAGCGTTGACACTACTAGTGTGTGCTGTTTTGGTTTGTCATTTATTCACAGTTTAACTAACCAATTTGATT
Organism: Angophora floribunda; assembly: GCA_014182895.1. Taxonomy (NCBI): domain Eukaryota; kingdom Viridiplantae; phylum Streptophyta; class Magnoliopsida; order Myrtales; family Myrtaceae; genus Angophora; species Angophora floribunda. The sequence continues at coordinate 10,335,176 of CM024712.1, read as the reverse complement.
CCATTAGTTTAACTTGTTATTATGTTGAGATTTCTATCTATTAATTGGTTTGATGGTATTTAGTATATGGTTTTGGCAAGCTGACTTGTGAATTTTCTTCTTCTTCTTTTTTCCGATAGATAGTGAACTTCGCAAAAATTTGTTTTCCAGTTTGTGGCTTGTAAATATCTGAATTTCTAGTTTACTTAATGAAGAACTGATGCCAACACAATTACACCTGTAGTGGAATGGTTGAAGATTTGTGTCAATATGACCTAAGATGAGAATCCAATTTGATTTTCGTATTTGAGCTTCAAGTGCATATGTGGTTTTAAATGAATGCTAATGTTCTGTATCATTGATATTGATACTATAATAACTGTGCCTTTGATGTTGGGTCATATCCATATTGCTTTTGCCAAGTTTATTGTAATTTTTGGGGGCGTTGCTTTGGAGACAAGTCGACCTTCACTATACATCAATTAGAAGCTTATGGTCCAAGATCAACTCGGGAGTTGAGTGTAGACCCTCTAAAGCCATCTCTTAGATTGAAAGAATTGGCTGGTGTTAGATGGTTGCTCAAGGACCTAATGCCCATGTCATCGAGGAAATTCACCAGTCAAAGCTCCAAGTTCCAGTTTTCTTGATTCCTTATGGCTCATGAAGTTATGCATTTTACTGTTTTTGGCATCATATGTTTCGCATGTAAGGCATGTGATGTGCTCATACGACATTTGCAAGTGCTGGATATGTTTTATTCAAAGACTTCCTTCTCTAGTAAAGTAAATTGTTAAACAGTTTCTCTGCTGGTTATAAATGCATTTGCTGGAATTCATATGGTGATTGTGGTTTTGGACATTTTCAGGTGATAAAGTCAGTGTTGCTGATAGCACAGGTCCCAAGTCTGAACCATCCGTTGCAGAGGTGTCACCAGATGCTTTTCCCCCTGGAGTTGGGTTGGCTGGCAACCCTTTTGATTTCTCAGCTATGTCAAACCTTCTTAATGTATATTCTGCTTATCTGTCTCCTCCTTTTCTCTTTTCCCGGTTGTTTCTGAAGGAATTTACATATATATTTTAAGAGATTAAATGTAGTCTTCCTATAGCTAAACATATTAAAGATATGCAAGTTAAAGAAGAATACACATAACAAACCAGCTTAGTGGCAGGTTCCTTCACTTATGAAATACTTAAAACCTTTGTGGTATTTGTTATCAGATTTTTTAATCTTTACAAAGGTATTCTTGTTGGTTTGATGACATTGTTTAACACAGTTAGGAGTAAGTGGGTTGCTCTAGTTTAGAGCATGAAGTTAACTAATCCTGCAAAATAGGCCTTTTATGCTTGTGGGAAAGATTGTTTTTTTTTCTGATCTTAATCATGGTCTTAGGAGTTGCTCAGAATTCAGTTGAAGATGATACAATGTCTGTTGAAAGTATTTTTTATTTTTTTCTCCTTTATCTCATGGTCGTATCTTCAGATCAGTCTTTGATGTCTGCATGTTTCACCATTTTGTATTTTGTCTACTGTGTAGTCTGAAGGTTCGCTTTTGGATTTCACTCCAGATATTTTCTTCATCTAGTGTGTGCTTTCTCTTGATCTTCCTTATCTGTTGTGAGATATGTATAGGACCCTAGCATCAAGGAATTAGCCCAACAGATAGCCAAGGATCCTGCATTCAACAAGATGACGGAGCAGATGCAAAATACTTTTCAAGGCTCTGGAGGAGAAGCAATTCCGCAAATTGATCCGAGACAATATCAGTCCACCATGCAGCAAGTTATGCAGAATCCTCAATTCATGGCAATGGCTGAGAGACTTGGGAGTGCCCTAATGCAAGTAATGCTGTTTCACTTGGTGTGCATGCTGCTGGCTTTCTTATCTGAAGTATTACGAATGTTGTCATGCTAATAACTTCTTTCCCTTTTTTTCTTAGGACCCATCAATGTCTAGCATGCTTGAGAATTTGACAAATCCATTAAGAAAAGAACAAATGGAGGAAAGAATGGCGCTTATGAAAGAAGATCCATCTCTCAAGCACATATTAGAAGAAATAGAGACCGGTGGTCCAGCTGCTATGATGAGGTTGGAGATGCTTATAGATCTTAAGAAAATTATTGTCAGTGTCCAGAGCTTGAGTGAATGAGCTGTGGATTGGGAGCATGATGTTGAGGTGGGTTTTTACAAACTATTCTGTTCACAGGTACTGGAATGATAGAGACGTTCTAAAGAAGCTTGGGAGGCCATGGGTTTTCCAGTTGCAGGAGATACAAGCACTTCAGCTGAAAATATTCCAGATGAAGAAGAAGATGTGGGAAATGAGGATGAATCAGTTGTTCACCACACTGCTAGTGTTGGTGATGTGGAGGTATAAATTATATTTATCGATCTTCAGATTATTATGGCTTGCTTTAGATATTAGTAAAATCAGTTCTTATTCTGTGCAGAACATATTATGGTATTTTAGATGCTATTGCACTTTAATGACTTTACTCTTGCTTTTAAGTTCTGATAAATGTGATGTGGACGTTTTCAACTTGTTGACACTATATACCAAATGCTCCAAAAAGGTTTACTTTAAACCTGATGCCTTTTCAGTTGATCCTGGAGGCAGGAATGTGTTTCTTTTTATCATTATGTGAATAGTGAATAATGAATAAATATTCTTCTTTTTGTCGAACTGTTGAACTAGGATTATTGTCCCTTATTGGGCATATTGTTTTAGATGAAGTGCAAAAGTTGAGACTCACATTGTACTGATCAGGGGCTGAAAAAAGCGCTGGATTCAGGTGCTAACAAGGATGAAGAAGATGCAGAGGGAAGAACAGCCTTGCATTTTGCATGTGGATATGGTGAGGTATGGTCAATCTGATTGATGATAAAACTTGGGGATTCCAATTGTTTTGCGCTTTTCTTTTCCTATCTTTCATTTGAAATATTTTTGTACCTCTGTACAATCTAAGCCAGAAAATTCAAACCATTGTTGTCCAGGGTAAATTTTACTGTAAGTGTGAATATCTATGGCAAAGCCAAGTGGGAACATGATAGCACAAAATAATTGAGGAAGTTTTACTATTGGAATCTGTGTGTGCGCGCGCCTGCATGCGTGGGTGTGGGGTGCGCGCACGCGCGCGTGTTCGGTTGCCCTCTCATTGCCCTGTCCCTTTGTGAATTGACTCTTTGGTGTAGGTTTTGAGAGTTATGGGATCTTTGTAATCCAAGCAAGCAACTTAAATGACCGTTCATATCAATTGCAGGTCAAGTGCACTCAGGTACTCCTTGAAGCTAAAGCCACTGTGGATGCGCTGGACAAGAACAAGAACTCTGCACTTCACTATGCAGCTGGCTATGGCAGGAAAGATTGTGTTGCACTTCTGTTGGAACACGGTGCCGCTGTGTATGTAAATTGCTCATTTTTCCAATATCTTCTTGCGATTCACAAATTGTTGATTTGTGTTTTCCGTTTGCTTTCTTCCTGTGCTATTTGCTGTTCCAGCACTCTACAGAACTTGGACGGAAAGACTCCCATTGACGTTGCAAAGCTAAACAACCAGAGTGAGGTCCTAAAGCTTCTCGAGAAGGATGCCTTCCTGTGATTGATAGGCATGGTGACGTGAGTGAGCATTGGTCCTAGAGCATCGCCGTGTCCTATACAAACATTTGTATTTTGGTCAATTTGCGACTGCTGCTCGTGTTCTACCTACATTGCTTTTCTTCTCCCCATTTCTGCTACTTCTCTGTAATATTTGTCATGCCTGCTGAGGAACTATTTTGAAGGGAAATACTGTCCGGGCGTTTGCATTCCCTTCCTCACTTTGAAACGTGTCCCGTGAACTAGGTGTTTTCTGCTGCTCGGGTAAGCGACGCGGTTTTACAGTCTTTAAGGTTTTGATGGAAATGCACCTGCACAAATCATTCTGATGCACGATCCAAAAGAGCTTTAGATAGTGTCTTCAATGCGCAGAAACCTGCACCAAGTAGGTGGAGCATATGTTGCTTCCCCTGATATCTGGTTGCGCAAATGACGCGAACCATGGTAGGTTACCGATGATGCTTTTTCCACAGGACCGACTGTTAGTTTATCGGAAACCATAGTTGTTTCACTGATGATCTGGTCTGTATCAAATTTCGTCGGAAACTAAAGGAGAGTAATCACACTAATATTTTTTGCACCTTTCGTCATGGCCAAATTGCTTAGTTTTAACTGAAAACTTTATGATGGAGGAAAGTATTCTCCATAGAAATCATTTTTAAGGAAAATGCTTAATTTTATTTGATTTGATACTTAGAGAAAGTGATTTCCTTCTTCTTATAAGAGAAGTTATTTTTTTTAATTAATAGGAAATGTTTTCTATAGATTGATTAACTTTCCATCGTACAGAAACTGCAAAGTTGGAAAATAATTTTCAGGAAAAGGTGTTTCTTTTGTAGTTGTGAACCTAGTCAAATTCTGTGTTTTCTTTACAATTTGATTTGCCGGCCATAATTTGTCGAACAGAATCGCTCTGTTCTGCTTCTCCATACTCCTCTGGAATCATGCCCTTCAACAAGTACTATAAAAGTCGACCAAAAAACAAGTACTATAAAAGCTACTTCTATCCTCATTTTTATATTGGATGGGCTGCCTCATTACAAGCTCATCCAATCTACTAGACTGTTTTTCAGTGGTTATTCCATGAGTATAGTTCAGCAAAGAGAGACCTTAGTTTTAATAAGTTTTCATGTTGCACATATTCCCACATTTTTTTATAATACATGTAACGACCGCAATTAGGAATTTTCTAACTATTGTCAAATCCCTATTTCTTATACCGAGATATAATATGTACTAATCATTTCAACTTCATTATGTTCAAAAGGGGAAGAGTTATACACAATAGGATATGTTAAGGAGAAATTTATATTGAAATACATATTCAAATTTTAAATAATGATTTTTTGATAGTACAGCACATTCCACGTTTAATGTCGCTGTCGTCGTAATCATAAATAGAATATGAAATAATAATTAAACAATAAGGTTTTGGGATGACTAAAGCATATACATTGGCAATTTAAAAGTACAAAACGCTATAAAATTCTCTGACATTTTTGGAGATGGTTCATCGTTCATCTTGTACTGGACAATTAGAAAGGTTAGAATAGGATGAAAGTCAAAGATCAAGTGAGGTTTGTAAGTGCATCGCACCACGAGTTATGAAAGGAGTACGATCAATTAAAATGTGAACGCTAAGTACAGGTTAAAAGCAACTTGATCTTATTGGAAAGAAGTACAATCACACAAATCAAGAAAGGGAGTTTTCGTTTTGGTACATGTTGGGTCATAAATCACATCCCATCTCCAGAAACAGTCCCGATGATTTCAAACTTTCTATTTTTAGAACGAAACATTCACGGAATCCTCTTGAATAGGATTGGACTTTATTGCACGATATTATCTCCTGAGATTTCATATTGCATTTCATTAATACCGCCGAACCATTTCGCTTTTTCAAGGATGCCCTTTAAGAAAAACTCATCTGTATTCAAATAAAGACCCCTAATCAAAATGTTTTGAGGAATCTTATATCAAGAAAATTATTGTTTTCCAGAAAGGGGGAAACTTTACCTTATGACGCGCGTTCTTCCCCGTTTGGCGTTTACTTTGGCAACAAGGGAACGCGGTAACGAAGGGAATGAGGGAATATCCCACATCGCTATTCCCTTTCGAGAGCGCGAGCGAGCGAGCGAGGTAGATCGGAAGCGTCAACGCGGGCTGGCTGGTTTCTTGTCAATCGATCTCCGATTTCTTTCTTTTAATGTTTTTGTCGGGATCAGAGATTTCGTGTATGGCCCGGATACGACAGGCCGAAATGGCGTAGCCATCTCCCCGAATTCGTTCCTTTGTCCCTCCCCCCAAACGCCGCAGTTTTCTTTCTCATCATTTCCTTCTTCTCTACGATTTGCGAGACGACGACGACATCCGCATCGACTTCCATCAGTTTTATTTTACTTGACGGACGCCCCCTCCTCGTTTCCTTCTCCTACCCCACTCCACGTTTAACCCGTCCCTTCTCCCTCCCTCCTCTCCTCTCTCCTCTCTCTCTCTCTCTCTCTCTCTCTCTCTCTCGCTCGCTCGCTCGCTCGCGGCTCGCCCATTCAGCTACAGAGGGTCCCCGAATCTCGTCCCCGCTGTCGTTGGTCTTCGGTCTCAGGTGACACCTCTCTCTTTCTCTTTCTCTTGCTGTGTGCGGAAGTGGGTCGAATTGGGTTCGTCGCTTTGAGGGTGTTAGACCATTTTTTTCGCGTGCTGTCTCGGCTACCCATCTGCCGAATGTTTCGGCTTCCCTCGGGTGCTTTTCCCCTTCCACCTCCTCCTCCTCCTCTCTTGTCGAGGGTTTGGGATTTTAGGGTCTTGGGTTTCTTGATTTTCCGTTTGTGCCGTACGGCGCGTGAATTGCGGGGTGAATTGGATTGGGTTGATCGGTGGGGTTTGGGTGGGAATTGGTGAGCTCCAATCGGTGGTTAGGTTTGAGGGTGCATTTGTTTCTTTTTCCTTAGTGGGGATGAAAATCATGGGTTCTTGGCATTATTGGCTGTGTATCGGTTGTTCTCTGAGGTACGAGGTCTAAATTATGGTGGGTTAGTGCATGAGTTAGGAATTAAAGGATGCTGATGGAATTGTGGGAAAGAATGAAGTTTGGGATGATTTTAACGCAAGATCGATCTCGCTGTTGTAATTCTTGAACTAGAATTGATTGATTTACCCCCGCCTGAATTGGGATGTTTGTTTATGAGAGTCATCTGATGTGAGCATTGGGGGCTTCCTTGTTCACCTTTAGCTGTTTATGTATCTAATTTTTTTTTAATGACACTGAATTCTGATGGTGGGCACCGCTTGTGAAATTCTTTGCTGAAAGCACGATGGCCCATCGTGAGCTGTTTAATTGTGTAATTCGTGAGGATGAAATAGAGAGACCTTCTGTTAGTTTGCCTTGGAGTTGATTAAGCCGTTACAAATCATAGAGAATACACACAACTAGACCAATTCTCATTTGAAATTACATGGTGCTACCCATGGCGCAGACATGAAGATGTTAAGTCTTTCTAGCAGAAGGTTTCCGCTATTGAAAGCTTTGCTAAATGAAAGATATTATTGCTGGTCAGACTTTTGCAATGCTGTGGTATATTGGGCTCTTTGCAATTGATGTCTGTAGAATTGGCTTATAGCAAAGCAGGAAATCCTCATTGGGAGTTGGAGGTTGTTGATTGGGTGAGATTGTTTCCTGGATCTAGTTTTCTTCCTTGAGATGTAGGTTGAGGCTCCATGTGCAGGGGTTAGTTAAATGCAACCGTGCATCTTATCTAGATCCAACATTGCTTAAATTGGTGATGGGAGCTCTTGTATATTGATTAAAGTAGCCAAAACCTTTAGTTCGTCCAGAGGCGACCAAACCATGTTGCTGCTTAGGAGTATTCTAGGATTAAAACCTTTGTATATTTGCTTTTGGATAGAGTCTGGTGTCTATATCTGTGAAGGAATCATTTGCTACTCAAATAAAGAGACTTTGTCATCAGACTTCTAAATTGTTAAAGAAATTTATAAGAATTTTGAATACGGAAGAAATAACTTAAGTGGTGCAGTAAATGCTGGAAATACAGCATCAAGGTTGAATTTTCATTGTTTTGCCCATTATCATGTTTACCTGTGAAAATTTTGCATTCAACAACCACTGTGATATAGCTTACTAGAATTATGACTCTCTTAGTGGTTACGAGTTGCTGAAGCTAGGTCATGGTTGTTGTTCCCACCATATTATAGAGGCTAGCAGAGCTATTTGTCTGTCCACTGTTATAATAATCTTGCATCCAGCCCTTATAATCACTTCCAACCATATCTAAGTCTGTAGAATGTGACTGTGATTTCTGATGACTGCTCCAGCACAAACATGATTCTTTAATATTGAGCTGCTTCTTTTCACAGATCTCTAATGGCCAGTTCTGTTTGATTTGCATTTTCTTTAATAAACAGTCAAAGGAAGCGCCTTTAGGTATTGCAAAATTAAAGACTGTGAAGAACAATTACTGGTCACAAGCAAGGCAGTTTCCTGAAGATTAGTCACCCAAGTTGTGAAGGCAATCAGACTGACAAACTAAAGTTGGTAAATTACTTCGCTATAGGAGAGAACTTCTTATTAGTCGATATTCAGTTTCATGTCCTAGAAATTTCTTTTCAAGTTATGCAGTGTAGGAGCATCTCATCAGTAAAATTTTTTGAGTGCTAGGTGATCGTGTGGCTAAACATAATTTTTGGAGTGAAATTTAATTGACAATAATAATTGCTGAAGTTTCTAAGATTGCATAAGCGAGGCATCTTTCCAAGCTATATTGTAGTGGCATTTCATTTTTTGAACACTTGATCCTTTGGTATTACATACCTTGCTGGTTGTTTAAATGAATTTGTGCCATGATGCGTAAGAATGCCTATTACTTTTCTCAAAATGTTAAGCCGGTTAACAATTTCACGTATATTTTGGAGCCTTCATGTCCAGTTTATGTAATCATTGTATTGTACTTGGTCTTTCTCCTTTCTTTCTTTTTTCTATCTGTGGGACTATGTATCCGATTTGTCAAGGGTGATCTTGAAGTCAGTACACCACATCTTCTCTGGTAACAATAACTGAAGTTTGTTGACAATAATATCTGGTCTGATGATTAGTGTTGTGTATGTTGGTGCTTGGATATAATCTAAGGAAATTAGATGTTCTGACTTCTCTGTGTGCTCAATTTCTTCTTAATTTAGCTTCACTTTTTTTTTTTTTTGGGCATTTGACATTCTGTCGCACTTTTCAATAGAATCTGGATTTTGCTGTTGGAAGAAGTCGACACATTACTTCTCTGGTAGTTTTTGACAATTAAGGTCTTTTGATATGCTAATGCAATTTGAAAATGAGATGCGTAAGTACGTGGTGATGCAGTTAAACTGCATAAACCAATGTGCTGTGTCATGTAGCTACAAGTATTGATCTTAAGTGCTGTGTTTGCTCCTGATTAAGGATGATTATTCAATTTGTTATCTACCTCTTTCCTTCTTTCAAGATCCTACCTAATAATAAGATAAGGGAGTTGATGTTTACAGAATGTATTGTACCTGTCTGATGAAATTGACCTTCCTTCTCTCGTTTAAAGTGGATTCGATGTCCTTGAAATTGATGTATCAGCAAGTGGCTCTTCGATCTTACTTTGAGTTCTATTTTTGATTGCTGATTTTCTGGTTCAGCATAGAACTTGCCTAGAGTTCTTCTGAATGATCATACTTGTTTGTGTATTTAGAAGATGCTCTAATGATAAACTTTTGGATCAATTTTGGCTACATTTCCAGCAATAGTATATATATTTTTTAATTTTTTATATAGCAATAGAATATTTAAGGAGCTGTTTATTATCTAAGGTTTCCAAAGTTAATGCTTTTAGGTAAACTATCATTTCAGCTCTACTTGTCTAAGTAGCAGATAATACATCTACCCGGTCAGGTATCCATGGATTATTTAAGCTTAAACTTGCATGGATTTGTGGTGATGGACATTTGGTACTGTTTTATTTCTCTGGATTTAAGATGTAAACAATACTGGGAATGTAAAAATGCCATGTACTGTCTGCATTATTCGAAATAAATAGGAAACGTGATAGGCAGTCTTTTGATGGGCATACCCTATGAATAAACCTCCCACATGTATGTCACTAGGAGTATAATTGTGATTTATGATCTAAAGTATGCGAATCACTTTGGTTTAATTTGCGGTTAAGGTGCTTTTATCTCTGCAAGATATGGACTTTATGTTTTCACTGTTATGACAGCAGCTAAACCCAATTCATAATCAGAGGAGAAATTAGGAAACTTACTATATCAGACTTGATAGATTTAATATCATTGTCTTCTTATGCATTCATCAAATAGTGAGTTATATGTCTCATTGTATTTTATATGCTTGTTCTGGGAGGCAGTTATAAGTTGCCAGCTTGAATATGTGTGAGAGAAGTATATGCTTTGCACTATAACTGGTTTATAAGATCCACATATTGGTTTTGCCTTTAAGTGTAATCAGCATATTGGTTCCTCTTTCATCATAGCATGCAGATACAGTATAATCCCTGCAATATTAGCAGATGCTTCAAATTAATTTTCTCACATGCTTCTTTTCTGAAATGCTTGAACGACGTTTCCTTTGTCAAATTTTTAATCATTCTCTAATGAAGAATAGTGATTTCTTTGCGGTGTCCTTGCTATAGACATTTTTCCCAGACTTCAGGCCAGGCAAACTACATACCCCTGAGAGACCACCAAAGAAACATTTCTATTTGTGGTCCTTCTGATCATCAATTTTTTTTGGAGAGTGAGTGTAGTATTGTATAAAATGGGTCTGAATAGTATGTTTATGAGAGCTAAAAAGAAAAAAATTTTAGGTTTTGTTTCGTGCATGGTGCATCCGGTGTCCTGTGATTCATGCTTTTCCTTTTTGGCTGAAGTGATTCTAGTAAATAAACTTGAAATGTGTTTCGTCCAGCTTTTGTAGAAACAGCTAAATAATTGAGACATCATTTCAGTGATCTCAAAAACAAGGTGTTCATGTAAATTCTGTTGAAACAGTTTGCTACACCAGCTTGAATTTGGCATTTGACAAACAAGCATAAATGCTTAGTAGATTCTTTCTACTTTTGTTTTCTTTTAGTCTAAGTTCTTACAAGTAATTATCATGCCTAACATTTGGAGAATTCATGGAAGTGTCAAAAAAGGCATTGAAGCTAAATCAAAGTAGTAGTTATGGTACCTTGTATGTTTTTGGAGTCTCTGGATATATGTCTAATTAAGTAATATTAAAGGTTAAATAGGATTCTTGAGATGAACAGGAGAACCATTTATTTATGACATGTGGAATTTCTTTCAGTGAGTGCTTGATTTCATTTAAAGTGATGAGTAAGGAAGAATGCTTTCGTTGTCTCTGTTCTGTGGTGTTGGAAGACATTCATTACTTACACTAGAAAATAGCTACATTTGTTGAAATACTTTCCTTGGTAGCTCACATGTACACCATTCTTGTACATCTGGCAAAATCTGGACTTGGAGGGAAATGTGTTGTTATTCCTCTTATTTTCTACAAAATAGACTAACTGGGTGACTGGCACTTGATCATAGCCCTGCCAGCCCTGCTCGTTCCTGAGACTGGGCCACTAGTGGGCTAGGCCATTTCAGTTGCATATGGACCTCACCTGATTAAGATACCCCGCTGTCTCGGCTACTTAAAAAAGTTCGATGTCTTTATTTTCCAATATCAATTGCTCAGTAGTTTCTATTTAGCTATGCATTAAATAGGTTGATTGTTACTTTTAAGTTGATATTTTTTTTCTTATTCATGAGTAAGTTCCATATATGCTAGATGAGAAACTGAATTGCCGAATTAATTAACTTCTTGGTGATCTGAATATAATTAACCAGAAAGATTTTTCTGTCAGTTTACCATCTGTTCAGTGATTTAGTCATTGGTATAGCTTTATCCTGTCATTGCATGTTTGGTATTAGTAACTTTGTTGAAGAATAAGAACCCTTCCCGTTGTGCTAGAATTGATTGCAATATGATGGCTGTACTGTCCTTTTTAGGTGATATTCTCCAATTATCTGTACAAATAGCTGTGCTTGATTTTGTAATCTGATTGGTCAAATGTCCTCTGAGGTGATATTTTAGTCAATGCATGGATGGATTTATATATTTTTACTCATTTGGGCTTGATTTTGTAATCTGATTGGTCAAATGTCATACTTCCTGACAGATCACCTGGAAGTTCCTCCAATCTTGCAATAAATCCAGGGAGGAGATTAACCATTGACGGATGAAACGTTGTATATTATGTCTGGACTGATTGAAGGCCTCCCGGACGCTGTTGCACTGAGGTGCCTTGCACGTGTTCCTTTTTACCTCCACCCAAAGTTGGAACTCGTTTCTCGGTCTTGGAAAGCTGCCATACGTAGTCCTGAACTTTTCAAGGCCCGGCAAGAAGTTGGCTCTTCAGAAGACTTACTGTGTGTATGTGCTTTTGAACCAGAGAATTTATGGCAACTCTATGACCCTCTCCGAGACCGTTGGATTACTCTTCCCATTCTTCCATCAAAAATCAGGCACCTGTCCCATTTTGGTGCAGTCTCCACTGGTGGGAAATTGTTTGTGCTTGGTGGTGGCAGTGATGCAGTTGATCCACAAACTGGTGACCAAGATGGAAGCTTTGCCACCAATGAAGTGTGGTCATATGATCCAGTTACAAGGCAGTGGGCTTCGCATGCTTCCATGCTTGTACCTCGTGCCATGTTTGCGTGTTGTGCTTTGAATGGAAAAATTGTCGTTGCGGGTGGATTTACCAGCTGTCGAAAATCAATTTCCCAAGCTGAGATGTACGATGCTGATAAAGACGTATGGGTCCAGATACCTGACCTTCACCTGACCCACAATTCAGCATGCTCAGGTATGGTCATCGGGGGAAAGGTGCATGTACTGCATAAGGGGATATCCACCGTGCAAGTCTTGGACCACAAGGCTCTGGAATGGACCGTGAAGGATTACGGTTTGCTCCAAGGTCCAATGGCTGTAGTTCAGGGTTCACTTTACTCTATGAGCCATGGGTTCATTTATAAGCTAGATGGGAATGAGACAAAGCAAATAGTCTCTGCCCATGAGTTCCGAAGGAGAATTGGGTTCGCCATGTTTGGGTTGAGGGATGAAATTTATGTGATCGGAGGGGTTATTGGTCCTGACAGATGGAATTGGGACATCAAACCACTGTCAGACGTGGATGTTCTTACAACTGGGAGCGAGAGGCCGACTTGGCGGCAAGTGGCTCCAATGACTCGGTGCTGTGGTACCATTCTCGGGTGTGCACTGTTGAGAGTTTAGATGAAGGTTGTAATATTTTTTTCCCCCTTTTTTGGAAGATGGATGAAATGTGAGATGTAGTACTCTTGTGGTTGTAGGGTTTGGTTTCTCATTATGAGCACAAGAGTGTCCTTTTGCCGTCCGTCTCTTCATGCGTTTGTGAACAGTAAATTTTTTTGGGGTCGTCTATGTTGTTTCATCTGTTGAAAAGCTGGAGTATGCTGTTGACTGATACGAATTTGAATACTAGTGAAGCAGGCAAAAAGCTGGTCACTCTTGGATCTTGACCCTTAATGCAGGAAACTCGTTCCGTCGCATGTTTTCGCTGATCAAGGCAAAAACCTTCTGATGTGTTATTGTGACTTTGAATCCACTAGTGAAATTACTATGAGTCGAAGATTTTGATAACAATAGATGATACGGAATAACTGATTTTTCCATTAGACTTGAGAGAAATTAGCTTAGGCAATTGCAACAGAGGACAAGGACATATGATCGAATGCTTGTACAGGCTTGAGGGGAGAACTAATAGTTCAAGATCGGCATTAGATATGCAAGAATGTGGACTGTCGTGTTTCTTGGAACTTCCTTTATTATCTATTAGGGTGCTTGGGGCTCATTGAGCACCTGACTTATATCTCTATTGAGAGTAGTAACCTCCTTCCTCCCATATATACTGCGTGATTATCAAGAACATGGATATGTGCTCTTTGAGGTGACCCCTTGAGAGTCTGGAATTGTGATGATTTCAACTCAAGTAAGATGAACTCCCTCTGTTTCTTGGAAAATTATTTCGTTTAAGCAAGAAAAAGTTATTTTGGTGTAGTGTGAGAGTAAAATTTGAATAAAGAAGTTTCTTTTTTCCCTTAAAAGGTTAGGTCAATTGTTATAATGACTAAAGTTAAAGCTCAACATTCTCTCTTTTTTATCCTTATTTGAGGAGAATCAATAATTTATGTTAAGTAGATGTCAAAAATAAGAGTAAATAATTGAAAATAAATAACTTAATCCTAGATATATGTATATTGAATATTTAAAGTAGCTACAATTATTTACTTTTACTACTTGTTTAAATTAAGTGGACGTCCCTTTAAATATGCTATACTCTTTTATTATTCATTATTTTAAATTCATCTCAAATTTATTTTACACATATTGGGACATATGAAATAAAAGCCATAACTATTAAAAGTAATGCCAAAAACTAATGACTTGGACACTATCCGTTGTATGTGATATGTGTTGGGACTTGTGGGTATCACCAAGAGGTAACTCAAGTATGAACCTGTTAATATATTTAATTTGACCTATATTCATTCAAAAACTTAAGTCAATAAATTGTGAGTCAACTAAGATATATATTAACTACTTTACATCATATCAATTCTTCAATGTAGAATTTCTATAATACAATTCACGAGTGTATTTTTGACATGAGACTTTTCTCACACAACTTAATCATGATCCTAACAATCTTTCCCTCATATGTGAGCTCAGTATTAGATCTAATCTCTTTAATTTGGGTATCTTTCTAGCCCAAATTCATCCGTGTAGGCCTACATTACTATACCACAATGCCCACATACCTATGAATCAACTTTATCCTTGTGGGCCCATATTACTACATCACAATACCCCCAAATAACAATCATCGGCTCTAATACAATATTGTTAAGAGTGAGCAGTAAAAGCCCAATACCTTCCGCCTAGGGAGATCACTAAGAGAGAGCATAAATCCAAGCTTGTTATGTTGGACCCGGCTTAATTTAAGTTATGGGCCGAGTAAAATATATCAATTGCCCTACACTACACTGATTCTCTAATATAAGATTTTCTTAACATAACTTACTTACACATATATCTTAAAAATCTCTCCCTCATATGTGAACTATCTTTGCAATCTCTCTTTCACATGTGAGCTTAGTATTAGCTCCGCTCTCCTTAATTGTGAGCCATCTTAATAATCTTCCCCTTATGTATAAGCTCAGTGTTAAGTCCACTCTCTTTTAGGTTGTATTAGGTTTGAACCATCTTAATTCAGGATCACATGTGGGTTCAGTGTTAGGTATGCTCCTTTTTAATTCAAGTAATGTTAGGTCCCCTCCCCCTTAATTCAAGATTACATGTGAGCTCAATGTTAGGCTTGCTCTCCCTTAATCATGTAGTGTTAGGTCCCAATCACGTGTAAGCTCGGTATTAGATTTGCTCCCCCTTGTTCAAATATCCTTCTACATCAACTTATCTCAAGCCTTGTAAAGTTATATTGTTTTTCATAGAACATAATGAAATATCCAAAGTGCCTCTAGGTATGCTCGAAAAACTACAACTATCAGCTCTAATACCATTTGTTAGGAGCTATAGAGATCACCAAGAATGAGCTCACGTCCGAGCCTATTAATATATTTAGTTGGACCTATTTTTACTCAAAAGTTTAAACCAATAAATTATGGATCAATTATGATATATTAACTATCCAAACCATATTAATTTTCCAATGTGGGATTTTTTTTTAAGACAACTCATATGTGTATGTATAGGTGACATTGACTTGCACATTTTTTTTTTAGTTTTTATAAAAAAATCATTTTTTCCATTTTTTCTTCTTCCTTTTCTTTTCTTTCTTTTTTATTTTATTTTTCCCCCTTTCCCTTTGCTAGCCCCCATGATGGCTAGCCTAAGGTCGTCGACCTTTAGTGGGAGATTGGCAAGACGATGACGGGACCCTCACTCAAGTCCAAAAATGGCCATGGTGCCCTCACCTGGACAAGGCCCCTCACCATTGCCAAAGGCTCACGAGGGGCAGCCTTGCCCAAATGGCAAAGGGCCTTGAGTTGCCCTCTAGCGATGGGAGGGGTGGCCTCATTGACCCTTGCTAAAGGTTGGCAAAGGTGTCCCAACCCTTGCCCTTACTAGCAATTGGCAACCTCTACCGACCATCACAGAGGCTAGCGATTGGCAAAGGGTAACAAGAAAAAAAAAATAGAAGGAAAGAAAATAAAGAAAATAAAAGATTAATAAAAAATTGAAAAAATAGTAAAAATTAAATAAAACATCAATGTTAGGGCCAGTCATGTCACATAAGACAATTAGTGCCCACATCAGTAATTTCCAACCTAAATTGGCCAGATTGATTCAATTGATATTAATTTGAAAAATGTTTAAAACTAAATTAATCTAATAGAAATGTTTATGATTGAATTGGTATCAATAAAATAGATTTAGAACTTTTTTGATAATTTTTCTTAAAGATATCTTATCTATGTTTGCTTTGTTCAAATTTTGAATCACAAATTTAAGTCAATAGGAAAATTTAAAAAAAGGGCCCCGAGTGTCCTCAGTTTTTAACTAAGAATCTGAAGTGGACTTTGTTCCAAATAAGGGTTCGAAGTGGCCATGGTTGTTTCAAATAAGAGCCTGAAGTGGTTATGATTGTTTCAAATAAAGGCTTAACCTCACCGGTCATCGGCAGGCTAAATTTTTCGACTGGCTAAGGGCATTTTCATCATTTGCCAATTTTCTTCCTTTTTTTTTTTGGTTCATCTTCTTTGTTGCCGGTGGCTGGTGAAGCCCATAGAGGGCTAGGCAAGGGTCGCCCTCACTTGATCCAGCGAGGGCCACCCTCATCGGCAATAGGCGAGGGACGGCGTCGCCTAAACCTCGCCTTGGGGGAGGCTGACCCTCGCTCGTGGTTGGCACCAAGCGAGGCCGACTGTCACCAAATCTGGCGAGGTCAGCCTCGCTTGCGGTTGGCGAGGGCCGACCTTGAGTGTGGCTGCAAGGGGCGGCCTCAACTAGGGTGAGGGTCACCTTGCCCAAGTGAGGCTGTCCTTCGCCTGTGGCCAGGGAGGGTGGCCCTCATCGGATTGGGTGAGGGCGACCCTCACCCAGCCCTCTACAGGCTTCATCGGTGGTCGGCTAGCCATCGGCAATAGAGAAGAAGATGAACTAGAAAAAAAAAAAGAAGAAGAAGAAAAGTAAAGAAGAGAAAACAATAAATTACGAAAATGACATTGATCGTCGGAAAATCAAGTCTTTATTTGAAACATACATAGTCATTTCAAGCTCTTATTTGATAAAATATTCATTTTAGGTCCTTATTTGAGAAAAGTTGTGGCACTTTAGGCCCTTATTTGAAATAATGTCAACTTCGGACTTTTATTTGATAAAATGTGGGCACTTGTGACCCTTTTTTGAAATTTTCTCTAAATTAATTGGAAATATATTCGGAAAGGGTAATAAAATAGAGGTCGAGTACATTGAAGAGCACCCTTGAAGATACTTTCCTTTTGTCCATTTTCAAACTTTAAGTTTATTAAGTTATAGAAGTTTAAGGATGGCAAATCAATGAATTAATGCTAATTAATCGAATATGCACCATGTGGCGTCTTTATCCACACGGTTTGCCACATGACAATTACAGAGATTAAATAAATGCTACGTTACAGGTCAAGTGCATTGAAGAGCATCCTTGAAGATACTTTATTTTTGTCCATTTTCAAATTTAAGTTTATCAAGTTATAGAATTTTAAGGATGGCAGATCAATGAATTAACGCTAATTGATTGAATATGGACCATGTGGCGTCTTTATCCACTCCGTTTGCCACGTGACAATCATAGATATAAAACAAGTGCCATGTTCACGTGACGTATATATGCGAGTATTCTCTCAATTCCAGTTTCAATTAGTCAACCCCAGTTTCTACTAGACGATAGACAGATGTATTACTACAGCACGCCTCCTTAATTTGAAATTTACGCAAACGATTTCACACGACTCTCGATGCTTCGACTTTCTTTTCAGTATTCAATCTTATCGCTCCAGCACGCCTCCAATATCTGACCGTATTTGCATTACATTACCATCACACGTCCTTTTTCTTTAAAGATTCCATGGCTGAGGAAATGACATATGACATTGACGTGTTAAAATATGGCTGCTCGATCGACCTGGGTTGAACGAACTTCTCCGTGCATGTGTAATTCGATATCTCAAAAATTACAAACGATGATGGCCAGACTAAACCTTCCTTGTTTCTCTTAAAGCATGTGACCTTTCAATTTGAAGATTAAAGAACATTGTTTTGCATAACTCCAGTGATATGTGACCTATCCCGAATCAAACTTTGGATTGATCAAGGTACATGGGATCCTATGGATATGGATGAAAAAATGATTTCTTCAGAACCTATTGAATTATATTCAGAGGAAGTAAGTCTTAAGACTTTTGAGGAGCACATCAGCATACAAAATTAAAATCAAAATCAAAATTAAAATTGTGGAAGGAAACCAACAAAACTCCTATGCTTTCTACCCAGTGCTTTTCATGCAAAGAGAGTGCGCATGCAAAAAGCTAGAGAATTTCCCAAGGACAAAGATGCCAAACCTCAGCACTCCTGAAAAAGTAGACGTTGCAAAGTGACAACGACAGGTTCTTTCTTCTTTCCAAAAGAAGCTTGATCAATAATCAACATTAGGAATATATACAAGCATTAGGAAATCTTATATTGTATCCTAAAAAGAGATTATATTGCTTTATGGTTCTGGAAGGAGTTCACAAGAGCAATTCGGCGGAAAGATGGCAATCACTCGGCTGCCGTCACCATCTTCAACCAAAATAGCTCAGGGCAACAGTTTTACTCACACCGACAACCCCACAAGAAACTCAGAAGTAACAAAGGGGCGCACCGTAATTTATAAGCCATGAGAAACTTCAAAAGAGTCTAAAAACAAAGCCACCATTCTATTAAGTCAATACTTTATAGGATGCTAGAGTCCAACTAAAGTAAAGCATATTAATGTAAAGCACAATAAACATAAAGAGACAAGACCACACCTCCATCGAGAGTGCTAAATTGCCTATAACTCTCTAGATCTACAGTGATCAGCACGAAATACGGCATACAAGGAAAAACTGGTTCTCGCAGCAGCTACACAACACTGACTATGCTAAAGACACAACTGACTGGACCGAAGAAACAGCTAGTACTTTCCCTTCAAAGATTCGCCCTTGAAAGTGCTGGACTTACGAGCATTTCCTTTTAGAAAAAGCAGACTCCCGCTTCTTTACAACCTGGAAGAGAGAACGAATAAAGTTACTAGTGCGTGTAAACCATTGTCATCAGTGGGCAGAACAATCTAAGTAGAAACCATACCTGGCAAGTTGTGTATAGGTCAGTAAGGTCAATGATCTCCATGGATGACAGGATAGAGAAACTACTTCCGAGAGCAAGATACGGACAGAGGTTCTCAGAAAGAACAAAAGCAACACGACGCGATTTGGGAAGGGCTAGGAGCAAGAAGTGGCAAAATAAATATGTTTGCTTCTCCTTCCCACTTTTCCTTCTAAAAACAGAAAAGATGGCGAAGGGAGGTGGCACCCTCATGTGGTGCATGACAGAGTCAGGACCTACCTAAAAGGAATAACATCGTGAAGGTGAGCTCAAAAGATACTACAATCTGAAAATGAGAAAAGAAAAATTTTCGACGATTGAGGAGGATAAACAACTATGAAGTCGACTGAGGAGGATAGACAAAGAAGCAGGAAAATGACGTCACTGAGGACATCAGGGAGAGGGAGGGAGGAAAGAGAGGAAGTCGAGAGTCCTACGCTTTAAGATCAGTATCAGAGAGTCAGAAGAGAGAGGAAGAGAAGATTGTACAGTATCTACATAATATTTGTTGCGAAGAACTCTATACCTAGTCAAGATTAGGATTATATAAAGACATCCCCGAAAGGGAGGACTGGGTTATCTCTAATTTAACCTCTGAATAGAACATAGATGCTTCAGGCTCGAAATATCGAGAGGTTGGTAGATCCACCAAGCGCTAAAAAGAACGTCTACCAGCATTCTTCACAGCTACACAGATATTGTTACCCCTCCTACCTTTCATCCCACCAAATTCCCAATGCATCATCACTGTTTGTCACAAACTAGAGCCGTCTGGGGTACCTCACTCATCTCTTCAGAAATTCCAACGACCAAAAACCACCTCAGAACATACCGCCCTACCATTTGCCAAGAGACTATTGACCCCACCACAGTACATACCACCTACACGGTACATACTGCCCTACCATTTGCCAGGAGACTAGTGAGCCCAACCACAGCCGTGATCACTCACAAGTCGCAGCACTTCAATGTTGAGCTGACAGAACGCCACAGATACTACCTTACCTACCAAATTATTCATTCTATGTACAATCTATCTAAACTCGCTTCTACGGCTAACCCTTCTTCCACGAAGTCCAACAGGGACTTCCCGCCACCTCATTCCTCAGTCGCATCGAGATTCAGAATGCGACGAAGAGTCTGCGTCGCAGAGTCAGCACTGTGGAAGAAAGCCTTAGCGTATAGTTTCGAGTCCCTAGAAGGAGAAGCAGGAGCAGATTTCGCAATGGGGTGCATCACCACATCATCAGAAGCGGAGCTAGGGAGATCGAGAGAGACGGTCCTCTTCGGGCGGAGAGAAAACTTGGGAATCGGCAGAGAACTCGGCGGGGGCGAGTTCGAATAAGCCGGCCCTGCCCACAGCTCGGAAAAGGACAAGCTCCCGCTAGAGAAATCATCATAGAAAAACCTCTCGTCATGGACAGGTTCGGCCTTAATGGGGATGGGCGTGCTCCGAGCTTTCGGTTTCAAGTCGGTCTCACAAGACACGGAACTAGCAGCAACAGCAACAGGAGGAGCCTGAACGATCTCGGCTCTGTTGCGAGCCTTCAGCGGGGTCGGCAAAATACCCGCCGCCCCAGATTGAAATGTCCGGCAACTGATCTCCCGGAAGCATTTGGACGGCGAAGAATCGAACCTAGCTAGGCCGTTCGGCTTCGTCCCGCCGCAGTACTGATCCCGGTGCTGCGTCACCACTACGAGCGTCTCCATATCGGCAAATAAATCACACTGCACACCAGAACACATCAACAATTAAGCCCGCTTTCGAAAATTCAAACCTCGCGAACGCCGGAACCGCCACGACGACGAGCAGATCTACATCGTGACGACGACGACGACAGAGGGCTCAGTTCCCCGAACACCCTACCGAGTCAGTGAGAACGACGATTCCACTAGTCGAGCACGAACCGGATCTTCGCAGGCCGGGATCACAGGCATAGATCGCGCTGAAACCCCAGCGATCACTGCACGGAAAGTAAAAGCGGAAAAACGATGAACGCGAACCGGAGAAAACGGACAAACGGCACGACACCAGCCGAGCTCGTTCAACCGGTTTCACGCGCATGTAGATCACCTTCGGGACCGAGCGAGGAGGAGTACACCGGAGATCGAGCGGCGGGGGAGTGACGATGGAAATGAGAGTCGAACCCTCGCGGAGGAGAGGAGGAAGGAGGAGGAAGGAGATGGAGATGGAGATGGAGATGGAGGCAGATATTACGGATCTGAAATGACATCCAGAGCCGCAATGAAATGTAAGGGGAGGTGACGTCTCCTCTGCAAGTGAAGTATCGTGTTCCTCTTCCGACTCGGACGAAATGGGGCTCCATTCCCTGATCTATTTACTCTCAGTGCCACTGGCATGTGAAATGCCTTATCCTATGACCATCGTTATCCTACGAAAAAGGAGAAATAGATCAATTCGAATCCTCATATTCTCAAATAGGATGATTTAATTTCAGGTATAAATTTTAATTCTCATATCTTACAAGGAAGGTAATGCAAAAATCTGAGGGTTAGAGTTTGAACAAAAAAAAAAAAAATTATTTTTTGAAATAATGACACGAATAGTCCTAAGCTTTATTTTAATGTAAGTAATGTGGTTCATAAACTTATAATTTATTAAATATAACTTAAAATTTAATTAAATATATAATGTGGTCCTTGAGCTTTTGAATTTTTCAATGTAGTCCTTAAAAACCTTTTGATACATGTTTAATTTAGTTTTTGTACTATGTAAAAATATTCAATATCGTCAATCCATCAATTCAAATTTAGGAACAATATCGAACATTTACATATAGATTACGAATTGAATTAAACATATGGACTACATTAACAATTTTTAAAATTTATGGATGATATTACATATTGAGTTAAAGTGTATGAATCACATTGAACAAATTAAAAATTCTGATATCACATTGCACATTCAATTAAAGTATAGGATCATTTGTGTCATTTTTCCTTCTTCTTTTTGTGATAAAACTTTGGCCTAGTGTACAATATAGTTCCCAAAATTTTTAATTTGTTTAATATTTCATGAACTTTTAATTTGTTTAATGTGATTTTTAAAAATTTTGTACATATTTAATGCAGTCCCTGAAAATATGTGAAAATTTTAAAATTTTTCTTTCCATTAATTCAAAGTCAAGGATAGTTTCAAGCATTTTCATATGGATCAGGACTAAATTGAGCATGTTTCCAAAAATTCAAGAATAATATTAATAAATTAAAAATTCAAGAGCTACATTGTATATTGGATCAAAATTTAGGGATGACTTGTATCATATTTCCTTTTGTTTTTGCCAATTGGGCTGCCAAATTATATATCTATTTTATGGAGCTAAAGTCAGGGATGAGAGAACGTTTGTTTCTGTGCTTGTCGTGTGATATCTAATTTTATCTATGTAATCATCACATGCCGAGTCCTGCGGCATAATCATGTTGCATGGCCCTCATGTTGGGACCTCCGTCACTTACTAGTTTTAAACTAATTTTTCTGAAAACTATCATTCATGAAATTAGGATAATTTTGCAGATAAGATTAGTCCAAGAGTTTTAATTTGATAGTTTATTATTTAAAAAATCAGTCAATTACACAAATTAAATGGACATTCATCCAAGTCGATTTTGAAATTGATTGAACATTTTTTATAAGTCCATCAACTCATATATTACCAAATGATAAGATTTTATCAAGGTTCTAATATGTGTTGAGTTAAAATTCATATAATTGTCTCCATTTTATATTGTCCTTTAAATATGTCCTTGAGTAATAATATTGTGCATTCATTGCACCGTTTATATCTAAATATATTATCTTTAAAATGTGTTTCTCTTGTTCATGTTAAGTAGTTGATAGTATTTTTAATTATATAGTTACCGAGCAATAAAATGTCAAGAGTGCAATTGGCATGGCATGTGAAAAGTATATTAAATAAACATCTACAATCAGGTACAACCAAACATTTATTTTAATTAAGTAGATAAACTTAAAATAAGTTGAATGAGTATACTGTTTATAAATCACTTAAGTTCCTAGGTGAGACTGAAAAACATTTCACTACCTAGTTCTAATGAGACTCCTAGCCCTTATGTAGTAAACTAGCTAGGGTTCTAAAATGCGGCGAAATTGGTTACGAGGGGGAAGGATAGGTAACTCCAACATCCTTTCAAGTCTAGAGGGGTCATCGATCGACTTTATAAGTCGATGGGAAAATTAAAGATATCCTAAGTCTTAGTTGGTGACTTACTCACCTAACAACGTCAATTGGACTAAAATTTACGATCAAACTTTTGGTCCAGAGGTTCAAAGAGCGTCTAACCATCACATCCCTCATGTTCGTCCTTCATAATGCTTGCATCAAATCATTTCCTATCTCAGTTATTATGGTTTTAACTTTTAAAATCAATATTCTATTGTCACAATCTAATCGGAACTATGAGGTCAGCATGTGGGACATGATCGAGCTCCATCTTGGTCACCCATTTTTGACTCCACATCTCTAATCAGTATTAAGGGTGAGTATGGTTTTAGAGTAGAAATTGGAACCTTGAGAATAAGACCAGTAGGACCCTATTGATTACAAGTTTATACAGGGAGGTTCTAGATTAAAAAAAAATTAAGGAATCCATTTCGATAAGTAAGCTCTAAATTTTAGATAGGTGGAACCTAAAACTTAAAATTAGAAACAATATTTTTATTTTTATTTTCTTGGTCCGTGTCTTTGCACAATCCAACGATATTCTTTACTGTCTAATAATAAGTGTAGAATCTGAAACCACTAGTTTAAGTTTCCATTTTATGACTAAGACTTTTGCTTTGTTGATGTTTCATATTCTTCATGTGTCTAAATATAAATTGTGATTAGTAGATTGTAAGAGCAAGTTGTGATCATTAAAAGTAATAATTCACTATAATCGTTCAATTAATAATACAGATAGAATCTCGATAAGACTTTAGAATCAACTTTAGGACCTATGACAGGGTATAGTCTAGGTTCTAGGGTATCTAGAGTAGGTTTCTGGTTCTAAAAAATAAAGAATCTGTTTTAATAGATAAGTTCAAATTTCAAGTGGAATCTGAACGAGACTTAAAACTGCTCACCCTAAACGGCATGATTTGGTGATGCATGGTGGAATTAAGAGACTTTGAAAAGTTTGCTTTCCCTAAGATAAATGCATGGAAAAGTGTACCAGGAAGAATTTGAATAAATGTAGTAAGGTTGAAGTTTACCACCTAAATTTAAAGGATGAAGCCACCTACCAAGAATAAAAGACTTTGAGATAGAATAAGTTCACCAACAAGACCTATAGGAATCCACCATTCAAGAATAAATGATGCTTTGGTTGGTATAACGACACACACCATCAATCAAGAATAAAAAGCCAAGGTAAGCAATATATTCTCTCGAGGAAAATCTCAAATATTCATCAATATTCAAGTTTCAATTACATTTGAGAATTCACCACTTTTATTGAGAACTTAAGAATAGGAATGTGAATGCAATTGTTATATTACCCAATAAACCTAATCGGAAACTTCAAATTAACCCTCTTTACGGTGCAATAATTTAAATCCATCCCGTGAAATAATCATACTTCTTCTCCTATCCCCTCATGGGGAACTTCCTCCGATCAATCTTCGGATAAATAGGCGACAAACGCACACATCAGCCACATCTATTTTCAGTCGAATTTACAGTTGCAAGCGACGCCGACATTCGCATTCCTCTAATCAACGATCCGGTTTCTTTCACGGCGCACGCCACTTTTGCTGGTGTACTATAAGTCCGAACAGAAGGGTACCTTAACGAGTTCATTTCGAGAGATTCTATCAATCAAACAACAAGCCACATTACAATCAAGAATCAAGAAACGGTCCCAAGAGACAAATTTGTTGAATCGTGGAACATTGAATCTCCGGCCGAATGACATATTCTTGACGAATAAGCTCACCACATAAAATTTGGAAAGCTCGATAGAAGTAAGGAATTCTCTCATCTCACGTTTGTCATCGTGACAACATCCGATAACCACGAGGAACTGATACAATGAATCGACAGACAACGACACTTTAAAAAACAACTGATACAATGAGATGACAGGCAACAACACTTTAAAAAACTGTAAGTCCTGAAGAAAGCATCAATCTATTCCACTTATAATCCACCCTCTAAAGTAAACAATCAGATAGGAGGACTCAAGAAAAGAGAGACAAGACCCGACATGATGCGTGCCTTTCGGGGAATTATTGCGACCATCGTTGTCGGAGTCCTCTGTGCATGCGACGTCGCGAGAGGCGCTCCGAACACGGCCGTGGTGTCCTCCTGCAACTCGAGAACGTACACCGCATACAGCCCCTATGACATCAACTTGAGGCAAGTGCTGAGCTACATAACTTACAAGACCGCCGACTCGGGCTACAGTGCTTTCACTGAATCCGACGTCAATGGCGATCCTTGCTATGGCCACGGAGCCTGCTACGGAGGGCTCTCCCACCCGGACTGCACCTCGTGCCTCAAGACGGCTGCGAGCAATCTGTTGGACGGGTGTCCGATGAGAGTCGGCGGGCAGATCCAGCTTCAGGATTGAGAGTCCGATACGAGAACTATCCTTTCAGTGAATAAGTAGATCGAACCCTCGTCATGGAATAATTGGTGCTTGAAATCTCTTTGTTAACTTCAATTGGTATGTTCTGATTGGTTAAAGTGAGCTCTTCTTGTTTACGACAGGACCGAACGATATCATGATTAATTTCCATAGGTGAGCCAGTCGAAAATACTTTGCTTTGTCTTTTCATCGAATTCTAGAGACTAATGCGGAAATAATGGTGAAGAACACCACCAATGTCTCATGTCTGTTTGTTTGTTTGTTTTTTCTTTGGTAAGGATGTAAACATTCTTGTCAAAGTGAAGAGTCTGATCCCTAATGAATAGAAGAAAAATCCTAGAGTAGACATATATATATAATGCAAATTATTTTCATTGTCGAACAAAAAAAATTCAGTATGTATCAATTATGAGTAATTATTCCACTCATTGAATACGACTTAGAGAAAGTAATTTTTATAACGATGATACCACGTATCAATCAAAAGTAAGACTAGAATACATGTGGCACTAAGTAGGGTGAGATGTATATGTCAAAAATGGTAATTAGTCGATTACTCTACGTTATCACTATCATATGGTGTATCCATAAAGTGTAACGCCTGGTCTTTTCATAGTGATGACAATGAAGATTGCTAACGCCTGGTCTATTCATAGTGATGACAATGAAGATTGCTGGATTTCACATATTCGCCGGCCGCATTGTAGGGCGAAGGACGGCGACCGGGCGGGTCAACCGGTGGCAAGCGGGTGGCGGCGGCGCGGCGGCGGGCGACCGGCGACCGGTGGCGGTGGCGGCGGCGGGCGGCGGTGGGTGGGGCAAATTTATTTGCTCGGCGCATTTCTATTCTTTTTCTATTCCGGGGAACAAAAGGTCTAGCCTCCCAAGAAAACAGTACTTTGAGTAATCACAAAAGTGGTGACAGTTTAAGGATAGACGTTAGCTTGGACTCGGGATGCTAGAAACTCCTCCATTTAGGAAAAAAATAAAAGTTAAAAATAAACGACATCTTCATCAGTGCTGACCTGTATTGCCGGATGATTCTCTCCTATTAGATGTGGAGGGCCGATTGAACATTTTTATTAGATTTTGTCCCTTTTTGTTCAGGTTATGTATCCAATGCTCATGTTCCGTATATAGGTAGATAACTCGCTAACTAGAGCCACTAAGGGTCGAAGGAGAACACACCCCTTGCCATTTCCAACCTCTTTTGCAGCGACGACCATCTGTGCAGTGTGCATGGCGTATATGCATTTCATCATATTCGTGCCGATCGAATAAGCACAGCAAGCATGACTTGATTATTTTAATCTTCATGACAACTAGCTCGATGAAAAGCAGCAGAAAGACAGTAAGCTTTGAGATTTTCATGAAAAACAAAGTGAAGGCAAATGCGTTGGAAGGTAATCATGCGGTCCTGATGCGTCACCGATGATGTCTGCAAAATTTTGGGAGATTATGCTGCTTTTAATTCAAAGATGATGAGATCTTTAAGGGTGTCAAAATCTAGAGGTGAGCAATTCGTCCAAGTCTGGCTAAATTCCACCTAGAACTTAAAACCTATTCGTTAGAACTGACTCCCAAATTTTTAGAACCTGAAACGCACCTTACATACTCTGAAACCTATTACCTATCTTTGTCATAGGTTATAAGATTGGTTTTAAGACTTATCCAGATTCACCTATATTCTCAATTGAATAATTGTAATAAATGATTACCTTTAATGACTACCATTTACTGCTAGAATTTACTAATCACAACTTATATTTATACATACGAAAAATATGAAACATTAATAAAGTAAAATTTTCAATCATGAATATTGTTGAAAATGAATGCTCAGACTAGTAATTTCATATTACACACGTTTATCATCAAATGCTACATAATATCACAAGATTGTACAAAGACATGAAATAAGAAAAATACAAAAGACTAATTTTAGGTTCCAAGTTCCAAGTTCTTGAAACCTAAAACCTGCTTGTTGGAAATCCGTTCCATAATTTTTAAAATTTGGAACCTATTTTACATATATCTTGTTTAAAACCAAACCAGCTCCCACCGGTCTAGTTGTACCCTAGAACCATGCTTCACATCAATTTGATTCTTCGTTTTCTAGTTCTATCTAAGAACCATCACCACAATCAAAACCTGCGATCACTAATAATTCGGAAGAATAATAATAATGTAATATGAACATTTCGTAGCGGCAATGAAGCGGTAACGCCCGAGAAGGTCACTAGTGGTAATTGTCCTTCTCCACCCTTTTTCTCTCATATAACCAAAGAATTTGATCTTACAATGAGAACTTCAAACGCCCAATGAAATTTTCCATTTGACATGATTAGACTATCTACTATCATCTCATCAGTCATTTGCATCCATGCGAAACCATATGCAAAGAACAATTTACACATATATTGTCCAGCAGGTGACTTGTACTGCCTTCCACACATTGACAATCTTCAATCTCAAACTCTTACCATGTGAATAGCGATATCATCTCTAGCAATATGGACAAAATCAAGATTTAAATAACCAAAACAATGTATCTATTATTTTCATAAAATATCTCACATCACAAATTTTTACTTATATCTCTCTCATTCCAAAACCATTTAAATTTGTTTTCGAAACTAATAGAAACCTTTGAATCTTTTTGTCCCTAATTAAAACCTTTTCCTTTGTTTTCTCAAACAATTGTACATGCTCTTAAAACTATCAGGTGCATATGTGACCTCACTATGACGCCGATATATTTTAAGCCAATATATTCTCCCAAGAAGGAGCATTCGAAGTTGTAACTTCATATTAAACGGGTTGAACTATCTTCGATGAGATCACAAGTTCAAGACCCACATCATAGAGCAGACATTTTATTAGTCTGTACCTTAAAAAATAGTTATTTCTTGTACCATGAAGCGTAATTTGAACGTTTGGAATCCATCTAAGTCAATATGAAAGTTTGCAAAGAAAGGGTGAGATTACAAGGAAGAAGTAGAATGTGGCCGAACCAACTTGATGGGAAGGCATGGCATTTGGTCTTTTTGGGGAATCTAGGGTTACATGGTATTTAACTTTGTAACGATATGCAACTTCTAGATTGAATTTGCCGACCGTATGCTGAAAACGTAAGCAAAGACATGACATTTCATGAAGTCCGGTTAGGACGAGGAAGTTTTATATGTCGTTGGGAAAGTAATAAATGATGAGTCCGAGGCAATACAAATGAAACGACAGCATGGCGTTAGAAGCAGCAGCTCTTGTCCTACTTATAACTGAGCCATCAGGTAGCAAAATTAGGACGATAAGCACAGGAGCCAGCAGCTAGAGAATCACAAAGAAAGGATCATGGGTTTGATTTGGCGATCGGCGATTATCGCTGCCTGCTATCGCATTCTTCTGCATTTGCAACGTTGCAAGATGCGTAATCGATCAGATCGTGTCCGAGGAATGCAGCCCGAGACCTTTACTCCTGGGAGCGCCTATGAGTCAAGCGTGGAGCAGGTCCTGAACTACCTCACGGACAAAACTGCAGATCTGGGATACAACTGCTTCACACAATCTGGGGCCAAGGGCTCGAGGTGCTATGGCCATGGAGCCTGCGACAGGAATGTAGCCATGCATGACGATTGCACGAGGTGCATCAACCTCGCTATAGTCCTGATAACCACTGCATGTCGCACGAGCGTTGGGGGCCACATCCAGCTTCATGACTGTAGAGTTAGATAAGGGAACTACGAGTTCAGCGAATAGTCAAGTACTACCTTGGCGAAGAGGCATGATTTATGTCCATTCCACCGAAGAAAAAAATTGCTTTGTATGCTGCTCTAATAATGCTCGCCGAGGGTTGAGAGGGGAAAAAGGGTATGTTTCTCATTCCTTTATCATGAGTTTCTGACTATAGATCCAACGCCTTGATTGCGTCTCTCATACATATAATCATATCTCTCGTGGACAAACGATACGAACGCTCTCACATACAGACCCGATTAGGAACAACACGTTGAATCAATAAGCAGGGTTATAACATGGATGGGAGCCGCCCGCAATGTGAAATCAATGTATGTCGCATGAAGATCGGTGCCTGCATTAGATACTGTGTTTTCGACTAAAAGATGCATATTAACAATTAGATAATGTACAGAACATGATAGCATATCGCTTAACAATCCCCTCGCTCGTAAGCCGGTCCTTGCATACGTGATGTATGGGCGGTCGTAACCAAACCGAATAGAGATATTCGGAGAGGAAAACATGCAGCATAGGGGAACAAGTAGGAGAAAGATGAGAATGGGATTTCAGGATTCGAAGTGAAGATGTGATCTGATACCATATTAAGGGATATGAGAGAGCAACAAATGCATTTCTATATTATATTCAGAAGGGGTGAGCATAGTTTCAGGATAAATCAGTTCGGTTCCAAATTCTAAATATGTAGGATACATCTTAGGTTCCAAAAATTAAAGATAATTTTCTGACAGGTAATTTCTAGATTCTGGAGACCTAGAATCTAGAATAAGTCCTTATGCTTTTTTTGTTATATATTTTTGTGCGATATTGCCGCATTCTATAGTGTCCAATGATGAATATATAATTTAAAACTACTAGTCTGAGCTTCCATTTTTAGTAATATCTATGACCGAGACATTTACTTTATTTATATTTCATAATATTCGTATATCTAAATATGAGTTATAATCAATGTATTGCAGCAAATTGTGGTCATTAGAGGTGATGATACACTATAACCGTTCAATTGGGTGTACACGTAAAAATTCTGAGTAGACCTTGGAACTTATGACAGAATAGGTTCTTGACTATACAAAGTAAGCTCCGGGTTCTAAAAACTAAGGAACCCATTTCAACGAGTAAATTCTATCTATAATCAAAACATTGGAACTTGAAACAAGTTTTTGTGTTTTTCTTATTCTATATTTTCATGTGATCCTACGATATTCCATGGCATTTTATGAAGAGTGTGCAATATAAAATTATTAGTCTAAACTTCTATTTCCATCTATATTCATGACTCGATTTTTATTTTGCTAATATTTAATTCTTCGCATGTCTAATTTTGAAATATGGTCAGTAGATTATAACAATAAATTGTGGTAATTAAAGATGATAATTCACTATAATCATTTAATTAAGAATATAGAGCAGATTTTGAAATCGACTTTAGAATTTGTGACAGGATAAATTCCTGATTCTAAAATATGTAGAATAAACTTCAGATTTCAAACATTAAGAAATTGCTTCTGATAAGTCGGTTTTAGATTTTGAAGTGTAACTTCAACCGACCTGCAATGGTCGACTCCTAATCCAATGAATGAAGCTCGACCGTGGAGACTATCGGCAAATGGCCCTTTTGAGTAAGACCATCCCCTCGAACATCGAAACGATCTGGAAGTCGAAAGCGGTAGACAATCGGTGCCTTCGAAGCTAACGTGAAGAATAATTAAATGACTCCGACATTGTGTCAGCGCCGAGACGTCCCAAGTGCCATGCCAAGTGCCAGAAGTTCCAAAGCGAAAGTGCACACTCACCGCCCCAAAATGTCTCTCTACAGTCGGTGGTCATCGTTCCTTATAAAAGGGCGCCCCATGCAAGGAACTTGCAGCCACGTTCTCTCTAGTTTTCTCTTTAGTTCCCGCAAAGAAAGATGAGCCAGGAACAGCAGCGGAGGCCCCAGGGCGGCGCCGACCCCATCAAGTACGGCGACGTGTTCGACATCTCCGGCGAGCTCAAGGGGAAGCCGATCGCACCACAGGATGCAGCCACCATGCAGGCCGCGGAGAACATGGTGCTGGGCGGCACCCGGAAGGGCGGCGTTGCGGCCGTCATGCAGTCGGCTGCAGATGTGAACGTGAGGACCGGGGCGGTAAGGCCCGGCCAGGTGAGTGACGTCTCGAGGGACCAAGGCATGACCATCTCGCAGGCAAACATCGGCAGCAGGCGAGTTGTCAGTGAAGCAGTCGGTGACCAGGTAAAGGAAGAAGACGCAAAACATGGACTCTATTGCCGGGACATGCTTTCCGGTTTGTGAGGACGGCTTTGACGTCTGCGTTTGTCGTTCTATTAGGAGTAATGATAGCTTGCGAAATTGTCTGTTGCATGAAGGCTGTGGGCGGATACGTCCAACCGGCCGTGGACACCGGAAAACCAGGAGGAGCCCTTGACCGCGACACCATAACAATCGGCGAAGCGCTGGAGGCGTCTGCCCTATCTGCAGGAGACAAGCCACTGGAGCAGAGCGACGCGGCTGCAATACAAGTGGCCGAGGTAAGGGCCACCGGCTCCAGCGAGACCATGCCTGGAGGGATCGCATCTCTGGCTCAGGCTGCTGCGATGCGCAACGCCAGGACCGCTGCCGATGAAGACAAGACCAAGCTCGCTGATGTTGTCATGGTAGTTAATGACGGATTTGGAGTTGGTTTATCAGTAGTAGATGCAACGGAATTTATCCTCGGCTATTATGTTATGGTCAATCATCAATTTTCTCTACCCGAAGTCACCAAATCTTCTGCTTCGCAGGCTGCGACGGACATACTGCCCTGGGACAAGGCGGTGACGCAGGAGGACGCCGACAGGGTGATTGTGGCCGTGATGAGGAACAGAACTGAGATGGCCACCAGTCCCGGTGGCGTTGCAGAGTCCATGGCAGCTGCCGCCAGGCTCAACCAGAACATGTGATCAGCCGACAAGGCCAAAACAGAACGATGCGGTCGCAAGCTTTGTAAAATAGAAAAGAGCAGATGTTTTTTGTGGTGCTTCGGAAGAGAGTGGTATGGTAGTCTCAGGTTTTAGCACAACAAAGAATTGGCCTAATGCCTAATGTATGCCACAGGAGTTATGTCTGCACTTTTGTGTTGGAATAAACGGGAAGCTTTTCAAGTTTGAAGCAAGAGAAGTGGCGAGCTGACTTTGCCATTGCGAAGGTTGAGAAGTGGAAAAGTTCATAATTTGATGAAAACCAAGTTAGAAAAACGGAAAGAACAATTCCTGATTCCAGGAAATTAAGACACCAACATTATGAGAAATTGAAGGGCAAAAGAGATGATCCATAGAGTGAAAAGCGGGTTTTGATTTGGAAAATTGTTTCTTCAGGACAATCCAAAAGCTGCAGAGTGCAGATCACACCAGCTCAAGACACAGGTTAGAGAAAGACCAGAACTGTTTCTGTTCTTCTCTACCCATCACCTGCGTTTATACCGTCGATTGTAACAATAGAGACACACAACAAGTAGAGAATAGAGGACCTACTGTTGTTAGCAGGCAAACACAGCTGAAAAGGCTGTGCAAAAAGGAAAGGAAGAGGGATATATCTGTAACGGGCATTGCTCCTCTTAAAAATCCCTTATGTACAGTAAACAAAAGCTGCATCCAAAACTCAGAATGCATGAGCCAAGCAGTCACTGTGTCTTATAACTACAAGCACAGCACAGCACAGCACTAGCAAAACCCAGAAGCTAAACTCCAGCGTCTTTGTTCTTATTTACAAGTGCGCATTGGATGACATTAAACATCTATCAATGGCTGGAAAAACTCGAGCTTTGTGAGACATCACGAATCTTTCTTCACACGCCGAAATCAAAACCCCCCGCATTGTCACCTTCCATGAACATGGTCCTTGCAAAGCTCCCTCGGCGAGCACCATTGGGCATCAGAAAGTTTTTTACTATAGTACCTAAGCTCCTTCAAGCGAGCCCCTCGTTGGTTTTGCTGACTACAGGCAGGAGCAGGAAGAAATCTAGTTAAATGAGAATGTTACCTATACCGGTTAGCAAGTTTCCCATCGCCCGGCATTACCTCGGGGCATCGCCGTACAGGGCACGGCGAACAGCCACACCCGGTTACAAAAGTCGGCTAGCGGGAAAGAATTGGAATAATTATCAGTATATATCACAGATCCAAATAGCAAAAGCAGAGTCAAGCTTGTCAAAATCGCCTGTTTGACTGGTGGACACAATCCACAGGTTGGTTGTTCAAGTCTGTCATGACCTCACGGGACATGCCATGTCCATTGCTGGTCGGAGAGAGTAAATGGGTTTTCTCAGTGCCACTCTTAGGAGCCTCAAAAGATTCTTGATTCTGGACATGGATGGAATCAGAGCCAACCATTCCTTGGTATGTAACCATTCCATTAGCTTGACAAGGACTAGTATTGCAGTCAACAGGTGGAACTGCGAAACCAACATTTGCGACAACATTCGACTCCTCAACAGCTGAAAGGCAGACTTCGTTCGAGGGACTGCTATGCGTCACTTCCAGAAGCTGATTACAAGATCTTGTTGATGGTATGCACCCAACGGAAGGTGCAGAGCTCACTTGTTGCACGCCTTTACTGGATTTGAGTTCATCCAAAAGCATCTTTCCATCTGAATCAGAAAGACGTTCAGCAGTACTTAGCATTTGATCCCTTGCATAATGAAATGTCTCGCCCAAACAGGTGAACCCATTTGCAGAAGCCGAAACCTGCTTTTCAGCATCGATGTCTCCAGAACTTTCTTCAAAATGCCAAGTGTGGGAAGTGGGGTAGCCGCCAGCAGGATTACTTTTGCGATCAACATCAGCATCTACAATTTGAGCACGCTCTTCCGAGGCAAAGTAATCCACAAAGTCTGCTCTATCAGGGATAGAGCAAGATTCTGCACATGAATGGCCTGAGTCAGCATACAAATTGGCATCCACTTTCAAAGTCGCAATACATATGGTTGGAAGAAACGAACCACACATACCATTAAGATTGAGATCAATCTCTGAAAGATGGGTAAAATTGTCAGATGCAGGAGGCATAGTACTCAGGGGAGCAGTCTTCCTGTCTGCAGTATCATAAGGCTCGTCTAATTGGGCCAAATCTTTTCTCTCATTCTGATTGAGATCAGTCTCTAAAAGATGAATAAAATTATCAGATGAAGAAGGCAGTGTGTTTGCAGCAACATTATTCCTCTCTGGAGAGTCATAAGGCTCAGCAAAATGGGCCAAATCTTTTCTCTCATTCACCAAATGTTCTCCTTCATTCTGATTGAGATCAGTCTCCAAAACATGGGTGTTATTGTCAGATGCAGAAGGCACGGTGTTCAGGGGAACATTCTTTCTCTCTGCAGTATCATGAGACTCATCGGATTCAGCCAAATCTTTTCCCTCATCCCGATTAAGATCAATCTTCAAAAAAGGGGCAAAATTGTCAGATAAAGGCAGGTTATGGGGATGGACACCATTCCTCGCTTCAGCATCATAAAGCCCGCCTATATGGGCCAAATCTTTTTTATCTTCCAAAGAATCTGAGAAGTCAACACTGTCACTTGTTATGTCAGATGTATCATTTAGCGAACTGTCTAAGAGCAGAGTAGATTTATCAACAGTTGGTACGCCGTTGATATCATGCTCATCAGGGGTTGTCGATGGTGTTCCTTCCATCATATTAATATCAGGAGAATTTATTCCTTCAATTGTGTTCACATCTGGAGAAGTATCTTCACAAGTAACATTCAGGTCTAGCAAAAGAAAAGCAAGGGCACATCAGAACTTGTTCTTGCCTCAAAATCATGATCCCCACATTTTATTTTGAAAAAAAGAAAAAAATTTAATCATATAAACCTAGAAATTACCTATAGGAAGAACTGCTTTTTCGTCAGCATTATGATGATTCAACAACGGCTTCTGCAAAATATCTACACCAGGGAACACCAAAATATTCATCCTTCTCAAGCTTTTCTTAAGTGTCGCATCCATTGACTCAAAACCGAATACAGAGGTCCACGTTTCCTTGAGTTCAGAAATTGCAGGTAAAACCAACTTTTGAACCTTTAAAGAGCGCAAGACCTGAAATTTTCGCTAGCAGAAAGTTAATCACAAAAGATTACTCAAGTATGATAAATAAACTAGAACAAAAAGTCATGTAGATACAAAACACATAGGCGTATCTCCTGTGAAAAATTTTACATGGAGAAGAAAAAACAATAATTCAGTTCCACTGAAGCAAACTTATTAACTGTATTGAAGCATACTTAGCTAACATTGATTATCAATCAATCATCAATGACTGTCCAAAACTGATTTCAATGATTGCACAAAATGTTACATGGACAGGAATAGTGCTTCAACATTTCATTTGTCATTTAAATCGAATAAAGACAGAGAGGACTAAACAGAGGCCAAACAAATTAATTACTCTATGTAGCTACATATTGATAAAGAGGGTTCTGACATCAAGAATTCCAAATGTACCCAGTTGGCCATATTTTTCATTCTGATTGACATTATAGAGCACAGTAGCAAACTATGTGACTATTGATACGTTAACGTTAACAGCGATCCCTTTCAACCCTACCCCCAAGCCCCAACCCCTTCAAGCACGGCTATGCATGTGACAGAAATAATTATCAAGCAACACTGCCGAAAGCAAAATCTTACTCAACATCAACGGATTGTTTTTTAATGATGTGTCTGTAAAGTGTCACATTACAACAGAGGATAATGCTACTGATCATACCAACAGATTCCAGATTTCTAAGACTTCGGAAACCAGTAGTTAAAAATCGAATTACCAAATTCACAAGAAAAACAAATAGTCATTGCAGGAAATCCACAATTCTAAAACGTTTTGTAAAACTTCTCACAACAACTTGAAAACATGTTTCTACAATGTTGATAAAGAGGCGTATGCATCAACCAAATTGTATGTATGAAGGTAAGCAGCCAGTTGAACAGCAATGTAAAAGCTCACAGATTCGATTGCATTTAGCAGCCGACGGCACATTCCTTGACGCCGATACACATAACGGGTCCCAATAAACGGCATCTCTGCTAATTGATTCCCATGGATCCTGAATCATATGTGGATAAAAACTGTCAATAGACAGAGTATGAAACTCAAGCACACATCAGCAGACAAGCCAATAACTTCTCTGATTCCAGCAAGTTTTACCAGCATTAAGCACTTCAACCAAGCAACTTTTGATCATGACATAAGACAACAAATCAAAGCCAACCATCATTTATTTCAAAGAGCTACACTAGAAGCAAATCATCAAGCAAAAGGCAGACAAGCAGTGACCAAAATACATATGTAGAGAATGCATGATTTTCTACATTGTTTCAAAACGTGCTAGAAGAGACAACTGCAAAATTTTGCAATTACAAAATGGTGATGCCATTTCATATTGAGTTGGAAGTACAAAAACATTATAAATCAATATTTCAAAAGAGCAAATCTGTCAACTTATCCATGCATTCCATCTATAACTCCACCAAATGAAGACTTCCCTTTCAGGCCTTATATTCTTGGCTAAATTGCATATCTTTCCTTATTCCATACAACTCCTTTTATTAATATCCAGTGCTACGTACAGGTTTCTCTGGTTGATCGGGATAATACAAAAGACCTCGTGCAGAATATGACGCCATAGATGTCACACCACAAACTAACACTGGTTCCATGCAAATCACATGCCAGATATGCAAACTTCAGCATCCACCAGAGGTTGAATAGTCCCAATCGAAATGTTTTTATACAAAGTGATAAAATCTGCAGGGTACATTGACTTCTGTTCAATGCCCCAAACCGTCAAATAGACAAAACTACTGTCAATTACTGCGACGAAAAATGCTCATGATAGCAGAAATGAGGTAAGTCAGCCAAAACTTACCTGATTGATGCTGCAGCTATCATCTCTTCCCCCTTCTCTAAAATTACCGTATAGAAGCCACTAAAATCTAGCCGGCTGAA
Source organism: Angophora floribunda (assembly GCA_014182895.1). Taxonomy (NCBI): domain Eukaryota; kingdom Viridiplantae; phylum Streptophyta; class Magnoliopsida; order Myrtales; family Myrtaceae; genus Angophora; species Angophora floribunda. The sequence goes on along the minus strand of CM024712.1, from coordinate 10,297,782 downwards.
ATTTGACCTGGGGATGACAATTCTCACTTTTTAGTATTCATCAAATATATTAGCAATAATCCTGGGAAGAGATTGTAAAGATCCTCCTGATGAATGTATCAGATAAAAGGTGTCCAGCAATTTATTTTAAAAAAAGGGGAAGCATGAGAGTCTGACAGTCACATCAGAAAGCAGAGGAATCATGCAAGCTGCCTTAGTTCTACAATCAAAGAAAGCATGAGACTCTGACAGTCGCATCAGAAAAGCAGAGGAATGCACCTAAGAGGATTTGTCTATTTAAAACCCTGCAACCACCAAAAAATAATAAGCAATCTATTTTTGGGGGACAAGCCTCAGCAAATGATCGCAAAGCCACCATTTTGTCTCTATTCCAAAAATAAAGAGCACAAATAGTATATGGGTGGGCAAAAAGAAAAGTGCAAAAAGGATTGTGAAAGAAAGCAAGAGTACAATCGACAGCCATGCTTGCAATTTCAAATGAAAGCAGTTTTTCAGTAAGAAATCATAAAACTAAATTAAGCACATAAAGGCACAAAGAAACAATAATGTGACTTATTCATATCACCACTGATTAAATATAAGGAAAAGAAATTTTCCAGTGTCAATGAACAGTACTAGTCAATAGTATAAAACAGAAGGAAGATGGCCGTTAACTATCTAAAGATAAAGAAAGGATATTCGATTTCTATTGTATATGGAATTTACGGTTTTTATGAAAGCGTTACATTCAACACACTCTTCATGTATGTTTACCTAATGTCACAGCCATGCTCCTATTTGGCTCTCACATGTTGTAGGTAAGCAGAAGGAGTAAATTTGCACGATCAATTTCTCATCCACGCCATGGAGTACAGCTAGGCACTAACAAACCAGGCCGTGAAAAATAAAAAGAAGAGGCATTCATGCTTTTCGTGTTCCTTTCTATGAAATATCTCTTTAGAACCTTGATGATCAATTATATCCATGTAACGAACCACTTTGAAGTTTTTTAATTCTTCTATTAAAGTATCCCACTTCGAGTGTCCACAGGATTTGTCAAGGCACTTTATACAAGAGCGTCGCTCCGCCTAGCATAAACTTTTGGGCTTGACATGCTAATATGCTATCAAAGCCTAACTTCAATTCTTTAATGTTTCATTTCACTTGTGGTTCTTGCCTATTATATACCCTATTTCATCAATTCCACAAACCATCTTTGTCCAATTTGCGTACAAGAGGGTATAAAAAGGTATCTCACATCACTCAGTGCAAAGTTTGTTTTGAACTTACTTACATGCAGTTTTCACTTAATAGATTAACCTTTTCGATATGACATTCTGACATCCTCAATCTACAGACAGATTCTTAATCTCCCACTTGTGTGTAGAATTTGAACAATCACTAGGAAACTTAACCTTCAGGACATATTGGAACATAAGTTACACTTCTTAGAGCACAAAATCCACAACATCAGGAACTTTCCTGACCTATTTATAAAAAATGAAACTAATTACCTGATTATTTCAAATAAGCATGCTAAATTTAGTCAAATACAAATTTAGAAAAAGCTTGCCATTCTTACCCACAATTGTAGAGAATGTTATGGATCATATCAATCCCACTTCTGTGGTCGGGAACAGGCAAAAAACACTCATCCATTATGGACAGCGCAACAGCTACCTTGGAATTGCATTCGATCTTCCTTGTCATTTCAGTGGAAGAGATATCTATGTCCATAAAAGAACGGTGCACGAGAGAAAACGAATATCCTTCCTCCAGTTCATGTTTCACACCGAGAAGCGTCCCAACATCTTCATATAGCTGGCATAGGACCAGCATACAATTAATCTCAATACATAGTATAGTAATATAACACAAAGTATGGATAGCTTATCAAATATGACATGCAGCAAGAAGTAAATAAGTGACCAAATTCTACATGGACCTCACACTCTGTAAGAAACAGACAACCAATATACAGAATATACATAAGACGCAAAAATGTCGCAGTTGTCATTTTTCTCAATCATGAAAACTGGAATTTCTTGAATGATAATAATTAATGAATGTGATAAAACACACGGCTCACATGTGAGCAAAAATCAATTCCAATATATCCTTTTCATAACTGTGCCACATTTATTGCAGTTTACCCAAAAAGAACGCAACACTATTTTAAAAATTGTTTTATTCATCTCCTTGCGCAGTTTAATTGAGCTAACTATGGACATTCTAAAACAGATCGTGGGAGATTCACTTGAAGCAAGCAAAGAATGAATTAAATCTCAAGTTCATAACAACCATAAAAGGAATGCATTGCATGCATCACAAATTTCCGATGATGCTGATGCAAGTAGCAATGACTCTCCTAGCATATTTACTTCTATGAAGAAAAAGGAAATAAAGTACTTTCTGACAGCTCTTGCCACAAAAGGACGACGGCATCTGAACATCCTCAACTGCATCCTCCGCAGGTACACATGAGCTGTGATCTGCAATAATAGAAGTCATCAAAATGCCAAGCCAAACGACCAAAAAGAGGGTACACGGAGACAACATGATTACATTTTTCCTCGCATAACCGGCATTTGAATGAGGCAGACAACATTGTAGTTTCATTGCTATCCTTTTCTCTTGTACTCTCACCAATTGTTCCACAGTATTTGCAACAGCAATATAAACAATGCCAATCACCTGAAGGGTGCTTCTGTAACAAAAAGGGAAGGATAAGTACATTTTCATTAAAATAACAAATTGATTCTAGATTATCCAAGATAAAATAGAATGCTTAAGTGAGCAAAACCTTCTACAGCAGCATATACAGTAGATGGCAAGCAAAATGACATAATACTTGAACATGAGAAAGGATGGGGATTAACAGAAACCTGATAGAAACTCAAGTGTACAGAATGCTGACTTAGCAAGTGTACAGATAAGTTACAATGGCACATAACAACATACGCATCATTAAATTATCCTATCAAGTCAAAACAACATTCAGCAAAAAACTAAACGCCACAAATCTGAGGCATAAGCTCAGTTCATTAAAAAAAAAATCATAAATATCCGACAGCACGATTAGATCATCAGTCACCCACCATACCTATGTGTGACTAACCTAATAAGCATGAAGGTGGAAAAGTTCTTTTCATGAAATGGAAGCATGCATTACATACACATAGAGGAAAAAATACAGATGGGAAGCACCCAAAAGATCATTGGTCACACACAGGAATGCAACTAGCACAAGGGAAAAGAAATTCAAGAAAGTACAGTCTGCAAACATACTTGTATATCTAAACAGCTTTGATGAAACGTTGATGGGCAACCATCACAGCAAACCAAGTCCCCTCCATCTCCACAGATCCCACAAGTATCATCATTAGGATCATCTCCATCAACATCTATATGATGGAACCATTTCTGCCCAGATGCCTCCTGCTTTTTCCAGGAGTCCAGCTGGCACTGCAGCATAGACATTCCATTCTCCAAATATATGTTTTCAAGTGGCTGGCCAAGGTTGCTGCCTGCATGAGCTTCAAATTCAGAAACTGTGATCACCTTATCACAGCAGTCACAAATAATGCCATCTCTTGTGATTGTACCCCCAAGCTTTGGTTGCATCTCTTCCGGATGCAAATACTGGACCTTTCCTTTATCTAGGACAGTGCCCAGATCAATCATCCATGCCAATATAGTCCGTTTACCACTGTATAGAACATAATTTTCAGAATCTGGTTGTGTCCCGTCAGAGTTGCGGGCCAACAGAGCACATCTCTTTCTGCTTTGCGTCTCTCGTCGTTTGCGATTCCCGATCAACAATGCCGTTCCTTTTCCAGTTGCCCCACTCACTTTTTCCTTTCCAGATAGCAAAGCTTTTCCGTTACTTTTTGCTTGGAAACATTTATTTGCACTTGAACCAAATCTAAGTTTTCCTTTGTGCTTCTTCTTAATTGCTCCATCAATTTTACTACTGTCCTTCTTTCCCTGCCTTTTCTTCGTCATTACCTTGTTTAGTATACTAAGTTCTTCCTCTGGTATAGGAGAGAACACAAAGCCAGCCTTGTAAGCCTTAGATTCAGCATCGCCAGCCTCATAACGCCTTTTAAGAACATTATAAGCCAGAGTCACCGACCAGTGAGTTTTTCCATCAGGGCTCACATAAACAGCATCATTGTATTTTCTGTGTTGCCTAGGCCTGTAATCAATTGTCCAACCCGCGCTCATAAGCAACTCGACTATTCGCTCTCTCACTAGATTCTTCTGATTACGTCTACTTGGCCCTGCTTCTTCATCTTTTTTGGGTTTCAGTCCTTCAGTCACACTCTGCTCATTATAACTACTTTTCTCTGACTTCAAACTCAGCCCTGATGAAGGGACATTTTTACCCGCTTCTAAGTCCACATGTTTACCTTTTTTATCTGGCGATATGTTCTTTACCTCATTTGCATTCCTATTTGACCTCAAACATCTGCTTGAACTACTGGCAGGCAAAGTCTGCTTCACACTCTGCTTGGTTTTTATAATCCCTTCACTTTTTCTCAATCCAAGCATCTTTCCTTTCTTCTTAGGTGGCCTACCGCGCTTCCGCTTCAACTTCTGTGAAGATGGCTCAACCAAATCAGAAACCCCATCCTCTTTGGCCTGCGCACTGACGGTCTCAAACCCACAGCCTCCTCTTCTCTTTTGCTTGAGCTCAGCAGCTCTCTTCTTGTTCTTTGCACTTTTTTTTCCAACCCCACTACTGATGATAGTCCGTGACCGCAAAACTCGTCCCACGAAGTGCACTTCATCGTCTACAGGTTCCTCCTTCACAGTTTTCTTAATCGGCTCATGACACTGAGTCCCTTCCCCCCAACTTTCCCGACTCCTTTTCCTGCTATCCTCCAATGCACCGTTGCACGGACCTACCACCTTGTCGCTTACAATGGCTCCGTCCTCCAACGGGGCAGGCGACTCCTCCCACGCCTCCGCATTGTCCGACGCCACAGCTGGCGCTTTCACACCACCCAAGTCAGCATCTTTCGGAATCGCGTCAACCACCTTATTCTGAACAAGCACTTTCCCAGACAAAAGCCCATCTTTCTCCGGTTTCCCCCGCAACTTGCCCGATCTCAACCCCTCCCTCATCTTCCCCAACAGGAAAATCACCCGCCCTCGAGAAAACCAGCTCGAATTTCACGACAATCTCGCCATGTGCAGCACGGAAACCGCCACAAAAAAGACAAAAAAAAAAGTCCCCACCCCAGCAACCAGCACGATCAGAGAATCACTCACCAGCGCGATGCCCGTTACTCTCCTATCACGGAAAATGGAAACCCAAAACGTGAAACGGCGACACAATTCCAAACCAAAAACCGCAGTAAAAAAAAAAAAAACGAAAAAGAAGAAGAAGAAGAAAACGATCACGGAGGACAAAGGGGAGGATCAGAACCAAAAGGCGACGGCTCCGAGAGCGCCCCTCACCGGCGGCCCCAGCAATGTCGCAGCAGCCCTACGATCCGGCCACGGCGGAGGGCGAATCGGCGGGGAGAAACGTGCCCGGTCCGGACATGTCGACGAGAATTTGGGGGGGAGAGAATTGACAGGGAGAGACACAGACACGGACGGACAGACAGACGAGAGAAAAAGAGAGAAGGTTGGGTTTAAAGAAGGAGCATCGTTTTGGGGGGATTTTGCTAATAAGACAAAAACATCCTGCAAAACCAAAAGAGGGTTTTAAGGTTGACGCTCCCCAACTTCCCCCAATCAAACTTCGCCTTTCGCACTCTACTTCTCCCTTTATATTTTTGCAATTTCGTTCGGTATTTATAAAATTAATTCAAACTTCCTAAACCCAACCTCAGTTCAAATCTTTCCGTATCCCAACGAGCAAGTAGGAGTTACTAATTTGGTTAAACCGAACTCCCCCGACCGTTGGGGGATTTTTGGCGCGAAATCATACAGTGCCTAAAGCCGGGTCTAAAGGCGGCAATAGCTTTGGAATTCACCCGCCAACGTGCCCGCGAAACATAATATCATCTAATTATGATTATATGAAAATTTTTTATGAAACGTAATATCATCTAATTATGATTATATGAAAAATATTTTTGTGAGCTCGGGCTCGAAAGGGAGGGTAGAATAGTAAATACAAAGGTTGTTGCTTTTTGGGGGAAGGGGGATAAATGGGGGACTAATGGGGAATGGGAAATCAGCATTTAATTGAGGGGTGGATAGTTTTCCCTCCAAATACAAGAATTTCCTTTTTTTCCTAATCCAATGCCCATTGTTTTCCCTCCATTATTTGGATGGGCCTGTTTTGGAAGGAAATCTCTGGGTCTTGGGCAATTCCTGGGCATGGTTAGGTGGTAAGCCCAACTATGGAAACAACACATGGATACCAAAAACAGCCATAGAAGGTGCCCAAAAAAACATGGATGGAAAAGTCTGACACAACTATAGTTCCCCTGTCTCGTGATTTTTGTTTTATGCTGGAATTATTCCACTCATGAATTACCAATCTCTCTCTCTCTTCTTCCTTTTTTTTCCTCACGAGTCAAAAATATGGGAGTTTTGTCTCTTCATTATCATAAAGATCTCTTACTTTGCATGGCTCGAGATTTGAGGGCCTAGAGTTGGCGACCCATTGTCGTGGGACCTCACCGAGATTTCAACCCCTGAAAGAGTCTCTCCCACGAGGTAGTGTCGGGAATTATTCAAAGGTTTCCAATTGAAGTCGTGATTTTAGTGGAAAATGAGAGATTCTTTTAATCTAAATATGGAGGTTCAATTTATTTTTTTTATAAAATCACATTATACAAGAAGACGTTGCTCAAACTGCAACTCAAATGATTTAACTTAAATTTAAATAAAACTAAAATCGATATTTTTTAAAAATTATGATCATAAAAAATTTCAAATTAGTATATAAATAATAAATTTATCATTACATAAATTTTATTAAATTTGTCATAGATATAGCAATTAAGATTTTTCGTATTATTAATTCAAAAATAAATAAAATCGGAAAATAGAAAATGCACGTTAAATTGTTGATAGTGCTATAAAATATCGCGTTGCAAGAATATAATAGAGAGAATAGAGAAAGATTAAGTAGAGAAAGCAAATGACACCAAAGATAGTAGAGAAAAGTCAAATATTTTCATTTGTTTGTGCTCCTATTTATAAGGAAATAAGGATGCACTTATCAATGTATCTAATAATACATGTATTGAATAGGGAGATGAATATTTATCGGATAAGGATATGTACTTAGAACGTAAGATACAAATGTATCACAATAGGTACATGGATATTCATACATGTATTGGATAGGGAGATGAACATTCATTGGATATGAACATATACTTAGATCGGAGGATACATGTATTGGATAGGGAGATATACATTCATCGGATAGGGAGATGTACTTAAAATGTATGATACAAATGTACCATAATAAGTACATGAATATAATGAATATTCATACATGTATTTTATAACACTCCCCCTTGAATATTCATTGTATTATATTATGAATGTGCATTGAATAATACTGCCTCATTAAAAACCTTAAGCCGGAAAAATCCAGTGGGACAAAAACCGGACAAAAGGAAAAAAGAGTACAGAGCACAAATTTTATAATTTCTCCCTTTTATGGATGCATTAATTGCCTCATTAAAAACTTTAAGCCGGAAAACCCTACGGGGAAAAACCGGACAAAAAGAAAAAAAAGTGCAATGCATGGTTGATAATATCTCCCCCTCAATTGAGTCATATAGCCACTACTGGGGCTAATCAATCTTGTATCTTATGTACTCCTTGGATGCATTAATTGCCTCGTTAAAAACTTTAAGCCGGAAAAACCCTATGGGAAAAAACCGGACAAAAAGAAAAAAGAGTGCAATACATAATTAATAATATCTCTCCCTCAATTGAGTCATATAGCCACTACTGGGGCTAATCAATCTTGTGTTTGACGGCATTCAATAATAGATTGCGGCTCACAATGATCATCCATAATTTTATAAGCAATTGAGAATGCAAAAGTATCATCAATGATGATTTCATTCCGATCCCAAATTTCATTACAGTATGTAATAGAATTCTCAATATTCCGAGGGTTTGTGATCTTTTCATGGGTTTGTGCCTCTTCAGGGGCAATAAGCTCTTTGGGAGCATGTACAACATCAGGCTCATCTGGAGCGGATTGTGTAAATGTGCAAAGTCGACATTGCGCGTAGATAATGGGCAAACATGGGACCATCTATAGGATGCATCCACTAATACCATAAAATATCAAAACGGTCCACTTGGTAGTTGTATTGATCTACATATATCACCCTGAATTCTTTGCAGGAATACAGGGGATTCAAGATTAACCTTTGTTATAGAAGGTTTGGTAATGAGTTTTCCTTGTTAATAAGCTTCACAATTATAATATTTGGACAACAATACCTTTGTATCATTTAAAGGGTGTCCTTTTGTATTATGAATTATTCTATGCATCATTGAAACGTCAGGATGACCAAGGCGATCATGCCATAACCCAAACTGATCAGGGTTTACCAGTCTCCAGGACATAGTGGCATATGTTTAAATAGCTTTAATCATGACACAATACAAACCCGTAGAAGAAGCTTCTAGCCTCTCATGGATGGTTTTCAAGCCCATCTTATAAGAGGTGATGCCAATATATTCCTTATTTTGCTCATAAATAGTTTCAACATGGTACCCATTACGGCGTACATCTTTGAAACTGAGTAGATTCATTTTTGATCTGCTACTTAGAAACGCATCATCAATATGTAGGATGGTGCCATTTGGCAAAATAATTGTGGCATTCCCAAAACCATCAATAATCAGAACAGGACCTGATATTCTATGGACATGTGCCTTACGCAATGTCATACTCGAGAAAAAGTGTTTGCTACTAAATATAGTATGCGTTGATGCACTATCAAGCAAACAAACTTCTCCCTTTTTCTCGGTATTTTCCATTTGCATTTATATTGACAACTTCAGGTGTCAAATATCATAAAATTTGCATATTAGTTATAAGGTCAAATAAAATCTCAAGATAATAGACAAAAGGTTCATAAGTAATTACATAACCTTATTATAGAATAACAAAAGGTAATACGTTTAAAGAAAAGCAACTATAAAAGAAATTATTAGAATCATAAAATGCGAAATATAAATTGCCATCCACTAGTCTGATGCCTCATCAAAATAATCAAAAGTCCTCAAAGAAATCGAGACATCCGGGGATGCATTTGCTACTTCAGAGCAAGAGGAGTCCCGCCAACAGAGATATTGTTGGCTTCAACAGTAGTTATGAAAGTAGGATTAATTTCAATGGCATGAGATTCACCACGTTTGCCCATATTTTTCAAAGATGCTTGGTATAGATCAACAAAGTGCTTTGGCGTACGACAAGTACGTGACCAGTGCCCAGTCATACCATAGCAATAGCAAATACTTTCATTAACCACCTTCTTGTGCTTCTTTTCTTTATCATTATTAGGGCCAAAGTTAAATTTCTTAGGGCGGTTAAATTTCCTGCCATCCCTTCGAAAATTATGTTCTTGACTGCGCTTATAGCCCTTAATATGTCCAGTATTTTTCTTAAAATTAGCATGTGCTTGAGGCAATGCTTTTGAGCCAAAGAGTCTAAGATCATGATTTTTTGAGCAACAATTCATTAGTTTGCTCAGCGGTGAGGAACATAGAAATTAATTCAGAATATGTGGCAAATTGACATTGCCGGTATTGCTGTTGCAATACGATATTCGAAGCATGGAAGGTGAAGAAAGTTTTCTCTAATAGCTCTGCATCAGTAAGCTTGATACCGCATAACTCAAGTCGAGAAACGACATCAAATAAAGCGGAGTTATAGTCGACACCGATTTAAAATCTTGCGATCCGAGATTTTGCTAATCATATTGTGCTTAAGGGAGGATAACAGTCTTGGTATGATCATACCTATCCTTCAACCTCTTCCACAGGGTCTAAGGGTCTCGAACGGATAAATATTGAGTCTGCAGGCTCTCATGCAAATGACGACGAATAAAAATCAATGCATTTGTTTTATCCCTTGAATTTGAGGTTCCGTCTTCCGCAATTGCATTAGCGAGACCTTGCCCTTAGAGGTGCATTTCCATGTCTAGCACCAAGATAGATAATTATTTCCACTCACTTCCAGGATGTGGAATTTGCGCTTTTCAATATTTGCCATAATTCTTGCAAAACAAAAATCCTTAAATTAATTAGAAGGATTTCTAAATATCCACCGCTACTTCAGGAGCATAAGGATACTTTTAGAATTGAAATTGGTTTAAGGCTATGGGGGAAAATGAAGAATTGATAGAAGAAGATGAAACAAAGGAAAACACCTACCTTGCAAAATTACTTACTCAGTTGGTAGATTTTCGTGCTGATAACGTGCTATAAAATATCGCGTTGCAAGAATATAATAGAGAGAATAGAATGAGATTAAGTAGAGAAAGCAAATGACACCAAAGATATAGTAGAAAAGCGGAAGCGAAAATTCTTATATTTTCACTGTTTTGTTTGTCTTTCCTATTTATAAGGAAATAAGGATGCACTTATCAATGTATCTAATAATACATGTATTGGATAGGGAGATGAATATATTTATCGGATAAGGATATGTACTTAGAACATAAGATACAAATGTATCACAATAGGTACATGGATATTCATACATGTATTGGATAGGGAGATGAACATTCATTGGATATGAACATATACTTAGATCGGAGGATACATGTATTGGATAGGGAGATAGACATTCATCGGATAGGGAGATGTACTTAAAATGTATGATACAAATGTACCATAATAAGTACATGAATATAATGAATATTCATACATGTATTTTATAACAGATAGAAAGATTATATCACGAATTGCAACCCAGCCGTGCGCAGCAAGTAATAATTATGCCAATTGCACAAATTATAATTTCAAGCATCGTTTTCTGGGAGTAAAATAATAATTTTTATTTTCAATAAAAAATAATTTCTGAATTTTCTTCGGGGAGTCGTCATATACGCAGCCCACGAAAGCCGACGTTCCATTTCCACCCTTCTTAGTAGCCGACGATGGGAGGTCCATACTCCGGCGGCGTCTCCGGCGGTCGCCGAGACCGCTACCACGGCGAGAACGGCCTCGGCCACCACACCCCCGATCCGGAACGCTCCGCCGAGTACCGCCGCCGCCGCAGCCCCTCCTACGAGTCCTTCGACCGCCACGACCGCCGCGGCCGCCGCGAGGAGCCCGATCGCCGCGGCGGGGGCCGCGGCCGCAGCCCCTCGTACGATCGCTACGACGACCGCCGCGACAGCTCGGGTCAGCGGCACCGACGGGCTTCGCCCCGCGACTCGAACTCCAGGGGGAGCCCCAGGGCCGACGAAGCCCTAGATTCCTTGCCCAGGCACTTCGGTAAGAAGCGACCTTACCTCGATCGCGATTATAGGGGCAACGGTAGGTTCTCGGAGTCGGATTCCGATGAGGAGCTTAAGGGGCTGAGTACCGAGGAATACAGGAGATTGAAGAGGCAGAAGATGAGGAAGGCCTTGAGGTTCTCTATCTGGAATTGCACTCCGAGCCCGCCGCGGTACGAGGGGGATGAATTGGAGGAGAAAGCGGAGGAGATTGATGAGAAGTACGGGGAAGATTTGGAGAAGAGCGACTCGAGCGATAAAGAGGATGGGAAAGCCAAGGCGAAAGGAAAATCTAGGTCTGATAGGGAGGAGTCGAGTGACGGTGAGGAAGACAGCGAGTCCGAGTCAGAGCCAAGTGGTTCCAGTTCGAGGAAGAAGAGGAGGAGCTCAAGTTCTAAGCGCAGGAGCAGGGAATTGTCTGGAAGTGAGAGCGAATCTGAGAGCGAGAGGGAGAGTGATTCTGATGATTCCGCATTGAAGAAGAAGAAGAAGAAGAAGGGTAGGAGCTCGTCTTCAAAAGGGAAGAGTGGGAAAGCGCATGCTAGTGAGAGTGAATTGGAGAGCGAAAGTGAATTGGAGGATTCCTCTTCGAAGAGGAAGAAGACAAGGTCGAGTTCTAAAAGGAGGAGCAAGAGAGAGCGCGATAGCGAGAGTGAATTGGAGGTTGAGAGTGAGATCGAATCAGATGATGAAGAGGATAGAAAAGGGAAGAAAAGATCCAGGAAAGGGTCTAGTAGGCGGAGAAGGAGTGGTAGAAGAAGTAACAGGCGAAGAAGCAGTAGGAAAAGCAAGAGTAGATACAGTGAATCTGATGATAGCAAGAGCGAAGATAGTGAAGCTGAGGATTCTGATGTCAAACCAAAGAAGGGGAATGGCTCATTGAAACCAGGCAAGAAGAGTAGTGGTCGGAGTAAGAGAAGTCTTGAAAATGATGGCGATGTTTCGAATTTGAGTGAGAGATCACAATCTGAACCTGATGTAAATGGCTTAGACAGTGAGGTCAAGGCTGAGATCGATGCAGAAGCGCTCATGTTCAAGGAGCTGATTGAGTCCCAGAAGAAGCCAGCCTTGGATAACGAGCCGGTGGTTGGTCCCATGCCACTGCCAAGAGCCGAGGGGCACATTAGTTATGGTGGGGCTCTTAGGCCTGGTGAAGGTGATGCTATTGCGCAGTATGTTCAGCAAGGGAAGCGTATCCCACGGAGAGGTGAAGTCGGTCTTTCTGCAGAGGAGATTCAGAAGTTTGAGGGTCTTGGGTATGTGATGAGTGGTAGCAGGCACCAGAGGATGAATGCCATCCGTATTAGGAAAGAAAACCAGGTTTACAGTGCCGAGGACAAGCGCGCTTTAGCCATGTTCAACTATGAAGAGAAGGCGAAGCGGGAGCATAAGGTCATGGCTGATTTGCAGCGGTTGGTTCAGCGTCATATCGGGCAGGATATTGGCCCTACTCATGATCCTTTTGCTGGAAAAGCTGCTGATGGTCCTGAGGCTTGATTAACATGTATGTGCATGTTTTCTTCTTATTTCATGTCTAAAGTATGTGATGCCCTCATTAGTGTAGCATGTTCAACTCTGTATGCATTGTAGTCATGTGGATTCATCTTTGTGTATTATGTAGTTGAGGCATTTCTAGTACCTCTCCTTTGATGCTCTTATTACATTGAAATAAATTCGATAAGGGATCATTAATTTTCTTTCGAATGGGAGTATTGCATGGACTTGCATCATAATTTGCTTGTTTGAAGGATCCAACAATTGATGGTTAGAGATGAATGTACAGGTGTTTGTAAGGACAATGCAATTGACTTGTCAAATGATTTCTGGTTGTGTTTTTTATTGCCATTGTATTTTGCATGATATTTCTGTAATGAAATATATGGATGGTATGAGATTGTGGAAACCCGACAGTAGAGTTTATGACATTTACATGAGGCCATGTGAAGGGAAAAAGAAAAGAAATTGAACTTGTTAAGGCTTAGTTGTTGTTGTTGATCGTGCTTATGGGCTATGTCGATGACTGGTTCAAATTTGAGAGACCTATAGGTAGCTGGAAGTTATGATTTTTTGAGGTTTTAATTCTGAATTCACTTTTCTATCAATCGAGATATTGCTTTTTTATGTTGAACTGACTAGACTAGTTTAAATTCTATTTGGGTTCTGTGCTGTGAATTTTAGAACTTGCAATGTCTGCCAATTGAATGTTCTATTTTAGAATGCAAGTAGTTTGACCACAATGTGAACCCTGGTAGCGAGGGTGACTTTGATTACATTTGATACTAGAATCATTAAATTGGCTTGATTTTCAGTCTTGCAAAAAGTTCTGCACAGCAGCTTAAGACGACATAGCAGGAGTCCTCCTTTAATGGAATCTTGAATTTCAGGCAAAGCCCACGTAATCTCTGGTGAAGCCACATATCGTCTATATAGGCAATTTGCATGCAGATAGAATATGGAGTTCATTATCAGGGCCAATCTATACTTATGTGGTGAAACTACTTATGGTCGTGAGAGACAATAACCTGCTGTCTGTATTTTTCATCTGCTATAACAACTCTCTTTATTTTGTTCCATCTCTGTGGATCAAAATTAGATATCTGACCATTTCTTTTTCTTCCGAATTTGGTAGATGAGTGTCTCTCTTCCTTCCCTGTTTTAGCTTTAATTAAATAATAGTGAAGTAACAATCAGAAATTAAGCATGTCTCAATATTTTTTTGGTCTAAAATGGAGATTGTGGTGTAATACCTAACATGGTGCAATATTTACTAAATTAAGGAATGATGGCGTTGGTGAGTTCATAGGAAATAGATTGTTTGTTCACCATGGCCTTGGCATGAGGGCATGGAGAATAACTATCTCGGCAAAGCAGTTGGGGTGAGTTTTCGTGAACTTGGTGGAGAAACTTCAGACTTAAGAATGGAACCTGTTGGGGGAGTAACTCTCAGTCAGAGGACTTGGCGAATCGAGAACTACTTTTCAAAATTTTCTCAAACTCACCGTTTGCTAACCCAGATTTACGAAAATTGAGATGCCACTGCTAATGCAATGAAGTTGGAACATTTTCAATGGAACTTGAAAATCTCTCAAAGTCGGCATTTTCAGCCTGGGAGATTGTTAATACTGTCTGATATGGTTAGTGAAGGATGCATAGCATAATGATCTAGCTAGATTTGCATGGCCCAAGCTCTTAAAAGTAGTCCAAGTGACTAATCCAAGTGATCAATTATGAATCACTAAACAAGACATTTCCCATTTGACGTGGGTCTTTTGGAATGTTACCGTAGGCTTTTCCTTTTCAGTCAATGTGTGGTTCCCATGATGAGCATCGGCCACTAGACTTGTATATTCTTTTCTGTTCATTAGGTTCTTTGATAATATGCCTTGAGTTGAGCTCCTAAGCCGACACATCCTGATCAATCGTCTTTCTGGGTCAGGGAATGATGATTTTATGTAAGGACTTCCTCGACAGTGGTGCTGCGGAGATCCATGCCTCGTCTGATCAAGCTGCTTCTCACTCTTCGATGCTATAGCATGCATCTCTTGATGGGTAATGTTCAGGCATGGAGTAGCAGACAAATACTCCAGAAACGTTAGCTACACTAGATTGTCGTAATATGCTTCTGATGGAACTAGAGAGTGAACCTGCTGTCTTTTTTGTTCTTAAATTGCTACTCCTGCATTTGCTGCAACAGCTATTTTAGCCTTGTGAGTGACGGATATTTTCATACTACGGTTCAGCAGTTGGCAGCATATTTGACATGCCTTCCCTTATATGATTTCGGTGTTTGATCCTATTGAAACACCTGCGCTGATTTCGTCATGTCACGAGTCTCCCAGCCACCTGTAACTGGTAACCATTGGCGCAAGAGGCCATTTGGTGGTGGCTCCGATCATTGGGATCGAAACCTATGATCATGGTCCTTGATGCGTGATATTAGGGATGATCAGTTCCAGAATGAGTAGGTTCTAAAACTAGAACATGAAATCGATCTTGTCATAATCGGTTTTCAGTTTTTGGAACTAGTATTTTACCTTATTTGTATTTGAACATGTTTGGAACCCATCCTATTTTTCTAGTCCAGTTCCAAAACGCCTCGGACAAGAAGCAATCGTCCGATGTCCTATATGGCTTCAGATTTTACATAAACACACAAGGAAACATCCTAATTTTCCTAAACTTATGAGTTGCTAATTATGATAATTAAGGGCTCTAGTCAGTTACTCTATACATTAACAAATTCTTACTAAATGTATAAATCCAATTAGTTTGGTTTGTCAATCAATGATTCCATGATAGTATAATGTTAATACTTAAACAACATTAAAATGTATTCGTTTGAAATAAATATAATAAACAGAAAAAATGAATTGAGATTCAAACTACTTCTCCAGCAAATTGCATTAGAAAAAAAATGTCCAAATGAGAAATTACAAAGTTAAATACTATTTTTAAGCAAAAAATCGATTCCAAAACTAGTCTGGTTCCCGGATGGGCCTTCCTTTGGAACTAATTCTCGAATTGGTTTCTGGTTCCCAAATAAAAAAAAATCAGTTCCTGGACCATTTTAACATGAACCTATTCTTGGACCTATTTTCTAGATAATTCAGTCTTGTTTTCGGGTAAACTCGATCCGATTACACACCCCTACTTGGTATGACGTTGAGTTTAATCTGTTCTCCTTCTTGATGTTGCCGACGATTTGCATTTGAATTTGGTTCGGCATTTTGCCCTCAATTTACGATGGGCTGGGCCAAACCCAACACCCCTACGTGGTATGATGTTGAGTTTAATCCGTTCTCCTTCTTGATGTTGCTTGACGACGCTTCGGCGGAAGTGCCACAGAAGCCTGATGGGCCTGGGCCAAACCCAACTTTTTTCATCGGCTTTGTTAGACAGTAGTAACACTACTTCATTGGCACATATCTTAAGTTTCAGTGATAAAATTAGAACAACCCATACTAGGCGACGATCTTAAAATTAATATAAAGCAATTGCACTAGGAATTCTAAATCTCGTGATGATCACGTACTTTAGTTCTAAAACTCTCATTTCATTCACTTGGGTCCTAAAACTTACATAAAAGAAATTACAGATGAGATATTTTTTTAGCACCGTCGGTTATGAAAAATCTACGTCATGTTCTTTAATCAATGCTTTCTTTTTTTAATAATATAGATATTTTGTTATTGATGTGGACACAAAGTAAGAAAAGCAACTGGTTTTCTTTAAAATGATAAGGAGGCAAACACGCATACGTAGAGAGAGAGAGAGAGAGAGAGAGAGAGAGAGTTTTGATACTGGGGAAACCCAATTAGAAATCTCGTTGGCCCAGTCTTTTTGCACCACAAGGGCTTGCTTGTCCTCGCACAAACCGCTCAACAGCATCAAGCGACTCTAGAATTGATTTAAGATCCGGAGAAACATCGACTCCTATCCCTATCGTTCCTTTTGATTCGGATGGTTACGGTAATGTTTCAAATGAAAGGGCTCGGGTGTGGTTTCCCGGAGAGTGGCAGAACAGTAGCTCTTGTTTAGCGACGGTTTAAGCCTTATCGAGGAAACTACCCGACACATGATCTCGAGCTTTGAACAATCTTCTTTGCTCTCAATATTTGGTGGGTACTTCTCTATAGCGAGAAATTAGAGATTTGAACCAATTACATAAATCTAAAGTACTTGTTCAGATAGGAGAATTGAATATGTGGCAAGAGTTATTTAAAGATTATGATTGTTCATAAATCTTGCCGGATAGTAGCTTTGATGGTTGGTGAGTGGTCGCTTCCAGCAACATATGCAAGATTCGGAGTTCTAGGGTTTGATCGAGTGAGCCCCATTATGATTATTGCAACTTAACAAGTTGAACCGGTCTTGGTAAACCCACCAATTATGAGGGTTGATTGTAGAAAGATTCTTCCATATAGTGTCGAAAGAAAATACAGCTTGCTAACAAAATCCCAAATTAAGGACCTATGACGGTACATTTTCGTGCTCATTAGCAATATCTCTCAAATGCGTCGTTAACTCGATACTAATGACTTTTAAGGCTGTGTTTTCCTCTCTAATTTGGATGATGTTCACAACGTGCAATCCACCAATCACATATATGGTTGAACGATCAAATTGCCGAGTCAAACGCTAGGGCCGACCTTGTATTGTGCCGTGCGAGATAAGACGAGGGGTGATGGCAGATACACGTTCTTTTCAAAACTTAAAAGAGAAACCGACCGGTTATATTGTATCTGGAGCGACCATGTACTGCGCAATGCGAGGCCCATTAATGGACCCTCCTTTTCCGCTGGTATTTTACGGGCACTGGAGGGATCGATAGGAACACGTGAACGTCAAGAACTCAGGGCAACCCGAAACCCAAAGATAAGACCGAGTGATGCTTCTTGCCAAAACATCCAAACGAAATATCTCTCATTTGCTCTGCCACGGTCGTTCCCTCAGATTAAGACGCGTGCTTGGAGGGACGAGCGCATCACGTTGTTGAATCATTCAATTGGGTTCTCTCTCTTTCTATCCCTCTTTTTTGTGAAAACTCCATATTTAAAGGAATGTGCAATTTCTTGGGGTCTTGGGCATACACTATCTTATCTCATGTGAGAACGCTTCCTGAACTCTGACACATCGGTGGAGCTACGGTGACTAGACTTCTATACTTACTTAGGTCCCACAATTTTGACGAAGCAGTTTAAAGACTTAGTTATGTCCCTTGCATCACATTATTAAATTATTCAATTCGGGTCTCACTTCACATTGTTGAATCATTCAATTGGCTCTCTATTATTCAATTATTCAATTTGGGTCTCATTTCACGTTGTTGAATCATTCAATTTGGCTCTCTCTCTCTCTCCCTCCCTCCCTCCCTCCTTCTCAATATTTAAAGCACCTTGCAATTTCTCGAGGTCTTAGGCATACACTATCTCATGTGGGGATGCTTCCTAGCTTCTAACACGTCGGTGGAGCTATGGTGACTAGGCTTATGTACTTACCGAGTGAATAATTATTTTTTTTTTTTTTGTTGGTTCTACTCTACTCCTATTCTGATTCTCACGCTTAGACTTTTTGTCTTACCTCCTTGTAAAACGTAAAAATTGAAACCCACACTTGAAACTAAATCGTTCTCACTCCAACCTCTGAGAATGTGGAGATTCGAATCCCCAAATAATTAGATGAACTAAGTTATGATGCCTCAAAACCGAACATTTTGTAGTGGGTATGGAACTCACATCGAGGGAGATATGTGTATCATTATGTGCCCCTTATCATGGGATGACGTGGTTACATGCGAGTCTAGCTTATATGCAATGAGATCATGCAAGAGCGCCTCTATAGATAGATATGTCCCGTATACGGCGCCCTCGTGTCTAATTGGACCACGTCGCACTTGGAAAGAACCTCTATCAAATCATCATCGAATTGAAAACGCTAAGCAAATTGCCAATCCTCTCGGTGCTTGTCTAAGACATTCTTCTTGGCTGTTTATGCTGTCATTATGAAATCTTGGAGTGGTGGAAAGAGACGTGACTCTTGAGATCACATGATGTCCTCCGGTGCATGCGTTAGAAAAGAACAATCATCTTTTTACCTTTCCCTTTTGTCCGCTCATGATGTCACACCTCCTTTAACTGTATTCTGCAAAAGAGCACATGATCTATGGCTTGTCCTGTGTGGAGACAGGACAAGTGGGGCTGAACGAATGCTTTGAAGTTATTGCCCTTTGCCCGCGGGAAAGGGATCAAGCTTGGCCCATTTTCATGATTCCCCTACTTACTGCGATTGACGTTAGGGTTAAAACAAATCATCACCTCTCTCTCTCTCTCTCATGATGCTTGCATACTAGAGAATTCTTGCTGGTGCATTGAGATGATGATTGTGTATACACTGGCCTTGACTGATTGATCCCATGTTTTCTTTGCAGCCAAATCATTACTTCTCAAACATTTAATCAGGTCAGTTAGCAACGCACAGTGAAAAAAACATTAAATCAGGTTAGAAAGCGAAATGGGTTTTTTTCCAAGGGTCAAAGAGTGTGCATTAGGGTTTTAAAAATAAGGTCTAAAATGCATCATTACAATCACATGCGTTCGATCGGTGCTGGGTTCATTCAAGGATGAATCAAACCATCTTGAAATTACAAACATGGAAAGTCAATCAGTCAATCAATGGTTCAAGGACTAGTTCAAGCACGACGGATCAAGAAAAGTGAAGACATGCATTATCATCGCCTCAACGACTCATCCTCATTCATTTAATGTTGCACGTTCTTTGAATGGAGACGTGCATTCGATGGCAGATAAGACGTTCTTGGTTCGATCTAAACCGATGCAAAACCCTCCATGCCGTCGTCTTTATCCATGCAATACGCACTTTCCAGAAAGTGGAAACCCTAATGTGCGATTTACGCTAAGTACATCCCTAAGGAACAAGACTGTTTTCTTTCCAAAAATGGAGGGAAAAGAGGAGATGACCGCCCCGGAACTACGTTGTTCTCGTCATCGTGGATGGACGAGCCGATTAGCTGTCTGACCAAAAAGCAAAAAGAGCAGGAAATTGGCTTGATTAGCGGCAAAAAGAAGCGAGGACCTATAGAGAAAAAGGATGAGCGATGAATCCATCGATGGCGGCAGCAAGATAAAGTGCGGCATGGTCTACAGAAGTCCATCTCGACCATTAATAATGCGAGTCCCGCTACGTGCAAATGCTCGTCTCGAATCGAGTCCATCCTGGGGTCAATCATGTCGACCCGGTGCACCAATTTCGCACCATCAACGACTAGAGTACATGTGAATCCATGCGAGACTCGGCCTCGCGACAAGACCCCATGTTATTAATGATCGAGACGGTATATGTTCCTCCAGCCCCCCACGACCAACGCGGATCAGCCTCACCCTACTTGGCACCGTACGACGTGGTCATGCTGTCCCGAGAGAGACATGGCTTCGAGCTCAAGCCACTGGATGGGGACGCACACATGGCCGCGCAAACAACACGGCAACATCATAAGGCCAGCCCTGTCCCGCCATGGCCCCAACTTGCCCTTCCATGTGCACTCCAACGTCCCTACCCTTTTTCTCCTTCCTCATCTCGAAAAAAGGCTAATTCTGTAAACTAATGAAATAATCTAATCCAATCGCGTTATGAAATCTCGTCAAGAAAGAGTCTTATCGTAATAGAACCGTCTTATCGTAATAATCATTTTTTAACCATGATTCACTTTGTCTGTTGCATCAATCACGTTATGATTCCATCAACGAGTCACGTAATGGTCGGCCATTTGGTATGATGTTTTTTACTCTCAAAGTTATTCTCTGATCGCAGAAAATCTTGATTAGGATGATATATTTGCCCTAAATTTCTCTCCCAAATTCACTTGACCAAATCTCTCTCTCTCTCTCTCTCTCTCAACTCTGCTCATAAAACCGAAGAAAGAACGAGCTGATGTTTCCATGCGCCATTTCTTGATGGGTCTCGAATAGCTTCTCTCTTCCAAACACACAAGAATAGAACGTTCCATCCCTAAACCGATCAACCGATCACCGTCCCGCCGCACACATGATGAGAGACTTCCCGTCCTGCTTCGGCGAAAGCGGAGTCCAGATCGCCGACTCATCATCGTCCTCGGCGAAGAACAGCCCCCAGAACTCGGTCACCTGCATCTACAAGTCCAAGGTACGCGGCTGCCCTTGCCTCATCACCGTGACCTGGACCAAGACCCTCATGGGGCAAGGCCTCACCGTCTCGATCCTCGTCGACGACGGGGGCGACCACCCCAACTCGTCTCGCTCCCTCTGCCGTGTCGAAATCAAGCCCTGGCTCCTCATCTCCAAGCATAGAGGTTGCCGGAAAGCCCCGTTATCATCATTGGATTCCTCCACTCTTGACGTTCACTGGGACCTCTCGAACGCGAAGTTCGGTGCTGCCCCTGAACCTGTCCAGGATTATTACGTCGCAGTCAAGGACGACCGCGACGTGGTCCTACTCCTCGGGGACATGGAGAGGGAGGCATACAAGAAGCTTGCCGGCCTGGGCTGGGCGCGTGACAGCGCAGTACTCGTAGCAAAGCGGGAGAACGTGTTCGGGAAGAAAAGCTACTGCACGAGGGCCCAGTTCCGGGACAAGGGCCAGGCACACAGTGTCGTGATCGAGTGCGACCCGGGCGGCAGCACTCTGGGCGAGCCGTGCCTCGTGATAAGGATCGACGATCGGGACGTGGTGAGGGTGAGGAGGCTGCGGTGGAAGTTCCGGGGGAACTGCACGATCGACGTGGACGGCACCGGCGTGGAGGTGTTCTGGGACGTCCATAATTGGCTCTTCGGGGGCGATTGCGTCGGGAGTAACTATGGGGTGTTCCTGTTTCAGACATGCCCATTCTGGGCCGAGAGCGATAACGAGAAGTTCTGCGGTTCTTCGTCTAGTTCGAACACGCTCAAGCCTTCGTGCATCTCGAGTTGGTGGAGTTCGTCGTCGTCGCCCTCTTCTTCGCGGGGGATCGAAGATGATCCTCATCATCAACATCAGCTGCAGTTGCAGCAAGGTCTGGGCTTCTCTCTGATACTGTACGCTTGGAAGAGTGAATAAATACTACTATTCATCATCTATTTCTTCACCAAGAAAAGGTAAGAGCTAGAGAAGTTTTCTTCTTCTACCTTTCCGTTTTGGTAAAGATACAAGAGAGACTGAAATTGGGTGTTTCCTCAGTTTTGGCTTTTCATATGGTTGGAGTGGTAACTGGTAAAGAAGATGCATAAGATGAGTTCCTCATGAGTTTGATTGAAGTACAGTGAAATGAATGCAGATATGTCGTTGCTTCTGATGTATTGTTGCATATTCAATCCATACAGAGTCTCTTGGCCCCCAAAAACATCGTACATACAGCAAGAAAACCTACATTTTCGATCGTCCTTGACCAGAAGGATTAACCTCCAATCGTACTTTTTATTTAGGGTCACGAGTTATGACATCATTCACATGTGAGCTTGACAGAAATCAAAGGTAAAGTTATAGTCTCCTCCAATTTGCAACTCACCAATAAGACGCATCGTTGGAGGATTTCCTCTTATCAGAGATTTGGGGTGAACATGACCCGAAGAAACAAATTCAACACCGGTCTATGTATCTCTCTCTTTTATCACATTTTGATTTCCACTTAACATTTGAAATATGACTTGTACCAAATACTTAATACCTCAATTCCTTAAAATCATCCAAGAAGTGACGTTTAATCGTCTATACTGCCATAATGATTCCCTAGAGATTTTGTATTTTGACAGGATCATTACCAACGTTGAAGTTAAAATTCCTACCAAACGTCCCCTCGATCAATTTCATGCTGTGGAAAAATCTTATATAAATTGAGTCTATGAGTGATGTGGTAGGCATAGTCAATCGTAGCATATCAACTGTATAAGAATGTGTTTTTCAATCCCGACGGGATCCTCATTATTCCTTGGCATGTGATTATGATCTATTATCAAACTAAATCTACCTATATCTTCTCTTCAATCATTCCGCTCACCTAATAAATACATCAAGTCTAAAATTTACAAAAAGGAATACCGTCACACAATTTACTCCAACTAACAAAGAGAAATTATCTTTTATGACTACCCCAAAACAAATGACTAATGGGAGTTAAGACTACTATTTCTTTCAATTGCAAATTAGGAAGATATTTTCCATTAGGAGACACTGTCTGCACATCCATTTTGGCTAAAACCACTAATTTTTAAACGAATTGACTAGAATGTCCTAACTTCTCTCTTACCTTTTATCTTCTCTATTTTCACTTACTCATTATGAATGATTCTCTCGCGAATTCATCCCCTCTTGGAGGTTTCTTGCCACCATCTCATTCATTGATCGGGTGTTTATGCATGATTCGATCCTCCAAATCACAATGAATGACATTTTATGTCTGAGAATTCGAGTAAAAGCAAGGTAACAAAGTTTAGGAGGCAAGACTTTCATATGTTTTTATATTGGTTTATTGCTCAAAATAGATTGTCGATCTTAGGTGGTTCATCGGAAAAATTATCCAAAAAACCCATTACTGCACTTTTGTCAATTTAATCTTATAATCTTTTAATTTTGCCAATTGAATCTCGAACAATTTCACAATTTGCCAATAAGTCAATTTGACCAATTTTAACCAGAAATTACTGACATAACCACCAACTGTCCTACAAGGCACAATTGGTATTGGCATAGACAATTTTTAATGCTTTTTTGATTTATTTTCTTTTTCCTCTTTTTTTTTCTCATAAGCCTATGTCAGTGAGGGAGTGAGGGCCGATGACCCTTGCCTGGTCTAGGCAAGGGTGCCATAGCCCTCGCCAAGCATGAACAAGGGCCCCGACACCCTCACCCAAATCCAAGCAAAGCCTGGCCCTTTGGCTGATGAGGGCCATGATGCCCTCGGTAAAAAAGTCTAAAAGGCTAGACTTTCATCCGTCCTTAATTTGGTTTATTGCTTGCAACAGATTGTTCGAGTTATAAGTTCATCCTCGATGCTTCATTGGAGAGTTTCATGAATTTTAGAGAAATTCCAAATAAGGATCTAAGGTACCATCAATTTCTCAAATAAGAGTTCGAAATAGACCTTATAACAAATATAAAAACTAAAACTAGAACTCATTATTTGCTTCGCATTTGATGTATATTGGTTCACAGAGGAAAATCGAAGTTCTTAGTCATAGTTCGTAAGTACAGCAAGCAAACATGTTTGACCACAAGATGTTTGATCAAATAGAGTTTTTTAAGGGAATTTCCAAAAAATTAATAAAACTGGTGTTTTAAAGTCGGAAAGAGTGAAAAAAGCCGAACCCTTTTTCCGTTTAATAAATATATACCTCTTAGTAAGATATATGAAGAGGAAAGAGAGCAATTCATTTGTTACCTCGAGAATTCTGAGGAGTTGAGCAACCGTATTGAATCACAAACCTAGACACGAATCTAATCGTGTATAAAACATACGCAATAATACTCGTAACTACCCAAGTGACTTGTCGGACATGAATGAGATCTCTCAGATCTCCATGAGTTTGTTACATCTTTCAACATCCCCTAAACTCGAGTCGGTAAAAGTACACAAATTTCAGATGGGTATCGGGAAACTTATCGTAAGCAAGTGCTGTCAAATTAGCTTTTGAGTAGACGAACCCAAGATGCCAAAGCGCCATTTGAACGCGCGCTCAGATCAAGTTCCAATTAGACAATACATATACATGACAGCGCGTGTAAAAGCCAGTACTATCAAATTAGCTTTCGGTTAGATCTGGAATAGAAGATGATTACCCCATTTGAAAGCAAGCACCATCAGATTTAGCTTCCAGGAAAATGTTGCATATGGTGTTTGGAAATCAGTTTTCAGGTAAATCTATACTTAAAGGCGATGATACTGTTCGAAAGTCAACAAGGTTCTTATTAGCATTCACAACATGAAACAGCATTTAAAAGTACACAACAGACGGCATCCTATGTGGGTCACCTGCGTGACAAGAACTCACCATCCACCATCATCCATTTAGCTAAAAGTCGGAAAGTAAGGGGCAATCCACAATACATGGGGTAGATGCGTAGATGTACGTCAAGAACGATTCACATCTGTTGCTACTCAAAAACGTGAAGACAAAAGACAATAATCCAATTGTTTAACTTCGGATCTAAATATATCACATCTTTTAACCATGGTTGTTCTATCTTTAAAGGCATTGGGAAACATTTTCACGTGATAAAAAGATTTTCATAGCAATCATGTTCACAAGCTTTTTGATACTTCAAGAATTGAAGCCTCAGTGGCAAAATTGAAAGATACAAATGCCAGAAACAAGCCTTACTGAAGTTTCGGAATGACACTAGAATTTCATCCTAGAGAAAATTAGTTTCAATTTGTTAAGAGCAAAACTGACATTGACTACACAGCTGCTCCATATATTGAATAGTGTCGAATTGCAATTATGAGACGATTGACAATATTTCGATTATCCACAACCATTACAGAACTGAAATAGCAAAAAATAAAAGCGCCATGGAAAAGAAAGAAGTATAGAAAGAAAAAAAAGCAAAACATCAGTCACAAGTCATGCATCTGATAACTGTGGATGACACTTTTGCACAGGAGAGACGGATGAGGGAATTGCTAATTATATTCTAGCTTTCAGGCATTTATCCATATACAAACTTCCGGAGTTCAGGCAACAGGCATACAAACCTGGGATTTTCAGCGTTCGTTCAAATGCAAAGCCATTGGCAGTTAAAACTTGCCTAGGATGGCACCATTGACTTGGATAGCTAGATAAAGAACTTGTTGCAAAACTGACAAAAGAAAGAGAAGAAAGAGGAAATACTGCATCAGTCAGATTCTGCAAAAAGATCATAAAAGAACTGCCACAGTCACAATTTCCACAGGGACACCTTTCCAAAAAATAAAGCAGAATAACCAGACAATAATAGTAACACAGAAAAAACATGAGACATTCCTCATACACTGTAAAGCCCATTGACTTTATTAGATGGGTCTCTCAGCCACTAGCTTTAGGCAAACCTTTATGCACATGACATATCAAAATTCTCCTCAGCGGAAACTTATGCTTTTCTTCCCATAGTTTATCAGGTACCCTTCTATCAGAAAAGAATGCGCCCTACCATTAGGCAAAGGCCTAGAGGTTGGGATCAACAGGCAGGAATGAGACTTGGGATCGAATCTAGAATTTAAAAGCCCCAGATTTCTGGAGTCCAAATTACAAAGAAAAAAAAACAAAGCATGGACCCTTCTGAAAGTAGATATTGGGAAAAAGAATAAAATAGGAATTTCCTGTACATTGCAAGTATTGTGATGCTAGAACTTAAATTTTGATGGGGAAACAAAGAACATCATAGCAAACAGAACCTGAGTTTAAATGAAGTAAAAAATTCAGAGTCTGGATCCTAGGTGATATATATGACAGTGGAGGGACACGCACCATTTTGTTTTGGCGCACAATCTCCAAAATTTCCTTTACTTAAGGCATTTCCTAGATGGGAAAATAGTCCAGCTCATCTGAACTTTCCTCGTAGATTACGTAGCTGGAATCATGGCTATCCTCATTACCACTGCCTTGATCGCTATTGTAGCTGCTTTCAGATGAACTTATAAATAAAGAACTATCTGACATGTGACCATTATGATGCAAAGGCAGGCCAATCTCGCTATTGAGGTCACTATCAATAATTTGTTCCATCTCGCTAAAACTGCAAAATAACATAAATCCATGGGGCAAAGTGGAGATTGAGATTCACGTCCAAAGAGAGCATGAAATAATTTAAATCTGAAGGTCGGTATCAAGCACAACAGCTGCATAGAAGTATCCTATATTGATAACCATATAGAAAGGAAAATATTCAGACAAACCTTCCTCCCTCGGATGGAAAATCTGCTAGTAAACAAATATCCGGCCTTTCTTCCACTACCTGTTTGAATGGGATGACACTGGACAAGAAGACGAGTACCAACATTGCAATGTTAGAGTGGGAAACTTGCAGCCATTTCAATATGATGAATCTAAGTAATTTTAGGCATACCTTGAAGCATAACTTCTGTTATACCAGTCACCTTCAGAAGCTAATCCTTCCTTGTTGGATATGTCCTGCAGCAGGAATAATATCAGGCTCTATTGCAGGATAACAAAATAATGATAAGACAAATAGAAGGTCCTCGGTACCCACAACATGTCGTAGACACTTGAAATCTCCAGCAAGAACAGCAGTCAAAAAACGAGCAACCTCCATCTGCAAATAATCTTGTATCAGAGAGGCTGGCAGGGTAGAGAGAGGTGACGGTAATGGGACAAATCTTTTTCTTACCTCTTTGAGATGCATACAGTCCCGTAAAATCAGGACTTCCAGTAAAGTTCCAGTTGAAGTGCTGCCAAGATTTCTAAAAATTGAAAACAAAATACCTATCTGAGGAAAATCCACAGGACGTCAACCCATAACACAGAAAATTAACCTTAAGTATTGTTCAGGGAGAGAGAGAGATTAGCTGACCTCAGAAAATTCCCAGTGATTGAGTAGGATGTTGAAAAGTCAACATATCGTAGCTTTCGAAATCCCTGCGAGATATACCAAGAAGAATACTTGTTTGTCATTGACAGAAATGACTCATTCAGAATCATCTTGCTAGGTCTAATATCTCTTTCAAATGGACACTCAAGCATCCAACCAATCTGAAGTCAAGAGATTCATATCATCCTACCACCAATGACTCAGAGCGGCAAACTTAGATGAAAAAGGAAATGGTACAAAAAAGCTGCTGATAGAAATTCTCTGCAGTATGGGGAGAACATCGGGGTCCTATTTAATGCTTCAGAGGCTTATCTTTTAGGAACTCATGCAAAGCACGGCTGCTTGGTTTAACCAAAGTGGATTTCCTCGCATCAAAACATGGTCTCTAATCACCAATGGTCTTATAATAAAATATCCAACAACTTCTAGACACGCATGCCTTTAGACAATTAATGAAAATCTTGTTCCATACATTGCACTTGGTCGTCAGAACAAGAATTGGATAAAAAATCCATCGGATGGTACATGTGAATATATCAAACCATATCAAGTTTGATACACTTTTAAATAGATTGAAAATAATAAATAAAAAATTCAATTAAACTAAAAAACTGAAAAATTAGAATATTCAAGTCAATTAAAAAACTGAAGGAAAAATCCTAGGGATTGCGGCCGTGGCCGCCACCATGATGGCCTTGATTGATACCACCAGCATATTTGGCGGTGGTCCAGTGCAATGAAAATAAGAGGGATCAAGGGTGATGGAAACAGAGATAGAGGTTGAGGAATTGTGGTGGTGGTGATGAACTATGGAGATTGAGGCACATAACTTGTAGAATGCCACTTGAAAACAAGCAATAGCTTGTTGTATTCTTTTTGTTAAGTTCTTTTCTTATTTTTTCTTATACAATCTGGGTCTATCACACCCCTTATCCCAAATTTCTTACCAAGAGGCTGTCCCCAAACATCAGATAAGATGACAATTTATCCTATCTGGACTTAATTCTGAGCTACCAAACACAGCCAAGCAGCATATATTGTTCATGGCCATATAATTAGAGCAGAAATAAGACTGAACTGATAGGAGGAGAAAATTTACACTATTGACTACCAAAATCCAACAGAGTAGTCTAAGTTGATATATTCAGCTTCAGATTAAACAAGTATATTTTTTATGCAAAAATATGTACCTTAACAAGTGTTCTAACTTTGCAATCATGGAGCTTAAACCCTCTTAGAGACAATGAAGCCAAATGAGGACAATTGTTGACTAGCTCGACACAAGTTGGTGATTTCAAACTGTCATCTCTACCTGATGGAAACAGAAAAAGTAATGACTATATTAGAAAAAGCATGACCTGAGAAATTTCTTAGTGTCAACAAACTCTCACCTGTTTTTGAAGACTCAAAGAACAAACGCTCTATCAAGTGACAATTTAAGCCCACAGAAGTCAACAATTGTCTCAATTCAACATGTCTGTAATTTGAAGAATGCAAAGTTAGAATGCGTGATAATGGGTTACAAAAATGATTACCCAATCAGTAACTGAGGAAAATTTTAAAAGTTTGTCATGAACCAACTTGGTTAGGACTATGCAAGGAATAGCTTGTCTTGTATGCTAGCAATTTACGTTCAACTTAGAAACCAAAAAGAAGAAAGAAAACATGATATGCAAGTCAATATGTAAATGAACAAAAGACAATTTCAAAAAACAGAGTAATTTTGTTAGTATCACACACAACAACCTCTGGAAACAAAACACTAAATGAAAAAGAACTTACAGGCCAACGATTTCTAGATCAACTAGAGACGGGCATACTGATAAAGCCATACAAAGTGATGCACTATCCATTCTTTCAATGTTGTACAAGTGCAATCTTCTCAACAATATCCTTGAGGAAAGAAGAAAGACAAAAATTAGGAGTCAATTGCAGCGTGAGCAACACAAGGTCCAAGAAATCATAATATTCAACATACCCAGCAGCACTGCCATCAGCACTTAAAGGGCTTAAGCATGTCCTGGTCAAGATGGGTGACTCTTTCCCTTGTCTGGTCTTCTTATCATTCCAAGAAAAGTTGGAGACATCAACAGAACTCCTTATTGTATAGACTAATGGTTGAGAAGATCCAGGTGACATTGTTGGGCCTGGGACTACACCAAGCTTCAATGACCTCAAAGATTTCAAGAGAAAATAAAGCAAAATTAGAAGGAGAAAAAGTAATCCCATTATGCCAAAAAGAGTATCTTCATTAATAATATTAAATAAGATCTCCAGCAGCACAGATGAAGAATTTGCCAATAGACAATAATCACATCATGAAAATGATTGAGAAAAATCTATTACATACTCCATGCAACCGACAAATAGAACCCAAAGGGAAATAAAGGCAATGGCATTTTTTCAGATGAATCAAATTATGTGACACAGAGTACAGTCTCAAAAAAGGCCTCCGGTTTCTCACTGCTTTAGTTTCATATGGCCTAGAAGGGCAAAAGGGGTCCTCTTATGAAGTGTGATGCAAAAGGAGAAAAGTAGCACATACAGGCACTACTCATCTCTCAGCCTCAGACACATTGAATTACAGTACAAAGAATCTCTAGAGCGCTGCATTCAGTTCAACCAATACAACCGCACGACAAAGCCTATTCATGACAAGTTCATCAGTAGCAGGTCAGTTATTGATGCAGAGGAACCATTCCAAGAGAATGCAAACTGGCATAAAAGGACTTGAAATGAAAGATTTTCAATATGATTCCTTACTGAAGGGCCCTCCCAGCTCTTTGAATCATTGTAGACACAACAGCATTATTAACCTTCGGGACAACTGTGGTCAAGTCAATATTGGTATAGCATAAAGGATCCATGGCGCACTTGTTAAACAGCGAACAAGTTGCTGCAGTGTAGCACAGGCTTTGTGAATCAAGCATCGAGAAAACCTGAATTTCCTCATCAATAAAAACATATAAACACCCGAGTAAGGAAATTTTGCAAAACCATTTCAACAAAGGTTAAGTGTCCTACCATATGTCAAGCGGCAAAAATGCCAAAAGACATCATCTTTATCTATAATCAAAGAAGAAATATATTTACACACACAAGCACTTATCTACGAGCAATCAAAGTGATCCGGATGAGTATATACTGTCCAATAAAGGCCTTTCAAAGGCACAATCAGAATCAGCCGGCAACATTTGCCACGACCCGATAGCTAGAACGTGTGTGTAAAATTGTGTCATCACGGAGGCAACATACAATTCCTCGAGGTCGCACACAAAAACTAAAATCGAACTCCATTTCTCAGCTGATCCACCGAAGGGATCCATCAACATGCAAACGAAACCAACTCGAACGATTCGACCGCAAATGCATTCGTCGCCACTCCGCAGCGCAAAAAATTTAACAAACAAAGACATTGCAATTCACAAACCTAGAAACCTCCGGAACGAGCAAAAGACGGAAAAAGATGGAAACCTTAATGGTGAGATCTGGAGGGAGTGCCCACGCGACGGAATTGTGCTTGGTGGCGCGCTTCCTCGCGGAGCGCTGGGCGGCCTCGGTGATGGCGGAGCCGAGCCGCAAGGCCCGGTCGATGAGCAGAGCCTGGTCCCGATCGGAGGCCCTCGAGTCGAGTAGCCGGTCGAAGGAGAGGTCGATGGAGTGACACCGGGAGGAAGAGGAGGGGGACGAGTCGCCGAGGGAGAGGAAGGCGTCGAACAGGTGGTCGATTTGGCCGAAGGCCGACGACGACGACGACGACGACGAAGACGCCGCCGAAGCCAAAGCCGCCGCCGATGACGGCGGCGGCGGCGAGGAGGGGCAGGGGCGCTTGTTGGCCATGGGGGAGGGCGACGGTGCGGTGGCGGTGTGGAAGAACAGGGTATCCATAGTGGGTGGAGTGGAGGATATTGAGAGAGTTTTTTTTGGGGTTTTTCAGAGAGGTAGTGATTTGATTGGGGAGAGGGTACGGACGAAGGAGGGCGGGAGCGACACGTGGACCAATGAGCGGGGCGGAGGGAGGGGCAGGGCGGGTGACTTTAGCCGAGCCCACTTCCCCGGTTCTGGGGAATAATGGGACTTTTGGAGTTTAGCCGAAAGGGAATGGAGATGGGAGCTGCTGCTGACGCGTTGCTCTTACGTGACGTGTGTCTATATAATTTATAAATATATAAATATATATAATTGTTTGGCACAGTTTGAATCCATTTTTTTTAATTATTATTAATTTTAAACTAATATTGTTATTCAGAAACAATGATGGCTGCTCTCCTAATCGTTATTTTCTTATTTCTTGATTGAACTTGCTGCTCTATTTTTAAAAATAAATTAATAAAAAGTACTTCCGTAGTGTACGAAGATATTTGCATATAAACTATCGTTGATAATGAAGATATTTTTATTTATTATTTATTTCATATAATATAAGTGGTTATTTTTAAAAATATATTTTTTTAAATCATTCATTTTTCGCGAAATAAATAAATCCTTATAATACGAGGAAAGAAATTGAAATTTTTTTCAAATAACAATCCAATGAGAAATGATAGCCAAGGTTTTTCTTATATACAATTCATGTAAAAAGATCACTCCACTGGATGGGACAGATCGCAAGGCATGATTAGATTTGTCACTTGTGTTGTCTACGTAAAGAGGAAAAGTAAATCATAAATTGCAAAGTATTTCACAAGACGCTCACTTCAGTGTCACAAACTTTTCAATCATCTCTTCAAATTCTTCAACTTTCATATAAGTTACTCAAGTGACATGAATTCTTGGAAACAGTGACGAAATTTTAGTAGATTTCAAGATTGATTTCATCAAATGTACGGTGTGGAAGCATGTGCGAGCATGTTTAGATGAGAACAAAGTGCCGGACATCGGCAGATTTGGTTTCCGCAGGCTCAATTCGCAGCGTCAGCATCGGAATTGCTCCTATCTTTTTGACATAAATCACAAAAACATTTTCGCATTTACAATAAATTATAAAAAAAAAACTCCTTTCTTAATAAAAAAAAAAATGCCTATTCATGTATTATTCCCGTTTTCTTCTTTACCAGCACAAACATGAAAGGGAAGAACAGTAGTGTAACTCTATGTTCAAGCTGGACATATGAACCAAGACTAACCAGTACACTTGATCTTCTGTTTCCTTGGCTTTAGGGTCTGTCAAGAAAGTATAGGAAGACAGTGGCCCAGATCTTTCCTAAGGGGGGAGCATTCAACTGAAAGCACTAGTCAACAGTCATCCCAGAAACATCAAAACCCAAGAGGTTGGAGGAGAACTTTGAATTTTCGACTTTGAGCAGGAAAAACAAGACATGATCTTGATAAAAAGCTCGGACCGGAATTACCAGACAAATCAACTTGCAAAGTACTGGGTATCGATGTATATATGCATAAGTTTCGAGCCTCTTCGGGAAGAGAGTTCTTGCATTGTCTCGCAAGTAAGGAAAAGACCTAGGAAGAATAGGACATCCCCTGCACCTTGTAGCAGAGTGCCTCTAGAAGTTCTACAATGCGACGCTATTTCACGTTGACTGGTCTGGGCAAAAGATCGGGATTGACACAGTTTTCAATTCTTATCAAGAAAATGCGCACTGAAAGAGAAGTGCGCACGATATGCAAACTCATCACTCCTCCAAGCTTCTCAAAGTGAATGTCTCCTACTCACCTAACTTTTTGAGATCCAAATGGAAAACCGCAGGCATGGATCCTCTACCTTGCAAGGTGCTTTCCTTAGTTTCTTAATGAATCTCGACTGATATATTCCTTATTCACGTGCATCAATCGTTGAGATTGATTGAAACACTGAGGGGAGCACCTTCCAGGGCAGAGGATCTTCATCCAAAACCGCAGCAAGAGCTCCAAAAAACATAAATCTGATCATGAGACAAACCAAGATCTATATCTGTCTAGGGAAAATTACAATCTAGCTACCCATGGAACATCCAGTTATTACTAAGCCCACTTACAGCTAAAACAGTAGATATGACGCACTAGCTATGCGCAATTTATGGTTTAACAGAAATTTAAACTCTTCCTCCTAATGCAAAAAGAAAAAAGAAATAAATCTACAACAGAAATAGTATGTACTTTCTATGAGACAAGCACTATAAAGGCAAACTAGAAGCAAAGCCAAATGATAATTTATTGTGACAAATGGAAAACTAAACATAACTTACACATCTGAGTTTAAAGTACTCAAAGTATGATGTTTAAGAATTCAAATTGTGTAAATTCCCCCTTTTCAACCTTTCACTGGGAGGTTTGTCTAGAGTCAAACATTCCCGACAATTTTGATAGTCAGAATTTTAATTTGCGGCAATAAGCACGCACTAGTCAGGATAATGCAAGAGCCTCTAATGCTTTTTACTCTTTTTCGCTAGCAAATGAATTACAAAAAGAAGATCCATCTGTCTTCCAGATTTACATCAACTTTGTCATTCTTATAACTAACTGCATGGGAGTAACTCCTCCTACAGTCATATCTAACAGACCCAGATTAAACAACAGCTGGGGTCAAGAAACCTATGATCCTAACTCACCTCATGACAATTTGCTGCCTCTTCTGTACAAACTTGTATATTGGCCACACATATTAGTAAATAAATGGGATGACAGCATACCGTTCCCGTGGATAGTTGTCGAATTTACTATGATACCACCTATGTGTTTCTGCTGCCGCAAAAACCAAATTCACCACCTATCATTACAAAGAATCGACCCTTACATTCAGATGGAGAATTGAATCAAAAGAAGTTGCTAGTGCGGGATAAAACCATTATATATAATAGTAAGAACATCATATACCACAAAGCCCAACAGCAACCAGATTGTCAAGTCTGATCCTCCACTTGCAACCACTAGTCCCACATATATAACCTTTCATCATCAGAAGAGGCAATTAGAACCATCAAAAGCAAATTTAGTGAAAACCATAATTTCTAAGTTCTCCTTCTTTATCTCCCAGGTCAAATTCAAGGACAGGAGCAGCACAGAGAGAGAGAGAGAGAGAGAGAGAGAGATTTACTATCTCGGCCAAATAGTGCGGACATGAGACAAGTTCAAACCAATCACCATGAGGCACTACATATTCATGACTTTCTTCTCTGCGTTCACGTAGGGAGCCCTAACAAAATCAGAAAAAAAATTGACAATTAAGAGCAACATATAAAATAGAAGAACGTTCATTCATTTGATGGTTGTAGAGCAATTCCTCTCATCATCTAGTAAATTTTGTGAGATAGTCATAGAGATAGATCCTTTAAGACGCTATGCCTTCTTTCTAGCTTAAGTACGATGAATGTCACATAACTAGACAGCACAGAAAATATGGAAAGTTTGACTAAGAAAAGATATCATGCAGGTAAATCACATCCTAGAAGCTCTTCAAATGCACATATGTGCTGTTCAAAGATAAAGATAATTGTCTATGAGAAGCCAATCCCATTAATGATAGAGTTACACGTACAAGAATTCTATGACACTGATGCTGATGAATCCAACCCCAGAAAAAAATAATAGCACCAATCCAGTGATGCCACCCAAGCTTCATAAGAGGATTGACAAACTCCCACAAAACGAATTCACTGGAGGCCATCTGATCTTTGCCTCTAACAATGAACTCAGACACTTGATTGGCTGAAAATTCATATACTTCCACCACAAAATTGCTGCAAAGTGACAGTGGCGCAGCAGTGTAGAAACTTGCCATAGCGAAGAAACAAAATTGACAATCAGAATAAATAGAAGCTTGTAATAGAATAAATTTGAAAGCCAGACAAACTTGCAGAAACATAAATCGCAACAGGGCATTCTAATGATAAACTGCATGCAAAGTTGCAGAAATATAGATCACAACAAGGCATTCTAATGATAAGCCACCTGCACCTTAGTGATTGACAGTAGTGATTGACAGTGAAACCCATGAAAAAGACAACTCATTCATGACATACCAGAATCACGTCCAGTTAAGAATATACTTATGCAAGCTAGTGGTTCAATAAGACCAAGGAACTTCAAATATAAGTAACTACTCCAGAAGATACAGGTCCTGACTAGCAGGTCACCAGCTTATGATCAGCAAGAGACTTTATGAGTATTAATAAAAGAAGGACGTGTGGAATACTCCGCATGCACTAGCACCAGGACATTAAGCCCAACCCAAACATGAGATGTTTCAGAGTTTACCTGATGGCATCCACAAGAAACAAAACTACCAGACATTCAATCCATATCAGATGTAACATTAGGTTCAATTAGCATATCCCAGTGACAAAACTCATTAATTGGCAAAACACATGCAATGAACCAAAAAACTCACCATAGACAAGCCCACTAGTCAAAGATACAACTCTAGCTTCACTTAGCAACATTGGCTTCCCATACATCAAATTCTAAGCAACAAATAATTACATAAAGACATATATATTCTCATAAAGACTTAGAGTGTCATCTATAAGTTGGGAACTAAAGTGCAAATGCTCTCTGGCCCAGCAAAAAGCACTAGTTAAAAAAGGTGATGTCAAGCTTGACAGTTAGTAGAAAACTTACAAAAGTCCCGTTAAATAGGCAAATATGTGCATCCGAGCTGATGGGCTGTAGTTAAACACATATATATTCTCATAAAGGCGCCTCAAAACTTGGATCTCCATTAATAGAAGCAGAAACACAGACTTCCAAACCATGTATCTATGCTTTAGCGGAGTTGAACGAGATCTATGCAATGTAAAAGGATGAGAGCCACCTGCCAAGTGGCTGGCAATAGAGGAATAAAGAAAGGGCTCCGAGGCCATAGATGCCATTCTATATGCATAAATCCACGTTGCAGCAAGCAGGAGCCCTATCCATATGACAGCTAGTGCGTAAAAATGAGTGAAGAACCTTTGAGGGACAGTAAATTTCTGCAATTAAAACACAAACATTGAAAATTGATACTCACTAGGGAAAAGTTTCAAATTCTGCAAGAAAAATTGCAGACTACTAAGTATGCCAAAATTGAACAGGAAATCTGATGTTTACTTCTTATGAACTTACATTAGAGAGGAAATCAACTTAAGGCAAGAACTCCCTTGAACCCACCAAATATTTTAGTGTATACAATGTTCATATTAGCAGTAAAACCAGACAGCATGTCAATTCATCAGAAACAAAGTACCTTAGCACTAAGAGAAAGATAACAACCAAACCAAAGCAACTTGGGGTAGTGACATAATAAGAATAGTAATGGAATTCCAGAAAGAGAAAATTAAAATTAATGTTTGATTAATTAATTATCTTGTCACAGAACCTGGAAAAAGGAATTTGTAAACATCTATCTTTCAGTATGCTGTAAAAATTCAGAGTTAAGCTGTTAACTGAGATCAATCCACTTCTCACCTAAATAGCCTACTGTGCTCTCAAAATAATAATGGTGCATCATTAAAGCTAAGAAACAAAAGGCTAACCAAGTTCTCTCATTAGTAAAGGACGTCTTTCATATACAGTACCAGTACAAGAGTACAAATAATCTGAAGATTTTGAATTGGTGACAAAAAAAAAAAGGAAAAGAAAAGAGAAGCAACAACTAAAATAGATGCCATTTGCATCCAATCTTTAGATTACTTAAGTAATTAGGTCTTTCCGCTGTGGTACCTAATAAAGTTTGACAAGAAATATCAATCTGCCATATCTATCTCATAAAAAAATGGAGATTAATCCTTGAGAGTAAACCCATTTACTTCCTATTCATAAATCTAGCTCCTCAAGGTCATCAGCTTATTTGTTGATGCCCTATCAAACTGCATTTGCCTTTTCCTTGTCTCAGGAAAAAAAAAGGTCATAACTTTTATTTAAGCCCATCAAACAACCAACAAGATGGAAACTTTGGCAAACTCATGGGAGAACTAACAGCCATGCTTACCAAAAGCCACTGATACTAACTATATATTCTTGACTCTCTCTCTCTCTCTCAATCGAGCAAAAATCCTCTCTTCATCCCCTTTCCATTTATTGCCATTGTTTTCTCAGGACACTATGTCTTGGATGAATGAATCATATAGTTGAACTGCACTCGCATGAAGCCATGCATTCCAAACAGACGCCCAAAGGGCAGAAAAGAAACGAAGGAAACAACATGAATCGATCTTATTACTCACATATGAAGAGGACTGCAAAATCTTGCCCCTCTTGGCAAACCCCATCACGACCTCATGAAGTCGATTGAGTCTTGGGAAAGGCAACGAGACAACCAACAAAGGCAAAATCCCAGCAATCCATGCCACTCTCAGAAGCCCGACTAGTCCAATCTCCATCTTCTTTGCTGTATTCCAATTTTCCTCATCAAAACCAGAGGATTTTTTCCCCTTAAATACAGAAAATGGCAATAAACTCCCACTCTTGTAAGCACTAAAAGATCTTAAAATACTCAAAGAGTTGAAAATACTCAGACCCATATAAATTTGTAGCACTAAGACCATGTGCAATACCATACACTTTGATAAAAGTACATAGAAATTCCCAATGTATAGCCATTTTTGTTATACAAATAATTTGCAATACAAAATGAATTTAAGTATTACAGAGTAGGATGGGGTCAGTCACCATTCAACAGCAACTCATGACATCAACAGAAAATGAACACATAATAACAGACCTCTCCAGATAATTATCCATGGTTAAACCCAACTTTAATCCCACAGAGCAATGTGACTCTGATCTGAGCAATAATTGTGCAGAAACTGCAACTTAATTTATTTTAACAAATGCAATAGCAGGCTAATTGTATCATAAATCAAGATTTATGTAACAGCTCAAGCCTCAAGCCAAAGCAGATATCTCTGGAAGAAAAGAGTACCACTTAAAGCCACCAACAATGTCCAACCAATTAGTAAGCTTAAAGAAATTGCAAAACACCACAATCAAAATGGTATATCAGCAACTCAACAACAAGGCTTTATATCGGCAACTCAACAACAAGGCTTTACTTAGCAACATTAACACTCCACATCAACAACCTTCTTTCAATCAAACATCAATATTCCAGGCCCTGCATAATCTCAAATGCAACTCAGAGGTGATTCACGGCATCAACATAAGGCATTCCTGTAATACAACCAATAAGAGAACCATTATCTACTCATTCTACTGGTTTTATTGATCGATGATTCCTGTAATACAACCAACAAGAGCAAACTGCGGGGCCAACCTCCTCTTGGTACATGAAAGGTGCAGTGAAACTTGTTAATTCAAGCCGTCGAAAAACAACACCTTGATTATCATTTTTTTTTTCTCGAATTGATTGACTTATGTTCAAACTCAATTAGATGAACATTTTCGACATTCACATAGTCAACAATATATATATCCTGCAAATCCCATTTCTTCCCCCAGTAATCAAACCTTCATTAATCCCAAAGAAGTTACTTCCCATTTATTGTGTTCATAGTAAACACGTAATTTTTAGCATTCTCAAATTTTAAAATCGCAGAAATGCGCATGATCTCGCTGAAGCATATCATCAAACAGGTGACCGCCGATGCATTTCCGACGGTAGAATTCGAAATAAATCGATGCAGAAACGAGTTGCGGGTCTTACTGGATTGCCCCAATCAATGGCTGGCGCCGCACGGTGGTAATTCCAGGTGAATCCCAACAGGCGAAATCCGGCAACAGACTGAGGGAACGCGGTTCAGAACAGCGAGCGTGAGGTAGTGGGTACGGCGAAATTAAGCCGGGGGAAGTGGCCGACCTCTTCTGTGCGTCGATACGCGCACACGTGGGGATCTCCGGCGAGAGATGGCGGCCGCCGCGACGTTCGGCGGCGGAGACGGAGAAGGGGGAGGACAAATGGGGTGGTTGCGGCGGTTCTCGCTGAGGTTCGGCGGAGTTACAGAGACATCTCCGGAAAGCCGAGCGAGCGAGCGAGATGGAGCTATGAAAAAAAATTGTTTAATTTCTATAAATTCATCATTTGATCATGAATTAACAATTATTAACCAAATTAAGCTTTAGTCATAAATTAATTTCCACATAACATTTCCTCATAATATTGCTCGAATTGTACACTTTCATTATTGTATTTGGAAACCATTTATGTGAAGGTTATTATTTTGAAAAGCATGGATATATTATATGCTTATTTTGAATTAATTTTTAATTACAAAAAATCTCAAATCAGTATAATTATAATAAATTTATTATAAATAATCACGAAAATTTTTAAATTAATACATTTATAATAAATTTATTTTTTATCATTAAAAATTTTAAATTAATATATTTATAATAAATTTTACCTCAAATTAAAATAACATTACCCTAAAAACCTTCATTTTTATATCTCATCACAGTACATGTTTGATTTAGCTAGACAGGTCATGCACGTTTATTAAAGCATAGAAGTGATAGAAGTCACTCACCTCTAGTCAAACTAGTCAAGGATTTCCCTCACGCGACGTTGACGTTTGGGCCGCCGGTGAGTTTTGGGAATTTAGAAGGCCCAACGGACCGACTTCTCATGTCATATGGCGAGAGAATCGGGCCCAGAGCATTTGGGAGTAAATGGGCCAACACAAAAGAATTGTTGTAACATGGGTGAGATCTCTTGGTATCTTGCCAACCGAGCGACCCCATATTGGTTTTTATGTTAAGGAAAATTTGGGTCATGGAAGAATATGCGGAATAGAGAATTGCATAATTCTTGTGTATTGTTTAGTGTCAAGAGTAAAAGTAGGTGTTTATAAGTATATGCGCAATCAATGAAGATAATCAATAGCCCCCTGATATATGGCAAATCAAGAGAGATATGAAAATCTCTAATTATTTTTTACATCACTATCATCACGACTACATAGAAGAAGTTAATTGGAGTTCGGAGAAAATATCCACATAAAGAAGGTGTAGGTGGATGTGCCTTAGTGAAGAGATCACCAATCCGATCGACTTATTAGAGAAAATATCCAAGAAAATACCTAGGTGGATGTATCTTAATAAAGACATACTAGTCTAATCAACCTGTGGTAGAGGAACGATAAAGTTGGTCTTGCGAACCGACAGCTAATAATGTATAAGCTATGTGAGATGTGGTTGCTGACTTGACAAACTAGGTTTTAACAAGCTAATGTGGCAGCTCACATGGCAGTATAGGCAACAACAAGCTTACGCGATAGATATGCTTTTGAGTTTGACATGGGTAGGCTATATTGCAAAAGTGACTACTAATGTGGCAAACCATGTGATAAGTTAACATAGTCTCTGATGTGGTAGCAATGGGATTGCTTGGGTCAATGTTGACATGATAATGACGTCAAAGATATGCATGTAAAAGCTCTGGCATATGAGAGGTACATGAAGCTCATAGCATCATATGCCACGTGATGGTTGAGTAGAAATTTTGATTGCCATATGATCTCAGCCTAGATGGACACTTCCTCTCATTTATGTATATATCTCCTAATGAAAACCATAGGGTTATTTATATCATTTGCAAGATGAAAACAATATATTACAAAAACTTATTATAATCAATTAGGATCCATTAGGCATAATCAAGGGGAGAGATACGAAAATCCTTTTAATTATCTTCCAGTTATCGGGTAAAGCCTTGTCATTAGGGGTACTTTGCCTGGCAATTGGTTAAAAAACCTTATCCAAAGGGATGTCAAGAGAGTAGTGGGATTTGCACCCCCTTACTCTATTTACTTCAAGATCGATATTTTGATATGAAGTCTACTTTCTTTATTGCTATTTCCCCAAATTGATAATTGTATCTTTTTCTTTCTTGGCACCAAAGAATACAAGGGACTCTCCAATAAGAGGTTAAGTGGCCCATTTCTAGGTTTTCCTTTTTGAGTCTTTTTAAGAATCTGCTCAAGTTTACCATCTATCCATGTCGGACTCCTATGTTTAAATCAAAAGAAATAAGAAAGAACATCAATAAACACTATACAATGGACAAGACATCATTATTCGTCATGTTAAGCCAACTTCCAACGACATGATATTTGCATCACGGAGGAAAATCTCATCCCAGAGTCCACTATTTCTTGGAAGGAGGGAGAAAGAGAAACTTAGCGCATGCTTGCCATATCCTCAAGCGCAAGATCATCATATATAAAAGTAAGCTGAGAGATGAGGAGGGGGGTAAGTGGTTTTGCTTGTGGAATGATGAGTGTCTCGATCCACAGAATCGCTTTTTCCCCTCTCTCTCTTTTTACATGGGTGCATCAAAAGGGTGGCGATCTCATGCCCCCCCTCTCTCTCCCCAAAAATCGGACATCTCTCGATCTCTCTCTCTCTCTCTCATCTGCATGTTTGCCGCTTGCGCCTGGCAAAAGGGTGACAATGAATCCATGATCTTGCATGCACCCCCCTAGCTCCCCCTAGAAATGGCCAAACATTAGCTCGACGAGTAGCAAGCTAAGTGGGTTTTCTAGGGGTTCCCTAAGGGGGCTTTTTACCACAACGGGTTACCCTCCAAAACCCTGCATTGCCCTCTCTCTCTTCTTCTTCTTCTTCTTCCTCTTCCTATTCTTATTGTTCTTCTTCAGACTTTTTCTTTTTCTTTTTGCCTTTAGCAAATGGCTTTGTGACATGGACCGGTGAGCTTTTCATTTGTCTTAATTCAATGATGAACTTTGCCCTTTGTTGTACTTTGTACTTTCACTCTCCCTCCCCCACCGGTTGGCATATGTTCCCCTCCCTCTTGAATCCCCCACATGAGTTCCCCCATTTTTACTTTTGAGGGTGATTGGTAAATTCATGAGCAAGGTTTTTGCCATAATTGCAATAATAATTTTGTGTATGGATAATGACATAAATGGTCTCCAAACTTTGACTAATTGTGCAATTTGATCCCTAAACTAAGTCTAATGTGCAATAAGATCCCTGGACTTTTGATTCATTCAATTTAGTCCCTAGACATTTTAGTATATGTGCAATATAATCCATAAATGATATGAAAATGTTTAATATTATCATTCCATTAATTCAAGATTAGGAATAACATTGAATATTTCATACTGTCTATGGATTAAATTGCACATGTTCGAAAATTTTAGGAATTATATTGAATAAATCCAAAATTTAAGGATTAAATTGAATATGTACCAAAAGTTTATGGACTATATTAAAAAATCAAAAGTTCAGAAACCATATTGAATAAATTAAAAGCTTATGGACTAACTTACACATTAGATCAAAATTGAGGGACCATTTAGGTCATTTTACCTTTTGTGTGCCTTAACCTTCCTTCACCTCATAAGTTAAGCTTTTGTATTAATTTTCCTATAAAAAAAAATGCTGCAGTTTTTTCAAAGGGAGATTAGAATCAGAAGGAAAAATGACCAAAATTGTCATAAACTTATTATAGGATATTAATTTAGTGCTAAATCTTTTAATTTGACTAATTTAATCAAGAATTGTTTGACAATTTGTCTAAGCGGTATTTTCAACCAATTTTCACCAAAAATATATTCATATATTTCAAGTTTGCATGGATTTGAGCCATATTTGAGATCGGGTTCATTTAAAACCTTTAGGGTGTTGCTATGATCTTGGTTTCCTTTCCCTTTTTCTATCATTGAAGAGGTTGGACCACTATGCGATTATTGTTGCATTATAAATGTAATTTTCAATTTAATTTTTCTCACTTCCTTAATTTATGACATGTTTGGATGGCTAGAAAAATGAGAAGAAGACACCACAAGTGTCACAACTTTTTTTCGATCACTTGAGTATTATCAATTTTGTACGATACTTATTTAAATGTTATAACTTTTTTTTTCGATTACTTAAGTAGCATATAAATTTTCAATTAATTACTTGAGTACTATAATTTTTTTAAATGTTCCTGCCAGTATCATACAAGTCCATCATGGGTAGTAGTGATCGCCAGGACTCTGGTGGGGTTCTAGAGCTCAAACAAAGTGCAGCTCCAACTTGAGGATTGCAAAAGGGGCATAAATAAATTGAATTCCACACCGCTTGGGTGAAGTGAGGTGAAGTGTTATATATGAAATGTCACTTGTCTTAATTTATAATGAGGCATTTTCTGGGCAATGTGAACAAAACCATGTAGCTCCGGTTCAAAATAGACAATATTATTACAAGCAGGACCTAGGCTTAACATAATGGCATCAGAGCCAATAGCCCAGTTGAAATGTATAATTTGGAGATGAAATAGGCAGAAGCTAGTAAGCCTATAACAACCCGGTCCCTCAAGGGCAAAAGTGATTGATGGGGTTCTAGAAGAGCTCTAGAGTTCAAACAATGTGCGGCTCCAACTTGAGGATGGCAAAGAGGGTTAGGAATGAATCGAATCCCACATTTCTTGGGTGTGGTGATAGCAAAGGGGCAAATAACCAAATCTACATCACTTGGGTGTGGTGAGAGTCAAACAAATGCTTGTAATGATCCGATCTATTGAGGGCAAGAGTGATTGCTAGGGTTCTAGAGGAGCTCTAGAGCTTGGACAAAGTGTGGCTCCGACTTAAGAATGGCAAAGTGGGGCAAGAATGAACCGAATCCACATTGTCTAGATATGATGATGGCGAATGGGGTAGATAACTGAATTCCACATCACTTGGGTGTGGTGAGAGTCAAACAAATGCTACTCCGACCACATCACCTAGGTGTGGTGAGAGTCGAACAAAATACGACTCCAACTTGAGGATAACGAATGAGATAGGAATGAATCGAATCCCACATTGCCTAGGTGTGATGATGGTGAAGGGGGCAGAAATCAATCGAAATTCTTATTGCCTAGGTATGGTGAAGTGAAGTGAAGTGAACAAAATATAGTTCTGACTTGAGGATGGCGAATGAGACAAGAATGAACCAAATCCCACATCGCCCG
The DNA here is from genome assembly GCA_014182895.1 of Angophora floribunda. Classification (NCBI taxonomy): domain Eukaryota; kingdom Viridiplantae; phylum Streptophyta; class Magnoliopsida; order Myrtales; family Myrtaceae; genus Angophora; species Angophora floribunda. The sequence goes on along the minus strand of CM024712.1, from coordinate 10,253,469 downwards.
GGTATATTCTGGGTGTGATGATGGTAAAAGGGTAGAAATGAACCAAACCCCACATTGCTTGGGTCTAGTGAAGTGAGGTGAACAAAATGTGGCTCCAACTTGAGGGTGGGGAATGGGGTAGGAATGAATTGAATCCCACATTACTTGGGTGTGATGATGGTGAAAGAGGTAGAAATGAACCGAATTCCACATTGCTTGAGTGTGATAAAGTGAAGTGCCATATATGGGATACCACTTGTCTTAACTTGTAACTAGGCTTTTTCTGGCCGAAATCCAGAGGAATAAAACCATGCAAGCTCCAACCTAAAGCGAACAATATCTTGTAACAAGGTCCATTCTGAGTGAAACCCTAAAGAACAAAATTGTGTGGGTTTCGGCTTAAAACGAATAATATCGTTACGAGCATAACCTGGGCTTGACATATGGCATTCAAGTCTTTAGCCTAAAGCGGATAATATTGTTACGAGCATGACCTGGGCTTGACATATGACACTTAGGTAAATATTTTCTATAAGTCACAATACTGAAATGAATTGAAAAAAAGGTTTTGGTACTCAATTGAGCACCGTACAAAAGTTATCGCACTTATGACGTCATTGTCCTTGAAAAATAGACTTTAAAATACCTAGATTTGCAAATCAAACCTAAAGTATATAATGAACATTTTCTAAGAACTTTCGGCAACGACCTTCGTAGCAAGTTCGCACCCTTCTAGCCGCGGAAAGGAAAGAAAACAAAGTACAAAAAAAATACTATTAGGGACCAAAATTTGCAAAATGTTGGCCATGGGCCTTTAGCCACGGCACCGCTTTTTCCGTCTCGAAAAGTTTTTTAGCAGGAACAGGAAGCCTTGGCCATGAAATCTCAGGCCCCTAGCCACGAAATTCCGTCGTGGCGAAAGGTCTAGTTTCTTGTAGAATCATTACCATATTTCCATTAACATGGGGGCACATCTCATAAGGGTGGGAATGAGTATCACCCCACCACTAACACGAAAAGTTCACTAATATCTAGACCAACAGGAGTTTGGATCTGGATGCTTTTTCATATGATTCATGTCAGTTGCATCAAGATATTATCTAAAAAAACAGCTGATGAGCATATTAATATATATTCGATTGGACCCACATTTTATCTCAAAAAAATTAAATCATAATCCATATGCATACTTCGTCAATTTCTTCTTCGTGTGAGTCTTAGTCTTAGACATGTTCCCTCCTTAATCCAGACGTCATTCTGCATCAGCCCCAATCAATCAAAAGTTATAACACTACTTGTTGTAATGCATTAGAAGCTCTAATACCACTTTGTTATGACATGCAATGAAAACTTGATATATTTGTCTGGAGACGATCAAAAGAGAGCCCGAATTCAAGCTTACTAATAGTTAATGAGTAATATGCAAATTAGGATTGCATTAACTACCCTAAGCCCAACCGAATCTCCATTTTGGAAATTCTATAGCACAATCACACGCACACCTCAACAAAAGCACACTATAAATGGAGTTTAATCTTATCCCGAAGTGTTGCCAAATAGAGTGGTACAAGCACTAATTTCCATTCGATTCCCAAATCGCTCATCCACCTTTTCTAATCCATTCTATTTAAATCGTTGCACTAGTTGAAAAACCCACTTTAAGTAATGTGACAGACTATTATCAAATCTCGAGTATGTTACACCTATTTAGATGCTCAATCATAATCTGTCATGCTATTCAATATACCAACTCTATAAATCATTCTCCGTTATTCTTCCTAGAAACAATGGCACGCTCAAAACGCTACAAGAATCCTGAGCTCATCAGAAGTCGAGAACGTCGCAAAAGATTCAAAAAATATGGGGATGGAGATTTGGGAAATCTCCAATCTCCACTTTTTAACTCCTCCAGAGAGAGAAAAAACCCTAGCTCCGTCACGTGCGACCAGGAGCCGTCTGTCTGCCATTTTCTTGAAAAACAACAACTCCCTATCTTCTCCCTTCACATCGTCCCGTCCCCCACTCGACCAGAACTGCGGCAACCACGCCCTCCAGTTCTCCCCCATCATCGATCGCACATTCTCGGAAAAGCCCATGTCGATCTGGACTCCTACATCGTCATTTACGAATGGTTGCGTGACGCAACATCATCTTCCAAAACGGGGAATTCGAGAGTGCTGGGTCTTGTTCTCGTGTCTTTGCTTGAGGATAAGATTTTTTTTTTTTTAATGCTTTCAGTGGTAAGTGCATCGAGAAAAACATCTCGTTCTGTGGCTACCCATTCTTGGTTTCCAAAGCGTGAATGAAATGACATCATTACCATTTTCAAATTTGATGAAGTTGGGCTTGAAAGACTGTATCAAATGATTGCACGCCAAGCATCAATTAAGACTCCGATGTCTCGTATGTCATAATGTCCTATGAGACAATCGATGTGGATGTTATTGCACATCAGATAAAAATACAACTAATTTACTTATCTCCAACACGTGAACTATAAATACATTTTCATCTCTCATATGGGTGACATGAAGGGTTCAGATTGAAAAATTAAGAACTTGAGATATCTCAAGCCTACTGTACGTTGATCAATTGTGGGTACATTGCCGACATGTAAAGGATGCTAAGTGTCATACTTCCAGTTTTATCCAGAATGCACACATGAACCTAACACTTAATCATGCATTTCTTTTTTCAGGCAAAATCTTCCATGCGGGAGAAAACCCTTTATTTCTTTTTCTTGGAAAAAGAAAAGATATTAATGTTGCTCTCATGACCTCTTACATAAAATAGCTGAGTGCAAATGAAACAAGAACAATTTTCATACCATACATTATATAATGAAGCTACCATGATTTCAAAACTTAAGCAGCCTTCATGCCAAAAAAAGATAAAAATATAAGGAGCTTAGACAGTTTAAATTGCTAGGCTAGTGGCCCAACTCAAATATCTCGTATTATAATCACTCTCCATGTCACTATGGCACAACCTATGCAACTATATGTGCGTAGTATTACTTTCGAATTTACCAAATGGAGCATTGACAATCATCCTATTTAATATATATTTTTTCCCTTCTGAATATGAAACATTGTCTTTCTACAGGCGCTTTTCTTCTTTGGCTTTCCTTGTTTCTTCCATAAGTTTTTGCTTCTTTTCCCTAATTGACTAACCAAGTACAAAGGAGCTAACTATACATGCACGACACCTAATTTCCCATTCAATTTTATGTCGCAGAATTTCAGTTCACTCTCTCGAAGAGCACTTTGACAATGTGGGAATTGATCGTCCCAGGATCGCAGTGGGCGGTGTAGTAGAAGCTCCTAGTGACCGCGAAGAACGTATCCTTCACGTCTCCATCGAGCCCGATCGTCGAATCCTGGAGCACCAGCTCCACCAGCTCTTGCATGGCCGTTTCTATTTGGACGTTCTCGTTTCCGCATAACTCTTGGGTTTGGCGACGGGACAAGTGATGGCAGATCGTGTTGGTGAGATTGCAGAGACGGCGGTATTGGGGATGAGACGAGGCCGTCCGAGAGGGAGTTGTTGCCAGCGCCGAGAGCTATCATCTGCACGAGCAGTTCAACCACTCCTTTGTACTTATCTCCTTTCTCTTCATATCCCACCAGCCACTTTTCCCACTACATGATTGATTGTCATGAACATCCACCCAAAAAAATAAAAATAAAAGGACAGTGATTAGAAATTTGTTCCCGGTTTGTTTCTTTTTTTGGTTAAATAGTGAATATAAATCAACTCGTATATTTTGGGATCCATCAATATGGATTGGATTCGAAAAGACAAGAGGTTATGATTTAGTACTATATCTCCACCAATTATGACTTATCGTTCTCCATGTCTTCTACAAAAATATATATTTTCAAAACTCAAAATTGAGTCATGAAGATTTTAAATTTGCTCATCGAGATTTGAAATTTTAATTATAAAATAAACTTGTTAGGGCCAATTGATCATGTCCTATACGGTGTCAACTCTAGTTCTTCCAGATTGAAACAAGTGATATTAATTAGAGTGAAAGATCATGGTTTCACTGTCCTTTCTGTCCAATGAAAGATCATAACGTGCTTCAATTCAATTGGTGGAATATAAGTCTTACCGCATTACGTAGAGCATGGCCAATGTCTTTACCACGAGCCACCAAGACTTCCAACGAGAGCTGGTCTAGGGTTCCGAGCAGCGCTGCGATGAGCCCTTGTCCTCCCTTGCTGGGAATGGAGCTCCTGCTGCAATATTCCCTTCGCGTTAGGAAAGGGTGTCTTCATCATTCGAAAATTAAGAACAGAAACGACCAAAACTTTCTGATCAATCAAAGACAACAGTTTTAAATTCCAAACCCCACACAAAATTAGATCCTGTCTGATTTTTCCCTTTACAGGTTGTACTTGTATTTTCAGATGAAACGGGCCAAGCAAAAGAGAACGAGAAACAAAAAAGTTATTTGGATTTAAGGAGGACGAGGAACGTGGTCTTCGTTCTTTGGAGAGAGAGAAGACGACAAAGGAGTAGATTTACCCCCAACGACAACACAAACATACTTTTCTGCGGACCCTGCCTGCACCATGTAGGGTTCCCGCACGTTCACTTGCCGATTTCTTCCTAGGAATTTCACTATCCAAATTGACATCGTGTTGACCATGTGTGGACGTCGAACTCGAGCTATGCATGTGTAGCCTTCGTACCCAACTGAATATATATGAAAGACCTATAGGAAACTATTCTTTGGGCCATGGATTGTGATTCTGGATGCTGGTTGGATCATAGTATACATTGGCAAACACGAATCGTGCGGTCGCGCCTATACTAGGGCTACTCTTCGGTAAACTAGAAAAGAGGAACATCCACCATCCAAGTGATCTCACCTCCTGTTTATGTGCTTCTGTCTCTTGGAGAATTGCTGGAATTCGCGAACAAAGGCTCTTCTATGCTCGCGAGAGGTTCCCTCTCCCTCCAAGTACAAGGCGATCGCATCCACCAACAAGCTCGCCTTGGCCCATGCAAGCCTCTCTCTCGCCCGTTCTGGCTCGTAAATGCTTGCTGCTGCCATGAAATAAGAATAGAGAAGCGTCTCCCCACTTATCCCGAAGTCCACGAGTTTGCTCTCGCAATACCACCTGTGAATCGCGGATTCAAATCAGCAAATTCAATTACCATATTCTTTTCACCCTTTAATTATGGTGAAATTACCTCTGAAAATTGTCCCATTCCGAGAGGTGCACATCTTGGCAATTGTTGTAATCCAGCTTGGCGAGCTCGAGATAGACATTACTGTTAACGTACCCCATCCTGCCATTAGATACAGGAAGATTAAGCAGATATGTTGATTGTGATTGTAAGTGGGGGATTAGTTGTCGACCCTTTTGAAAGTTCAATAGTTGATTAGAATATGACCATTCCTTTTTTATCCATCTTTCTTCTCGAAATAGGAGTGAAAATTAGAGCTAATAAGGGCCACGAAAGAGGAAATAAAACGAAAAAAGAGAGAGAAGAACCTGTAGAGAGTCTTGCCAATCCAAACGTCGTTTTCGCCGCCATACTGGTCTATGTAAAATCTTGTCTCCACACGAGGTAAGCTTGCATACCATGGAACATCCAGAGCATACCCGACCTTTAAAACAAAAAGCTATATGTTTATCATCTGACAATAGTACTTCTGGTATCTCAATAATCGAATTTATATAACAGCTAGTAATTGCGTGCCAAAGTAACGGGAATGGAATCCCGAAAATTGGACCAAGCGTGGAAGAGCGATACCTGAACAAAGCTCAAAGAGGAATGTACATACCTCGCCAGGTAAGTCCTTGGTCATGATCCACTTATCGACTAGCTCGTTAGCTTCTTGTTTCCATCTCAGAAATTTCACTGCATGCTTTTTTGCATCCTCGAGGATTTTCTCTCCTGGAAAGATCAACTCGGAGGCCCTATAGAGGTTGAACATTCCGGTGACCGCCTCCGTCGACTGCCCCATGAAGGTTGAGAACTCATTCCCACGCTTAAATTGTTTAAACACGTCTGACAAAACCCGATGCAGCATCAACACAATTATTTCCACCGAGTATTGAATCAAGAAAATTGAAATAGAAAAGGAAAGAAACCAAGAAGGAGCTGTCTAAGTACCAGCAGACACTTCATGGCCATGAAGTCTCAAGAGCCTGAATCCCATGGCAGTGTCATCAATGTCACTGATTCTTGAATTCCTTGCCCAGCAGATCCCCTTATCACTCCAATATCTGATACAATACAATATTTGTCAATGACAAATTGTCATACAGATTGAACGTGGTTTCACTCTCGCTATCTGAATTCACCATAATTAACTCAAGGATTCGACGCTTGAAACTTAGCTCCCAAGTTCGACCGAGCTTCGATTTAGGTTTTTTTTTTTTCTTCTTAAGATTAGACTTTGGAAGCCTAACAAAAAATTCAATGACTAAATTCAGCATTCGTTTCTTACCTTAAGCCATGTCTAGAATACTTAGCAGCTACTAATTTTCAATTTACAGTTCAACTACGTGAGAAGAAATTGATATAAATAATCTCTGAACTTTGGCCAAATGTGAAATTTGGTTTCTCAACTTTTGATTTATTCAATATAGTCCATAAACTTTAACACAATATGCAATATGATCCATAAACTTTTAATTTGTTCAATGTAATCCCCGAATTTTTTGTACATATTCAATCCAGTCCCTGAACTGTATAAAACTATTTAATAGTCATTCCATACAATTCAAGAATTAGATTGAATATGTACCAAAAGTTCATGAACTATATTGAATAAATCAAAAGTTCATGGACCACATTGAACAAATCAAAAGTTCATGAACCAAATTGCACATTGGGCCAAAGTTCAAAAACTATTTGTGTCATTATCCCACTACATGAATTGAGTCTCTTGTGTTTAAGTAGATTGAATTCTCAAACAATATATCAGACGAGATACAAGAAAATCCTATTTAGGTTTTTTTATTTTACCTGTAAACGTAGCTCATGCATTCTTTGATCTCATCCTTGAAGTACCTAGAGACTCCGAGTCGCTGCAAGCGATCAACGGCCCACAGATGTTCGAACAAGTCAACCGGATACACATTTGGAACTAAACAAAGTTTAGAACAAAAAAGAAAAGTCACTTTTTAAAGTGCATAACTCAATCATATCAGCAACTTGAAAGTGATAATCAAATGTTACGTTAGGGGGTGAAAACTCTTTTGCTTAAATTATCATAAGTAGATCACATGCATCAAGTGACATCTTTAATAATGATACATCTTAATATGTATAGACTTGAGCTTCTTTTTTTATTATTTTATTAATATATCATTTAACAACCTCATATGATCACCTCCTAACCAAGTGTCAACTATCCATAGCAATTAATAAGTGCCAAAGAAAAATGATGCTGGTAACACTTCTCAGTGGCAGAAGACCGCTTCTCCATTGTCGGAAAATTTGAATATCATACATCTTTATTTAACAATTTAAATATTTAAAATAGCTGACAATAATCTCACGAGATTTTTTGCATGATATCAAAGTATAAAATTCTAAGTTCAAATTTTTTCCCATGAAATTTTACATAGTACTAGATCTTAAGCTGTTAAATAAATGCATAATTAATATTAAAATTTTCTTGATATCTCTATAGAGGCAGCTAATCAAAGAAAATAATAGCAAGAAAATGGTAGCAATAGAAGGTTAACTCCTGATTGGAAAAAGCTGCTTACCTCCTCCATTGAATCTTTGGACAGCTCTGCTTAAATAATTCAAGCAATTAGCATCCTTGGTTTGCATGAGTGCAAATGCAGTGGAGGAGGGAGAGAACAACAACGACCCATCTGCGCTCTGCAATTTCAGAAGCTTTTCCCAATTTAAGCCCTCCATTCCCTCCAAGCTATGGAGTAGAGTTGTGGGCACTTGGTGCATGATGTCCTTTGGTATCCTTTTTTTTTGGGTATCACACAAAAACACAACACAATCATTGCCCCCAACATGTTACTAAAGCTAAATCAAAATGGGCCATTTCGCTTTGAGGGAAATAGTGATTATTTTATTAGATGAGGCGTCCTCACTTTTTCATACATTATCTACCATGGTAAAGTGTGAGAAAAGCTAGAGACAACTATCATTAGCAAAGGCTTTGAGCTCCATATATGTTTTTGTATTAAATTCCTTACTTGTTGAGCTTCAAATTCCTCTTCGCATATATCTCTCGCAGGACAGGACAGTCGTCGCATATCTCGATCTCTAATTTCCGAGCCATCTCGATCAGGGAAGGAAAAGCAACCTCAAACCCGATGGGCATGTGCTCAGAGTTCTCCTCTCCTAGTTTAGATATGTTATCTTTGAAGAATGACACTCCTGTTAAAATTTAAAATCACCCAAAAAATGAATTTTAATTATTTCTGTCAATTCAAGATGTGAAAGAATTGCCAAGAACAAAATGAGGTTAGGCATGCCTTTTTCGCATTTGTCAGGATGAATCTTCCAGTACTTCAGAGCCACGACGCAAGCCAAGGTGTTGATGATTCGATCATGAGGGGAGAAGATGAGATCGTCGCCCCAAGAACCGTCGGGAAGCTGGTTGTCCACGATCCACCGTAGAGCTTCCGGGAACTGAGGTTTACCGCTCCCGCCGACGTCCTCTACAAGAGCTACCCAAGCCGTATCATAGGCCGATATACTTATTTCTCCATCACTCATGGACCACAACATCAACTTGGCCGCTTCGACACGTTCCTCGATCTCACTCGATGGATAATCAACCTTTGTGAAGACAGAGCATGTGAAATATATCACGAGATTAGATGACATGATATCTGAATATTCGATCGCGCTAAAATTCATCTTAAAAAGTTAAGAAAAAGATGATTTCTGAATGGACGTCCGACATCACGTCAACATGTCACTCAATGTATATACACGTGAGAACTTGGGGAATCGCAATTATTTCCTCCCGAAATTTTACATCAGATTTGACCGGCCAAGTGTGCTGTCGAGCCGAAGGCTTTCTGGAGCTGTGGACAATGGCGAGAGAAACAATGAAACAAGGAGGCATTACCTTAACACCTTTGACTCCTAAGTCATCTTCCACGATGTCTCGCCACTCGATAATGGGCAGGCCATTTTGAAGCGCGTCATACTCTGCGCACGACAGTCCTACGTCAAGCCTCCGGAAAAACGCCCCCACAAACTCCACGCTTTACATTACGACACACTGACATTATCAAATCTAGGTTAAGGGGTATAATCTTAGGTCAGGCACGAGTGATGTGGTACCTTCGGTGAGAGGTTTGGATATGGCGCTACATCTGGGGCGAATATCGGAGCGAAGACGACGTTTGTCGGTATCCCCGGAAGGCCAAACACCTGCAATGGTTTTGTAGCTCTGGATGGATTAGTGTCGTTTTAGTGGTGATGTGTGGTCCATTTGTTCCTCGTTCGTTTGTACTTATATACAACTTCTGTACAAACCAAACGCCAGCGTTCAAAACGATGGACAAGGGTTGGGAGGCAATGACCGTTTTCGACAGCGACAGACTTATGTGTTCCGAAGAAAATATTATAAAAGTTTCATCCTTTTTTTTTTACTTCATCTAGAGGAACAAACTAAAAGTAAAAAAAAAGTGTACAGTTGATGGGGAGAGAAAAGAAGCATGGAGGGAATTTGACATGGAGTTAAAAAAAGAAAAGAAAAGTTGATGGCATGTGTAAAAAGTAGGGAGGAGAACCCAAGACGAAGGGGGCACTGGCAGCCTGAAAGTGTTACCGAACCTCACTCTGAGTGTTCCCGCATGATCTCTAACCTCTTACATATAAACTCACAAATGCATCTCTCTCTCTCTCTCTCTCTCTCTCTCTCTCTCTCTCTCTCTCTCTCTCTCTCTCTCTCTCTCTCTCAACAAGAGTTGTAAGACAGCGAATTAATGTAAGATGAAAGGAGGAGAGTTGATGGACAGAGATGCCTACTCCTTTACAGAAGGGAAAGTGAAAAACCAATGTTGATCAGCAAAAGGATCGCCTCAACGGAAGCATGCATGGCTCCACACATTGACAACTTCACACAAGTTACCTCCTCGTGCGCTAGACGAAGACAAGAAGAAGAAGAAGAAGAAGAAGAAGAAGCCAACTTACCGGGAAGATGGGAAAGCTTGGCAGGGAATACCGACTCCGGGCGAGATTGGAGGGTGAGCGGCATGTCGCAGGAGCGGAGAGAGGGAGGAAGCGATGGGAGGACATGCTCGTGGGATGTATGTGGCGTTGGGAGTTGGAGTTGGTGTTGTTGTGTGCGTTGTTGCCGAGCGCTGCTGTTGTTGTTTCAGGGGAGAAAGGGCCAAGGGAGGGGTTTAAATGTTGGGGAGCGACGGAAGAGGACAGAAACGGTTTAATCAAAGATTCCCTCTACTTGCCTAAGTAGCATCCTATTCTCCTCCTCAAGGGTCACTCCTTAGAAATTACGGCCGACCTGACCCGATTTTCAACCCCTATATGATTAAATCCACCTGGTTCTTACTAAAAAGTCACGAGATTGCCACCAATCATTCGATTGCAATTTAAAGTGGTGGCCCCGGGATTTACTTTTCCTCGCTATTGGCGAGATATTTTTTACCTAGAGAATGTAAAACATTATGGGAATATCTAGGAATACACAAAAAAAAAACAATTATTTAACACAAATAAAAGCAAAATACGTGAAATGCTTAGTTATGGCAACCGTATTCTAAATAGAAATAGAAAATATAGAAAAAAGAAGGAATGGGGCCATCACTTTGCAATTCAATGATTGAGGGTTATTTTGTTTTCTCAGTGTAATTGGGGTAGATTTAGTCATGTGAAGAGTGGAAATAGCACCGCCTTGAAATTATTATTACTATAAATTATTTGCATCATTTCTTTTGCAAGGATTTGTTTTGTTTTTGGCTTTTATTTTGTACACTAGGGGCCGTGAAAAAGGTAATCACAAAGGCAGAATTCGGAAAACGACGAGTCTAGCGAATCAAGTTTCGTTTGCACGAGTGGGTTGATCGAAATCCTTCCTTTTTCAATTCTACAGCTGTCCACAAAAACAGTTCTTTTTTCTGCAAACTGCGTCGTTTAAGCGAACTAGAAAAGACGATTCGATAAGGGGAAGCAAGCCAATTGCGCAGTCTTTTTCCAGCTCATTTTACGCTAGCCAAATTTTGTCGATATGGATCCAGACAATGTTCTGATTCAAGAAGATCTGATTATCCAAATTAATGGTGATGAAAGTGACTAGCATAAACTATATATTATACAAGCTGAGTAGTACCAAAAATTGATCTCAGAAATTTAAGGTAGAGAGCCTTGCACATCCCTCCGGAAGTCCAAAGGAGGCCACGAAAAGCCCACTGGGCATGATGCCTCGCGGCCCCTAAATTCCGGCTCGTTCTTTTGTCGCTGGGCACGACATGACAGCCGATGAGCACTCCATTGGGTAATAACCGAGCCTCTGCCGGCCGCAGGGAACTGAACAGTGACCAGAATGCTGAAACTCGTAGCCATTCAGGAACGATAGCTTTGAATGGGATTGTCTTAGATCATGGAACGAGAACAACATATCTAATGGTTGAATTTAGCAACACGAATCGATTTGAAGTTGATGATGTCAATGAATCTCTCGAAACATGAGATGACATGTTCTGTGTTTTGTATTTTCCGTTCTAAAGAATGCTCTTGCCCCCTCAACTAGAGCAGGAGCGGCTCAATGACTGTGACCGAAACTATAAACTATATTGCAAGAATAAAATCATTAGTTTCTCTAATCTGCTATTCTTCAGTTAAGCATAATTAATTTTCAAAGCTTGATCAGTTTTTCTGATTTGACTTCTCTATGATTTGGGTTGAGTCCATTTCCACTTGATTACGACCAATTAAATCGGATTATTATATAGTACAATCGTTCTGTGCAACTTATGTGATACATGAGCTACCTTCATAATTATAGCTTGAAAGTCTAATCAACTATTCAAATCGTGATGGATGTGAATTGTATATAAAAAAGTGGGAAAATTCTAAATAAGAGCTCCAAGTACTCTCATTTTTCTCAAATAAGGTTTAAAGTGAACTTTATTCAAATAAGAGTCTGAAGTAAACATTATTCAAAATGAATATGATTGTAGCCAAAACCCTATTAAGATCATTCATAAGTATGCACTCCATTGAATCACTTAGATCACGGAATGAGAATGACATATCCAGTGGTTGAATTTAACGATACGAATCGATTTAAAGTTGATGATTTCAATGAATCTCTTGAAACATGAGACAAGGATCTTCGTGTGTTTTGCATTTTACCTTCTGAAGAATCCTCTTGCTCCCTTGGCTTGAGGAGGGGCCGTTTAATGACTCTGACCATGAGACCATAAACTATATCGAATGAGGAGAAAGCAACGGCTGAGCTAGCATAAAATCATTAGTTTCTCTAATCAGCTATGCTTAAATTAAACATAATTAATTTTCAAAGTTTAATAAGTTTTTTTTACTTTGACTCTTCTATGATTTGGGTTGAGTCTGTTTCCACTTGATTACGACTAATTAATCTAGATTATTATATGGTACAATCGGTCGGTGCAACTTATGTGATGCACAAGCTACCTTCATAGTTATAGCTCGAAAGTTTGATAAGCTATTCAAATCAATGGTGATGAATGTGAATTGTGTATAAAAAAGTTACTGATGATGTGTATATGAAGCTAAGAAATATATTGAGTCCTATCGTTCAAGCCAAATGAAAGACTACGAACAATTGAGCTGCAACATTTTTTTATTGGATGTAATATTTAGGAATTAATAGAAAAGGTAAAGTGAATATCCTACCTATGGATAATATGTACCATGGACTTTCAATTAGTGTTTTATGATGCAATAATGTACACAACGACAAAATTTATTTTATTTACATTGTGAAGTACAAATCAGTCTCCCTTTCCCCATGGTCAATGTACATTAGGCGTCGAGATTTCCAGCTCACGAATGAAAAGTCATACGTTCAAATTTCATTAATTATGTATAAACTATTTTGATGAATGTCTTTTCAGTTCCTTTATTTTTGTTTTGTTGTGTTGACACCCGATTTTTTGGGTCTATTTTGTTTTAAATGCCCATTTACCTTGTATCTATAAATACTTATTAATTTCTAGAAAAGATTAAAAAAAATAATAAAAAAAAAAATCGAAAAATTGTAGAAAAAAAAAAATCAGGCTAGGTCGGCATAATCCGGCTCACTCCTTTTTCACAAAGTTTTGGCCTTAATACAATCTCTCCCTGGGCCTATTCCCTTTTATTTCATTTTGGCCCACTTCTCTTTATTGCTTACCCGGGCCCATCTTTGTTATTTTTCTTTCGGCCCGTCTCCTTTCTCTCTTCTCTCCCCATTCACACGGACAAAAAACACAGCAGGTGGCAGCAGAGAGGGAGGCAGAGCAGGTCGCAGCAGAGAGGAAAGCAGCAGCAGCAAGTCATCAGAAGAGCAGCAGCAAGTCAGGGCACGCGAGGAAAAAAAAGAGAAAAGGAGAGACGGGGAGACGGAGAGAGAAGCGGAGCAAGAGAGAGCGGAGTGGGTTCAGAAAAAAACAGATCTGGGAGGACTCCAGGGGGAGTTCGAGGGCGAGACGGACTGAGAAGGAGAAACCGGGGAGGAAACAAGTGAAAAAAAAAAAAAAAAAAAGCTAAAAAGAGAGAGCTTGAACGGGTGTGAGCAGAAAAACGGAGGGGCGAGAGTCGAGAGAGAAACTGAGAGAGAGGAGGGAGAGATAGACTGAGACAGAGGGGAGGCTCGAGTGGAACAAGGAAGGAGCTCCCGCAGCCACCGCGCCTCGACCGTGGCCGACGAGCCGCCGACGCGTTCTCTTCCTCTTCGCCAAAGCTCCCAGATCCGAGAGAGAAGAATCCGGAGAGGAAGCTCGAGTGGGGAGACCAGAGTCCGAGCAAGGCAGCAACTGAGAGAGAGCGAGAGAACTTCAGCTGACGCCTCGGCCGCGCGCAAGCTCCGCCCGACAGCCCTTCAGTTGGCGCCCTCAAATTGTACCCGGTAGGCCCTTCTTTGTGTTCTGCTTTTACCTTGTTCGCATACACCGGGCCGGAGTTCGCGGCCATCCGGCTCACACGAACTCCGGCCCCGCCGGTTCCCTGTTGAGTTGGTCCGTGTTCTGGCTTGCTTTGTCGAGAGTCTCCGCCCGAGTTCGAGTACCTAATGCACTGAGAATCACTCTTTTCCGTAGCACACATTAGTTGTTCGACAAAATGTCCCAAAGAGATCCGAAAAATCAGTTCTCATTTCAACTTGGGATCGATCCGTGTTTGCGTCCATGGCTGCCAAGTCATGCTTGCTGTTTGTATGGTTATTGTTTCTCGGCGTGGTCTTTGCGAAATAATCGTGCGTCGTTGAGAGAGCGAGTGTTTTCTTTGTTCGGTGAACGGATTATCGGTCGCCGGAATAGGTGGCCGGATTTAGTCGACGCCGGTCGGAGTGAGTGACTAACGCGTGGGAGCAGTTCAGCAGTTGCAGGAAGAAGTATGGCTCGGTAAAAAATAAAAATAAAAAAGGAAAGAAAGAAGAAGTTGCAGAAGAGAAGGTGAGGGACGTCGGGCGTGCATGGGGAGGCATGCGGGCGTGGAGAAGAAGACGACCAAAGAAATGAATAAAAAATTTAAAGAAAAAGATTAAAGAAAAACAAAAAAAAAAAAAAAAAAAAGGCCAAAAATATGATGGGGCCAATGAGATGGGCTTCGCCGCAGGCCCGCTTCGGTTGAGTCGAATTTGTCACGGGCCGGGTTTTTTTGATTGGGCTGAAAATAGAAATAGAAATGGGTTGTTTTAATTTCTGTTTTTGTTAATTAATGGGCCATTTAAAAAATTACCGGGCCGTTCGTTCGGCCAGCCCGGTTTCTTTAGTCCAGCCCGGACCGATAGGGTCCGGGTCGGTTTAGTAGGGCCGGGTTTCCCAACCCGGTCCGAATTACCCTTTTTAATGAATAAAAAATCGAATATTTTCAAAATTCCAAAAAAATTAAAAAAGGATTAGAAAATTCCAAAAAACTGTAATAAATGCTTTTTCTTAAATTCTCAGAAAAGCCAAAAAATACAAAAAAAATTTGAAAAGTTTGTTTTCTTTAATTTCAGAAAAATTCGAAAATATAAAAAATATTAAAAAATTCGAAAATTCAGAAAATGCATGGAAAAATTCAGGAATCTGGAAATTTCGAAAACAAATATTTTTATTTTATTTTATTTTCGAAAAATATTAAAATAAAAAAATTCCAAAAAAAATTAGAAAATTTCAGAAAATTCCAAAAAAAAAAAAAAAACATTAATAAATGCTTTTTCTTAAATTCTCAGAAAAGTCAAAAAAAATTAAAAATCTTGAAACTTGTTTTGTTTAATTTTGGAAAATATTTTTAAAATATTAAAAATTCAAAAAAATTCAAAAAATATAAAAAATCAGAAAAATCAGGAAAACCAAAAAATTGCAAAAAAAAATTAGGAAACCCTAAAAAAGAAGAAAACATCCAAAATTGAATAAGCCTTTAGGGCTCTACAATAGGATTTTTGAATGTGTTCTTAAATGTCTTTAGTTAGCGAGAATTAAGTTAGGTAGAAAGGGCGTTAGTCGCATGTGACTAACGTAATCAATCCCGACCCTAGATTCTCAGTTGCGTAAAAGTGAGACACGCTCCCATGTCTCGCTCGGTTTTAGTCGATCTCGATAGGTAGTGGCGGCTCCTTGTTTGCGGTTTTTATGAATATCCCAACGTCGTCGCGGGGTATATGAGGAGGAGCACCGAGTTAGTGAGCGTCGGCCCGAAATTGACAATATCCCTAAACTTATTATATTATTCTATTATTTTCAGAAATTTTAGGTCGCGACTTGTTGTTTTTAATTCAATAAATTTGGCGGACCGGCAAACCCCACCAGGTGGGATTCACGATTTTCTTAGGAAATCGGACAAAGAACTTGTTCGGTTTCCTTGAGGAAATATGTGGTGGAGGCAGCACCGGACACATTTGCACTTGATTAAAAATTAAACATTACCATATTGTAAATTACAAAGAAATTTTCAAATCGTTTCGCTTTCTAGTTTTGGACGAACAAAATATTGTAAATTAAAAAATTTCACTCTGGGATCCTTTGAACTTGAATATGATTAGATGTAGTAAACACTTGTACAATGTCATAAATTTAAAAATCCATAGCGTATGGTGTTCTATGTTTGAGTACAACGATTCATAATATAGCAATGTCAAAACGGTAGACATCCAACCTTCATTAAATAAAGAAATGCAGATAGTTAAGAAATTAACTATATATGCTTATGGGAGAAACCCCACTTAGTGTTTCGTAACTACAAGTACTGGGCCGATAAATTGGTTACAAGACACTATGCGAAGTACAAGTCAACCTAGTAGGAATCTTTCGAGTTCCACCATCTCACCCCAAGCGTAGGATATTACTATATTTGTTTACCCAGCGGTAGCCACTTATGAAGAAAAAACAAGGAGTCTATCTTCTCTCTCCCCCTTCCCAATGTCCACCAAGATGCTAGATGTAATTTTTGAGGCGTGGGAACTGCTTCTAATGACTCATAATATGACAATTTAAAAATAGTAGTACATCCAACCTTCATTAAATAAAGAAACACGGTAGTTAAGAAATTAATCATATTTTTTTTGGAGAAACCCCCCTAGTTTCTTTCTTTTTATTTTTTATTTTTTATGCTGAGTTCATGTATCGAGTAGAATCCTGCTAATATAAGTTGTCTTTTCTTTCTCTTGATATCCTGTACTTCATTATTTTGGGCCAACTATGCTTCTTCTTTTAGACTCTGCCACTTTGAAAGTCCTATCAAGTGAAATATTTTAGCAACCAACTTCAACTAGAGCATTAAATTTAAAACATAATTTCCCTGCAAAACTGGAGGCACTTTGGTCGACCGGTTATGAGGGAAAAACTAGAGGTGATATGTGGATAGGAACGGGCATAAGAATTCCTAATGTTGATGTAGATTGTTCCTAGAGTAAGGATGATTGAGGCCTATCCTGGAACTGTTTGATAACATGTTCTATTGGTGGCTTTTGATTACTTGAAATGAACTTATCCCACCATTTGGTTTTGAATGGTTGGATTAGCAAAGGCTTTTGCGTTTGAAGATCTGTTCTGCAGTCATAATCCTAGGATGATATCCAGGAGATTTAAGGGTTCGTGGAAAAATGAAGGAGATCCACTCGAAAATGACGAACTCAAGTTGCAAAAGATTGCTGTATTTGATGGGGATGCCGATCCTAATTGTCACAGAGAAGGGTCACTAAGATCAATATTTGTGAATCATCATTAGGTCTGCAGATTGCCAAAGTTGCAGAAGTTCCGTAGACAAGACCTAAGCCAGAGCCTACCGTTCTGCAATTCAGCTTTAGCTTGCTTTCCCAAAGCCCTCTTGTTGAAAAAGAAAGCCTAAATGCCGGAAGGTGCCACGCAGCAAAACCCTCACGTCAATCTTCTCGAACAGCCAAAGTCTCTGAACCTGTTTCAGTTTCAGTTAGAATAATATCTTGAAGGTGCTGTGCACTCGTCCGATGCGCTGAACCTCGGTACGCGTGTTCAGAGCACCCAAGGAATCCCCCATCTTTGACTGCCAGCTGCCAACGCACTCCTCGCTGCTTGGAAATGCCAATGTTTACCAGGAATCATAGGTCCACATAGATAAAGCTTATTTGGGTTCCGAGTTCCATCCAAAAGAAAATAAAAATGAGATACAATATGCATTCTTATTTCTCTGAAAATTTCGTGATAAATTTTTTTTTTATGAAACTCATTTTCAAAGGAAATTATTAGTTTCCATTTGTTTGATAGTCTAAGAAAAGTAGTTTTTATTTGATTAGAAGGAGAAGTCATCTTTCCTTAATCTAAGCCTGCTATTTTCAAAATGGAAAATGTTTTTTTTTTGTAGGTTCATTAATTTTTTGCCCTCGAAACACTAGAAAGTTGGAAAACAATTTTTCTAGATATAGTTTTCGTCAAACAAAGGGAAAATTTCAAATAAAGATCCAAGGTGAGGGTATTTTCTCAAAAGATGGCCCAAAGTTGATAATGTCTCAAATAAGAGCCTGAAGTGAGCAACTTGGTTTCAAATAAGGACCTAATTTTTCAATCAACCAAATATTCACTAGCTAGTAAGCATGTGCATCTCACATGCCATTTTTTAAGTCATCTTTAGGGGCATTTTCGTCCAAAAGCTCTTTTTATTTTTCTTTCTTCTCCATTCATTTTCTTTGTTCTTCATTTGAGCCACTTTAGTTCATCTTCTTCTTTTTGGAACACAGACGACCCTTCATCAATGGCACAAACTTGGTAGCGATCAATAACGATGGCTAGAGGACATGAGCACACTGGCAACCCCAAAAACAAACCATAATCCTTGATTTTAGGGTGATTGAAAACTAGGCGGTAACAAGCCATCCGACGGCGGTAGTGACGATCGGCGACCGGCAATTATGGCCCAAGTAGCTTCCATGACGACAAAGCTGGCTATTCTCGGCTTTGTGCAGCTCAAATCGTGTCCTTGTGCTCGATTTTGACGGTGATTTTGTCGCAACATCTTGGCGAAATCTAATGAGCACAACTCGTTGATGAGTATATTACTTATGTGTGATGATTTTGGGTGATTTCCGGCTTAGGTGCGTGAATTGTGAGATCTTGATTTGGTATTTGATGTTTGGGACTTGGTGGGATTGAGACGACAATGGCCACGACGTGGAGTCTTGATGTTTGCTTTGATTCATGGTCACGGTGGTCTGAACTACGGCAAGTCAAGGATTAGGATGGCTTTGTTTTGGCGTGCGAATGGTGCAATTCAAGTATGTTTCGAGCGATTGAAGCCAGAGGACAGATTCTAGTGAATTAGTTGCCAATGAAACATCAACCATCGAGAAACTCTTTGCATCGTGAGCTCTGTATACTGCTGGGGTGAGTGCATGAAGAGAGAAACGGTTTTTAGAAGCATGGGGATGCAGCAGCGACAAGGCGGAGGATGGTGGTCAGCCGGCTGGATTGTGCTCGTTTAAATTTTCCTAAAGTTGTTGGATCGAACTCTAGATTAATAAATGGGATAATATGGAAGTGATTTAACTTTGTTAATGAAGAGGATTCATCTTAAATGAACAATCGCTAGTAGTCTCCTCCCACTGCTTAAGAGTTTATGGTTTCATTACACTTGTCAAAATAGGTGGATAACCCATTTATGACCCATTTAAAGAAAGCTTGACCCATTTATGACCTATTTAATATTTAAATGGATCATAAATGGATTATACACCCATTTTGACAGGTGTATTCATAATGTGTTTAAAAATTAAAAATACTAAAATACATGAGTTGTTAATGAACTTGAATAATTTTAAAATATTTAAAAAAGATTATAAGAATAAATTTTCCTAAGTTTAGTTAGATAGATAAATGTTTTAACAATATAGGTCGGGTCGGGTATGGGTTGGGTTGGGTATAGGTCAAAAATTTTATAATATGCTTAAATGGGTCATAAACGGGTTAATGGGTCAATTTGGGTCGAACCATTTATAACTCGACCCAAACCCAACCCAACCCACCTGTTTAACAGGTCTAGATTTCATGTTCTATTTCACTCCCCGATGAGGGTTCTTTTCACCTTTCCCTCACGATACTACTTTACTATGGGTCACCCAGGAGTATTTAGCCTTGCAAGGTAGTCCTTGCTGATTCACATGGAATTCCATGTGCCCCATGTTACTCGGGTGAGAGCGTAAGCTAGTGATGCTTTCAGCTACTAGACTCTCACCATCTAGGGTGTAGCATTCCACTGCTTCACCTAGCAGCACGACGCTTGTATTGCTCTCCCACAACCCTATTTTCACGATGTTGTTGTCAGCTTCGTTGCCAATACCCTTTATTTATAAAGCAAACCTTTGAAGAAAAAGATAAACATTGAAAGGAAAGAAAAAGAATGCAAAAGAAAAATAAAAAAGAGCTTTTTCGACAAAAATGCCCCTTAAGATAACTTAAAAAATAGCATGTGAGATGCATGTGCTCACCAGCCGATGAACATTTGGCCAACCAGAAAGCTAGTTCCTCATTTGAAACCAAATTAATCACTTCAGGTCCTTATTTGAAACATAATTCACTCTAGGTCCTTTTTTGAAAAAACACATTCACTTTGGACCCTTATTTGACATTTTCCCTCAAACAAATAGACCTTTAGTTCAACATGAATAAGTAGATATAACAACTCCATCCAAAGTAAGATCAAACTCAAACAAGGTAGCGGGAATAGATGTTAAAATCTAGGACATGAGACCCTCACTATAACTCCCAAGATATTGGCCCAAGCTGGAACTCAAGCTCATGGCGAAATTTCACTATGCTCGATTTGATGCCAAGCCTTAACCAATCCAATAATTTGGTAGAAAAGTAATTAAGGGAAAAAATCAATAATCTCGGCCTACTTCATTTATTTTTATTTTTTGGAGATAAGTGTATTTAAAGTTCTAAAAATTATTACAAAATTATAATTAAATCCTAAAATTATTAAAAGGTGCAACTAAATCCTAAAATTTATCATGAAATTGCAATTGAATCCTAAAGTTTCAAAAAGTGTAAATAAGTCCTCAAATTTGTCAAATTAATTCAATAAAGTCCTTCTGTTGATTGTACTTTTGAAAGTTTTTAAACTTGATACATTTTTGTGATAAGTTTTTGGACTTAATTGTACTTTTGAAATGTTAGGATTTAATTGGCACTTTCATGACAAGTTTTAAACTTTAATTGCACTCATCCTTATTTTCGTTTTTTTTTTCACCCTCTTTAAACATGTTTATTGAGAGCCAAGCTCTTCACTAGACCACCCTCTTCTGAGCAAACAAAGAAGGGCGAAACCGCATGGAGATTCCAGTTGCATCGGCTCCATGCGCGATGTTCAGTGCATCTGCCACTCGAAATGCGCAGGCGAATATCAGAACCAAAAAATTAAGTAAAGAGGTCGTTTTTAGCTACAAGACAGGGAGATCTTCTGCACGCGTGATTAACTAATTTGCGCGATCGATCATCGCAAGATCGATAGGAACTCGTAGGGTTTGGCCTTGTCCAATCCATGGATGGACCACCCCCATTTCGTTGACCACTGCCGGATTTAACTACAGTCGTCAATTAGCTTTGTCGAACCCCCTCCCAAAAATGGTCCGATAACTTCGGAGAGCGAGTCGCATCGGGGCACTCAAATCATCGGCGAATGAGATCGCTTGTGTAAAGTCTTCCTTTCCTCACGCCGGCGGCACATTGCTCTAGTTTCTCTTTCCTTATTAAATTAGCACCTAACGAACTGGATAATCCAGTAGAAAAGCAATTTAGGGAAACTGCCAACGTACTCCCCTCTGATTGGAAATGCCGACGTTAACCAGGAATTGTATGTCCAAATCAATAATGCTTGCTTGGGGTCCGAGTTCTATTCAAAAGAAAACGACAAATGAGATACAATTTGTGTTTGTTTCTCCCAAAAATTTCTTTCTTGAAGCTCATTTTAAGGACAATGATTAGTGTTCATTCGTTTTTTGATAGTTTATGAAAAGTTATTTCCATTTGACTAGAAGAGGAAGTCGTTTTCCCTCAATATAAGCGGCTTGTTTTCCGGTCCATTGAAACTGTTTTTCATAGAATGATTAATTTTTCGCCATCGAGACACCAAAAAGTTGGAAAATATTTTTCTGGGAAATAGTTTTCGTCGAACAAACAGACTCATAGTTCTAACAAATAAATAGACATAATAATAACTCCATCCAAAGTAAGATCAAACTCAAACAAAGTAGCAGGAAGAGACGTTAAAATCTAGGACATGAGATCCTTAAGAGATCGACCCTAGCTAGAACTCAAGCTCATGGTGAAATTTCGTTAGGCTCGATTCCATGTTGAACTTTAACAAACTCGATAATTTGGTACAAAAGCAATTAAGGGAAAAAAATCAATAATTCTTGGCCCACTTCTTTTATTTTTATATATTGGAGATAAAGGGTATAGGAAGTTCTAATACTTATTATAGAAGTGCAATTAAGTCATAAAAATTTTATAAAAAAATCAATGAAGTCTTAAAATTTGTTATGAAAATGCAATTGAATCCTACATATTTTAAGTGCAGATAAATTCTAATAATCCAATCAAGTCATTATGTAGATTGCGCTTTTTCAAAAAGTTTTAAGATTTGGGACTTTGTCGTATTTTTTTAAAGTTTTAACACTCAGACTGTACATTCATGACAAGTTTTAAAACTTTCAATGCACCCATCCCTATATATATATATTGTTTTTTACCTTGGTTGGACATGTTTATTGAGAGCTAAGCTCTTCACTAAATCACCCTCTTCTGAGCAAACAGGGAAGGACAAAACCGCATGGAGATTCCAATTGCACCGGGCGAGCGGAGGAGCATCAGGCTACCATGCGCGATGCTCGTTGCATCTGGCACTCGAAATGCGCAGACGAATATCAGAACTATAAAATTAAGTAAAGAGATCGTGTTTAGCTACAGGACAGGCAGATCTTTTGCACGCGTGATTAACTAATTCGTGCAATCGATCATCGCAAGATCGATTGGAATTCGTGGGGTTTCCCCTTGGCCTAACCATGGATAGACCGCCCCATTTCGTTGACCACTGCCGGATTAAACTACAATCGCCAAATCATATCGCTGAACTCTGTCTTCAATTGACTTTATCCCCCTCCACCCTTCCATAATTGGGGAGAGAGCGAGTCCCATCGGGGCTCTCAAATCATCGGTGAATGAGATCACTTGTGTAAAGTTATCCTTTCCTCGCACTGACAGCATATGCTCTAATTCTTCTTTCCTTATTAACTCAGCACCTAACCATCACGTGAATGATGCAACAGGTTACGCGTGAATGGCAACGGGATGATTAATCTACTGGCCAATGATATAGGTCGGACAACCAGCATAATGTGTTGAATCTTCAAGATGATGGAGGAAAGCTGCTAGATCGAGTAAGGAGCATCACGAATGGAATCCGGCATTGTTAAATCTGATTAAGAGACGCTCATAAGCCAACAAAAGTAAACGAGGGAAAGAGCGACATCAGCAAAGCTCCGGTTGTTTTGTTCCTACACGGAATCCCGGCAACCTCCGCCACCTTTGATGCTTCGTCGGGGTCCTTTTTGTTTAATCTGTTTTGCTTTCGTGGGTGGTTGGTCTCGTTTCTGTGATGAAGTAGAGACAAAATGGAGTGATGCTTATGGAAATCGAGGAATATTTAGATGCTCTCAAAGCATCATATGTACTCTCTAAGGTATCTCTACAGACTGTCTTATTGAACCATTGTTTCTGAAGGCAATAAGGAGTTTAACAATGAATAATTATTGGTGATTGGTCTCACTAACTCTAAACGCACAGAGTCTGCCATTCATTGCATCAAAATATCCGGCACGAAAAGTTAAGCTAATGATCGGAAATAGACCACGTATATATAAACAATATATAATTCCCAGTAAACAAGTGATGTAGCATACTTTAGTGCCCCTTCTCACATGAAAGATAGATTAGAAACGACATGTAAAATTTGATGAATAAGGACCACACATGTAAAATGAACTGCATAGAACCTAGATCAAATTTGATGTTAGAATGTCCAACTTAAAGGCCCTAAGTTAATAAGTGAAAAGAAATTACATATTTCTAAAGAGGACATAAATTTCATAGCCAATATGAGACACTTTTTTATACATTCATTTAGTGTCTATGGAACTCAACTAAGGAGCAATTGTCGCATGCATTGGCTTAGACTTGCCGGAAGTACACGACAGCTCTTGGCGAAGTCAGTCTACATCATTCACAGTTCACATTTTCATATTAGGATTATGTTTTCCAGTAATTAAACTAGGACATCTCAACCGTCAGGAGTGTGTTAGGTCCTAAAAGTTAGGTAATGTTGACAGCGTGCAAAAATCCTATACCTTCATTTAAAAAATGACCATCAAAAGCCTAAGATATGTATCTTCATTCAAGAACTCAATGCGTATTTGACAATTTCTCATTGCACTACATCCCGACGTGAGATTTCTTTTTAACGACACGCCATCACACATGCACCTCACCAAATGTTCCTACTCACGTGTGAGCCGCCCTAAGCTACGCCTGCTCTCCCTTAAGACCGACATCCTTATTCGCTGTAATTATCTTAAATCAAAAGGCATACCAAAGGCGGCAACTTCTTCGCCTCCGGCATCTATGGCACAATTCATTTTTGTCGCATCGGCTTCCAAAAGTGACAAATTGAGTTTATTGCCTCCGGTCGCCCTCGGCAATAAAATAAAAGAATCCCAAGGCGACAACAAACAGTTTATCATAAATATTTCGCATCACTTTACCCGCGCCAATAAGTATGTGAGAATTTGTAAAATCATTATTATTTGTTCTAAAAATTAAAACTGTTAAATGAATGGCTGGTTTAATATTTCAAATATTGTGACGAAAGTTCTCTACCCTCGGTTCTTGACAATTACTACTAGGCTGAATGAACCGTTCCAATCACAGTCAGAACGAATCGAACGTGCATGGCTCGTTTGATTCTCAGCTCAGAAACTGGTTCAGCAGATTGCGACTAACGTTCACGAGAGATCTTGGCATCTTCCTTCCTTCCTTCTTTAATTTTTTTTTTCTCGTTTTCATTTATCGATACCCTTATTGGAGGAACATGCGTATTCAGGTGAGGTTTCGACAGTCGGGCATGTAAATCGCGACAATGCTAATAAACAAAAAAAGGGGTTTGTTCGAGGTCGGTGCAATCTGCAATAACATCGAGTGGCATGATACAAAGCTGTCCTTTTCCCAAGTGAATTCTCTATTTTCACAAGTGGACTCCTGTGATTTTCTTGCTAACGTCGTCGTTCCACGGCTCAACCGGATCATTGCTCGGCGAGATGACGCCAATATGGTAAAGCCCAGATGAGTCGCCGGCGCCGATCGCGCTTTTACTTGATAAAAGACAAAAAGGGATAGTAGTCATTTTGATTTTTCTTTTATTGGCTACTGTATCTTTGCCCGAGTTGCCAAACGCGAGTGGGCCTCGGGAAATAGAGGAGCGGCGTCCATGTTCGAAGAAAGGCAATCATGTGATGCTTGTATCGCATTATGTGCGAAATCATGATCGAGTCTTATCGTTTTCCAGGCACGAGCATCTATCTGTCATTCACTTCGCGATGGTCGACAGCATTTGCACGGTTCAATGATCTCGGGTCGATTCATTGCCCGACACGAGCGTCGCATGAGACACTTTTGTCCCGAGCCTAATGCCTCCGGCTGTCTTTCACCGACTCCCAAGCGGACATAGAACTTGCGTTTTGGAAGATAATTATGACAGTAAAAT
This sequence comes from Angophora floribunda, assembly GCA_014182895.1. Taxonomy (NCBI): domain Eukaryota; kingdom Viridiplantae; phylum Streptophyta; class Magnoliopsida; order Myrtales; family Myrtaceae; genus Angophora; species Angophora floribunda. Next base: position 10,228,065 of record CM024712.1, on the reverse strand, counting down.
CACAAGGAAGGAAAAAAGAAAACCTTACTATCCTCAACTTCTCCAACTAATCAAAATTCACATTCGAAGATGACATTTCAGAAGAGAACCTTCTTTCCCGGCTCCAAGCAAGCCCACCATGTATCCCTTCTGTCCACATTAGGAGATGTCTCGTAAGGCCTCAGCCGACCTTCGTTCTTTCCCACCTAGACCCACCAAAGCCCAATAGGGTTGCAATTGGGTTTTGGAGTTCTGGTTTGGGATCTTGTATAAAAGGAGTAACAGTAAGGATCAGAATCTTTTGCCGGACGAGCAAGTACTGCATTTTCTTTTGTTCAATCGACTATCTCAACTTTACAGATTGATCTCAATGAGGCACCTCTGTCAAGTTCGTAGACTGAACGTCCCGATGTGGTGGCAACAGCGTTAATTAGCCATTTGATGTGCTAGTACGGATGCTTACGTGGAAAGTTTTTATTTAAGTTGGCCAAAAAATATTCAGCATCGGTCCTCTCCATCGGGAAGATAATATAATATAAATTGAAGTGATGCTTCTGTAAATTGAGAAATGTGTAGATGCTCCCAGAGCAACATATGTACCCAGGTTTGCACGCATACCATTCATGTCAATGGAACTGACATAATAAAAAAGACAATTTTTTTGGGTTTAACAGTGTTATGCCTGGTGTTAAGCTCCTCGATGATTTTGAAGTGATTAAAAAAATGGTAAAGATTACAAAAACTCAGATTTGTACATCTATGATAAATTTATCTAATATTAATTTTTTGACAACAAAAAACTCTAAATCCATACACATTTTATAAATTTACCATAAACAAATTTTTTGACTATAAAAAACCCCCCCAACTGATGTATTTTATGACAAAAATACCATCCATTATTTTCTATTAAATTAAATTAATATCATGAAAAATCATAAACTAGTTCACTCATAACAAACGGAAGGTAAAACCCTAAGTTAGTACACTCGTCATCTGTCACATATTATCCAACTCAATAATTTAACAGTAAAATTTAATGGAAACGAATGAAAGATAAATTTATCATAAATGTACTAATTTTGAGTTTTTGTAGTCAAAAAATTAATTTGAGATAAATTTATCACAAAATACTAATTTGAGATTTTTTTGGTGATATTAAATTGTAATAAGATTACGTAGATTTAGCATATGACTACAATGGGCAAGTTTTTTTTTAATAGTAGGGAGTAGTTGAGGGGCAATGGTCACCTGTGTTGGCTTAGACTAGCCGAGAGTACTCGATATCTCTTGGCCAGGTTAGCCTACATTATTTACCATACTTTTTCATATTATAATTGATACATCTATGGGATTTTGTATATCTCTCTTAACTAATTGTGATTTATTATAATTGATATTTTACTACTTTAAATAGTTATCATGTAAAATTCATAAATAGGCTCATGTACTTCTAATTTAAGAATGTACATAATTTTTACAATTTTCTCTTTGCCTTTGCTATTCTCAACTTGGTTTTAGAGATATTGCTATTCTTTTCGTGTATGTGTGTCCACCTCCTATCAGTTAGACTCCACATGCAGCTCCTAATCTAACTTGCACTTGATATGGATAAATTGTTATCCCATGTCACTTGATGATGAGTTTTACACGCTCTTTATATTAATAAAGTTTCTCTTTACCTATTAATTTAAGCTTTTGGGTTGCACTTTCTTAACATTCTAAATGACAATCTCATTGAGAAAGTTTATCTGTTGCCTCTTCCTGGAAAAGTCACCTTCTAAAGTTCATAACCCAGTGATATCAGCAACTTGACGGCAGTTAATTGAAAATATTTGATTACCTCCTCCATGGAATCTTTTGACAGTACTGCTTAAATAATTCAAGCAATTCGCATCCTTGGTTTGCAGGAATGCAAATGCAGTGGCGGAGGGAGAGAACAAGAATGACCCATCTGCGTTCTTCAATTTTAGAAGCTTTTCCCACTTCAATTCCTTCAGTCCTTCCAAGCTGAAGAGGAGACTTGTGGGCACTTGGTGCATTACGTCGCTCGGTATCCTTGTGTTTTTTTTTTTTTTTTTGGTCACGCCAAAACACAGTTTAATAATAACCCCCAACATTTATTAAAGCTAACCCCAAAATGGGTGATCTTGCTTTGAGAGGAATAAATTAACTTGAGACAATTATCGCCAGGAGAAGCTTTGAGCTCCATAATTTTTGCATTAAATTTCTTACTTGTTGAGCTTCGTGTTTCTGTTCGCGTGTATCTCTTGGAAGACCAAAGAGCCGTCACATATCTCAATTTCCAATTTCCGAGCAGTCTCGATAAGCGAAGGAAAAGTAACTTCGAACCCAATGGGCATCTGGTCGGGTTTATCCTCTGCGAGTTTAGATATGTGTCTTTAAAGAATGTCAATCCTGTTAAAATCACGAAAATGAAAGTTAATAATGTATCCCAAGATGAGAAAAGGAAATTTGTTTCTGTCGGTGCAAATTGTCAAAAATAACAAGCCAACCAATTTGACGAAAGATATCTACTTCTTCTTTTTTTCAAGAAAAGGGAAATTTCTCACAGCCCTATGGAAGTAACCATTTATGGATTTCAAATGCATAAACAGCGATGGAGATTTTCCTTATCCTTTTTGTCGTAAATGAAAAGTTCATGAAATGAAAGAAAAAAAAATACAAGAAGAAAAGAACTTCCAAGAACAAAAATATGGTTAGGCACACCTTTTTCGCATTTATCAGGATGGATCTTCCAGTACTTTAGAGCTACGACACAAGCCAATGTGTTGAGGATCCGATCATGGGCGACGAAGAAGAGGAGATCGTCACCCCAAGAACCGTCAGGATGCTGATTGTTTGCGATCCATTGAAGAGCTTCCGGGAACTGAGGGTTACCGCTCCCACCGATCGTCCTCTACAAGAGCAACCGAAGCCGTGTCGTAGGCCGAGGTGCTGATCTTTCCATCGCTCATCGACCGTAACATCGACTTGATTGCTTCGACTTGTTCCTTGATCTCACTTGACGGAGAAGCAACCTTCGCGAAGAGAGAAAGATCATATGGTACATATCATACAACACAATGACACGGTGGCGAGTATTTGATCATGCCAATTTTTTTTTTAACAAGGTTATTAAAAAGATTGTCTGATTTGATGCGTGACATCACCTGAGCATGTAACTTAATGTATGTGTTATGTTAGAATGAGCAATAGCGACTGTTTTCTTCCAAATGACATCAAAATTGACTGGCAAATTTTATTGTCGAGCCGAAAGTAATGGTTGCGGACGATGGCAAGAGCAAAAACGAATGAAAACATTACGTTGACACCTTCAGCTCCAGCTCCTAAGTCATCCTCCAGAGTCTCTCGCCACTTCATAATTGGCACGTCGTTTTCTGCGGGCGACGTCCCCATGTCAAGCCCGAAATGGTCTCACAAACTTTATGCTTTTATTACAGATGTTAATTACTTTAAAAAGCAAAAGAAATATAACGAGATGGGCACGAGGATTGTACCGTCGGTGAGAGGTTCGGATGTGAAGCCACACCTTGGGCAAACATTGAGGTGAAGTCGCTTGTCGTTGTTGGCAAAAGGCCAAACACCGGCGACGTTTTTCAGCTTTCGATGGATTAGTATCTCATGGGGATGCGTTGGCCATTTCCCTCATTTGTTCGTATTTATTTACATTTCCATAGAAAGAATTTGACGTCAACATTATAAAAAAAAAAGAGGGTTGATGGCATGAGTTATATTGAAATATTATTACACGTCACTTGACAATGAATCATATACACTCTTTATATTCATATGTTCTCTTTCCACCTATCAATTTAGGGTTTTGGATTTCACATATGTTTGTCTATCTTCATCAGTCACATTTTCTCCGTGATTTTGCTCCTTGTTTTTTGAAATATTGTGAAATATCCCTTACCTCATAGAAATCTCTCTCTCTCTCTCTCTCTCTCATTATAGGAGTTATGAGACAGACGAATTAATGCAAAATGAAAGGATGAGAGTTGATGAAGAAATATGGGAAAGCAAAAAACTAATGACAATCGGCAAAAGGGATGGCTCATCGAAAGCATACATGGCTCCCACAAGTTGAATGCAAGAAGAGGAGGAGGACAACGACGGCTGACTTACCCGAAAGATGGAAAAGCTTGGTGGTGGAACCTGGAACGAAATTGGAGGAAAAGCAACATGTTGCAGGAGGAGCGAGAGTGGATAGAGAGAGGAAGTGACGAGAGGACATGTTCATGTGAAGATAACGTTGTTGTTAGAGTTGGTTTTGATGTAATTGCTGTCGTTGTTTGATGTAATTAGACCCGTCGTTGTTTGATATATTTAATTTTTATTTAACTCATATTTGATGGACCCATATTCAACTTTCACTTGACCCATATTTGGTATATTTTGACACCTCTAGATGTAATGGAAGGTATAAAAAGGGAGAAGGGGCCAAGAGAGAGGGAAGGATGGAGCAGAAGCTTCCTTCCCCTTACACGCCACATCTAAAGCTTGGCGCAAGGGGCACTCCCGTCCTTTTCGTCCCTGTAATCTATTGCAATTGTTTTTTTCTTTTAAGGATTTTTTGTTTCTATCAACACGCTCACATTTAAATTTTGGAAATTCATTTAGTCATTCATTGCATAAAAAATTAGGAATCATCCAGACTTACCCTAATGAAAAATATTATTGACTTATATTTGCATAATAGAATTGGGCTTACATAGATTGAATTATAACTTGACTTACTTGAGCAGAGAAGTTATGAGCTTAATCGAATTAGCCTGACTAAGCTCATGAAATGGAAAATTGCGACAAGTCCACCGTTCTTCTAAAAAGTGACCGAAGATGGCATGTGTTTTGCACATGTGGAATTTCAAATTAGGAAGCATTGATTTATTGAAGCAAATTTGAGGAGTAATTAAGCATTATATTGTCTGATTGAGGTACATGGAAGTAATAGGGAGGTTTCCTAACATTGAATGTTTATCAGATATATTTTTTTAACTCGGACTAGTAAATCAATATCAAATAGAATATTTAAATAATAAATCACGCATTCATCTAATAGATTAAATTTTTTGAACAAATAGTAATGATCTCATCAAAATTTTACATGATATCAGAATTTGAGGTCCTAAATTCAAATTTTACATGATTTGGTCAATATATTGATATCAACTCAAAAGAAAGAGCCAACCGCAAATAATCCATCAATCAATCGAGAATTGTAGAGACAATCGCTCACTCAAGTACTTCTCTCTCTAGATCACACCCACAATGACAATGTTTAGCCTCACATAGTTGCTCGGAAAAAAAAAATACAGAGTGATCTCGCGGCTTCCAAAACTCACGCCTTCAGTAAAACAAAGAAGAAATCTGACCAAAAAAAAAAATTCTCCACAAAGAAGAAGCTCCATAAGCAAACGGCTTCTGGACGATTTCTTTGTGCAGCAGCAGTACAACAGATAACAAGAACTACCTTTTATTAAAGTACATATTTCTCAGGAGCTCACGTTGAAACCGACTTCACCAAGATACTATGCACATGATTAATTCCAACTGGGACTCAGAAAACACGGCAAATCCAAGCAGCCTAGAAATCTCATACTTTCATATTCGGATTTCAAATGCTTTACTTTAGATCTGTTTTCGTATATCAGGCTGAAAACTTGAGACGGTTCGGAAAAACTTGACAATACAGGAGAAGTAACGATAAAAGATCTGCAAATAGTGCTTTAAAATTTGAAGACCAAGTTAAATGAGCTATAATTATAACAAATTTCACAGTTACAAACCTTACAACAAATAAAGAAGGGTTAATCACTACCGGACATTATGAGCATGCTTTTGAACTACAATCAAGATTTGTGAAATATCTTTTACTAGGAGGTCCGTAGATGGCCAAAGTTCACAAAGTTCTGCAGACATTAGCCAAAGTCTTCCCTCTGTGATTCAACCTCCTTGCTAAAGCCTTAATCTTGAAAAATCAAATTCCAGCAGATGCCATACATCAGAACCCTCAAGTCAATCTTTTCAAACAGCAAATTTTTCTGAACGCATTTCGCAATTTTTATTCAAAAGAAAACACAATGAAAAGAGAATGGTTCTTTAAAAAAACTATTAGAATGAACGAAAACAAATCCAGGAAAAATGTTTTAACTTCAACTCATGTACTATTTTTTCAATGGTTTGGAAATTATAAATTTAGCAATAAGGAAATTAATGACAACACAAAAACAACCAGATGGAAACTTTCCACAGGAGAAGTATATAAATCTAGATATCCTTTATGGGAGATAAAAATTCCACACCAACAAGTAGATACAACAGCAATTCCATTCAAGGTAAGATCAAATCCAAATGAGGTAACCAAAAAGAGATTTTAAAAACTAGGACATGAGATCCTTAGCTGTAGCTCTCAGGAAATTGCCCTTGCTGGAACTCAAGCTCATTTCGAAACTTCACCGCGCACGATTAGATGATGAGCTTTAACTTAAGGGGAAAAAACTTGATATTCTCGGCCAGCTTCTTTTAATTTTATTGTTTTTCACCCTTTTTTGAGCAAATAAAGAAAGAAAAAAACCGTACGGATATCCCAATGGTACTGGGCGAGTAGAGGAGCATCAGCTTCATGTGCTTTAATTAACTCGATAATTTTTCGAAAACAATAATTAAGGGGGAAAACACTCAATGTTCTCGGCCAGCTTCTTTTATTTTTATTGTTTTTTCACCCTTATTTTGAGCAAATAAAGGACGATAAAACCATACGGAGATTCCAATGGTATCGGGCAAGCGCAGGAACACCGAGCTCCATGTGCTTTAATTAACTCAATAATTTTGCTAAAATAATAATTGAGGGGAAAAACTCGATATTCTGAGGCCAGCCTCTTTTATTTTTATATTTTTTCACCCTTAAAAAATCGTACGGAGATTTCAATGGTACCGGGCGAGCAGAGGAGCATCGTTCTCCATGTGTTTTAATTAACTCAATAATTTTGCAAAATCAATCATTAAGGGAAAAGATAATACGAGAGCATCCGACTTAACTCTATCAACTAACTCAATACCATCAATGCTCATTCAAGCCAGAATTTCGGCAACGTGCTATAATGCAATGAGAATGAAGTTACCGATTAAAAGATATTGATTCATTCCCTAACAAATTTAATGAGTTAACAGCTATTGATGGGGTTATCGAGCGAAGAGTTACAAACTATTACAGAGTTACTAAGAATTAAAAAGTTGTCAATTCTCAATTCACTATATTAGCTATTGATTTCAAATTCAAGGAGGCTATTCTAGACAACATCCTTAGATATTTGATGATATTTTGATATGGTTATCTTTTGGTCAAGCTTGGTGGACAAATTTTGAAGATAAGTTACAAAGTTGAAGAGTCAAGAATACATGTTTCCATATTATTAATTGCATCTCTAAGTTTCTAAGAGTCTTTATTTTTATGTAAAATTTCAAGAGTCAAAGTTCTAAATTCATAGGTCTTTAATTACTTTTTTATTCCCATATCTTTAATATTTCAATAGTTTCCTAGATATCATCTCTCCTTGTAATGGAGACTAGACAATTTTGATGAATGAAAATATTGAGATTTCCTCTGTGTAAGTGAATATCTTCAGAAAGTGGATAACTCATTTATTGATCACTTTATCCTTGGAGAGTGGATTACTCCTTAGTGGTAAACCAAAAGCATCTTATTCTCAACTAGTAAATTATCTATAGGCCTTGATAGTGAGCTTCTCCTATCCTAAAGTTCTTTATCCTTAACGAGTAACTTGTCCCTTAAGGCTTGGAAATGAATTTTGTCTATCCTAATCATTATTCTCAGTTGATGGCGATTATTTTCTATCTTGCATTTGCATTTCATCTTTTGGTAATCATCCCCATACGCACTGTTCCAAAACACTTAATCGAAAATTTCTCATTTCCAAAATCACTCACCCATGTATACATAAAAAAAAAAAAAACTCGATATTATTAGCCAACTTCTTTTATTTTAGGAAAAATACCATCAAAAACCCCAAATCTATACCACTTGGGACAATTTTATTCAAAACTCTTTTTGTACCACTAAAAATCTCAAACTATGCAATTTGGGATAAATTTACCCTAAACTTTTTTGTGTTACTAAAAACTCCAAATTATGCCAACTATGATACATTTATCCTAAACTTTCCTTTCATAATATAAAAAAAAAAACCCTAAATTTGTACTCGTATGACCCATTTACCTCCAAATTCTTTGACTCGATGGCATTTTCATCTTTTTCTTTTTTTCTTTTTCCTTTTTTTTTCTTCTCTCTTCCTTGGAGGAAAGCTAGCTAGGGCCGTCCTCACCAATGTCGGGCACAGGTCACCCTCGCCCGACTCAAGCCCCTAAGGGAGTGAGGCCAACCCTCAACCAACTCAAGGGATGGCCGCCCTTGCAACCCTTGCTCGACTTAGGGAAGAGTTGCCCAACACTAGCGAAGGCTACCCTCGCTTGACTCCAATGTCGGCAAGGGAGGCCCTCATTGGCTTCCCTCCGCCATGGTTGATAGAGAAAAGAGAGGAGGAAAAAGAAGAAAAAGATAAAATGCCCTTCGGTCAAAGAGTTGAGGATAAATGTGTTATACAAATATAAGTTCAATTTTTTTTATGTCATGAAAGAAAGTTTGAAGTAAATATATCACAATGGGTATAGTTTAGGGTTTTTAGTAGCACACAAAATTTCAAAGCAAATTTGTTTCAATTAGCACAGTTTGAGATTTTTAGTAACACAAAAAAGTTCGAGGTAAAATTATCTCAAGTGTTATAATTTGAAATTTTTGGTGTCTTTTTTTCTTTATTTTATTATTTTTTCACCTTTACTTAGAGAAAATAAATAACGACAAAAATCGTACGGAGATTTCAATGGTACCGGGCGAGCGGAGGAGAGTTGAGTTCCACATGCGATGTTTGTTGCATCTGCCACTCCAAATGCACAGACAAAAGATCCATGTAAGCAATATTGGAATCAGCCGATCACCATCAAATCGATAGGATCTCGAACGTTTCGCTGCCGTTCCATGAATAGTGACCCCTATTTCTTGACCATCGTAAACCATTTTTTTATCCGATATTAAACCATAGGCATCAAATAATCTCACGAAAATATATGAAGCGAAAAGGCCACAAAAAAGCTCTACACTATCTCTATTGCGGCATTGTTACTGAAAACTATATTCACTGCCATGTATTTATCCTAAAAGATTTTGTGATATCAAAAATCTTAAACTTATATCTATGTGATATATTTACTCTCAATTAAGATTCCGTTAGATGATTTTTCAATCAAAACGTCATTTTTTTCCACTTAAGTCATGTGAGCACCATATCGACACTATATGCTTTCTAGCATCCATATAAGTAAACTTTTAATGGTTTTCATTGTTAGAATTTTGATAAATGATAAATATGTCACATAGACAAATGTGTCACGGTGAACATAATTTAAAGTCTTTTCATGACTTTTGCTCGAATATAAACACACAATACGTCATACTAACTAGAGCAAACATAAGCATGCACTGGTGGCATAAAAACATTTTTTTTTATTTTCTATAAGCGTCTTTATCCACCCTCCATCCGATAATTAGTGTGAGAATGAGTCGCTAGAACTCTCAGGTGAATGCGGACAAGATCGCATGTGTATGGTTTTTTCTTTCTTTCTTTCTTTTTAACCTTAGCGGTGCATGCTCTAACTTTCCTTATTAATTAACACTAACTATCGCATATGTGAACGGAAACGAACAGATAACCTACTGACAAATGATTTGATTCGAACAAACAACATGATGTATCAAATCTTCAATCTAGTACGGAGCATCTCAATTGGAGTCGGGCATTATTAAACTTGATTAAGAGATGCTCATAAACAAAAGGGTAAGCTAGTGTGAAGTAATTACAATAATTAAAGAGCAACATGAGCTAGCTCCGATCGTTTTGTTGCAACATAGAATCCCAACAACCTCCACATCTTGATGCTTCCTCCGGGTCTTTGTTTTCTCAAACGTAAGTCCAGCTTCACCGTTATAAGATAAAATGAAATAAAGCCATGCCCTCAAAGCACCATATGAACTTAAACGAATCTCTACTTGCTAAGGCTTACTAAGCAATTGTTTTCGGGAGAAAATAATGAATTTCATAATACAAGAATTTTAGTTCTGATTAACTAAGAACAGAAGGTTTTCATGCATGAATCGAATTGGAGAGTCGCCTATAAGATGCTTTCTGTTAAGATATTCCATCAAATGTCAATACACACACGTGGAGTCCCACCCATTTAATCAACCATTAGCTTTAATACCACTTATTTGAGATATCAGATGTTGGGTTGTGTTCCCCAAGTGGTGCAAGGAATCTGAAGACTCTGTTGGTCTTTGAGTTGTTGTGCCTTTACTTCTACGGATTGTGCTATGAACAGGAAGGTGTTGTCGAGAGACATGGTAGTTCCATTAACGATTTAGGCTAAGAACATAGTGACTATGGAAGAAGTCGAAAAGATGGTGTGATCGAACAACCTAGTGACGTTGGCCACAGTTAACGTAGGTGAACTTCATTTAGTGGCAACTGACACCCTTGCATCATTGATGGCACATCGAAAGCGGACATGCGGACTGAGTTTGTTCCTCTAAGGGTGTTTGAGTGCAACAAGGGCTTGGTTGATGCCTCTGACAGCCCGTTAAAAAGTGTTGGGAAAGAAGAAAAATTATCCAAAAAGTCATAAACTTATTATACAAATTCTTATTCACTTTTAAACTTTCAAAATTAGTCAATATGATCCTAAATCCTATAAAGATTTTACAATGTAATCATTTGATCAATTTAGGCCAAAAATCGTTAACATGGGAAACATGAATTAAAACGGCGTCATTTTACAATTTCTTATAAATTTTCTAAATTTTTCTTTAATTTCGTCTTTTTTTCCACACTTCATTGTCTTTGTCTCCTTCCACTTCATGGCTCACGGACACGACCTCTCCTTTGGCCGGCGAAACAAGAGAGATGAGAATCAACAAAGAAGATGGGAAGTCAAAGATTTGACAGATCGTCGACATTCCAATATCTAGACTTGAAGGAAGCAGCCAACCAATGCGTGCAGGAGAATCAATCTACGACAGAAAAACAAGAAAGAATTCTCGAGAGAGAATGAGAGAATAAACATGGTGGTATTCATCAGAAGATGAAAATGAAGATGAACACTACCAGGGAAAAAAACTAGAAAAGATGACAGAAAATTAAGCAAGCTAGAGTCATTTCGTCTAAAATTGTCCACATCATATCGTCAACTATGCCACATAAGATGGTTGGCAATAATTGGACATAACATTGATAATTTCTGGCCAAAATTGGCCTTTAACTATATGGGAAAATCATTAAAAGTTTTAGGACGACATTAGCCAAATTAAAAAGTTTATGATTGAAATGAAAATTAATTCAAGCCTTTTTGTGGGTAAGCTTTCCCAAGAGAGCAGTGATATTTATTGGCAAACCAATACTATAACTTGACTACAAACTCGAGCCAAGGTAGAGATTTATTAAGTATGTTTGGAGTTTTGGCAAATGACTCAAGTACTAATGGAGGCCCAAAGATGTGCATGGGCCCGATGAGGAGCTTAGCAAGGCATATGAGACAGCAGGAAATGGAAAATGACTAGGTGCCCAACCAACGTGGGCCCCTGGACAAGTTGCCTTAGGCCATCAATCAAGCATCCAAACTACGGGAAAATTATCAAAAAAGTCATAAATGTATTACATTAGTATTTAAGACTAAACATTTTAATTAAATCAATTTAGTCTTAAACATTTTTATATAGTACTAACATGAATGACAATCGTTCTATGTGACACGACCAACTATTTACATGATGGTTTTTAAATAATATCTTCATTAATTTTTGAATTTTTTAATGATTTTTTTCTTTTTTTCCTTCCCTTTTCTTTTTGCCAATGGCCATCGCCGGCCACCAAACATAGCCATGGCCAGCGACGGCTTGCCTTGCCTAAGTTGACCTCATCAAGTTGCGCCCAAGCAACAGCGAGTGCTGTCTATCCAAGCAAGATAGACCTTTACCCAAGCTAGGGTGGCCTTCACTGTGCCTTGCTTGAGCGAGGGTTGGCCTTGCCAAGCCTCACCTAGGGGAGGGCAAGGTTCGACAAGCCCCACTTGAGTGACACAAGGTCCGATAAGGCAAGAGTAAGTCTCACGTCGAGGAGGCCAACCCTCATCCAAGCTGGGGCAAGGCTCGCCAATCCTTGCTATCGCTTAGGCAAGGCTCGCCGAGTCTCACCCTCCCCCAACCAAGGCCTCACAAGGCTATCTTGGCTAGGTGAAGGTCAACCTCATCAAATCTAGCAAAGAGGGGTCTCGCCTAGATGACCAACGCTCACCCTTGCCTTTGCCAAGGTGTAGTTAGCCCTTGCCAATTATGACCCATGATCGACAATGGCCAACGGTAAAAAGAAAAGGGAAAGGAAAAAAATCAAAAATTATTTTAAAATTTTAAAAGAGTAGAAAAAATTGTTAAAATATTATTACAAATGTCTACATCAATGCCGATCATGCCATATAGGACGATCAACATCCATATCAACAATTTCCCACCTAAATTAGTTGATGAACTGTACCAATGTAAACAAATTTTAAATTAAATTAGTTTAATTGAATTTAGGACTAAACCAATACTAATACAATAGATTTATAACTTTTTTGATATTTTTCCATACAAACTACCGCCCTAGCCTCTAGCTAGATCCTTGGCCATTGGCCAAGCACCAAAGACGTGATGATAGGGTGCTCGAGATTGAGGTGTGCTTGCCCTGGCCAAGCACCAAAGACATAGTGACAAGGTGCTCAAGACTAGGTACTTAGGGCAAGCACACAACCATCATCCCGAGGCTCGATATGTAGACTAAAATCTTGTTTTTAAACAGAGAATTGAGGCAAGAGATCACACACCGTAACCTTTTGAAAGATTTCTTTCGAGACAAAAACGCATGAGTGTCATAACTTTTATATGATGCTTATTTGAATGCCATAACTTTTTTTCGCTCACTTAAATACCACAAATATAAGAAATCAATCCCTTAAACGCCATCGAACATGGTATTAATAAAATAAATTAAACCATTTGGCATAGCATGCCAGCAAGCTGAAGTTTGCATTCGAGCTACTAAATGACGTCGTAGGACTCAACAAATAAAAGAACTCTCCTTACTTCAACAAACTGGGGCAAAATCCAAATTTTAACCTTCAATAACCCTATCCCTAACCGTGCAAGAATAAGCTGAACAGAAGTTGATCCATCGCCGTCCATCTGCCAAGGGCTAAAGAAGAAGAAGAGATGGGAGGGTACGTAACCAATGTTGCACGAGCCCTCACTTGTAGGGACAATGCAGCGGCAATCAATTGAATTAATATTTACATTGCCCAACAAACAAAAAATGAAATTAACCGGGATATAAGTTGTCATAAGTATGATGGATTTAGGACTCCAATCAAAATCCGCAATCAAATTTGGGACAACGTTAGTTTGCGAGAGGTCAACCTCCCGCAGATCCCCTTCACTGCCATCCCTAATAACTTGCTACTCATTACATCCCACAATTCCTGGAGGCAGTTAATATTGAGAATTATGCTAGTGGTTGAAGATCTCATGGAGGCCGAAGATAATCTTGGACGAAGAAAACCATCATATTTGACCAAATAGTCATTCTCACTCCAAAATAATTGGCATGCATATATAAGCGTATTCAGCATTCCAAGTATTCCTGATTGCCTGAACTATTTCTAACCTCTATACCCTCTCGGAGGGAAGCTTGACAGAACTTACCCAGCATGCCAGTTCCTAAACAGTCAGCAACTCCTGAAAGATGAGGCCATGAGTCAGAGACACATGAGCATAGACTAGAAACATCCAGTCCAACATAGAAACCGACTGATGATAGTAGTAACTACAAATAGAAGAAAAATTGAAAAGCAAATTCTAGCGCAAGCAGAGATAAATAAAAGCTGGTGTGCAGGTAACCTCATTGACCTCAATAATCGGGGGCCCAGTCCAAGGTTTACTTTCTTTAACACCAAAGATTCTTATATGCCTATCAGAGAAGCAACAAACGAGTACCTTCCCTCTCATGTAGCATTTGCATTTGCTAGAACAAAAACTACCTATTCAATCTACCTAGAATCTGCATAATGATCATAAGGAGGTGATATTATATTCTTTTCATTGTTTTCTTTTTGTTAGAAAGGGGGTGATATTCAGGGTATACAAAATGACTGCTATATTTGCTGTAATGCTCAATGTTTTGATCTCAGTTCATGAGGCCAAAGTGTTGGAGGATCAAAAGAGGGTTCCATTGATGGACCCCAGCAAAATAAGAATGTTTCAGCAACTTGAAATACCCTCACCCCAACATAAGGTTTGTCCTTAATGGTGAAAATGGGGGAAAGATCAACTAAACTAGTAATACAATTAGAAAAGGATTTTTCCAACATATCTTCAATTGATCCTAGCAAAATCAAAAGAGAAGTTTACAATTCAAGCATAGCCCTAGACATTCTAAGTGATTGATTTCAAGAATGCATTTCCCAACTTGTAATGCAGACCATATGTGTCTTGAAAGTGCATACTGAATGTCAGAGGTATTTCCACATCATATGACACAAAAATCAACACTTTGTATGTGACAAACCACAACATGTACTGATGTCCATTGCTGAGATGTTTCTACGCATTCAACAGCATGAACCATTAGCCCTTGTTGAATTTGACGCTATCACAAGCAATGTCACATCCTCTATTAATGGATTAGACAACCAGTGTTGAACAACTTATCATTTACCTTCTCTTTCTGCTTGTAGATGACATCAATTTTCTTCATATAGTCATCCGTCAGCTTCTGAACAGAGTATAAAGGTTTTATATAAGAAAGATAGGGACATCTAATGAGTTGTATGCAATAGGAAAGTAAGCATTCACAGACACTTCATCAGAGAAACAAAACACTTCTTAATGGTAGGCATCCACAAAATGCAAAACAAAGAAATCCAAGTAGATCAAATCATTTGATAGGCATAGTCAATGGTGCATTACTGAATTTTGGTACAGGAAAATTATCATGCAAACCTCTCTTCTTCCATGACTCTTGTTTTTTGCTCTTTTATCTTATTGATTTATTTAGTAAATTGTACGTATGACAGACTCTGGAGCATCATAAAAGGAAGACAAAAACAAATCAAATATTTTACACTGAAAGAAGATTTGAATGTCAAGAGTAGAGAGAGCATTGCAAGCTCTCCAGCTTCAGCACAACTGGACAAAGCATAACCAATAAACATCTCCTTATTGCTACAAAGTTTATTTGTCCATGCGATTCATCAACAAAGTGATATGAGAATCAAAGGTAAAATAAGTGGCCAGAAGATTTCTTATGCCCACAGTAACAAGTCTGGAAGAAGGAATCTCAACATTTGATGGCAAAATGCAGAAAATTACCTGCAAATCACTAGACAAATCTTTCTTATTGTCTTCTGAAAGTTTTTTCTCCTGTCAGAAGTGGATGTGATGAGAAACTGAACATGCAAGTAGACCAAGGGAAGAAACCACACATAGAGGAGGTAAAGTTCAGAAAACAAGAAATGAGACAGACAAATGGATTAAAAGAGCAGACAATCCAGTAATTAGAACCTTCTCTAGCTTTTCATAGGCTTTCAGGGCATCTCTTCTTATATTCCTTATTGCCACCTGAAAATCAAGGATCGGAGATGAAAACAATGGTAGTAGAAGATAGTGTGAACCCGCAATCACACATATTGATCTCCAGCACATCATATAAAATGAACATGGACAATTCCACACACGTCAGCTAACTATACAATTTGCTGACACACTTCATTTGACAGTCGTCATATTGCAAGCTAAGCAATTAAGTCAGCGATGTTAAAGACTAGTAGTCACCAAGATCTGTTCCACTATCAAGACTTCTGCAACATAGCAGGAGCTAAAGCCTGTGCCAGATTTAATCGTTGGACTTCTTGTGTAAGGTAAGTGGTTTTGGATGCCTTCTTAACAAGATGATGAAGATCACAACAACAGGGAAATGATTTATTTACTCGAGAAGGTAAATTCCTAGTTGTCATAAGCCATCGATACAATATGTAGATCTACCTTCCCTTCTTCAGCCTGCTTTGCCACAATTTTTGACAACTCCTGCAACAGTAGTGTAAGAACCAGTAACCATTTTAATGTATTAGCAAGCAGTTAGAGGTAAAATTGAATGTATGACATTATAAAGGAGTACCTTCCTTCTTTCAGTTGTGAGTTGTGGGAGAGATAAGCGGATTACTTCTCCATCATTATTTGGCGTCATACCAACATCAGAGCCGACAATGGCTTTCTCTATGGCCTTTAAGCTGGAATTTTTTATAATTCAAAATGCACATCATTATTTGACAAGTGGGACAAAAACAACAAGACATCTCTTAAATCAGACTGCATTCTCTAGCAATAACATTTTCTCCGCCATTCAACAGTAACAACAACTATAAATTCACCAATCAGTAGAAAATGAAGACCAAAACATCTAACTATAATTTGTAGAGTTCCTACAATTGCCTGATCTATATTGAACAAACTACTTCAAGAATTTACCATGACACCATCAGCTCCAAGCTTTGTAATAGAAGGAACAGAAATATACGGTATGGGGATATCAAAATTCTGCAATTTGTTGAACATACCTGGATTTATCATATGGCTGAATTAAGAGAGAACTCGCTTCAGGTGTACTGATTTGAGCAATGCTCTTCAAGCTGACTGGACTCCCATAGTACTCCACCTAAAATAATGTCATGTTACCATTACAGGAGATAGCAGTACAGTGCTCCTGAGAACTACAATTATTAAGCCAACATAAAGACCTCAGAGATGTGCCAATATTGAGCATAGTTAAGGGCCTGTAACTAGGGGGAAACAAGAAATCAGCATTTACTCTATTCATTTTGTCATCTTCCCCAGAAGTTGTTCTCCACATACAAGGAATATAACAATCACAAGAATATAAAGAAGGAATTGCCACACCAGAGAAAAAGGTCATGGAAAAGTCAGTATGTGATGATAACGCCAAAAGACGAAATAAAAGGAAAGGCATCAGTCTTCTCAAGTTGAGCCCATCTAAAGGAAACAAGAAGGAACAAAAGCAGCAGACCCAACAAGCATGCTAATCCCAGAAATTATCGAATATCAGCAATTAAAGTCTATGCCCTGACTTTAAAAATATGCAAACCGCTGCCAAAAGCAGAACTTCTGCAAAATAGTTCTAGTTAGAAACACATGTTCATCAGCTTCTGACTTCAGCTATAAATTTCGTATGGTTTCAGATGACAGGATACTAGCCTCCTAAGGCATCTATGATTCTTTAAAAAAAAAAAATAGAGAGAAGAGAAATAGGCATAATGGCATTAAAGTTCATATGGAAGAGGCTTAGAACCAGATCAGGCAGCCTCTTAGATGGAGTTAGATCATCAGGTATCAACATATATACTCAGCCATAAGGATATAGAGAGAGAAGGGCTGTCATAATAGCAAAAAAAAAACATGGAAAATTCTACTGACCAGATGGCTTGTTTTGGGATCAGAAAGAAATGGCCTGTTTGGGTACAATAAGCTGTTTTAGAAACATTTTGTTACCGAAGGAATAAGTACAGAGATGATACCTCAATTTTGTCCAGCATAGCTGGGTTCGCCCTCCCTGTTCTGACGGAATTGAATTTTGATCGAACCGTTTCGATAGTCTTTTCCATTCTTTGTTTCTGAGGGAAAAACAACATAGTAAACAAACCCTCTATGTGGCATCACTAAGCATATGCAGAACAATATGCACAATCTTTCTAATTTTCACGACACTAAAGTCCAAAATAGTTATGCAAGAGCTACTTACAACATCTTTTTCAATCATAGATTTCTCAGCCTCTATTTCTTCAGTAGTAGCACACGTCACAACTCCTGCTCTGAAATGGGACAAAGTAATCTCAAATTTAACACCACTCTACAAAATACAAGCAGAAGAACAGTAGCTCACTCAAAGCAACTTCAGAAGATTGTGGGTAAAGTAACTTAGGGCTCTAAACAAATCAAGGTAGTTCAATCAAGTAAATCTAGACTCGCTAGGTACATCAGCTCAACTCGACTCAAGTATCGTAGAAAGAAAAGCTTGGGAACTGCGAAAATGATTTAACTTCTAGTTTTCATTTTACTTTGATAGCTCTCGTTTGAGCTCATGCTGGGAGCTTACACCAAGACCTCTTTGTGACAACCGAGTTGAGTCAAACTCAAAGTTGAGAAATTTAAACAGCGACACCGTCTCCAGTCAAGATTACGATCTCTGGTCGAGTTGCTTGGCATTGAATTTCGTAAGTGAAGTATGTTCGAATGTCACTAGGCTCCCTCACACACTTCAAGCAGACTTCCAGTGCAGCAGTGTCTCAAACAACGAAGCAACGCAACAACGCACACATCGCTCCATACGAACCAACACACCATAACCGCAACCACAACGACGTAATCCAGAAAGAAAAACGACTCGCCTCTTCTGCAACAGTCGTCTGGGGTTAACGCGCCTCTCGCGACAGAATCTCGCGGCAGCCGCGCCGCCGCCGATGCTCGCGTAGCTTGCGGCCGAGCGGAATGAACACGTGGTGGCGCTGCACGAGCGGCCCCCGGAGCCGTCCGACCATCCACGATACGAACCTGCAAATCAAAACGCCGTCACGCCCTCCAAAAACATAAAGCTATAGCCGAAATCGGCGCTCACGGTCGGCATCGAATCTTCGAGACCGTTAACCCGTTCCGGCGAAGCGTCCCAGCGGTCGAGCGGAGCAGGACGTACGCACCTCGGAGAGCGAGGAAGGTCGCCCGGTTCGGGTTCGGGTTCGGCTTAGGTTGGAGAATGGAACGAACGGGAGGCGTGTGGGAGAACGGCGACGCCATTGCTCGGTTTTCTCTGCGGTGTAAGCAGCGCGAGTCGGTGAGAGAGAGAGAGAGAGAGAGAGAGAGCGCGAGTGGTCAATTTGGCGCTGACGTGAGAAGGAAAATGCAGAGGCTGGAGAAGAAGAAGATGGTCCGAAATGGATAAGCCGGGTTCCGGGTCGGATACGTGCTCGTCGGATACGGGCGATGGTCAGCGGACTCGGACCGGGCCGGGTTGGATTGTCGAAGGGTCTCGAAATGCTTCAAGAAAAACTTATGTGGTTTTTTTTCTTTTTTTTTTCTTGACCGAACTATTTTACTTTCATTAACTAATTTAAGGCTAGTATGGCAGGAATTTTCAGGTTGATACCGATGGGAATATTGACCGCCTGAATTATTTTTCCACCAACAAAAGCTTCCCGAACCATACCATTATTCTAAATTTATTTTTCATTAACATGTCGTTTATTTTATCATTATTAACCATTTCACATGTTATTTGAAACGATGAACATATATCCTAAGTCAACGTTGCACAAAACCTCCTTGGAAACAATATCATCAACTTTAGGTGAGGCCTTTTGTTTAATCGAAACAACTACATTTTTTTGCTCTTTATTTAGAAGCAAAAGTATCGTTATACGGTATCGTTTATTTTATCATTATTAATCGTTTCACATGTTATACCGTATATTGCCAAAATTAGGAGTGAAAACGAAATAATTTTTCTGACTCTAAGTCTTTCTAGATATAGAGCGATCTTGAAGTAATTCAATGAGATTTTATTTATGCCATCTCATAAATCTATTTATAAATGTATAAAAATAAAATTTACATCGTCATGAATTTTTTCTTTTATTTTATTTTCGTTTTTCCCTCCTCATTGTATCTAAATATCTTTATAACCCTCAACTTCTTTTTCTCCTTTTTTTTTCTCGTAATTACTTAAATCTTATTTATTTATTTATTCTAATCTCCCCATCCGCCGCTATAAAAAGAGGTTTAATTCAAAGCACGCTTTTCGCTCTCTCGAGGCCACGATCTCCGTTTCTCCACCACCAATTCCGACAAAATCTCAGGTTGCAAAAAGGAAATTTGCCGTCTTCTTCGATCCGCCAGCCTCCATTGCAGCATCATCTTCGATCCTTATCTAGTCCAGATCGAGAATGGCCAGCGTGAGGAGGTCGCTCGCGGGCGCGCAGAGGATCTTCAGGTGCGCCGCCGCCGCCGCCGCCGCGTCCCGCCGGAGCTCGATCGCCGCTCACCCTCCGAGCTTCTCCGAGGCCCTCCTCAGGTTTTTCGCCGCTGTGCTTGCCGACCCTTTTCGTTTCACTCGGTTGCCTGTCCAAAGGAAGTTGTTTTGACGGGTTGTTTGCTTGTCCTTTCTTTGGGTAGGCCTCAGAATGGCTGGGTCTCGCGTTTTTCTAGCGTTGGTGATGGCGGTGCTGGCGATCGGTTCCTAGGCATTGATTTCTCCGATGAGGAGAGCAAGCGGCGATTGTGCAATAGGTTCTTTTTCCTTTTTTGTTGTTGTTGTTGTTGTTCATGTGTATTTAGTGTTGCAGTTTATGGATTTTTTTAGATGATATTGTGAATTGATTTGGACAAAATGGTATTATTGATTGGTTTTGGGTTGGCATCGAGTAGGTTGTTGTACAGGAGCAGGCAGAGAGGGTTTCTGGAGCTGGATCTTGTGTTGGGGCAATGGGTGGAGAACAATATTTATTCCATGGACGTCAATGGGATTAAAGCACTCGTCGATGTTCTTGACTTGGTATTTCTTCCTCAACCCTGCTCTCTCTCTCTCTCTCTCTGTGGCCAATTTTCCATGCTTGTGTCACGATTAAGTTATGCAATTTCGACTTTTCACTGTCTCGTTTGTCATCTTAGATGGCCTGCAAATGCATCTGTCTTTTGTATTTCCTTTGTCTTTGGCAACAATTTATCACTATAAGTGAGATAGAGTGATTGGTTAAGGTCTATGAGTTATGAAAGAGAATACAGCTATTTTTAGTCTTCTGCACACGGAATAGATTGTTTTCGAAGAATTCTGCGCAATTACGTATTTTGGATTTGGGTTGATGTTTAAATAATGGTGATAGTTTTGTTAGGTTTTAACCGAGTGTAAGTTTCATTCAAGGCTTTGGCAGAAAAATATCAAGCATTGAAGCTTAAAATCTCGCAAAATGATCGTTTTAAAGTACTTACTAAGTCAATGGTTTTGCTCCTATCAGATGTACGTTTTCTGTAGTCAGGTTTTTTGTTTGAAAAAGTTCTTATTTCAGCCATGTAGTTGCAGGGTAAGGGGTGCTATTTTAGAGTTTTTGTAGAGAGAGAGGCAATTGAGATATTTTTTCCTTCAGGCATTGGTGGCATAACCTGCTGCCTTTCGAAGTAGTGTAATCTTGGGTTGCTGTGCCTGTGGTGGTGTTTACTTTGCTGTCTTCTCTAATGTAACTTTGCCTGAGTTTCTGGGGATGACATAAATTTTTATCGTAATGGTGCCTGGGTGTAAAATTACAATCTGTGCTCTTTATGGCTGGAATATGCTCATATTTTGTGAGAGCTGGTGCCCTCTTTGTAGAATGTTTGTGCTCATGATTTTAAATGGAGGCATGCGAACAATGTTATCATTTGCAGATTGAAGTTAGCTCATGCAGATGCTTAAGGACATTGTAAATTATTCTCATCTCGGTGGCGGAGCTAGGCCATCCCATCTTCTTAGTAGGGGCAATTAAGAGAGTTAACATAATTAATATTTTTCTTAAACTTTTATGAAATGGGTATCTAAGCTTTGAATCTGATGACCATTTATACTTTATTTTTTTGCACATAGTATGGTATCGTTTGAGCTCTTCTCGGTGTTTATAACTGTAAAAGAAGATGCACATGCCTGTGATTCTCCAAGAGTAATCTTTTGTCTAAGAACGATATGCCAACATGTATGTCAATCAACAATAAATTTTCTTAAATTAGATTAAAACACATTTTACTTACTTTTACAGAAATCCATCATTCAATTTCTCCCTATTTTCATAGTCAAGAAGCCAATGAGGCAACACTTACTGTCAAAGAAGAGAAGGGGGAGGGGGATGGATATGAGAGAGAGGCTTACCTTGGAGACTGCATGCCATGAGGATCGTCCAACAACAAATAGCTTCATATTTCAGTACAAAAAGTTAGGGATCGTAAATGATTATGAAAGAATAATCGACTTTCTTTTTTCTTCCTGTTGAAGTGAATGTCTTGGATCCTCAGTCTCTATTTTGCAGGACAGAAGATACAATGGCTTCCAAAGAGTAGAGTTCTGTGTGCCAAAAATAACGTGTTGCTGCAAATTCATAAGTTTCATGTAACATTTGGGTGGATAATGATCCTCAAGCCTGAGATGATTACTTTATCATTTTCTTTTTTTCCAATCCCCTGATTTGAAAAAGGAATGAGTTGTTCATGAAGCATGTTCCTTGTGGCGGGAGCTAGTAGCTTATAGATAGTAATAGTTACAATGCTGCAGAATCAATAATCACCATTTGGACCTTACTTTTCTGTTGCGGCAAGGAGACTGTTTTTCTCTTTTTACTAATGCTTATTCAATCCTTTTTGATGGAATCATTGTCCAGCTGACATTGGGTTTCCTTCTGTCTGGTAGTAGGAATTACTTCATTTGGATTGTTAGCACTAATCAAAACAATTTGTAATGAAGATAAAGACTGAATAACGATCCTTTTGTCCATTAACTTTGCTTGCTCGATGACTTCTTGTGCTGAGCAGAAAGCACTGAGATTTCTGTGTTTCGCATTTAGAGTTGTCAATTTCTGTTAATAGGTCACGGGTGTGCATGAAATTGGTCGATATACTCAAGGTTTTCTATGATTAGTCTAAAAGTGTGCTACGATTGAAATATAGCTTAACAAAGGTTTATATCAACAATCACTTATTGTATAGCCATAAGTAGTAAACAATGGATAAGTCTTAACTACTTTTAGCAAAATAGGTCAATCTAGGTCAGTCATTGACACGATCTATTTGATTGAGCAGGTTGGATAGGTCAATGCTGAGTTATATGAGTTGAACCAAAACTCAACCTGGTTTAATCATGTCGAACAGGTCGATATGATTATGACATGTGCAGAATTAGCATAGACTAAACCTGCTGACTTCCCATCGGGTTTGAATTGTGTAGGTCTATTCTGTCTGAACCCCTTTTCCTGCAATCTGCATCTATTTCTTCTTTCCTTTGTTTGAGTTGGGAATGTGATTGAACGTATCTATATAGTTAAATGTTGCAGATGCATCTCTAGGCATCTTGTATACAAGTACTATAGGTTGCAACCAGTTACTAATGTGACTTGTCTGCATCATGATCTTTTATTTCCTATCACCAGGAAAACCCTGATCTCTGGAAGTGGCTGACTGACCAGGAACCACCCCCAGAGGCTGTGAAAATGAATCCGGTAAGGTCAAACATGCCAAGAAGAATTTGTAGTCTCGGTATCTTGTCTTCTCTAACTATTGTGGTTTCATTCTTCAGGTTTTCTCCGCAGTGCATGAGAAAGTCATGAACAACCTCAACAGTCACTCCGCTCCTGAGACACGGGCATTACCCGGGCAGCCATGGGTGAGAGGGTGGGATGATATCAAGAAAGGCCAAGATGGCCCCATCGCAGGGAATCAGTAACTCTGGCTATATTTGTGAAATTAGTGGTTCTGGAGTACATTAAAAGTGATGGACAAGGATTTAAAGTTCTGTTGAGTTTGTCATCATGATGTGCAACAACATATGTAGCCTATTGACATAAATAAGGGCAGTGGTTGTATAAGGTCGAAATAATTTTGCCCCTTATGTCTGTTACAAGTTCTCTTTTCATTTATATAACGGCGTTCAAGTTATGCCTGTCTTGAACTTATGCTTACCTTGCGCAATGTCCCAAATGCGGGCTATGGAAAAATCTGAGTTCTGTAACTTGTGTTAACCTGGGAAAGCGATGAACTCACCTGCAAGAGTGAAAAGGTACATTTGTTTCTGGGTCGAGAAGTCCTAGAGATGGAGAGAACCCATTGACAAAATTTCATCTTTCTGGATGCAAAGCCCCACATGATGATGAGTATCATGGTATACATGCAAAAATCGATCATTAACGCGTAGAACAAAATATGGGGGGCACTTTAGTTGTTGGGTAGTATCTGCGGAAGGTGGGGGGTGATTATGATGATGTTGCATTTATTGGGCCGCCCTGTACTGATGTTGCCGACTGTGTTTCTGCCGTGATGATACCGCGATCGAATCACGAAAGAGAAAAGTCGTGCAGTTATGTCAGGGTTTAGTACGTGCAGCGCTAGGCCCAGGCCATCACATGAAAAAGCTTGCACGGACCGTGCGATTGTACGTGATCATATGCATTGAAAAAGAGAAGGGGAAAATGAATCTTAGACAAAAATAGAAGATTGAAATTGGACTTAGATCGAATTCATCATGGTCCTATTTTTGGGCGCATGGGTCTTGGACGAATACGAGAGAGTTTTTCCATCTTGATATAGTCGAGTGCCTACTCAAATCTTTTTTTCTTTTGAAGACTGAAATTTGGAAAATTCAAAGACTTGACTGTCCAAAAGGCTGGTGGAATTGGATCCAATCTAGCCATCTTAATACCTATTTTTCTTGATTGGCATGACCTTATAAATACTAAGTGATATCTGGCAAACATTGTTGGAGCAATTTAGAGGATGGACTGGATTCTTTTCTCTTTCAGTGGTGGAGGGGGTTTGGTGGGGTATTTCAAGAATCTATATGCCCTCCAAAACCTTTAAATGCTTTCTCTCTCTGACAATAAATATGTTTTTCATGATATAACAAACATATCCAAGGCCATGGCAAGTGAATTGAATGTCAGAGAAGCTGTGTTTATCTAAGCCCACGTTTTCTTATATTGGCGAGGATAAGGATGAGGATGAGGATGACTATGCACTGGCAAGTGTCTTTATTATGGGTATCTTTAGTTGTTCTGGACACAAACATTGGACACTCGATAAGACTAGAGATCATGTTCTCCAATTCGACAGGTGAGTAACTTGTGGAGATTCTTTTTTTATTGAATGAGCCGGAGGCTCTGGCTCAAAGATCGGGTTATCTAGAAGCTCATGAAACGCTCCACAAAACCCCATGAAGTGCTTAAGTTTAGGTTTTTGACCTATGTAGTTGGCCTTAACCTAGAGTAATTTGCATAGGTTCATGTTATTAGTTGATGAAACCTTGCTTGGCCCAATATAAATTCCAACTCCAATATTGTTCAAGGAAGTGGGATTCATAAAGGTCTTCTATACATCCAATCACAAAATATTGTTCTTTAAATCGGTTGATTTAAGTTCTCATGTCGAAAATCCAATACAATGCTGATCGGTCAATTTAATGGACCACGTCACTCTTCGCATACAACCATCCAACCCATTTTTCCCTGCAATTTCGGCATGGGTTCTATATAGATTTTAGGGTATAAACCCTATTAAAAGTGGTGATTCACAAATGTTAATTCAAGGACACATTTGAATGAGGACCCTTGATAAAAGTCTAAAGAAAGAGACACAAGAGATGCGAGTGCAACCACATCAATAAGTTAATGGTAGGTTGGTAGCTCCAACAGGGCCCATTTTGGCACTCATTCTGCCTTCTTTCCATAGCGTAATTAAATTCTCGATAGGCGAAGGAATCATTCCTTTTTCATAAAACTAAAGAAATTGGCCACAAAAGAAAAGCGGAAAGCAGCCTCTCAATGCTTCGTTTGGTGAAGCAATGAATGAAGAGGATTCTCTGAGAGCATTTACTAACTTAGGTCTTTTAATCAAATCAGGTTCTCAATTGTCCCGAGCAACATAACGTACAAAGACTTGCCTAACATTAGGTAAACCCTAGAGAGATATTAAATCGATTGAAGGTATGTACTTCCCGCAATGACATCTGGATTTTGAGGTTTATGGAATGAATTTGCACCGTGATGATGAAGGGTGGTCTTAATTTGTGTTCTCAAAGTACATCACTAGAAAATGGGATTTTTTTTAGTTAGTAATAAATTGTAATTAATGAATACTAAAAAGCAAAAGAATTCGTGTGTACTATTTTAAGCACCGGCGATAGGGAAAAGGATTATTCCCGTTAGCTTCTTCAGTCATCGAATGATCATGTTGAAGTGGAAGGATGGACAACCACCGAAATGAACAACCAGCACACGAAGATATTAGGGCCGACTTGTGGATGATAAGATGAGCATGCATAAAACTTTATCCAATCATTTGGATTAGGTACACTTAAACCCCTTCATCTGTCAAATATATAATCAACTTTCAAACTTTTTCGAAACTTTTCATACCGATGAAATCAAGCCACCTAATTTTATCAATGCAGATGAGTTCTTCCATCATTTTTCGGCCACTTCACTTATGTGAAGTGAAATTGTCTTTGTGAACTAACATGAGATGTCATATTAGCAAAACAAAAAACGAAATAAAGAGGACTCGAGAGGGGACGCCTCTCTATTTTTCTATTCTAGTTTCTTCTTCTTTGTAAATTTGTCAATATAATGCTCTTGTTAAGCTATTCTACATAAACAAAATCGATGAAATTGTCGATAGGATATATACGATAGAAGGGTCCAATTGCACTTATTAATCTTATCACGCATGGCCAACTAGCCACCAAGACCCTCTTGGTATGAATCATCATCACCGACACCAACCAGGTCATGCCTTATATTGTCTTTCAAGAGTTGGGTCTCAAACTCTCAAGTCCCCCAATCTTATCTTGAAATCAAATCACATAATTGGAGTAGATAAAGCCCTAGAATCTGCTTTAGCAAAAGATGGACGGCTGCCTCTTAAAGGGAGGATGATAAGAAACCACGTCAATTAAAAGGGATGGAGAAAGCCTATCAAATAATTAGTGAAGGCAAAGGGATCGTACCGCTTACCAAGTTGCTTCTCGTTAATCTTTTCTTTATTGCACTATTTACCATGGTTTGTTGTGAAAAGAAGGGAAAGTGGAATGAGTCAAGTGTGTAAAAGAGGGGATTGGAGCCTTCTCTAGGGGGTAGAATCCTAGCTTTTCACTCTTTTTGTAGCTATCTGATTGATGGCAAAAGATCATGGGCCATGCAGCTTTTTCACGACAGGTATGTATGCATTACTGCCTAGGAAAACTAGGGTTTTTTCTTTTTGTTTTTACTTTTTTGGTTGGGCGAAAATTTACGAGATTGTTTCTCTTTGATAAGCAAGAAAATCTGGAGTTGCATGTTGTTATGGAAAAGGAATTATTGGAGAATGGGTGGTGAGCAAAGTTTAGGATTGATTGCTCTATATAAGTGTCTTCTACCCTAATCAAATGTTCAAATGCAATTGGATTATGAGACTTATAAGGTATTTTAAGGCCATCAGATTATTAGGCTCCATATACGAATCCCTAAATTATATTTTTAACAAAAGTTTGGGATTACCTATAGTAGTAGTGAAAGAATATGTTGCGCAATGATATAATAAGATAAAACTCTAAAAATAACTTATAAATATGAGTATGGCACTGGTATTTGGAGAGGGGATAAAAAGCTAAAGAATAGAACCCATCATTTTAGCAACTTAACACAGAGTTCACTTCTCTCGGTAATTTATTATCAACAACTTTCCATCTTCGAATTCTTTTGTCTTTTTTATTGTTTGAGAACTTTCGACTTTTACAGTGGGAAAAAAGTCAAAAAATGTCAAGGTGAGGGCACCTAGCACGTGTATATGACAACATGAGTGGACGTTGGAATAAATTCGCAAGCAAGATAACAAAACTTTGCAATACCTAATTCGTAAAACTGCAAAATGTAGGAATTTCGTTTGAAATGTCACAAACAAGGATAAATATATATATATATATATATCCAGTTAAGAATTATATCAAATATCGAGCATCGTTGCCCTCGTGCGGTCACCCCTTCCATCTTGTCATTGAACAAAAAGATGGGCATTCCATTGATGCCTAGCTTCGGAGAAACTTCTCAAATACAATACTTACCAAAAGCTTGAAATCTTTGCCGGCAAGGCTCATCATTAGGTTTACGTACAAAGCATTAAGCAACCCGAGGATACTTTCAGCAAAAAGTGAAAACGATACTTTTCGAGGCAATTTAAAAATGATAAAAATATTAAATTTCTAATAAATTACTCACCACGAATAATAAAGCTTTAACTTGCCAAAGCATGTTAGAACTGCCTAGAAGGCACCCTTTAATATATATTTTTTCTAAAAAAATTTAGGGCATGGCAGCTAAGTCAAAAAAAGAAAAAAAAAATAGTGCATAGAGCCACGTATGGAATTTCGTCTTTACTGCACGTATTAAATATAAAATATTGGGGAAAATAGAATAAAATAAAATAAAAACAAGAAAAAAGAAGTAATTAAATAAGAAATGAGGGAGGATTAAATTTAATGCGGTGGGCAAAGGTCCGAAATCGTACTGATATTTTTGTCGGGTTCGGTCCGGCTGCGCCCTAATTGTGAGCCGTTTTAGCCGACTCTTGAGCCGCCAATTCCGGAGTCTCCACGCCTCCCTCCGTCTCATTAGCCGTCCTCCTTCTGACGAGTATTTAGTGGACACTTTCGTATCCATATATTTTATAGAATTTTTTATTTTTATTTTTCAGGCTTTAATTACATGACTTAATGAAATAATTAATGCATCTGATAATTATAATATTTTTATAATATTTACCGTCAAAGACGACAGCCGACTTATTTCTAATAATAATTCGCGCATTTAAAATTTCCAACATCGATTGACCAATTTAAATTAGAGAATCATAATAAACGTGAAGCTTTTATTGTTACGCCTTAGGCATTCTCTAGGTTGATCGAACGAAAGCATGAACAATCTCATGTCTCCTTATAACTTATGCCGGGTTAGGTTTGACTATAGGATAGTGGTGCTCCAATTTGCGAGCAGCGTGATGCACACTTGTCCAAGGCGAGCTGCTCATACCTCCTCGGATCATGCACAGGTTCCAACTTGTCTAGGGCCACTACTCCAATTTTTTTCTTATGTTTCATCTTGGCATGGTATCATCTCGAGCATGCCCTCCCTGCTATTAGCGAAAATATCGAGAAATCTCTTGGTGCAACGTCTTGACTTTGCTACTCTTGTGTAAATCTTGTATCTTTGTTATTGATCAAGTACATGGGTAGGTCTTTATTCATGAACGACTTTGATTAATAAGATCTTGCTAGCTCAATGAACCGGAGTGTTGCACGCTGAGGTCGGCTGGTGAATTACTCATGAGCTAGAATAGTGCATACCGCATTATCATCCTTGAGCGAGGGCCATTGAATCACACTATGACACCAAGCGTATGGTAACTTGTGAAGATGTTCCTTCGGTTACATATTCCAAATACTTTACAAGCATTTCATAATATATATCACAAGGTAAATTGCATTGACTCGCTCCAATGAACATTACACTCTAGCTTTTAGGCGATACTTGCAGTTAGGTCACTAAACTTTTACAAGAGATGCCGCGTTAGCATTTGGCCAGAAAGTCGACCAGATCCCAGTCAAAGTGCATTAATTGACGAAATGCAAAGGTTCGATGCATTACGTTATTGAATCGAAGTTCAATTTCCTAGTTGCCAATACCACCTAAGTTAGCAACTGAATCTACCCATATTTTCCATCTTGCGGTTATGATACTTCAAGGCACCATATGAGGGCCTTTTTGTGGTAGGGTTGACAATTCTGAATGAAAATTCATTTGTATGACATGAAACTAGACAATGAATGCACCAAGAAAAAACGAATGTAACGTGTTGCGGTATGATTAATGTTTATATAGGCACACAAAGTCTCAAGGACTATGATTCTCCTATATTTGCATACCCTTGTTAGTGGAGTTTGGAATTATCAGGTAAAAAGTGAGTAATGTAGAAAGGATGAATGTAATTGATACGTAAAAGTGGCATCAAGACAATTCGTGCTAAGAGTTTTAGAATATAAAAGTTATATTCACTACGAAACTCTGAAAGCAAAGTTGACCTTTTGTGTACAAATTGGTTGAGGGTTGATGCCGCTCTCTTGACAAGGCCATAGCAAGCCAAAATTAGTCATTGTGCCTAAAGTGTTTTGCTTCTCGTTTGATGGACTAGACACTCGAGCTAAACTGGACGTGGTCAATTCAATATGATAATGGTATCCAATGCATTGTTCTTAAGAACAACTATAGAAGGAAGGCTAGCTTGGTATTCTCGACTCACTAGGCACCACATGAGCTATTCTAGGGCCAAAGAACTACCGGTCCGTAATAGATGATATTAGAGTAGGATCTCTCCAACAAGTGAGTGAGAGTTGAAAAAAACCTATGGTCTACTAGAACCTATGAGGGCGTAGAGTGAATCGCTAGGGCCAAATGTGCTCGAACAAAGTACACCTCTTGACCAGCTTTTAGGATGACAATGGGAACACGGAAAGAATTAATTCTTCACCGAATAAGATAAATGTTTTCGAATCAATTTGGCGAATCTCAAGATGGGTTTGCTGCTCCATTTTCAACAAGGGAAGAAATCACCATCAATCTGTTGAGATCTAGAAAAGCTTAGTAGGTGAAATAGAATGCTGTCAAAAGGTGCATTTGGCTCCAAATGCCCTACTCATAAGGGGAAAGCACAAGTAACTGGAGATATCTGAACAATTGCAATTAGAAGAAGCTACTAGTAGAGTAGCCTATTATGTTAGGCGAGCATTGCCATTTGATGTATGATCCAAAGTAGCGCATCAATGGTTGAAGGACTATTCAATGATGACTCAATGTGGCGCAGTAATAGTTGAAGAAGAAAGGGAAGCAATAGAACAACGCGCAACGAGGGTGTTGTGGAATTAAATGAGAGAGAATGTCACATACCATAATTCTCTTGTATTCACACACCCTTGGAAGTGGAGCTTGCAATTATCGAATGAAGAGTAAGTGATGCAAAAAGGATGAATACAATTGGTTCGTGATAGTAGTGTCAAGACAATTAGTGCTAGGAAGTTCTAGGATAGAAAAGATATATCTCTACAGAGCTCTTAAGGTGGGCTAGCCCTCCGTGCATAAACTAATTGAAAGCTAATGTCGCTCTCCTGATAAGACCGTGGCTGACCGAAATCTATTGTTGTACCTAAAGTGTTTTGCTATCTCACTCAATAGACTAAGCGTACGAGCTAAACTTGGCGTGGTATGATTTGATACAAGGATATTATTCATCATATTGTTCTTAGCAACAACTATGAAGGAAGATTGGTGTAGTATTCTTGGCTCACCATGCGCCGCACAGTTACTCTGTAGTCAAAAAATTGCTGGCCCATGACATAAAGATATATGATTGTTAGCCAATCATTTGACTTATTTTGATGTTACCATGAACCAACATATACTAAAAGTACCATACATCAACATGAATGAGTCCCATTGTGCATTGCAAACTTTCGCCTCTCCAACCAAAGAAAAAAGCTTGCGCCTTCTCTTGGTATCAGGTCACATGTAAAAGCACGATACATGTGGTCCGGGAAGTATGCGATCTGCGAGGTAAAACGTCACATCCAACCGGGACCGATTAACTTGAATGCTCCAGAAGACACTTAAATATCCAATTATACGTGATCACGAGCCTCACGACATGGCAGGACAGCATATCATCGGTGTGAGTCTCGACAACATTCTTTGACTCATCCGTTCGAGTCGGAGAGGGCACAACTGAATCGATTTCGCCCATGCTTTCTTAGAATTCTTCTCGAAGGGTGATCGTGCCCATAACACGTCATAGGCAATGATCTCAATGTCGATCGATGTTCCCATCCATCACACATCATCGTTCAATGTATTCTCCACAAAACCTAGGCATGCGATTTCTTGAGTCAATCCTCCATACAAATCTCCAATCTCTACAACATATTCTCAGCTTATCTAGCTTGATGAGAGTGCCAATACCAACCTCTAGAGGGCAGAGACCATGATAATATTCTCTAATAGGCAATTAATTGTTTACCAGGCCACTTCTTCACTTGTAGATATCTTAATATTCCTGATGGCTCATGGATCCATATAAGGACAAAGCGTGCACATCCCATCACATAACTTCTCCCGCTAACGTGCAATTTTATCTTGTAACTTTCGATTCGCACAACTATTATTCCTACAACATGTTCCCCATGTGCAAAACAACTCGTATCATCTTCATCTAGTTATTTCGACCTTTTGCACATTAGTTACTAACATCTCGAGGAAATAATTGGTGAAGGTTTTTGTGAACCGTTGGCTCTACTTCACAAAAGGAAAAAAAGAAAGAAATTCACTCTGAAGGAGGTACAAGGACCGTCCCTTCCGCACAGGCTAGGAAACCTCCTAATTACTCGTCGCAAAGTGAAGGTCAATGATGTAACAGAATAGCTGTCACGTAAAGTTCTCGTGTTCATCCAACAGGTGGATTCCCGTAAGATCAACGAGCTCGCACTCAACCAGTGGATCAGGCCAAGGAGTTTTCCGGAAAGGGAGATTAGTGTATCCTCACGCGACGCCGACGGCAGAGCAGCACAACATCAGCATAGTTGGCAAAGGTCCCGGTCCTGGTCCCCGACCCAATATGGCAAAACGAAAACAACGCTTACTTTAAGCCGTAAATCTTGTCTTACCCAATGTCATCATTTCCCAACCCCGAACTTAAATGTTGGTGGGGCCAGCTTCTTGTGCATTGCTCTACCTACCTAACTCGATAAAAGGTATCCTCATCCCATCTCATCTCCCCCCACGCCCAACCCCACGAAAAAAGTTAGGACAAAGAACCCTAAAAAATTTATAAAGGCAAAGACACGCACCACCCGAAACCAGCCTCGGATTTCAATACTATATACTCTCCTCCTCCCCTCGACCGCTCGTGTCGTGTCGACACGTCTGCATGTAGAGCAGCAAAGTACGGTCCTTCGGGTACCTACCGTAAGAGGACAAGAGGGCAAAGTTCGAGAGGGAGCAAATTGAGGGGTAACTCCTCGGAAGAGCTTGGGGAGGGGAGGGGCCTCCTTTCTCCTTCCGCGGCTTTCTATCCTTGAGGAAAGGAGTAATTCTTGGGAGAGTGGAAGCCTGTTCTGCCTTGCTATGTTGATGCAAATCGGGTCCCCTAATTTTACCTGATATGCTTAGGGTCTCATGACCCCTTTTCCTGTACTTTCTTCACCAATCGGGTGGGTATCGACTTACCGTTCAAGATGGTTTCGCTAGGCTCCAAGGTCCTTTCTTGATTTTCGTATTTTGTGTTGTTTGGTTATATGGAAATGGGACAGCTGTTGGTGGTCAGATCTCAGGTTGTCCTTGCGGGGGAGGGGGGGTAAATTTTTTGGGGCCGATGGAGTTCTTGAATAGTTAATGCGACAACCCTGTTTTTTAGTCTTTGTTCGCAGCACTTGCGGCACATCTTAGCTCTGCGATCTCACGGTGAAAACCGTGTGCATTCAATGAAGGTCAATGGGGGGAGGGGAAGGTTTACATTCTTATATGGAGATTTATAGCTGGATTTATTCGGGAAAACGAAGGGACGAACTAATAGAAGATGAAGAGGTTCGATGCCAATTCGAATCCAATCATAACGTATCCATTTCGAAATAATTATGAGTACCAAGTTGATTTAGCACTGACGGGGATGGAACCGATTGAAATTGAGGATCTAGGTATTCCGTGAATTCGAAATAATCTTGATAACCAAGTTGATTTAGCTCTCATGAGAATTGATCCAATTGAAATCAAGAATCTAGATATCGCATGAATTCAAGATAATCTTGAAAACCGAGTTGATTTAACTTTTATAGGGATCGATCCAATTGGACTTGAGAATTTAGGTATTCTGTGTAGCGTCTAATTATCGCTAAGTGACATTGGTCATGCGTGATGGGTATCTTCTTTCTATGGTGGGTAATGTAATGTACCAACTAAAACTCCCAAAAGCAGCTAAATTAAAAGAAAAACTCCATTTTACTTCTTGCACATACACATGGAGACATGGACATCTCAGGCTAATTGGCTCCCATCTAAAAATCTAGAAAAAGCCATTGGAAAAAGCAAAGGCCAAGTTAAGCTGAAGCTCGTTACACAAAGTTACAACAAAGTGGGTAACCCTCCCAAAAAAACAAAAAACCAAAAAATAATAAAAAGCGGACTAAGGCAAGGAAAAAAGATAATTTTTTTTCAAAGAGATGCCTAGTCAACGGCCGTTAACGAGGGGGCTAACGGCGGGATGCGAGTCCTTGCAAGGGCTAGGGGGCAAGCTACTCCTCCCCGAGGCGGCGACGAGCCGTTGCACGAAGCCGTCGAGTCGCTGCCCGTTCGTCTCCGTCAGCAACCGCTTCCCGCCGAACGGCAGCGACTCCACCCCCTTCTCCGCCAGCACTTCCTCCTCCTCCCCTCGCCGCCACTCTCTCCCCACCCCGCTCGCCTGCGCATGTCAATATCCAGATTATTCTCAATTTTCAATACATCAAAATGCTTGAACAAATTAAAAACAATTTTTTACAGGAGAAAAAAAATGGCAAATGAATTTCATTTATTATTGTTTTTCTTTTTTGGTAATACCTGAATCCTCACGTAGTCCGCTCGGTTCCAACAGAAGGCGTTCCCCAGCATCTGGTCCACCGTCTCCGACACTCCGTCCAGCGCGATGCCCACCACCGCCGACGTCGAGCACTCGCCGTCGCGCTGGGCCTTCCCCCCCGCCGATCCGTTGCCCAGGGACAGCACCAGCAGGTCCTCCACGCCGTTCACCGACGGGAAGTCCCGCTTGTTGTGGAGCACGTGCGTGACGGCGGCGGCGGTCGGGTTGTTCATCACCAGCCCGCCGTCGACGGCCGCGCAGGAGGTCTTCCCGTCGACGGAGGTCAGCGGGAACGGCTTGAAGTGCCCCGGAGTCGCCGAGGTGGCCCGGCAGGCCTTCCAGAGGTCGAAGTCGAAGCTAGGCGACTCGGTCGCGTCGGCGCGGGAGAACACGAACGGGGCGGAGCTGTTGAGGTCGAAGCACGGGATCAGCAGGGGCTTGCGCGCGTCCTTCAGGGTCAGGCACTTACCGTCGTCCCGCGTGAACACCTCCCTCAGCACCCCGTCCATGCTCTTCCCGGAGAACCTCCGCCGGCGCCGGCGGAGAAGCCCGCCCCCGCGGGGCCGGAACATCTCGGGGCCCCGCGCGGCGAGGAGCTCAACGGCCTCGCGGGCGGAGTAGAGGGGGCGGCCGGAGCCGTCGTCAGCGGCGAGCATGGCTGCGAGGACGCCTCCGAGGCCGGTGCCGGCGAGGAGGTCGAAGAAGTCGGAGAGGGAGGCGTGGGGGTCGCCGGTACGGAGGCGGATCTGGTCCTCGAGGCGGACGAGGGCGGCGCCGGCGACAATGCAGGAGGTGGTGCCGCCGCCGCCGTCGATGCAGAGGAGGCGGGTGCGCTTGGAGGGCTCACAGTGGGAGAGCCACTTCTGCTCCAGCTTTGTGAAGATCTCCAGGGTCACCTTACTGAGCTCCATGCTTACTTACTCACTGCTTTGCTTCTATCTATCTCTCTGTATGCGTGTGTCAGAGGGAGAGGGAATGAAGGGGAGGCCCGAGGGGGTAATCAAGGGAGGGAGTGGTCCCGTGAAGAGCTCGGGGTCACGAAGGGGGGAAGGGAGGGCATTAATGGGCGCAGAATCTGCTGCTTTCTCCTCCTCCTCCTCCTCCTCCTCCTCTGAGTAGTTCTCTCTCCGGAGCTCGAAGGGTTCTGAAGTGGGGGAGGGATACAGTAACCGTGCAGAGAGAGAGAGAGAAAGAGAGAGAGAGGTGCACTGTTGGCTCTGTGAGTGAAGGGGAGATGGAGTGAGGAGTAGTTGATCTGAAGGGGGGTTAAAGAAAAGGAGAGGGAAAGAGAGTGGTGATGGTGGTGGTGGTGGTGGTGGGTGGTTATGTGTATGTTTATATATAACCTACCTCTCTCTGCCTTTCCTCCTCTGTCGCGCTTTTATTTTTATTTTATTTTTTTGTAATTTTTTAAGGACGTACACAAGTAGGATCTTTCTTTCTCGTTATTTTTCACTGTTTTTTTACTGTTCAGTCACATTTAACTTACTTAACCCCAACGAAAAAAAATCACGCTTACCTAATTTTTATAAAATAGTATGTATACACCCTTTCTTTTTTTTTGTCGGAATGTATAAACCCAATGACTGGTGCGGAAATATAGCTATGACGAAGAGGGACAGAAATAAAATCAATGAAATCCTAAAAAGTCCTGAGATTTCCAATTCGGGAGCTGAAATTATTTGGTCGGATCTCGCAAATAGCTCGTTAAAACTATAGACTGCAAAACCAGCTTGCACATGGTAGAGTCTGGATTTGATCGATTTACGATCACACTAACTCCAAATAGTTGGGCATCTGTCCATGTATTTTTGGATTATATTAAGTACCCAAGGCTCAATACATGATGGCTCTTCCTTAGACATAAACATTTAGATCTATTGTATAGGATATTTATTATATTTGGTTGGAGAATAAAATTTTCGCTAATGTCGTAGTTTTTTTTTTTTTAAAGATAAACACCAATGCAGTGGAGGAGTCTTTCTTTCTCAAATAATTATTTAAATTTTCTCCAAACAGA
This sequence comes from Angophora floribunda, assembly GCA_014182895.1. Lineage (NCBI taxonomy): Eukaryota > Viridiplantae > Streptophyta > Magnoliopsida > Myrtales > Myrtaceae > Angophora > Angophora floribunda. Next base: position 10,191,418 of record CM024712.1, on the reverse strand, counting down.
AGGAAAGTATAGAAAAAGGTCATTTGATATCCCAATCTATGAAGAAATATTTAGTTCTGGTCTGGTCTGATTTATTTATTGTCAGTATAATTGGCAATGTCTAGTAGTTATTTGAAATAGAGAAAGAGCAACATACTGAAGTATTTAAATCAATCGTCATCCCCAATTTTGTCGAAATGAACTATTTTCAATGGTTCTAGTCGAATGGGATAAAAGTAGAAAAAATTAATGATAATGGGCTATTTGAATGTGTCCAATACGGTTAAATCTTATTATATGAAGTACCGGAGTCAATAATTCTTGATGAATATTACAGGGATTGCTGGTAATGAATCTATTAGGGAGCATTTGAGTAGTAAAAGTGGCCATCGCCTAGGACTCGGCTCAAACGACAACGTTTAGACTTGAATCTCAACTTCGACTAAATCCTTTTTTTGCGCTTTAAATTGACCTCAAATACGTTAACTAAAGCTCAAGTCAAGTGACTAACAAGACCACTCAAGGATCTCCTTCTTTAATACTTTTTAGCATGCTCTTTAAAACATGTCAAAAAGAATAGTACTTTGATGTTTCAACATATGCGTTCGTGCATTTTAAGTAATGCGGAGGCCATTCTCGTAATTCCACGCACGAAACTTGGTGGGGATCAGCAAGGGTAGGAAAACTGGTGGTCCAATTTAAACTTATCTAGAATTAGATGCGTGCATAAAATGAATACGTTAAAAAATATTTTCCTAATAATTATAGCTTATATATCTTAAAATAATTAATCAATGTAAAATATCTTCATCTCAATAACAATTTAAATTTAAATATTTTTATGGATGATCAAAATATTTTTCATTTATTCATCTTTGCAAATAATATAAGTAATAATTTTTAGAAAAATATTTTTTAAATAATTCATATTTTCAGAAATAGACGGAGTCATATATCACATTTACATTTCTTAAATTTGAGCTGAGACCATACAATAATTCAAATCTTGCACCCCTCTCTCCTCCCCCCTCTCTCTCTCTCTCTCTCTCTCTCAAAAGTAAAATAACTTAAAGCTTGAGTCTATTTCTCTAAGCACAAAAAATGAATTATATTGAATTCCTGTTTCTTATATTGAATATCTATCTAATATAAATGATAAGTTATTTAATTAGGCTTGGGAGTGGTTAAGAATTAAACCAATTGCTATTAAGCTCAAGTTTGTTTAAATTTAAACAATTGAACCGCCCAAACTTGACTTAGAAAATAATAATGAGCAGGGTTGAGTACTTGGCAAGCTAAGTTATACGCATTGCAGTGTCAAACGTATAATGTAGTCCAAACCATTAAAGTAAAAAGTCAAATTTGTATAAAAATAAAAAGTTGGGTCAACTGACCTTCATTCGAGGAGAGGTGCGTCGGCCCTTGTCAGGTCCCTAGTTTTACGGTCTTTATCGTATTTCCTTTAAATGAATGTTTTATTTACGAAATTATTTGTGATTTTGTAAAAAACGTGAATTTTTTTATGCAAAGTAAATTTAGGCCATTATGCACTCGCATCACAGGTGCATCATATAGCTAATTATATTTGTAAATTCAGCCAAAACATGTGTGTTGTCAAGTGATCTTATTAGGTAAAGTCATTGTTGAATATTTAAGTATTTTTACACTTTTGTTCATGCCCGATAGTGCCAGCTTTGATACTATATTAGCAAATTCAATTCAAAATCAAATTCAATTCAAAATCTTAAGTTATTAGGTGAAGGGAGACTATGTAAATATAAAGAGCATATAAGACTCATTGTCAAGTGATATGAGATAATATTTCAACATATTAAACCAAGAGCCGAAGCCTCATTTCCTATCTCAATACTATTTGGTTAATTGGAACTAGTCAAAATGGAAATGGTAATTGAGATTGAGATTAGCTGCATTATTGAAATTTCATTAGAATGGAAGGAGGTGAGAATGAGTGAGAGTGAGAATGAGTGAGAATCAATGCAAATGAGTTAATCAAAAAAGGGAAGTAGACAAGAGGATGGCTAGTTAACCATGGGTTTTGCTAGCATAATAGTTTTTGGGGTATCATAATAACAACAATTTATTATGAGTCATAAATTATTGAAGTAGTGGGCTTTATAATATTTTATAATTATTTATTATTTGATTTTTTGTAATGTTGACTCTTACTTAATCATTTTTGGAGGAAAAAAAACCCTATCTATACATCCAACACGATAGTGTTACATTCTAATTTTTAGAATGCATGACAAAAGTTTAATATCTTGTCATGTAAACGAGAGATAGTCTAAATTTGAGCTGATTAAGATATATAATTACACTGATTTTTGAAAAGTCTAAATTCATGGGTTTTTCTCTTGTTCTCGGACATCGGATGCCGGAAGAAAAATATGTAGAAACAAAGAAAAAGGAGCGAGGGCTTCTGTAATAAAAAGAAACGTCGTATTTTCTTTTCCATGTGTGTTTTTATTTTTATTTTTTTGTCAGAGAATCGGGTTCCTCATCGATCTCTCCCTCTATCTCCCTCGATCCGCGGACTCCAGTCAGCGCCACGTTCTCGACAGACCTCGTCAACAGGTGATCAAAGCTGCCTAGGAAAAGCCTGGTGGAAAATAATAATAATTGAAAAGAAGAAAAACCCTAGGTAATTTGCCAAAAGCAAACTATGTAACCATAAAGAACGGATCGGGGCTTACGAAGCGCATCGCATCGCATCGGTTGGGAAAAAAAAATGAAAAACTAAAGTTAGAGACTTCAAAACTACCGACCATGTATCAACTCGGGCGGCAAGAGGATTTGATCTACTCGTCTTGATCTTTGATGTAGGTCTTGTTAAGAGCATTCCTAGAATAAGATCTTGAACACACTGAGCCAATGTGGGAAGTATGCCTTTAAGATCACCAAAGGAAACGGATCGATCAAGATGAGTGAATATCGACTTGGGAACTTATTAACTATAAGAATTCTAAGACCAATGTTTCTCATAAGGAACTCACATGGATGAGACTTTATTTACCTCAATCACAACATATATTTTTGCAATTGGGATAAATATATAAATAGTTATTAAATTTTGATCAAATATACAATATGGTCTCATAATTCGATCTAATTCTTAGACCATATAAAAATATTTAATATTACTTTCCCATGAATATAAATTCAGCAATAATATTGAAAATTTTTATTTGAATAATTGAAAAGTTGAAAGAGCATTTTCCATATTTGACTATAGTTTGGAGGCTGTCACTATCATTTTCTTTAGGGGAGGGTCAGCTTTGTTGCTCAAATAACAATGCAGGTGAATCCAACCGGCCTAGATAAAAAAAAAAAACAAGAGCGTACGTACCTTCCTCCTCTACTCACACCCTCTCTCATCGACAAAAAATATATATAATATATATAATAAAATATAAATAATCATAAAAAATAAATGGGAAAACCCACGCATTTAAGGGAAAAAAAACCCGAACACCAGTTCGCTCTCGCACGGACCACCCATCACTCCATGTCCCCACGCCACTACTACCATGCAATGCACACGTGTGGCACCCCCCCTCTCTCTCTCTTCCTGAATATCGAGACATCATTAATCTCAGCCGCCCATTCGCACGGGGGCCCCCCACGCCGCTGGAGGGTCGAGATCGAGTGGGACTCCCCTACGACGCCGCGGTCTAGGTCAAGAACTTTTCGTCCCTGAGTAATGCGCACCAGATCGCGATAAGATCCTGTCTCCCGGGCTGCAGGGCGGGGGAAACTCGCGTAAGCTTTCCCTCCCGTCCATCTCCATCTCCATCTCCTTTGTCTTCTTCTCGTGAGTGAAGTAATGCGACCGTCCCGTCCCGTCCCATCCCATCTCGTCGCTCTCACCGGCGTTGTTTTCTGCTGCTCAGGCGGTGAGGACTTGGACTGGAAGTCGAGATCTGGAGCTGGCGATGATGATGATATTTACAGATGAAATGAATGAATACCGACACTCAGAGAGAGAGAGAGAGAGAGAGAGAGAGAGAGAGAATGTTGATGTGGACGTGTAATCAAAGTCTGCAGTTTTCCATGTTTCCCGTCCCAGCCCACCGACATGCTGCTCGGCTCCAATCAATGAACCCCGAAGATTTTCTTTTTATTCTTTTTATTCTTTCCTTTTTTCCATCAGATCTAGTAGGGATCGGTCAATGATCTCGTATGCAATCAGGATGATTGATTGATTGATTTTACGTCGCTCGTGCAGCATTGTCTAGCATTGTCCGCGTACTTTGCATGGTGCCCGCCACGCCAGAGCTTTGGCATGGGTGGGGGGGATGTTCCGTTGCGGTTCACCTTTCCTTTTCAAATGAAACTTCAGCATTTAAGGTTTGGTTTTCACTGTTAATGATGTTAGGCATTCTACCTGTCCATGTTGAGGATTCGCTGGAGGTGGGTTTCTGTTCTTCTTCGAATCTAATGACTAGTCTTTGCACAATATCGACTCGTCGTGGCACTCATCCAAGCGAACTGATGCAATTCCAGTTGTCTTTTTCCGCTGTTCTGGTTCAAGATATGATGAATGAATGGACTCCCAACTCCCATTGCGGTAATTAATTCAGGTGAAATGAAGATGGGGCAGGCGATGCCTGAATGTATCTCGAGGATCCGTACGGTCCGTGTGGACCGAGTCAAGAACGAGTCGCGTATGGTGGAGAAACTTCTTCCACGAATCAAAGTCGTTCGTACGGTGTACAGGTTGTTGAGAGTGTCCTGTCCTGTCCCCAGTTGCAAGATTCGGAGCAGATTTTAAGGTTAAACAAAAAAAGAAAAAAAGCCAAACCACGGAATTTGCCGTGCTCTGATCGATTCAACGTGCGAATCTTTAACTCCACACAGCAAATTGCAAAATGCAGTTTCGATTTACTAAATTTCAATTCACAGAATGCATAATAAGGGTTTTAGAGTCCAAATTTTCTCGGTAAAACAAGCATCTCTTTATAACTAGTTCATAATAACCCATTTCTGTAACACTATTTCACTGAAAAGATGGGGCTACTTCTGTAAGGTATTTACATTAGCTTAGTTGAAGGTGCTTTTCTCTCTCTGAAAATTTCATAACAAAGAAAAAAATATTTTTATCTCATTTTAAGAAAAATGCATAATTTTCATTTGTTTTGTGGTTTAAGGAAAGTAATTTCATTTTTACTAAAAAAAGAAGTTATTTCTCTCGAATTTAAGCTTGTTGTTTTCGGTCCATGAAAAGCCTTTTCTGTAGATTGATTAGCTTTGTGTCATCTAAATACCAAAAGTTGGAAGATATTTTATTGGAAAAACACTTTTTCTTCAAACATACATACCCTAAATGATGGCCTAAGACTCGTTAATACATGTATTAGCTTAACTAAATAACTTCAAAATGCCTATATCAAAGATTCTCAAACTTAAATTCGTTGGGAAAATCCTTTATAATGTTTTGAAGATGACCAAATAATCAAAATTTACTAATGTGTTTAATAATTGAGTAATCATGTAAGAGAATTTAGAAGCCGTTATATAGATGATATTTAAATAGGAATGTCTAAATGTCATGAGTTTTGTATCAATGTTGAACGAGGCATTGGACATAGAAGTGTCTACAAGCTAAAGGTACCTAAGTAGAAGATGAACAAGCTTACGATAGGGAGTTTGGTGGAAGTACCATGGATAGGTGAACAGTGCAAGATAGAACCACAATTGCCAATATACTTGGATATCACCAGACAACTAGAGTTGAATATCATCATATCAACGATATGAATATCAGCAAATTTCATATGTGAATATCACCAATGCATCTGATTACTTTAGACACTATTGCTCAAGCTAAATCTATTTCTAATTATATGTTTAGGCACAAACTCTACTATTTACGTTATCATAGCTAGTGGCCTAGGTTGGGTTTCCAACATAGAAAATATTAATTGATCTTCAATTTTAAAGATTGTCTTGCAATAAAATCTTTGCGCATGACATCTTCAATTGATTGACAATCATTTTAAAAGTAAGCTACTTTCCTTGATCAAAGAAAACTACTTACAAAAATTGAAGATTTGCTTGTATGGATGACCTAATCAATGAGGATTCGAATCTTATCTCTCAATAGTTACTTAATGTTCCTTTTGCATATTGTCCAATGGGTTGATTGGAGAGTGATCCTCTCAAAACTGTCAAATGGGTAGATTGGAAGCGGAAGAATATAAAAGGAGACCAAAGTGTCGAAGAGTAAAGAGAGGCCCATAATAAAAAATTCCAAAGCTCAAAAGAACTTTATCTTACATGCTTGTCCTTCGTGAGCTAAAAACTGTAATCCTTGAGAGGCATTGAAAAAGTGACTATGTGATATTATGAAACCAATCACTTACTTTTATAACTTCTTATTGATTGACTAGCAAAATTCAATCAGTAGGCTATCAATATGGAAAAGTAGATGTAAGCTTATTATGAGTCAAGCCATATAAATTATGTGTGCAATTTCTTCATTTTATAATGACTTTCGAATTATTTTAGATATGGTAAATATCATCATATCATCGTGAAAATCAAACTCTGACCTTTGTGAATGGTGAATATCATCATTACATTATTGCCGATATATAGACTCAAATTTCACTTGAATAAGATAATATTCAACTTAACTGTATTTACTTCCACATCAAATTATCAAGTTTTTTTTTTGTTTTTATCAAAATTGCCTATTCATTCCTCATCTAGATGATATCACTAGCTTCGATGAACTTTCTGAGTTAGTAACTAGGTGCTCCTCCACGTGCTCTGTGAGCACTCTCTACTCTATTGCATGCAACTATCATGCCATGCCTAACTTATCGTGCAAGCCAATCGAGATCGTGGGCAATGCGAACAGCTTTCCTCCACTAACAGTAAGATCCGGCACCAAGACGGAAGATAAGAGCAGCCTCGCTAGGCTCGTTCCACGACAGGAACCCGAGATCGAAGATCGGATTGGCTTCGTGTTCTCCTTCCTCCAGGATATCGAGATCGATGCTGCGGGGGTCGCTGGGCTGCGCGGGTGCGTGTCCGCGCGAGACACGTGGGAAACATGCGGGTGCGTGCGTCGGGCCTCGACGATTCCACCGGCCTCGTGCGCGCCATCGGTTTCCGGGCGGTGTTTCCCTTCACGACCCCGACAATCTCTGACTCCCGTCACCAGAATTCACCATCTCCATGCAGCGTCGTGTTCGAGGCCAGGGACGAGAGACCATCGATGGCTGAGCCGAGCGAGGGAGTGAGGAAACGGCAGAGAGTCAAAACTCCGAGTTCGACTGAATGATTTCCCGGGTGAAAGCGCACCTTCCCGGAGACCTTTCGCGAATCAGATTGGTCACGACATCTGGAATTCTGCCTGAGATGGTACGTGACAGCAAGTGCATCTCACGTTCGTGCTGCGCTTTCTGAATGAAACTTTGATCGTCCGTCGATGCCGAGGGTCCATCGGAATGATGTGTCTGAACAGCTAGAGGGAATGTAGGTAGTGGCAGTCGCATCAAGCTAATGATAGCACTCCAACAAAGAGTCCCGTTCCAAATGAAACCCAACACGGGGAAAGGACATGGCAATAGATTAACAATTAAAATTAAAGGTACTTGAAATATTTTGAAGCCCAAGTTATAAATATCTTTTTTATTAATTTAGTCTAAAATATTTTGATAATTTATTAATTTAGTCCATCTAGGCAATTTTGACGAGAAATTACCAACGTGAACGCCAACCGTTCTACGCGGTGTTGTCCGTGCCTATATAAACAACTTTTAATATTATTTTAATATTATTTTGAATTTTTATTAATACATAAATGGTTAATAAACTTTGGCTCCATGTGCAATATGATCCATAAATTTTTAATTTGTTTAATAGAGTTTCTAAACTATAATTCAATATGCAATATAACCTCTAAACTTTTGATATATATTCAATTTAGTCCTTAAGCTATATGAATATGTTCAATATTGTCCCTGAACTTGAATTATTGGATAAATGTTATTGAACATTTTTATATAATTTAAAGACTAAGTTAAACATGTACAAAAGTTCAGAGACCATATTGAATAAATGTTATTGAACATTTTTATATGATTTAAAGACTAAGTTAAACATGTACAAAAAGTTCAGAGACCATATTGAATAAATTAAAAATTCATGGATCATATTTTACTTTAGGTTATAATTCAGGAATAGTATTGAATAAATTAAAAGTTCATGATTCATGGACAAAATTTGTGTTATTATCCCTTAAACTAATGATTAAAGATTGGTCATGTTGTCCTCTCTCGTTGTCGTCGCAAAGGAAGAGCTTAAGAGACATGGCAACAGTGCCCGTGTCATAGCTCCGGCAACCGTGTTGAGGGACCTAATATTTAGGGACTTAATATTTCAATCAAATTTGTTTTAAAAAGAAAAGCACATAAATTATATTGAAGCCCACGGAACAATGACAGTAACATCACGTAAGCATTAATGTAAGTGCTAGGATTTCAATACCAACAAAGTACCCAGAAAAACAGAATCAACGAGGGACTAGATGACAAACAGTCCCCATTTGAAAGCAGGAAAAATCCAGGTGATGAATGAGCTGTGAGTGAACTCACGGGGGGGAGCAAGACCTAAATTCATAGCATAGGATGAAAGGCCTTTTTAGATAGGGTACAGCCCACGAATGGAACAAAAGATACATTTCCTCTCGTCGTATCTTTCCCGTGAAGAAAGCTCCAATCGGCAGATGCCCTCTCCAAGAGAGCCACCAGCTGTCTTCTTCTGACCTCTAATTGTACGTTCTTTGCATTAATGTATTCTCGTCATTCATTTGCATGCGACCATGCAATGGCGAAAGGTTGCAGCGACTGCATACATTAACTTGAGGATCCTGTCCTTTGGATCCATGCCTGCCGCTCTCCATACCATGAATTTTTCTTGGCCTTGGGACATTTTAAATAGGGCGGGAGAAGGGCGCTATGGACATTCTTGTATCCGTATCTCAATTTCAATTCGAATGCTGCCCCGCCAATATCATTGCGCGGGTTCTGAAAATGGTCCGTGACAGACAGAAAAAATCAAGAGTATGCCAAAACCCCACGTTTATGCTGGCCATCATTGTAGTCATTATTAGATTGAATCTTGACACCAAGAATCATTTGAAGTACGCTCAATAATCTCCGATCTAAAGCCAGTTCTTGGGAGGATGCTGATACACGACGTGCGGCTCTTAAGAAGACCAACATTGACCATGACCAGATAGTTATCGGATCTTCATCACATGACTAATCAAATACGGTTGGACATTGAATAATACCAATTTGCATAGAGGAATCGTTCGCTGACCGAATACTGAGCTCGTGGGGGCGTACCTGATGAGTACAAGGATCACGTGGCTAGCTAGCTAGCTAGCTCGGGATGGGCGAAAAGATGCAGGTGAAAAGGCCGTATCTGCGTCCGGAGAAAGCCTCGAGTGCACCCGACACATGTGAAATCAGATCGTATCGATCGTTAGATCCCGTCTCATTTGGCGATGTACGAGTTAGTCACATGAACCGAGAACAAAAGTAATATTTTTCTTGCGTCCGTGTGGGTGGTCTTCGATGGTTTCGAGACAAAGATGTGGAGATGTACAACTATACATAAGATGCGATTTACTCCTTTGTCAGCTATGACTCGGGGAGAGAGAGAGAGAGAGAGAGGACTATACTGCTATACTGTTCTGTCCACTCTCAATATAGAAAACAACATGGAAAAAAAAATAGGATGAGGAAAAAATAAAGTTATATCATGAACTAAGCCATTTTTCTGATAGAGATTAAGACAAAATAAGAATAAAAATATATAAACATAAGGGTTAATACCAAAAATAATTCTAAATTGATATGTTTATGATAAATTTATCTTAAACTAATTTTTCGACTATAAAAAAAACTCTCAAATTAGTATATTTATAACAAATTTACTACAAATTAATTTTTTGAAGACTAAAAAATCTAAATCGATATATTTATAAATAAATTTACCCTTTGTTAGTTTCTATTAAATTTTACAATCAAATGACACGTGACAATTAACGAAAGTATCAATTATGGGTTTTACATGTGTATTGATTTTTTCCTTTTTCATGATATTAATCTAATTTAGCAGAGGGTTTATCTGTCATAAATATACCGGTTTGCAGTTTTTAGCATATATTAATCCTGAACAAAAATAACGCGAAAAAAAAAAAATCTAACTCACCACGAAATCTTCATTAGTCAGGCGCCAGGGGATTTTTAACTCGGAATCTGAAAATCATCTATTCGAAGGGTACTAGCTGCGCACAGACCCTGTCATGTCGAGATCACGAACAGAGATTAAAGATCCGGATCTTGAACAGCTCACGAGATTTACCGGACGTTCCTTCCTGAGATCGAAATAGTGAGTCCGAACGTCATCGACCGTACCAACCAACCAACCAACAGTGTCACCTAAAAAAGATAAGGGAATCGCACGCTGTGCAGATAAAGAAAAGAAACAGGATGGTGAATAGGGTTTTTTTGGTGAGAATCTGAGGACAGGGCACATGTTGCAGGAAAGACGACGGGAAGCTTCTTCCGTCACTGTTCGTTCACTAGTGGCCGTGGCTTTAGCGACAGGGAAAAGATTCCGTCGCCAGCCCCTCCGCCGACAGTGTCGTCCTTAGTTGGCAAAGTCAAAACTTGGGAAGAACCAGGGACGTGTACCGACGCGTATTTCGTAGTTTTGAAGTTTCATACGTCTGAACAATCGAAGTCAAAATACTTTAAACTTGAACGCCGGGAGTACAAAGGAACCGGGTCGAGTCGTTTGAAACTTGGAGTTCCAACTTGATCTAAATAGGTAGATCGATCCGACCCTCGATTTGATCTGACTTGAATAATCCATTTTTCAGCAGATCAAAAGATTTTGACTTTGATGCGCAATGCTCAACACTTTGTTTTAAGCTCGAATTAATTAAGTCAAAATAACCTTGAGCTCTACTGGACTTCGTCATGCTAGCTTGGTGAGTTTTAGTCTAAGGCTTGAGTGAAGGTAAAAACGCGAATACAGAAATATAGTGTAGAATGGAGAAATTGAACTGTTTATCTCTGTAATTTTATCTCAAAATGTATCTAAATTTATAAATACACAGTTAACTCGACTAGATTCGGAAGGTAATCAGTCAAATATTTTTCAAGCTTGAGCTTTATTTTTTATTAAATACTTGAGATACTCGAACTTGTGAGGAGTCGAGCCGGCTTCGAGTAACTTGATAATCGAGCTAGCTTGGCTCACTTTCACTCGGGAATAGTGCAGAAACACGACATAAGGTCTTGATCATCAATCAATTAAAAGGTTATGTTTTTATAAGTTGAATACATCATACTTTGGAAAAGTCATAATCAGGTCTTGCAATGGAATACAGGCATCAGAGATCAGACGAGGCAAATATCCCAAGTATTTGAGGCAGGAGTTAATGTTGGGTGGTCTTTGACCTTTTTCATCTAAAAAATTAGCTTAAAGGGTAAAGTTTTGTCTCAACAATCTCCCCTCCATATATTGGGCCCCCGTTCAAAGTAGGAACAGCCCATATCTCTCTCATATGACAGTTGAATCCAAACACGTTAGTAAATTGAGCTTTGATACCAATATTGAATGTTCTTAGGCCTCCTCATGCATTGGGCTTTGGGTAGAGTAGGAATAACTTGTATCTCTCTCATATGACTGTTGGGTCCAAATCATGGATGAACATGGTTCGAGTTGGGTCAGTCTAGCATCAAACCCCAAGATCAACCCATGCTAGTATTGATCCCAAATTTTTGGGATCAAGAACTAACCTTGTTGAGCTAAAGATCAAGGATCGGACCAACCCTATGGGTCCAATCTGGTTTCAAGATTAACTCAAGACCAATCGATTATCTTTTTATTATATTTTTATTTTCTTTGAAAAGATAAACACTCTTTCAAATTATATATGCATTAGTAATACGACACTGAGCAACCAAATTATGAATACCACATATCAAACATAACTCCAAGATAATATAACAACAAAAATCTCCATTAGGCAAGTAAAGACAAGTAAATGATTTCAACATTTGAGCTGTGCTTTTGAGGCAAGTGAGGAGAGGCTAGAGGCCAGAGGCAAGCAAGGCCAAGACAAGCGGAGAGAGTTTCTAATTTTTTTGGTCAAATCAGGGCCGGGTTTCTACTTTTTAATTTACACGGCAAAATTGCTTAAAAATTAATATAGGTAGAGGCACTAGGGTTTAGAATAGAAAAAAAAAAAAAATATAATATAATATAATATAATATAATATATACATGATACATATTATATATTGGGAAAATTGCCCAAATAATTCAAGATCCATTGCAATTTTTTCAATTCAATCATAAACCTTTTTTTTTCCTTCTAATTTTCAATCCTCAACCTTTTGCATTTATGCTAATTTAGTGCATTTAACCAATTTTGGCATGTCGGCATTGATATGGTAATTTTTAAATAGTTTTTCTATTTTTTTCCTTTTTCCTTTTTCTTTTGTTTTTTTTTCCATTTCCTTCTTCCTTTGGCCAATTTGGCAATTAGCAAGAGGCTAAGGCAAGGCCAACCCTCGCTTAACACGGCGAGGGCGAGCCTGGTAGTGAACCTCACTTGTAGTTATGGTGAGGCTAGTCCCAGCGAGGCATGACCTCGCTAGATTTGAGCGAGGGTGAGCCTCACTAGGGCCATAAGCAAGGTTTGTTGGCAAGGTGTCACCCTCACCCAACGATGGTGAGGTCGACATCGCAGGCCCTAGCCTCTGCATGATTGTTGAATTGGCCAAAGGAAGAAGGAAAGAAGAAAAAGGAAAATAGAAATATATATATTAAAAATTTCCACACCAGCCTTGGCTAGCATCCACTTTACCACTAGCCAACCAAAATTGGTTGAATGTATTGAATTGGTGTAAATACAAAAATTTTAGGACTGAAAATTGACATTATTACAATAGGTTTATGATTGTTATGGTGATGATTTTCTCATTATATATTATAAGGTTGATTAACTCTAAAGTCTCAAGATTGAGGACCAATCCACACAAGGTAAGATTGAGGACCAATCCACACAAGGTAGGATTGAGGGATCTTAGGACCAAAGACTAGAGATTGAACCAGGCCAAGATCAGCCGAGTTGGGCTACTCTAGGATTGGGTGGTTTTAGGCCTTTCTCACTCTAAAAGTTAGTTTAAAAGATGAAATTTTCTCTCACTTATAAAATGAGGGATTGTTGGGTCCAACTTTATTGGTAATGCGTCTTTTTAGGTGGTATTAAGTCTCTCACTCTAAAAACTAATTTTTTTTATTACACTTGTAAATTGACAACCGCAACTAATGTCAGATAACTTCAATAGTAACATTGGATTTCTAATGAGGTGAATCATGTCGGATTTCTAGTGTCTAAATTCCATCTATAGCGAGGTGGAGACATGATTGAAGCCTTTAAAAACTTAAAGTCCTGCAATTGACCTCAAAAAAAAATCTTGAATTATTAACTGGGCAACGGCCAAAACAAATCCTGTTTACGCACGTATCTCGACTTGCCCCGTATCCCCATGTACACACGTGGGGACGGTAGCCTTGGAGTCCGATAAAAGAGCGAACTCTCGAGTTCATTAGTCCAAGGCGGTCCGGTCCGGTCCGGTCCGATCTTTGGTCAAACCTTGTTTCCCACTTCTCCACTGGAGTTGTCCAAGGGTCAAGAAGCTACGATGCTTTGGGTTTTTTAAGTTGGTGAATATGCGGAAATTCAGAACGCCGCATGACAAAGAGGAAAGGCCAGAGTGCCGAATGCCTTACAAGTAAGATCCACTCTGAAATGATGGGCATCACGGACTCTGTGGTCACCTAGGGTTTACCTTTTGACAAGCTAGGCCCGCATGATGGAATGGTAACCTAATTATTGATCATAGGACTTGTGGGCCATGGGCCCATCATGATTCTGACCCATCATGCTTCTGAAATGATCCGGCTCATGTCAGGTGAGCCGAACTCCAAAATGAGGACCATGGTGACCACACAAGGTGGTGGGGCCAATTCAAAAAAAAATCCTAAATTTTAAGTTTAGTCTCAAATCTACCCTAAACTTTTTTTAATCTCTTAAAAAACCCCCAACTTTAAATCAAATCCCAAATCTATCCCGAACTTTTCTTTGTCTTAGAAAAAATCACAAACTTTAGGTTTAATCCCAAATTTGCCCCAAACTTTTCTTTTGATTCAAAAAAACCACAAAACTCTTAGTCCATTCCCAAATCTATCCCAATTTTTTTTATCAAAAAGAAATCATCAATTTTCACTCTAATCCTAAATTTGCCCCCGTTAGCTTCTGTTCAAAAGTTGTATTAGTAATCCCTAATTTTTTATTTCTTAAGTGATGATTTTTATTTATGTATCACTCAAGGTAACCTCTGCCTCTAGTGCTTTGGGATGTTACTACATTGCTAATGGCCGTTGTTATCCAGAGCCGCCGCGGGGTGGTGGGGTGGGATGAATCTTTTTCTCTTACGGACAAGTGTATTTTGGATAAGGAATTTTGTTATCTTGTCACCGACAGTCAATGTATACCTATGCCACAAGCAATTTGGCATTTAATAGCAAAACCTAGGACGTATACTTGTGGATTTTAAAAGTAGGATACAATGATTATTCAAAATTAGGGTTGAAATTACTCCACCCTATCAAAACTTGTCAAGAAAAAATTAGTATGATCACCATCCGAATACTTTGATATAATTCACCTGGCTCAATTGAAGTCTCTAGAGGCGTGTCTGAATAAAAAATTACTTTGTAATGCAGAATTTGCCAAAATCACATTTCTAATTTTTTTTTTTAAATCTGAAACATTCAAAATTTTTACAATATACAAATTTCGACGTGAATTTTTTTCATAGTTTTCTTAAAGTCGAATAATATTTTAAATTTTGGTGAGAATAAAGGAAAGATAGCAGCTATGACAAACTCCAAAAAAGGAAAATGAATCCACACTATACTGCCATATAGGGAAAGCGAAGTATGCTTTCACCACAGCAATCATATTATCCAATGCAGGTTTCAATTTCAACAAAAAAAATTCAATTGAAAACTTTGCCCTCTTTTTTACACCTTACAAGTGACAAATTCAATATCTTTCTATCTTCAAGATCATCATCATCTAGCAACTGTGGGAGTACCAAGCGGAATCTTCTTTGTTAGACCAGCTTTCTGTGATCCTGCAGGACTGAATCAACCGCTCGATTTGCAGCCCTTCGGACGCTTCCTTCTCCAACAGCAAGCAGTACTGCTGGAACGTGTCGATACTCACGTGTAATCGGAAATCTATGTTGAACAGGAACTTCATCTCCAGCCGGTTCAGCTCCGATGTGCTCACTCCGCCGACCTTGGCGTAGTATGCATTATTAAAGAACCTGCAGAGAGCATACGTAATAACCACTTCAGAAACCAGCAAAGCATGCGACAAAGGGTTCTCCGTGCAAGCTAAGAGGTCGGGACAAGGATTCACATTTCAAGACAACTAAAGCTACAACCAACACATTAGGAATTGATTCACAAGGCAAGAACTCACCCATCATCGACGAATTTCACTGCTACAGTGAGACTCGTTATCAGAAGGCGATGAATGTTTAGAGAAGTCAAGGGAACGTCCATGTTCTGGATGAATCTATCCATGTAAATCTGAGCCATGACGAAACAGGATGGACTGCAACCCGAATACTTGAAGATGCGTTCCATGTACTGGCGAATGGTCAGAGCGGGTGGTCTTACACCGTGGAAAATGGTGGGTTCATGTTTAGACTGTGATGTCTCCAGAAGCCTCTCGTTCTTCTGGACAGATCTATCAAGCGCTGAAGAAAGGAGCATCAAAACCTGAGGATAGCCCAATACTTTTTTGCCCTGTTCTCTGAGACCAAGAGAAAGGTACATGGCCGCAGTATCGGGCGATGAGGTTTCCATGTCAGGGGTTCCTGCAAATTACAACTGTCATTAATGAATTATTTCCGAGAATTTAATTGAACACTATCTGGAAAACATTCTACAAAACAACTATCTCAAGGAACTGAAAACCAATACGAAAGGCACTCTTCAGAATCTTAGAATGTCCTTCATTCGCTTCTGAGTTCCTCTCTCTCCCCATGACTGGTAAAGCATCAATGACTATGCACGCCCCCTATTAGACTCAATCTAATTGACTCGTTTTATCAATCTACTATAGGAGGCACACCCACCATCTACTTCAATCTAACATAAGTCCCTCCTAGGAAAATTCCGAACTTCGCCTCCTGTGTAGGATGTTCCCCTTACCAATTCATGTTTGCAGAATGCATATGCATTCCAGTCAGAGAAAGCAAATAGAAATGAAATGTAGGGGTTGCATCACAACTTCCCCTATTAATGAGCAAAAATTGGAAACCATCATACAATTTGAGGCAATCATTCTAATTGCATTCGCAGAACCCTCTGATTCAAAACAGCAACTTGAATTTTGAACAAACAAGCAAGAGAGAGATGATACTAAGTTATCCCCAGGGGCAACTTCAATTTACAAAACTAGCAAGACTGTGCCACAAAATTACAGTGCACTGTCAGTAATGATCAGTGGGAAACAGTCAATCAAGGCTAGCCAATATTCCAAAAGGATATTCTTTGCAATGTCCGTACTGAGATTAACACTTATCTCAATCCTCTCAAACTCCTAAGATCTCAACCACTGATTCAGCCATAAATATGCATTAATGCTCCTCATTTTGTGTACTACTGTTGGAGACAAATTCAGATTATCATTTTGTTTGATAGATATGCTTGGGATTGTTGATTAAACGACTTTTAGAGATCAATCTCAGACTCTCAGTTCCAAATAATGGGCAAGAATGACATCCATAGAAAGATGCTGACCAGGCACAAATGTAGTTACAAGCACCAACATACACAAACATATAGTTATAGTAGTTAATTCAGGTATTCGACTTAACTTGGGGCGCAATAATTTGGAAAACCCACAAATTTTTTTCTCAGGATTCAAAAATTATCAAAAGGAATGAAGCTGATTGGACTAAGCATTCAATCAAAAGCTCAATATGGAACAGATGGATTATAAAATACCCATGGCCATGCTTATGACCATTATGTGACCAAAGAATCCAGATAGCCAGCACTCTAGGAGCAAAGTCCAACCTGGATTAACAGAACTTTACATAATCTTAACCAGAATTTTCCGTCCCTGCTATAGAACTTGACATGGCAAAGATGAAGGTTCTCTCCTCTAGACAAGATGAAGCACACTTGACATTACTTAAGCTTAAATCATATCGCTATGCTTCTTTGGATAAATGCCCAAGGATCTCCCCACGCAAGAACAAGACTCACCTAAACCATGTCGAAAATTCAACTTCGCTACCTCACTATGCGATAGATTTCATACCCACATCGCTCATTCTCCGGAGTATTTCAGAAGGTACTAAAAATGCTCACAAAAGAAATGGGCTTTCACCCAATAAGCTTGATTAAGTTGTCCGAATAAGTAGAGCTGGCAAAATTCTTAAAAAGCTGAAACAAGAAAATTCTCAAAAGACATCAAAACAGGACAACAAGAAATCCATAATTCCCAATTAAAGAAAACGAAATTGACCAGATCTGTCAAAGAACGCCCACACCCGAATTGCCACTTGACAATAGGGAGCGAACAAGCCAAGACATGCCTCAATCCTTCATGCCAGAAACTCAGACAACCGAGATCGATTTCCTCATCGCAAAGATCAAATTTTGAGACTGCAGCCAGGTAAACACGAGGTCCGGCAAGATCAAACCTAAGCCAGAAGGCTAACATAATCCATCTAAACCGCAGAAAAGAGGGCTAAGCGCGACAAAGAAGAAAAAGAAAGAAACTTGGGGGTCTTACCTGTTCTCGAGAGCTCTGTATCTCGTTGCTTCATCCTACCTGCCCAAGCATATATGGAGGCGAACAGCAACAAGATACAGAGCACTTGGATAGATCATTCGCATTAAACTCACATCTTCCCCCCCTTTTCTCGGCCATGTCTCCTCTGCACTAGTTTGCCACCCGCCCAGGACCGCCCAGAGAGAGAGAGAGAGAGAGAGAGAGACAGACAGATTGCTTTCTCTTTTATCTATCCATTCACATGTGTCTTCACATGGAAACTACCTCCTCTTTTGCTATTTTACTTTTGCACAGTTCCCCTCTCTCTCTCTCTCTCTCTCTCTCTCTCTACATTTACTTTATGCAGAAGACACTGTCGGCAGTGGAAGCGACACTTGCTTGTAATTCTTGGTAGGGGTGGAAGTTTTAGGATCCTTAGCTCCCTTGGTGGTTCAACAAAGGGACCCACAAAACACCCCCTCACCTTCGCTTTTCTTGCGGTGCTAAGATTGGATCTCTGGTTTTTAGTTTCCCCGTTCTTCACTGGCGGAAAACCGAAAAGTTGCTTACTTTACCTTTTCTAGGTTAGAAGAACAGTGAACTTGCGCAATCTACTCCCTACTTTCTTTTCAAGATCTCGCAAGAATCACAGGCTTGGCCCTTGGGGGGGAGGCAATGGATTTTATCAAGACACTGACCATACGTCGATAATGTGAAGAAAATTAGTCACAAAGAAAAGACAACGCGACGAGAATTTCCTAACCACTCCCGATATTTACGAGTCTAATGGATTTCAATTGTCAAATAATGGGGACCCATAAGATTCACTGATTGAGATTGACCTAAGCTCGTACATTCAGGAGTACCAAGAAATGGTTTGTAGTCTATTTGTAGTACTACATGTGTTTATCGTAATCCATGTAAACAAACAGGGACCGACAAAAAAGAGAGAAGAAAGAAGATCATCCCAAATAAGATTATCAATTTGGAAACTTGTCATTGAATGCCATGTAGAATATCACGTGGAAAGTCTTCGACTGTGTAAATGGACTATTAGTAAATAGTAATAGCTAGATGTATACTCTACAAATGGTATAGATGGACTATTTAGGAAAAATCAATACAAGTACTAAATCACATATCTTGAGATGCTTTTACCAACTTGCAAACTCATGTGCCTCTGAGGATCACTTGGTCTAATGAAACAAGATATTCTTTCTAGCTTTGTGATGGTATGGGTTAGGCTACTATGCCCTCATGACATCTTACCCTCGTATTATGAGAGAAAACAACATGAGTTTGATACTTACATGTCGGACACCAATCTAACTCCCCATGCCATTGTTGCTATCGCCAGCCCCCCTCTCCTGTCTCCGATCGAAGCTTGTGGCTTGAGGCCATGGGAGCTCCAGCCAACATGAGCTAAAGATGTGAAATTCAATCGCATTTGATATATAAACGACCATGGTAGATTATAAAATTGATAAATGCAACAGATTTTTGAGCTTTTCCTTAATTGTTAAGATCAAACGGCATTTTGTGCTGATACTTAGATATGAAATTTAGTGACCATAGAAGATCGGTAATGCTATTTGCACATGATCCAAAAGCATCTCCATGTGACTTCCTAAGTAATGCCCAATGTCATGCCGCAATACATTCAAATCCAAATAGTCCCATCTTTTTCTTAGAAAGTGATATTTCCCAAACTTCTCGTCGGGGAAAAGGATCAATTCCATGAATTGCGAATCGGACAAACCTATTCACAGCAGCAGACTTATGAATTCAGGAGGCATTTACAGTCCTTCGAAGGATAAATTCCCCGATCTTAACTTGTCGTAATAACACGGCACTTCGCCGTAACTCAAAAGACTTCAGGGATGAGATTAATCACTCCGAGATCTACCCATCATGAGCCACGTGGCGCTGTCGCTGTCATGTCCAATCATTTGCCACCCAAGACGAAAGCTTCGTCCCACCAAACATGAGAGGATGGGACGTGTTCGGGTATTGCATGAGGAGGTGGACCACTTTTCCGGCCCCTTCTCCTGGCGGTGGCCCGTCGTGGGATCACAATAATTCGATTCATTAGAAGAAATACACGAATGAACATACTTTAATTGTCGTATAAGATATCTCCCGGCCGAATGGTAGGTTAGACATTGCATCCTCGCAACGTCCCGTTCGACCCGCCACGAGAGAACGTGCCACCTCATAATCATTTATTTTGAAATTGATTTATTTTGGCAGAGCTAGGGAAGGCGCAACCCTAAGTGGGGGTCATATTTATGTGATGAATTATGAGGGGGATTGCATTTGATGATAACTAAAATGACCTGTCGTGGAAATTTATTGATATCTTTCGGTCAGAGAAGGGATGGCCATCATCCTCTTTGTTTCCCCTCAATTATTCAATTATAGTGCAAAATTCATTTTCATTGGGATCCCGGAGGATGGCCACGCGCAAATCATGACAAATCTCGAGTCATGTTGGAACGAGTAAGCCCCTAGTCGGCTATGACTGATCAATGTCCGGACCCCCCTCTGGTCACCACCTCATTGTTCTTTCTCAAGCTATTATTTGGGTTCATATGACAATGGATTCCAGGCGAGATCGATGGATTCCAGGCGAAATTCACGTGATCTATGTATTGACAAATATCAAACTATGTAGTTAATGCATCCACCGCATGCCATTGAGGATAATTTTAACTCGTGGGCGGTCAAGATTAATTCTAAGTTTAGTTTAATGCAAGCGTGTGCCGTCCGATCATGGAGACCTTAAAGGGCAATTTCGGCATCCAATGGGGAAAAAAGGGCAGATGTACAGGATTATCGTGTGTGAGGTGTGCGACAAGAATGTTTAGGGTTTCCTAATTATTGCTTACTCCTAAAAGTTTCCGAACGTGCATATAAAATAACTAAAATTGCGTTCCATGTGAAAGCTTGAGGGACCCAACTACTCACTTATTGTCCTGAACTGAATATGGGATTACTAAAAAATCTTAAATATATTATATTTATGTTAATTCAGTTATAAATCTTTCAATTGTAACAATTAAACCATAAATCTTTTAATATTTTGTCAATTGAATTTATTTGAGTGGTCATGGATATTGTCATTCTACATTTATGTGACACAACCAACGATAATGTAGATAATATTTTTTTTATAATATTTTGAATTTTTTAAGCAATTTTTTTGGTTTTTCTTTCTTTTCCTTATTATTTTTAAACTTAGGGTTGGTGATCCTCATCGACATTAGTCGAGAGTCACTACACTCTCCTCCGATGCCGTTGCCAGCCACAAGAAGGGTGTTGTGACCCTCGCCTAGATCTAAAGATGGCTACGATGCCCTTGTTATGGTTGATGAGGGCCTAGGTGAGGGCTATGACACTCTCGCTAGCCAAAGCGAGGGTGTGTGGCCTTTACCCAAATTTGGCCCTCGTCGAAATTTGGCATGGTGTTGTAGCCCTTATCAAGATCTGGCCAGGGTTAGGCAATGATCCTTACTAGTAAAAAAAAGGATAAAAGAAAATAATTAAAAAGTTTATAACTCAATTGTGCCATGTAAGAGGCAATGTCTATGTTAGATAAATCCGGCTAAAATTGATCGGATTAACTCAATTGATATAATATGAAAAATATTTATAACTATTAAAAGGTATTATAACTAAATTAGCATAAATGTAATAAGTTTATGATTTTTTTTTTATTTTTCTCGCTAAATATGGATGTTACGGTACATTTGTTGTATAAAGAAGAAATGAGCAAGAGATTCAAGCTTCCTTGGATTCCCAAATTCTGAAATCTATAGCAGTGCGTCTTCCGAAAAGAACCGCACGAAATGAAAATAACCAAACTACTCTCAACCACTTCCAAATTCCAAACCTCCCCCTCTCTCTCTCTCCAACCACTGCTAACGTAGCCTCCAACTAACGCCGCCATCTCCGACGGCAACACGACCACCGCACTCTCTCTCTATGAGATCGACACCGCCGTCGAGCTGCTTGGTAGTGAAGATGACGAGAGAGAGGGACGTACAGATAGAGATTCAAGACGTAGACAAACTAAGGAGAAGGCAGAGAGATACAAACATAAGGGATGACAAGGCGGCGACTCGGCCTAGGGTGGCCACGGTGGCCAAGTGGGTGTGTGCGGCGCGACCGGTGGGTCGGGCATCGGCACAGGCCGAGACAGGGAGGAGAGGCGAGTGAGTCGTGGGTCGGAATAACGGAAATGGAAAATTTGGAATGAAAATGGCTGTTCTGTAAATAGGACTACCATAATAACTTACGTTTGCTGCAACTTGTAATGGAATCGCAGAAGTGACGATGAGTAGTGTAGAATTGAAATACGTGCAAAGATGAAAATTCATTCTCACACGCAAGTTTGACATTTCAGCATTCCTTCTTATAAATGTCGATTTCATTTCTCTTTCCATCACATTTATTCCAATTACAAACGCAACATACCACCTCGTTTTGGTCACGGGATAATGACCTGGAATAGGATATAATTCATCCTATCCTTTGTGCGGTAACGGTATAAAAATTGGGATTGCAGATGATTTACCTATCTTTATCTTTATCATCCCACCTTGGAATTGAATATACCCGGATTAGGCACGATAAGGACTTGGATATCTCATCCCAAGTCTAAGGGTTGGATAATTTTTAACATACCCAAGTTGGATAGCACATTAACAAAGGAAAAGTAAGTAGGAGTAGTGCTTCATCCTTCTTCATACCAAAGATAGTGAATGTGAACGTCGAGGACCATCGGCGACTCAACGAAACTGCTTGATGAATGCTGAATTGCTGATGACAAGTCATCTCTTATTTCTTGTCTCATTGTAGTATGAGCTGTCCTGATTTAGGGATAATGACTCAAATGGCCGCCGAACTTTAGTTTAATGTACAATGTGCTCCTGAATTTTAAATTTGTTCAATTTGATCCATAAACTTTTGGTACATGTTTAACTTGCTCCCTAAACTATGTGAAGTTTTTCAAAGTCGTTCTTCCATTAATTTAATTTCAAATGAAACATTGTTCATTTTCACATAGTTGGGGGACTGAGTCGAACATGTACCGAAACTCCAGAAATCACATTAAATAAATTAAAAGTCCAAGAATCATATAACACGTTGAATAAATCAAAAGTTCAAAAGATATATTATTTATATCATTCTCTCCCTCAGTTATGTCCGGCCGACGAAACACGGCCGGAGAGGTGAATGCAAAAGTAGAAGAAGGGCCGGGCTCGAGCCCATGGACACAAAATCCAACGCGAGGAGGGATTTCGTCGCTGCTTCCAGGAAACGGACGACACACGCTGCTTCGCTCCCAAGCTTTCAATTTTGAAAGGAGGGAAAAAGGCGAAATCAATGGCTTGGCTTCTTCCACCCCTTTCCTGACTTCCCTCCATTTCCTCCCTCTTCCCCCTCTCCCACACCCCAACCACCATTCCGAGCACAGGCCGCCTCCTCCCCTTTTCGCCATTTGACCAACCTTGGATTGCTTTTGTTCCTACACAACAAGGTCTGTCTCTCTGTCTGTCTGTCTCTCTTGGTGTTAGGGTTTACATTTCTTGGGCTTTCGGCGGTTGTCGTGGCTGTTCTCGTCGGATCTGTCGGTTGTTTGCAATCGGGTTGCTTTCGGGACTGGTTTCCAGTGGAATGAGCGGATAAATCTTGTTTCTTGTTTAATTTTTTTTTAGGTAGATTTTTTTGCTGTGGCGTGATTATTCATGGGGTGCTATTGCTGCTGTCGTTGATGGGTTTCCGGTACTGGTGCGAAGTTCTTGTGGCATTTTGGCAAAAGGGTTTTTTGGGGGTTCTGGAGGTTATTCGGTCTATGTCCCCCTGTCGCTCGTGCCGGCCAATTAGGCGACTTTTTTATTCTATTTGTTTTCTGTACAGAGTGTCGAGTCTTCTATTGTTAACTTTGGTCTTCGAATTTCAGAACTGCTCACCACGTTTGTAAAGTATTTTCTAGTGAAGTAATCAGAGCGTATGGTTATTCAAGATTATGAACATTTCCGCATGAATGAATGGAAGGGTTGGTCTGTGATAGGATTTTGTTTGGCTCGGGGTAGAGTAATTTTGCTTTCCTAATATTCCATATTGATGTCTATGCTTTTTGTAAAAAGATGTCTCCTGCCCACCTGAGTTATCAGGATTGGTTCGCCTAGGGTGGGGTAGCAGAAATAATTTTTCAACTGAATGGGGCTTTAGGAATAAGTAAGACCTATAAGAATATCTCATATCATAAACTTCTTGATCCTATTCTTGGCCAAATTGGTTATTGGAGAAGAGTCCGTCCATGTAGCTAGAGCGATTGTATTAGAAATAATTTGATCTGTTGATCTTGATATCTGGTCATTTGTGTTTGCTTTTTGACTAACAATAGTTGGATTATGATCTGTACATCTTAGAGAGCCAGGTTATGCTATTCTCATTTGGTTATGTGGCTGTAGGCCTAGTTAACAAGACTCCTCAGGTTAGTCTGAGAATTTCTAGAGGTAACTGCACATGGGCATCTGAGAAGATTACATTTGCTTACACTGTAGAAGTCAACTATTCCTGCACTAATATGCAATAAAAGTTTTGCTGAATGATATTAGAAATTGTCAATTGAGTTGGATTGCCTGTATTTGATTTGGTAAGAATAATAGAATCATGACATCTACGGTCATTTTGATCTGTTATCCATATAAATTCGGTAAAACAGATCAGATTCATCTTCCATGGCATTTGACTTGAAAAGCATAGATTTGCATGATTGTAGTATTGTTGTGACTCAATGTGCAGGTTTCCTTGGGATGGATTCAACCACACAGACTTTCCAGCGTCGGCCACTCTCGATAAAACTCTGGCCGCCTAGCCAAAGTACCAGGATTATGCTTGTGGAGCGTATGACAAAAAATCTAACAACCCCATCTGTATTGTCTAGAAAGTATGGCCTTCTGAGTAAGGAAGAGGCCGAGGAGGATGCCAAGCGCATTGAAGAGAGTTCATTTGCTATCGCCAATCAACACTATGAGAAGGAGTCAGATGGTGATGGGAGTTCTGCAGTACAAGTTTATGCTACACAATCAAGTAAACTTATGCTGGAAGTCATAAAAAGAGGCCCTAGGATGAAGGTGGATGGCGAGGCTATTGTACCAGAAAAAGCTATTGCTGCAAGTGAAAATGTCTTTGACATCTCCGGAGGTCGACGGGCCTTTATTGATGCGGAAGAAGCTGAGGAGCTTCTTAAGCCATTGAAGGCACCAGGGAACTCCTACAAGAAAATATGTTTCAGCAACAGAAGCTTTGGCTTAGATGCTGCCCGAGTTGCGGAATCTTTTTTAGTATCTGTCAAGTATAAATTGACAGATGTTGATCTATCAGATTTTGTTGCAGGAAGACCGGAAGCAGAAGCTCTTGAAGTGATGAATATTTTTTCTTCAGCCCTTGAAGGTTGCAAATTGAGGTGTCTGGACCTATCCAACAATGCATTGGGAGAAAAGGGTGTCAGGGCATTTGGAGCACTTTTAAAGTCTCAAAATAATCTTGAGGAACTTTATTTGATGAATGATGGTATCTCTGAGGAAGCTGCTCTGGCAGTTTGTGAGTTACTTCCTTCTACTGAAAAGCTTAGGATCCTTCACTTCCATAATAACATGACTGGAGATGAGGGAGCGCTGGCCATTTCTGAGATTGTGAAGCGTTCTCCTGCATTGGAGGACTTTCGATGTTCTTCTACGAGGGTAGGCTCAGATGGTGGAGTTTCTCTGTGTGAGGCACTAAGCACGTGTTCCGGGATCAAGAAGCTTGATCTTCGAGATAACATGTTTGGTGTTGAAACTGGAGTTGCTTTGAGCAAGGCTATCCATTCATTTGCTGACCTAACAGAGGTATATTTTAGTTATCTAAACTTGGAAGATGAGGCACAGAAGCTCTTGCCCATGCTCTCAAGGAATCTGCACCTTCCCTTGAAGTTTTGGAAATGGCAGGGAATGACATTACTGCAAAAGCTGGTGCTGCTTTAGCCGCCTGTATTGCAGCGAAGCAGTTTTTGACCAAGTTAAATCTGTCCGAGAATGAATTGAAGGATGAAGGTGCAATGTTGATCGGTAAGGCTTTGGAAGAGGGCCATGGACAGTTGGTCGAAGTTGATTTGAGCACAAACTCGATTAGAAGGGTTGGAGCAAGAGTCCTAGCCCAGGCTGTGGTGCAGAAACCTGGATTCAAAATGCTGAATATAAATGCTAATTTCATTTCTGAGGAAGGGCTTGATGAGGTAAAGGATATATTTAAAACTTCTCCTAATATGCTCGGTCCACTTGATGAGAATGACCCTGAAGGCGAAGATCTTGATGAGGAGGCTGATGAGCAAGGCACTGGTAACGAGGACGAATTGGAAGCCAAGCTCAAGGATCTGGAAATAAAGCATGAGGAATAGTTTTGTTGATTCTCTGATTGTTCAAGTGAAAGAGTTGTTAGCAATTTTTAAACTGGTTCAGCTCTATTTGCAATGTCTAGTTGCTTGATTGTAGGTTAGTTAGGCGATGTTCTTGTCAAATCTGTCATTGCATGTGAAGTTAAGAAACATGTAAGATGATTTTTCTTGCTGCCTAGTTTTAGCAGATCATCATAGCAAAGTTGCATCTGAAGGGTATTTGATAAGGTTACTTGGGAAAATTTTCAAGCATGTTTTTGAAGTCTTGTATATCCTTGTGTATCTCTCTATGGTGAAAATGGTCAACGGTTAGAAAAATTAGCAGTACTGGCACTGTGGCAGCCTAAATTGACTGGATATCCTTGTGCATTTCTCTATGTAGAGATTCTTTTATATGTGCAAATCTAATGGACCGTAATTTCATGGTAAAATTCTAGGAAGTTGATTTGGATGGTATAATGTATGCATAAATACCAGCGTCTTATCATCTTTTAGAGTGTACATGCAGGAAGTAGGAACCTTAGGCAAGAAATGAGTGGGAACCATCAAGGGTCTGATCTTTTAGTTCTCACTTGGAGTCTTGTGTTATTTAAGAAGTTGGAGTTCGACCTTAACAAGTGACATCCATCTTCAATAAGCCAATACGAGAATTACAGGGAGGAGTCAAAGCCGAAAAGGGGTACTTTGAGCAAATCTATATGAGGTCTAGGGGGAAAATTTTGTGAGACACGTCCTTTTTACACAGCTACTGGGACTTTGAGAGACTCAAGTATCTTATCATCTATCGGAAATTCCATTGGCTTCTTGTCTCTCCCGATCTTCACATACTCCTCAAACCGTTCCTTCAAATCTTCGGGAAGGTTTGTGGTACCTTTCCACCCCAAAATCTCTTTCGCTGCTCTTGGTTCTGCATAGAAGTGCTGCACAAGCAGAGAGACTGTCAGATAATTCCACAATCAGGGACACAAACAGGCTGCGATTCGGAACTGGTGACATTGTCAGGCTGTAAATAATTTATTGTGAAGTGTATCTGTCACTGGACGAGGTCTCTCCCGCTAATTGTTAATTTGTACCATGAATTCGTCGCACCCCATTCCTATCATTGCATAAAGGGAGGTTACTTCGATAATTATTGCAACATACCATGTTACGGAAGGGGAAGGCTTTCTTGGCATCTGCTCCAACTGCCTTGGGATCGTAGTGCACGATATTGACTTCTCGGCCAGCAGCCTTGGCACATAGCCTTGCCATTCCATCCAATGTCACGGCTCGGTCGCTGACACAGTTGAAGATTTTTCCAGATGCAGCAGCTGGGTTCTCAACAGCTGTTGTGAGCATAGATGACAGGTCCCTAACATGGGCAATGTTAGTCAGCTGCATCCCTGAACCGGGGATCGGTACAGGCCTGCCTCGGACGATGCCTGTTTTACCACCATGAGAGTCAGATTCTTGCGATAGAATTTCACTTGCTGCAATGCAGAATGGCCACTCGCCAAATACAAAGTCGACAAGAACAACACAAAAGGTGGTTACTTTTGTCAGCATTGTGTCTGATTTCATCTGCACATGTTTGAAACCTACGAGTACAGCTAGCATTTGGAACAGAATTGGTCTTAACAAAATTTAGCCAGTCTGAATGAGTTTGGACGTGAAAACGGTCTAACCAAATTGAGTGCTGCACAAACGAGAGAATAGATGCTGGAATGAACTGTAAAATGACAGGACCCTACTCTTTTGCAGTCAAAGTCTACATTTCCATTCCCTAAAAGAGCTAATTGGTAGTCGAGGCGTGGTGTTTTTGAAGACCCGGCACCTTCATGTTTGTCAAACATCAGAGAAAATTGTTTTTGCTTCATCTAGACTATAGATATTTCACAAAGGTATCTTTATAAGGTATAAGATAGTAATCACGGCAGGGGTGGTTAGGAAAAGTGTCTCTGAATGTTCTGCTCGATGCTTTGTACATAAATACAACTCCTTTTTACGCCAAATATGACAGAAATGTCGTTATTTATAAAGTTCTGAGGAGAGACTTGAGATCGGTACTTACGATCGAAGAACCACTCCTCACAATCTTTGTTGTTGCCCGATCCAGTCATGTACTGTGGACGGAATGATACCCAGTTGTCGAAAATCTCTGAAATGTACTTCTCGACTCCAACATGACCAGCATCAGCTTTCACAACATCCTGTAATAGGTTCAATTTGAACCAGTTCAGTGGGATATTCTATATCTCATATGTGAATCTATGTCCTCATCCCCAGTTTAATCATACCCCTTCAACGTGAGGTGGTTCATCAGTTGGCTTATAGATTCCGGCGCTGCTGATGAAGAGGAATTGCTTCACTCCGGTGCTCTTTGCCCAATCTGCTACTGGCCTATTTATGCACGCGAGAAGAGCTGTTTAGAAAATACCGTTTTAGGTCCTATAGAGCATGCAAGAGCATCCACCTTTGTTGATATCCTATCTCTCTTTTCTTTTCCGAATGCTTCCGGAGCAATGCAGTAACCCAAAAAACTAGCATTCAAAGCATCGAACTTCATTGAAGATATTATGGAAAGTAAGAGGGGAATTGAACCCCGACAAGCTTGCACGAGCAATTTTCAAACTATCAGTTGGTCTCGACCATCTAATTTCACTTATTTGATCAATGTTCAAGATTAAGGAGAAAGTGATAATGGGTGACGATTAGTTAGCAGTCGGACATCGAGCCAGTCGATGGCGTGGCGTCTTCAACGTTAATTCAATGTCTAAGAAAACTATGAACTGTCACAGATATGAAAAGAAGAAAGATCAAAAGAGTAATAACAAGAACAAGAACAAAACCTGACAGCATCCAAGTCCTTGCCATTGTTGTCAAGAACCACATCAAATGCTTCTCCTCCCACCACTTTCCCCACATCCCCTGGGTCTCCCCACACCGTCTTCCCCCCTCCACTCACAATTTCCTGCAATTCAACATACAAATAAATAACTCCAAACATAGAGATCGAAAGTTCAGAATTCACTACAGAGTCCTGCTCAAGACCAATGCCATGCTGTTGCCAATGCTAATTGCTGGCTATTGCTAATACTAAATGACGCAACAGTGAGCGGGCATTTAACCGAGTGACTCAAACGTTCAGTAGAACTTTATGGATCGTGGAAAGCAGCGAAATTTGAGAATATTAAGCCGGACCGAGAATCGGGTGAAAGGGGGCTTCTTCATCTTGTCGGAGCCCTCCTCACCAACGGTGAGGATGGTGACGGAGTGGCCAGAGGCGAGGAGTTCCTTGGCGAAGTAGAAGCCGATGACGGCGTGGCCGCCGCTGTTGGTGTTGACGATGAGCACCTTCTTCTTCTCGGCGGTGGCAGCACTGACTGAGAAGGAGGAGGAGGAGGAGGAGGAGGAGGAGGAGGCAGAGCGGGGAGTGGAGTGAGGCTTGACGAGGAAAGAAGGAGAGGAGGGGGAGATGGAGAGAGAGAACGAGAGAGGGGCAGAGAGGAGAGAGAGGCGGGGAGGATGAGGAGAGGAGGAGGAGGAGGAGGAGGAGGAGAGAGAAGGTGGTGGAGAGAAGAGGAGGGAGGAGGACGAGGAAGCGAGAGCAGCCATTGCTCCTTGGATGATGATGATGATGATCCCTTCTGCTTCTGCTCCGGAGAATTCAGAGCCAGCGGTTTTTGTTTGTTCTGGATAGGAAGGATTCGGTTGGCGAACCGGACCGGAGCCTAACTAACTGCCTGTCCGGTTCAGTTAATATAGAGTCTCCCTCTCTTTTTCCTCTTTTGCTTTCCTTTTTTTTTTCCAGACTTTGAGGATTACAGAGAAATGTAGTAATCTAGCCAGCTCCATCAGGATTTTAGCATTAAAGAAACTCATATATATAAGCGTGTGGTTGTTTTAGGTGTTTGATGTCAGCTATTAATAAGCTAATCTTATATCGAATGTGAGGATTCCTTGTTGGATTGGATGGCTACAACCCTTGCTTGAGTTGGCAAGGGCAACCCTTCAATGGTCCAGTTTCAAATGCCCCTTGATTGAGGCTAGTGACCTTTGTTGGCCAATGATGAGGCTCGGTAATGGCCCACGGAGGGAAAAAGGAAAAAAAAAAAAGAAAATAAAGGAAAATAAAGAAGGAAAAGAGAAAAAAAATAAAAAAGAAAAAAAAAAAATCAATAAAAAAGTCAAAAAGCTGTTAAAATATTATTAAAAGTTGTCAATAAGAGTGTTTGTTATGTTACGTAGGATGGCTAGCATCCACATTAACAATTGAATCGAAAATTGACCTAAATGGACTCAATTGGTAAAATTAAAAATTTTAAGATTAAATCGATAAAAGTATAATAGGTTTAGAACTTTGACAATTTACCTTAGCAAAAGAATGTCAAACTCTTCTTCTTCTTCTTTCCTTATCTTTGTATGACATAATATTAAGGAGATTGTAATCTTTTCCATTTTCAAAAAAGAATGACGTCTAATTCAAGGAAAAGGGTTAGAAAAGTCATAAACGTATTTGCATCGGTATCAATTTAGTCTTAAATCTTTTGATATAATACTTATTCAGTCTTACTAGCCAAATTTTAGTTGGATATTGTTGACATGAACGCTAGTTGATTGACATGGTATAACCGGTGTTAACGTGGATAACTCATAATATTATTTCATATTATTTATTTTTCTTCCTCTTTCGCTAGCCGATTGCTGGCCTGACGAGGGATCTCGCCAGATTCGACAAGGGCAACCTTCGCCCTCCAAAGATCACGAGGTCATGGGCTTCAACCTCGTGGGGTTTGGCCTAGGAGAGGATGAGCCTCGCCTACCAAGGCCTACCAAGGCCACCTTCACCACCTTTAGCGAGGGCAAGCCTTGCCAATGGCCCTCGCCTCTAGCTGATCACCAAGTTTTGGCAAATCGGCTGGAGAAAAAGGAATGGAAATAAAAAGGAAGGAGAAAGGGAAAAGAAAAAGACAAAAAAAATATTTGAAAAATATTAAAATATTATTAAAATTTATCCACTTTAACGCTGACCACGCCAACAATATCATGCCAAAATTAGGTGGATGGAGTGAATTGGCTATAAATAAAAAGGTTTGAGACTAAATTGTCACAAATGTAATATGCTAAGGACTTTTTGATACTTTTCCCTTTAATTTAGGTCCTCTAATTTCTTGCATTTCAGTAATTTCAATTCCTTGATTTTGTTCCAGCAATTACTAGGTCTAACTCACTTGATTTGTGTAATCAAGCTTGTCGGTCAAGAGTTGGGATGGGAGCTTTTAATTTCAAGTGTAAATTTTGATTAAGAGATAAGGCAAAAATTTGAAAGTCACTTAAGAGTTAAAGTCGAAGAAAGCAAGAAAAAAAGTTTATTGGTCATCATGGATTTGACGCCGTGCTTCAGGCATCACATCAAATAGGTAAGAAGAGAAGGGAAAATGAGAGGGAAAATGAAAGCACGAAAGAAAGAGAGGCTCCCAAGGTCCAATTCAAAATCCTTGTAGTGACAACTTTGACTGGCTGTTGTAGCTACTTTGAAGATTGGGAGGCCCTCTTGAACAATTTTGGAACAGTTCAAAGGACAAAATGGGTGCTGACCGCATTAAACATTCGACCAAAGAAAATTTCAGAGACGTTAGTGTCGTCAACGGTTAGACTTATAGTTTTATCTTTTGAACATAATGTATACATGTTATTCGAGTGGTGTCGAAATCTTCTAAAACGACAAAGCCTGTGTTCTACTAACCAATTTAAAATAGATCAACTTAAATATACAGATTAAAGTCATTGACTTAATTTGATCTTACCATAGCTTGCAGAAGAGGTGTGAACTTTGCCCAAGGCAATGTTGGCCTCCTTCTCATTTTGTCTTTCCGAAAACTATGTGAGTTCCCATAACTATATCACTCACCCTGTCCAAATGGTGCCGAAATCTTTGAAAATAGTAATTACATATCTTACCAAGAAATTCAAAGTAAACCCGCTCAAATAGGTGGGTCAAGTTGGGCTTGTCATTGGCCCTAATTTTATTGCTTGGGTCTCTCTCTTGTAAGAAAAAGTTACACTTAGATTACATGATCGAGTCTATATTAGTGTTAAATTTGGGTCAAACTAAATTTTATACGCAAGGACATTTCCTAAAAAAAAGGCTGCACATATTAAAACTTGTTTACAAAATTGATTTATCAAGTAATGTGTAAGGTTATTATTGGTTTTTGAATATGTTCCGTTAGTTTGAATGAATCACATACAATCCGACACATCATTTAGTAAATCGATTTTATCAATAGTTTTAGTAAGTCAAGCATTAATTTTTCTTAAATCTGTCCGTTCAAGTTAGCGGTAGTTGAGTGAGTTTGACAAATTCTTTAAATTAATTAATCTAACAAATTTATATATGATTTGCAATAGTATTAACCCGAAAAGAAATCCCATCAACGAGGCTCCCTTAGAGGCGCGCTCACATGTAGATCTTTCTTTTACTTCATTTATCTTTTTAACTTTTTAGAGGTGGGACCGGATTTTCTAACCAAGATTCACGGGGGCTTTTTAGCTAGATGAATTTAATTAAAATAATACATATGTGTGTGTATATATATATTTTATTTTATTTTTAGATTTCGGATTTCGGAACGTTACCCCGAATCGGCGCCCTCCATTTAAAGCCACTTCACCTTTCTCCACCAGTCTCTCTGTCTCTCTCAAGTCAAGCACGCTGAAACTAGCCGTTACTCTCTCCCTCTCTCTCTCTCTAAAGCTTCCATGGCTGCTTCAGTGGACTCGTCGCCTCCGCCTGCCCATATCAACGTAACTCCATCTCATCTTTTTCGACATGGGTTTTTCAAGCGAGATCGTCCCCATCCTATCCTCGTCTCACGAGCTCTTTACTGAAACTGGGCATGCTTTGATTGATCGCAGGACGGCGCAGGTGGCTTCGTCATGGGCTCTTCTCCTACCCTCTCCGCTTCCCCCCTGTTGAGCCCTTCCTCGGACAAGCGCTTCTGGAGCAGCCTGCGGTGCCGCGTCGAGACTCTCCTCGAGAATCGAGACCGCCGCGGGGCCGCCGGAACGGAGCGAGGCGAGAGGATGAAGGAAGACTCGATGCTCTTGCTCAGAGGGTTCGACTCCGTCGCCCACTCCCTGTCTCAGCTATCCGACAACATCGACGGCGCCCTTCAGGTGAGATTGAATTTTCTTTCTGTTGTTCGTTTGGACAATTTAGGGGATTTCGTAGCTGATTCTTTCCTCTGTTTTCATCAGGGAGCTAGAGATCTGGCAAAGCCACCTACTCTGACGGCCATCTTCCACAGCAATCTGAAGAAGAATTCAGACGAAAGCAGAGAAATTAAACAACATTCTGGAGGAGAAGAAGAAGAAGAGGAAAAGAAGAAGGCGTTGAAAAGAAAGTTCCATTCGAGCAGTTGCTCAGAAGAAGGCGATTCGCAGGAAGAAAACGCTCCGAGCCCGAAACTCGCAAAGCTGAACAAAGCCAAAAATGTCGGTAAATGTCGATTTTTTCGCTCTCTCTTGTCATCTTAAATGGACCCATCTGATTTGTTGGTACCGCTTTGAGCTGACTTAAAGCTGTTCGCCATTTTGGGATTCTTCTTCAGCTTGCGGTGTCTATGGCCACAAAAGCAGCTTCGCTCGCGAGAGAGCTGAAGTCGATCAAGTCGGATCTGTGTTTCGTGCAGGAGCGATGTGCTCTGCTTGAGGAGGAGAACAGGAGGCTTAGAGACGGATTTTCGAAGGGGATTAGGCCTGAGGAAGACGATCTGGTACTTGGTTTCGTTACAATATCTCAATTTGAATTATTCGAGTGTCTCGCAGTGCTTGATCTTGTCTATTGATCCGGAGCATAACCAGTCTCTTGAACTAGACTAGAGTCTCTATCTTGGGATAAAAAAGCAAAGATTGTACGTCTGTTCCTGGAAGTGGGAATTGCAGAGATGTGCAAACTTACCTGTCCATGATGCAGTTTGATTCGGTCTTACTCGGTTCTGATTCTTTCACTCGTAAACTGAGTTACTGCTTCCCAGTTGAAACAGTAGTTGTTGCAATCGACATTGAGCGGTGATGAAGAAAGAGCTGAAAAGAGAGCAGAATTTGCAAGCAAAATTGATGTTGCTGATAGACTGAACACGGCAAATCGTGCATTTTTTTGCAGGTGAGGCTTCAGCTGGAAACCCTACTGGCCGAGAAATCCAGATTGGCCAACGAGAACGCGAACCTGATTCGAGAAAACCAGTGCCTCAACCAGCTGGTCGCGTATCACCAGCTCACCTCGCAAGACCTCTCGGAGTCGTATGAGCAAGTCATGCAGGGCATGTGTCTAGACTTCTCGTCTCCGCCGCCTCCCATAGCCGAAGACGAGGTGGAAGATGGCGATGATGATGGAACTCCTGCAACTCCCGGGGACGACGTTTTCAGTTTTTCCACTTCTGTCGACGAGAGCTTCCACCAGGAACAGTCGTAGGAAGTGCTAAGGGTTTATGGTATCAGAAGTCCCAGAAGTGCAGCAACAATGGTTTTGTTGCCTAATTTTGATTTTGAATTGGGAATTTGGTGGATCGCCCTTTCCACAAGTGTTATAAAGTCAGAATTTTGTACTAAGCCAATATCAATAAAATTCTCCTTGAATTCGAATGAGAAGTATGTGCACTATCCTTCATATTTTGATTGATCAACAACATCAGCAGTCGTATTCTGGATTCTAGTTGACTGTGGGGGAAACACCGATTGGGAAGAATAATGGAGTCATACTTTGAGGCTTGAATTCTGGCTTTAAGGAATTGTTTGCCCCACAACATTGCCAATTGTTACTAGCAAAAATCCTCTAGGCTACGAGGTTGGAGAATAGGCTGAAGGTGGTGGCTTTCTCACATTTGTTTTCCTGTTGCTTCGAGGTTTCTTTTGTTCATCCCTCGACAAAGCTGATGGACCTGTCTCTTTATGCTAAGGTCAAGGTGCCAAACAAGTTCAAAATGCCTCTTGGAGAAGTATGATGGCACCACTTGCTCAAGGATCCATCTACAAACTTACCTGATTCGCATGACCTAATATGTCGACAACGTACCCTTGATGATTCATTCATTTCAAGTCGGGAGGATGTAACTGACGCCTTTCTTCAGTAGTACAAGTTCAATATGGACATCACTCCATCACTTGAGAATCTGGTCCGTACAAAGAAGAAAAACGAGAAGTATGTGCACTACATCAGCAGTTGTATTCTGGATTCTAGTTGACTCTGGGGGAAACACCGATTGGGAAGAATAATGGAGTCATACTTTGAGGCTTGAATTCTGTCTTTAAGGAATTGTTTGCCCCACAACGTTGCCAATTGTTACTAGCAAAAATCCTCTAGGCTACGAGGTTGGAGAATAGGCTGAAGGTGGTGGCTTTCTCACATTTGTTTTCCTGTTGCTTCGAGGTTTCTTTTGTTCATCCCTCGACAAAGCTGACGGACCTGTCTCTTTATGCTAAGGTCAAGGTGCCAAACAAGTTCAAAATGCCTCTTGGAGAAGTATGATGGCACCACTTGCTCGAGGATCCATCTACAAACTTACCTGGTTCGCATGACCTAATATGTCGACAACGTACCCTTGATGATTCATTCATTTCAAGTTGGGAGGATGTAACTGATGCCTTTCTTCAGCAGTACATGTTCAATATGGACATCACTCCATCACTTGAGAATCTGGTCCGTACAAAGAAGAAAAACGAGTTTTTTAAGGGGTACGCCACAAGGTGGGAGAGTTGTGGCTGCCCAAATTAGCTCAGAACCAACAGAGAATGAGTTGATGGACCTGTTTATGAAGACACTCCCGCCTGATTATCAAAACCAAATGTTGGGCTCGGTTGCTGAGTTGTTCAATCATCTTATCACCTATTGGGAAGCGAATTAAGGTGGCCTTGCGAGATGGATGGGCCAGTGAGCAGGCCTCAAGTAATCAAAGGTTCATTGCTAAGAAAGAGAAGGAGTCCATTCTTGAAGTTAATGTGGCTTACACCCAACCGAACCATAGATAATTCTTATTGCACTCCAGCAATTCGAGTTGCTGGAGGCCAACAAAATGGAAGACACCAGTTCTCCGATCAACAAAAAGGCTCTAGGAGACGTCAATTCACACCTCTACCGGACCCCTGTCCAAAGTCTTGCTAGTCGTCCGCGTGAAGGGACTACTCTCTAATCAGCCGAGCTCTATTTTAAGATATAATCCCTCTAACAAGTATGACTATCGTCACAAGAGTCTGTCATTTCACTTATAATTGTTATACCTTGAAGCACAAAGTCCAAGATCTTTTGGACACGAAAGTGTCCTCTCTCGGTAAGGTTAACCAAATGTCCTGGGGACATAGATGCTATCATCGAATAGAGAAGTTTCTGTTTTTTATACTCCTCTGCGAATGAGTGTTTTATGCTTTGTAGATTTCATGTGTTTCTTAGGATTTCCTGCTTTCTAGGATTTCTATTTTCGCTTTATGTTTAAAATCTGATTGTTTGCATTTTCCATTCCAATAATGATTCCTTTCAATGGAATTACAAGTTTATTTCTTTATTTTGAGGGCATGCCAGGTAAAGAAATCCTACCATGGAGAAGGAAATACAAGGTAAGGAAAAATTGGAAGGCTAAGCTTCTTCATGTTCCCACCAAAATCTCTTCAAAAATAACAAATTTTTTAAGCATGCATCGAATTAGTTCTTTTTTATTTTATTTTATTTACCTGATCCTTTCACTTTGCATTTCAGACGTAACTCTCTAGCTTTGTACAGTATGGAGCCAATCATTATGCAATGATGGTGAACTTGTTGTTCGATCCTATGATCAACAAATTTGGGAGCATACCTTCAAAAGAAAATTAATGTGCGGAAAGAAGCAGGAAAAGTGTCAAAAAAAAATCTTAAACTTATTACATTAGTACAAATTCAGTTTTAAACTTTTCAATTGGACCAATTGGGTTCTAAATTTTTTTACATTGATACTAATTCAGTTATTTAGCCAATTTAGGCCGGAAATTGTTGACGTGGTGTGGCTAACGCCGACGTGGACATTTTTAACAATATTTTAACATTTTTTAAAATTTTAAATAATTTTTTTCCTTTCCCCTTTCTCTTCTCTTTCCGATGGCCATTGGCCACAACCATGGCGGATGAGGGTTGACCTTGCTTGGCCAGGGGCGAGTGCTTCTCTTTCCGATGGCCATTGGCCACAACCATGACGGATGAGGGTTGACCTTGCTTGGCCAGGGGCGAGTGCTGGTTGTCCAGGTGTGGCCCAATTTGGGGAGGCTAACCCTCACCCAGGCCGGAGCAACCTTGCTAGGCCTTGCTTGGGTGATGGTGAGGCCTAATGAGCTTCGCCCTAGCCTAGACGACAATCAACCTCACGTCGAGGAGGCTAGGCTAAGGTGACAACCAACCTCCTTCGACATGAGGCCGACCGTCACCCAAGCCAGGGTGAGGCTTGTGGAGCCTTGTCACCAAGTCTTGTATTTGCCTAAGTGAGGCCCAAGGAGGGTTGGCCTTGCCCAACCTTGCCATATTTGGCCAGGGGACCTCACCTAGCCGTGCTTTGACGACATGCACTCACCCCCCAACCAGGTGAGGCCGACCCTCGCTTGTGGCTGGTGGCTAGTGATGGTCATTGGAAAGAGAAGAGGAAGAGAGAAGGGAAGGCAAAAAAAATATTTAAAAATTCAAAAAATATTAAAATGTCATTAAAAATGTCCATGTTAGCACCACTAGCGTCCATATGTCAGTAATTTTCGGCCTAAATTGGCTAAATTGATTAAATTAATATCAATGTAAAAATGTTTAAGACTTAATTGGTATAATTGAAAAGTTTAAAACTAAATTAATATCAATATAATATATTTAAACTTTTCCCGAACGAAGCATATCTTGGTTGGATGTGATGCCATCTCCAAAGAGCGAAAATGAGCGTTCAACACTTCTCACCAATAAGAAAGTGGGGGGCAAGTAAAAAATAACGACCCCGATATGAAAAGATAAGGTACATTTTGCTCCTTAACATAATTCTAGAAATGACACTCTTTTCCTTCTCTCTTGTAGATGGCAAATTGAGGGACGTGTCAGAAGACTGATGGTGATAACGAGCCAACTAATTCGATCAAAATAGTACCTTGATGGATGATCGAAATTTTCCAAATCCCAGCTTTCATTTTTTTTTTTCGTATTACATAGCGTTACACATTCTCTTTTGTAGGGGTAAAAGCAAAAGCAAAGCGCCTATCAAATTGAATATCATTTATCCAATCCAATTGATCATTCATGTGTACTTTCCCCTTTGAATAGTGCCTCTGGGTTTGCTATTGAGTATGATAGATTATCTATTATAAAATTACAAACTTTTTTGCGCTTAAAGCCAATAAGCTCATAAAATGCTCATATTTTTTGAAAAGAGATTTTGCATGTTTATTTCACTAATCCTACTAAATATTGTCAAGATTGACTATTTAATGAATGATGTCGAATTACTTGATTATATTAAATGAAACATGTCAAGATGGTGAAAGGTAAGCCCTATGTTATACACAATCTCCTATTTATATAGTGTGAGTGGAAAATTCCATATCTTTAAGGTAAAAGATTTTCTCGTAAAAGGTACACACATTAAAATGATGAGAAAAATTTCACTTCTTTATTGTAAACATTACTGGCAAATCATTGCTTAACCCAATTGAACCTGAGTATTTTGAGAATTATTTTAAATTATCCCATCAAGAATTACTCTCATCATGGTAGAATGGAGATAAAGTTGACATTACAAGGTGAGAAAAATGGATAAAATTTTCTTACCCTCACTTGCATTAATTTTTGAATGTCTTTATTGCAAATGAACTCAAATGAGGATTTTAGTTCTTTAAGATGATAAATAACATTTTTATTTTCCATCCTGTGCACTTTTATCCATTGCACAGCCTAATTGAGCTTGCAAACATATTTATGAAAATCCGTTGAGCAAACAAATGAGTTACTGTATTGAGACAGCATAGTCCAGAGTGTCAATTACAAAAGAAGACCCCGATAGTCCAAAAATACTGAATTGATCAAGAGTTGATGACACTATAAAAGCCAGACTTTCACAGATCCATGATTGCACCGCAAGTAATGTGTCCCAAAAAAAGAGAGAGAGAGAGAAGAATAAAAGCAACCAAATGCCCGATTGCCGGAAAGAAGTTTGCAAAAATCAATCTCAACAGAGAAGCAACGATCTTCAAAGTTAGCAAAGTTTTGAACTCGTATATAATGAAGCATGTCTGATCAAGTCTAGGATCGAAAGCAGCTCGCCCTAATTCATAAAGGAGAGGGAACACGAGAAGACAATCCCCACAAAGGACGAGATTGTTAATGAAGCCGAGATAGTCACCAACTACAGTACTCCTTCAATGAAAAATCCTTGAGTGCAACGAATCTTTTTGTTTCTCAATCCGTTAATCGAGCCTACGTCATGTCCCTTTTTAGATTTATGATAGTTGAATTAACGTGGAAAATTAAAAGGTTAAAAAGCATTGCTCGAAAATGTGCGAACCCAGATAGCTTCAGAGATCATGACTTATAAACTTGACAAAAATGATGAATAATATATCTATATATATATTTTCAAAACCGCGAAAGGAATTATCATTTTGCTAAAGCTGTTGACTAAATCTATATTATGATCTTCATAAAAGCCCTTCAAATCGGTAAGGTCATACTATTTGCAAGAAAATTCAAATAATTATCAATACGATGATAATGATAAAATTGAGCGATTCTCGTATTCTTGCGGTAATGGACATGACAAAATAGCCTTCCTAAATGATAGTGAGTAAAAAGTCTTTCAAATTGAAAGTTTCTCATATAACATTCTAAAAGAAGATTAAAATTTTCTTAACAATGATCATCCCCAGGTTGAAATTTGATGATACAAATATGGGAAAACCGTTATGCATAAATCTCATTAGAGATTTTAAAAACCTCAAGGAATTTTAGAATTCGTGTCTAAAATGACCCTAATTGCCTATCTCTTTGATGAATGCATATGTATATTAACTCTACTCATCTCTGACAGGTAAAATTTCCTCAAAGACTGAGGATGCTTGACATTCAGGCTACTCTCTGAAGTCTAGAGTTAGTCAAACTATTTGTGAATCTCCGGAACACATAAAGCGAAATCCAGGAAATTCACAGAAGCTCTTTTCGAATATTCAAAATCAAAAACAGATATTGAAGTGAAATCCAGGTATTTTGTAAACTCTTTTCAAATAATTGTATCGAAATGCAGATATTTCGTGAAAACTCCTTTCGAATACCGCAGGAGAAATTTAGATATTTCGTAAAAGCACTTTACAAATAGCTAAGGTAAAATCCAGATGCAGTAAATCCTTTCCAAATACTTGAAGAGAAATTCAAATGTTTCGTGAAAACCCTTTTGGAATACTGGAGGAGAAATCCAGACATCACGTCAATACACTTTGAACACCCGACAGGTTAAAACGTCAAGGGCTATTTCCTAATTTGAGAAACATGTTGCCTTTAAAGTTCAATGACTGCAGTACCTTTACAAGAGTCTGGAAACGCCAATCCATTCGGTTGCTTTCTAGACAAAACCAACTAAAAAGCAAACACATATCTCAACTAGAAACTGAGCGAAGGGCACATCCATAAGATGTCTTAAAAATGCACGTACCATAAACAAAACCAGCTGAAAATCAAAAGGAGATCTCAATTAGAAACCGAGTGGCACTCTGATAGAGTTGGCATCAAATGTGAGGTATTATAGTCAGTTAACCGGCATGCTAGCCTAGGAAAAACCTAATGCCAATGAGGACCTCTGTTCTTCTTTTATTTTTGGTTTGGCATGCCACTGAGAAACTCAGCTCTTCTTGGTTTCATTTATCGGTCTCTTTCTCCTGGGAGAAGCACTATTTCCAACTGCATCTGGAGAAAAAGAACCATCCCGCTGGGTTTGCTTTCCATGAGCAACTGTTTCAGTGGGTTTAGTCAGATCGAATAGCACAACCATTTGTTTCAGTTTATCCAATACTTCACTGAATATGCGGTTCCCTTGCTCATACTGCACATAAAAGAACAAAAGTTAGGTACCAAGCAAGAAGAAGCACAATCAGTAAAGGATAGATAGGACCATGTTTTCAAATGATTCCACAAATTGAATTCAATTAACAAAAAGATCAATTCCTGGACAAGTTTCCAGCATAATGCTCAGGCATTCCATTTTTTGTCCGAGTCATGCAAGATATAAAGGATACATGA
Organism: Angophora floribunda; assembly: GCA_014182895.1. Classification (NCBI taxonomy): domain Eukaryota; kingdom Viridiplantae; phylum Streptophyta; class Magnoliopsida; order Myrtales; family Myrtaceae; genus Angophora; species Angophora floribunda. Next base: position 10,149,814 of record CM024712.1, on the reverse strand, counting down.
GCAATGCTAACAACAGTGCAGTATAAAAGTTTAATAGAAAAGAGCAACTCCACAATTGAGATTGAGAGGAACAATGCCATATGCATATAATTAAAGTAGTTGAAACCGTAAAAGCTCTCAAATCTAAACAGGTCAAAAGTACAAGGTCATAAAGTTCTTACTGAAGCATACTGACTTGTCAGCAAATGCTCCTAGACTTTATAAAAGCATGTATCAATCAAGAAATTGCAAGAAAAAACCAGAAGCCCAAATCGACATTCTATGCTACTCACACTATGGAAAGCAAACAAACACCCAGTGATATTAAGCATGGTAATTCAATATTCTAGTAGATGCAAATTTAAGCTAGGGTCACCTTGAAATGGTCGAAAGGGGAATGACATAATGCAAATTCATAGTTTTCAGTGAAATGCAAACAAGAACAAACCTGACTCCTCCAATGAAACAGGCTAGTGTCTTGGGAAGGCTCATGGTTCAGTAATAGGAGCAGTTCAAAAAGCTATTGATTGAAACAGCAATTTTATCATATGCAGTAAGGTTTTGGAAATTCAAACAAGCCACAAGACAAGATCCATGCATATTGCACGCTCGCAAACCATACCATTTCAAGTTTGCTGACAGCATTTTCTAGCTTCACAGTAAGTAAGCGATTCTCATGTAGTAGGGCTTCAATCTGCATTCATAATAAAAGATACAGATAAGCAGAAAGCCAAAGTGTAGTTGAACTATTTTTTTGATAGAAGCAGGAGAATTGGCAACGCAGCCATCACCCCAACCTTCTTATCACAATCCATATGCATAATTTTGTATTTCGGATCTGCATTGGAAGCACTTGCACTTGGAAAAAATTCCCCAGCCACCTGTACCATTATTATAAACATGATGTTCACAAATGTCATCAAAATCATTCCATGAGACAGCATAAAAAAAGTATGAAGAGCTTTCTGCTAGACCAAGTAAACGAAGGTATATTGGACCTTGGAATTGGAAGGTTCCATGAAGCTTGCTAGCAGTTCTACTTGTTTGAGCAAGTAATTGACTTTTGCCTCCAAGCTCATTTCACTCAAGCTTTGCTTTTGCAATGGAACTTCTTCAGGTAAAGGTGATCCATCTTCGTTCTCACTTTCAGTGGCAGTTATATCTTCAAAAACAGGTCCTATGTCCTTACACCTAGCAGGAACCACAGCATTTTGAAGACGCCCAGATCGGCGGATCGAACCGTACTCCTCTCTCGACTTCTTATAGGTAGACAAGTCAGCAGGTGCTTTCCTTTTAGGCTTTGATGTTTTTTCCACAGAAGAGTCTGCACTCTGTGGCACTGGTTCTGCTTTTTCAAGCAAAGGATTTGGGTTTGCAGACTGCATTTGTAGTCCATTTGGTGGCGATTTTGAACCTTCGGGCGGCAACTCTTCCTTCCTCTCAGGGACAGTTTCCCTTCCAACCTTTCGTTAAAGCCATGCAAAAACAAGCCACTTAACATATTATTTGTGCTGCAATTTATTTAATGCATGCAAAAATAAAAAAAAAGTGTTGACAAGTCATGATAAACAGCTCGGAGGTTGAGTTGGTAATTAATAACATTTACTTGACCAGGCCCCAGATTTCCATGACTGGATAATATCGGATACTATAGCAAATCAACACCTGCTAAACTTAACAAGTTGGCTACTGTTGAAGTTCATTACTCCAGGGCACTTGTCGAGCATATTAGTTAAAGAAGTACTCGACTTTTCAAAGCGCTAATTGCATATATCACAAGAAAACCCATTAGCTCGGAAATTCAGTTACCAGAGGGCACTTGTTCACAAAATCCTCGAAGATTTGCGTTTCCCCATGAGCAAATGACAAAAGAATTCCCCAGAGACCTCTTGAAATGCCCACAAATTTTCTCATCTTACTATAAATACAATCTCAGCAACCATTTTAGCACGTCTTGAAACGAGGGCATTTCTACGAGCAGCCTCTAACACCATTCCATATCCTAACTAGAACATACTCAGCACAGTAATGGCGAGAAGAGAAAAAAGAATGAAAACGGGATTTCGGAGAGGCATAAGCCATCCGAGCCTCGCGCGCGACTACACTTTCAACTCCAAGTAAACAAGCAAAGCAAACCACTCTACAGAACCGTCCTCCGGCGAACTTCACACCGTCCCACGAAACCTACATTTCGTCACCATCGCTAGCGCCAGAGCAATCAAAACAGACCCAACAGGCGTCGACGGAGAGGACGCAACGCTCACCCCACATCTCGCGCACCAGTTTCGGAAGTCCAAGCAATGCATGAAAAGATCGACGAACGGCACGCATCAGTGGAAACCCTACTCAGGAAGACGAGCATTCCACCCGATTCGAAGGCGAAAACAGAAAACCCACAGAACAAAAAGAACAAAAGCTAGCGTGGGTCGATGACGGAGACGACAAGGAACCGAAGAGCAACAACAACGCCGGCAGACACAGTAACAGAGCTAACATAAAAGGAGCGCCTTTTACCAGCTGAGGCTTTTCTCCCGCCTTCGCGACCTTCGGTTTCCTCCTCATGGCGCTCTCTCTCTTTCTCTTTCGCTCGTTTCGCGAGGACCCGGAAGGTCCTTTAATGGCGTTCGTTCACGCAGCGCTTAGGAGAACGCGCCGACGAAGACGAAGACGACGACGACGATCGCAGTCCTCCACGTACCCGACCGCTATTCGAAGGAAAAACCCCGACAGAAATGACGCGTCGCATTGATGCGAGCGGCTCCTCAAATTTTGTTTCCCCGTTACGATGCGATGTTTTTTTTTTGATCGGACGGCGCGGTTGCGGCTCCCTGGTTCCGAGGGACGATCTCGGCCGTTGGCTCGTTCGAGAGGGCTGGCTGGAATCGGCTCGGCTAATTTCCCGCCCTCTTCTCTCCGTCGGGCTTCGTGAGCGTCCGCCGGACAAAATCGGGGCTTTGTCCATATATAAAAATCAAATGCCATAATTTTGGATCCAAACAGAATACCTTCTTAAAAAATCATTAAAAATTTTAAGTGAGTGGAAAATATTTTTATTATTCATAAAAATTTAAAAATTTATGCTTAGGGGTGATCGGTTCGGTCTGGGTCCGGTTCAGGTGGAACCGGGAACCCGGACCGGAGGACCGATTCCCAAATTCTAGGACCGTGGACCGGACCGACCGACCGGTTCGGTCCGGTCCAATGAAACCGGTAATTTTCTTTTTCAGTAAAAAAATTGTTAATATTATAGTACATTCTCAAAGACAATCCACTTCGTTTATACACCGCTTTATTAATTTATCATTTTAATCTGTATATAATTGTATTTTCTTAAGACTCTAAAGAATTTTCTTCTTCTTTTTTTGAATTCTTGAGAAACTTTAAAATATTTATATTAAAAACTATCGGTCGGTCCTGGGTCGGGTCAGGTCCCACCTGGGAACCGGAACAGGACCGACTAGCTACCGGTTCCAAAAATGGAAGGGGAACCGGATCAGCGGCTATGGGAACCACCCAAAACCGGCCAGTCCGGTCCGGGTTTGGCGGTTCCGGATATTATTGTGGATGCTAAATTTTAATTTATTTTTTCAATTTTAAAAGGGTACAAATGACTATTTCGAAAAATAATATCTTGAAAATTATTTATATTTCACGAGGTAAATAATTGCTGCATTAAAAGTTGATATTTCCAATGCGGTCTTATCTCATGTTATTAATGGCATGTGTATTAAAAATAAAAGTATTTCGCTATTTTGAACGTGGTTAACAACTTTTTTGAAGGTACTTGTTTGTAGAGCCCTTTCAAAAAATTCTCAATCCTCTCTTATCCTAGCTTTTCAGATGAAATGAAAAGGCTCATTGTTGGATTTGGCATATATGTATGCTATTAATTCCATGCTAATAATTGAATGAATGGAATGATCACTTCAACTTTATACTTTTACCAAAAACTTTTCATGAAAAAGCCCTTTCGTATATTGAAAAGGCAAAATATTAAATAAGAGTAAGATAGCGTAAAATGAATTTTGTTTTAAATAAGAGTAAAAGCCCAACTCATAGGCCAATCAAATTTTTACCTGCCAACGAGTTTTGACAGCTTGAGCAAGGGCACTTTTGTCCAAATTAATTATGGGTAGAAATCTTTTTTTTTTTTATTTTCCACGAGGGATCCAAAAGACACGTGCTCACGTAAAGAAACTCGAGAGAATTCTCTACTTCTTGGAATAATCCGAACAAAAGCAAGCCATTGCAGCTTCAAAATTAATTTACCTGACTTGATCATCTTGTCCGGTCCAAATGAACACTTTCAATATTACTAGGCAATCCGGTCATGACTCGACCTGATCTCCTTCATACCCCCAAGATTGATTTCGGCTCGAGTTGTTCCGGTTCTTCTTCACCAGTCCTTCACGGTTCGAAACCACCCCTTAGTGGCCTATGTAGCAGCCATATTCATTGAAGGAGTCGGGTGCCGGGGACCTCATCAGTTGATGTGCTTGTCCCGCGTGATTTGGTAACGACTGTTCTGAAATCACCACAATAGCGTTCGTTCCAAACGTTCATCTACATGCAGATGCGGGCAAGCTCGTGACAAATCAATTCATTTCTAAGAGCAGTCCTCGAGAATCGACGGCCTGTGGTGCTATATATGCAAGACACGATAACAGTGGTCAATAAAGAAGAAGACGTAAAAGAAGATTCTACCTGCAGAGCGCTGTGCGTGATTTCGGGATAACTGGCGATCTTCCACGTATCTCCAGCCTAAACCGATAAGAACCGGAGAAACCCATAATAAGCAAAAGATTTCCAGTAGTTGAAGGAAGTTCTCCCATGAGAATGCGAGAATTACCAAGAACAAGACATATCATTCGCCTATGACTTTAATGTCGCCGAACACGGTTTTAACGGCATCTTCGGTGCATGCCCAGCAGCAAGAACCTACGGTAAGTCCCTCTTGATACGGTCATCAACCAATAAATGTTAAGACCCCCTTGACAAACTCTTCAGTTTCTACCTATAAGAATCAGATCAGGATAGGACAGCTTCCTCGAGACGAAAAGAGATGAAAATTTGATCAGATGATGGAAAATGAAGGCATCACGATGCTTCCTCACCCAGCATCAGGAAAGCGGCATTGCCAAGAATCTCTGATAAAAGACGCTAGACCAAAGAGATATGAACCAGAGATATTCAGTGAAAAATACCATGTTTCGCGCAATATTTCAAAGTTCCTCGAACAAGGCTGAAGATATGACACAAAACAAGACAGATGATTACACAAAGCACGGCCCTGTTATGTTTTTGTACTCGCTGCCGAGCGACGACGATAGACATGGACTGGGACTCGATCCTTTCGGCCCCGACACCCATTGAATGGATGACAAATACCTAGAAAAAGAAAGAAATTAATTGAGCAACCGGTAGGGATTCAAATGTTACCAAACTCTCAAGAGAATTTAAAAGAAAAAGGTTAATAGCCCATATTAACTTTTATTCTCAGACTTTTATTTTACATCTCCATACAAAACGTGAGAGTCGAAACTTATCATATCCACCCACAACTCCCCAAGAAAGTAGGGATTCATATCTCATTTCTCCCTTTTCATATGAGAATGGTGGTCATTGGATCACGAAGTGAGTGTTGAAATGGAATGATGGAGGGGATGCAAAAAGCGTTTAAATACTGATAAAATGGCTATGAAATTTGAAGGATGGCCTTGTGTCGTTCCTTAAATAATGTTAAACAGCATGTGGTTTGATAGTTGGTACTCCAAATTATGAATCTCATTTTCAATGGAAAAGAATTAAGCACATTATTGATTTTTTGCATAATATTATTGATGAATTCTAATTTTTACATTAGGTCATTTGCTCAATTAATAATAGATATTTCGTCATTATCATTGTTACTATGGTGGTGGTATTGTAATATGACATTATTTTTTAATTAGAAACTTGTAAATAGATAATATTAAATACGGATTAAGTTGATTTTTAATTTAAAAAGGAAAAGGAAATTAAAAAGATAGAAATAAGGGTCAAGAAGGATACGATAATTGATTTATTTAAAGAATTGTGAATTGATAAGGTCAACTTCTCAATCACACATTGCTGAGTGGAATGTAAATCTGTAACTTCGTCCAATATAAGCAATAGCTCGATATCATCAGAGTTGGTAAATTTTGGCATTTGAATTTAAATACCGATTAACAAGTTATACATACGAATTTCCAATTTGCACGATAGTTATATTCATCATGGTAAGTTATCGATCTTGGGCAGCGGCATAACGTCAGTGCTATTAGCGCTAATAAATTCTGACAGTCGCAATCCGGGAGTTGACTTTGACATTGGCAAAGTCAAATTATTTTCTTGCTTGTTGGTCAAATAATTTACCAATTAATAATTACCTCATGTTTACTTTACGCTGTGTTTAAAAATAAAATAAAAAAATCACTGCCTCGCGTTGTAATTTTTCACCGGCGGCGGGAAACGAAGTGTCGGCGACGGCGGCCGGTCCCGTCGACGGTCGTCGCTCGCATTCTCCTTCCTCCTTCACCGGATAAGAAGATAGAACAGCCAAAACCACACGACGCAAAGCAGAAGAGCACCACTCTCTCTCCTCTCTCTCTCTCTCTCTCTCTCTTTCTCTCTCTCTCTGCGACTCCTCCTCCTCACCTCCCATGGTACCTCTTCTCCTCTATCCCCACGCCGCCGCCGCCGCCTCCACCTCCGCCGCCTTCGCCTCCGCCGCCGCTGCGCCTCTCTTCTTCACCAGATCCTCCTCTCTCTCCTCCTCTCGCCTCACTCGCTACCTCTCCGCGCACCGCAGGGCCCGCCGCCTCCTCCTCCTGACCAGCTCCCTCTCGAACGACCGGTTCCCAATCCGGTCGATCGACGCTCGGTCGCAGCTCCCGCAGCCCCGGACGCTCTTCCCCGGCGGCTACAAGCGCCCGGAGATCAAGGTCCCCACCATCGTCCTCCAGCTCGACCCCGACGACGTCCTCGATGGCTCCTCCTCTGCTGCCGCGGCGCTCGACTCGATTGATGAGGCGGTGTCGGGCAGGGTCGGCATCGTGGTCCTCGGCGGCGGCGAGGGCACGGGAAGAGGCTCTACGAGGCGGCTTGCCTGCTGAAGTCGGTCGTGAGGGACCGGGCTTACTTGCTGATCGCCGAGCGGGTCGACATCGTCTCTGCGATCAATGCCAGCGGTGTTCTGCTGTCTGATCAAGGTTAGTGATGACTGATGAGGCCATTTTGATTGTTGCTGAAGTAGGTTGTGAATTCGGGGGGAAAAAGAGTAATGCATTTGAATTTGATTTGGCCCAGCAATCGGTCTTGGTAGGAGTGGTCAACATGGCTTTGGTGTTTGAAATTTATAGTCCTAGAGTGTGGTTTAGGACTTGGACAATGAATTTTGTGTAAGAACGCTGTAGAAGTACTACCACTCGAAGATCCTAACGAAGTGGGCTTTTGATAAGTGGAAATGCTGCGAGAAAAGTTTAATCTGTCAGGGCAGTTAACTAGTTGCAATGCCTGTCCTGCCCTGTGGTCGGTTATGAAGGCCTCCTTATGCTTTCTTCCTGTGTGCTTTTTCAAGAGAAGATAATATAAGGCCAGAAAACTTGAAGTAGTACTCAGCCTAGGCTATTCGAAGCATGATGGGGCTATCTGTTTCTTTTGCAATTGAACCTGCATAATTTGATTTCTGTATCTCTAGTGCCTTGGTGTCAGCGTCTGTGATGTGCAGATGCATTTGGCCAAGGTGGGTGAATTGACTGCCCTCTTTGGTTACTGGCAAAGCAAGGTTATTAAGCACACTCTTGCATGCATATGCACAACAATATGCACTGCAGTGATCATTAACTGCTCTTTAAAAGATATTTATCAAGGACAAAAATATTCAGCCTTTTATGATCTTAATCCTTTAAAAAGCTGTACAACAATTAGTGAAGCTCAAAGGAAAGTTCTGCTTTGCCATAAAAATTTGGTTTTGGTGGGAGTCTCTCTCTCTCTCTCTCTCCATTTTTCTTTATAAGCTGTACATCAATCAGTCAAGCCCCAAGGAAAGTTTTGCTTTGCCATGAAAATTTTGTTTGATGGGAGTTATTCTCTTTTCTACACTTGTATTGTGCATTTTCATCATTTTTTGAATGGAAGGTAGAGACATTGATGAAGCCTACTACAAATTTATTGCAATTCTTTGAAGTGCGGTTTATTTCTTTAACTTCACTTTATTAAAATGTTCGTGGTAGATCATTGTATCCGGTTAAAAGGAGGTTGATGAGGTCTCTTTTGATCTTTAGTCTTTAATAAGGTTGATCAGATTTTAAAGGGGATTTCATAGAATTATTCATCTTTTTCCACCTGTATTGACTCAGATTCTAACAAAATCTTGACATACTATATAATCTGGGCAATATTGAACTTTTTGCCTTTTGGGAAACATCTTTTTCATTAGGATACGCATCTTTTGAGGATGTTTACTCTAATGCTTTTATGACCTATGCCTTAACTGCATCTTCCTATGTAGACTACTGTCTTTTTAAAGTGTTTGAGATAGGGATACTAATGGAAATCATCATAGAACAAGGTCCATTATGTTTTGTCATTATTTACAGGACTTCCTGCTATTGTGGCCAGAAGCATGATGGCAGATTCTAAGTCTGAATCAGTGGTTCTCCCATTGGTGGCAAGGAATGTGCAGACTGCAAGCGCTGCATCAAGTGCATCTACTTCTGACGGTGCTGATTTTCTTATATGTGACATTGGTGAAGAGAAGCATGTGGACAACCTCGCGTCATCCATGTTTGAAGACGTAAAGATACCAATATTCGTTAAGCTTCATTTAAGTGGTAATGGCATAACATTGGATGAGGCATCGAGGTGGATCAAATATGGTGCCAGTGGCTTGGTGATTGGATTGAAAGATTTGGACTTGTTTACTGATGGTTTGCTGCACCAATTATTCAGCACTATAAGTGCATCGACGAAGGACACAAAGTTTGAACGAGGCATCCCCAATAAGGTCAGATTGGAGGAGATGGGGAATGATATTTTCAGAAATGAGAGAGTTGCTGGCTTCTTGAAGTTGGAGGACAAAGAAAAGCAGCTAATGGAAACTGAGAAAGTAGTGTTGCTGGAAGCAGTAAATGTCATCCAGAAAGCTGCTCCGCAGGTGAGGTTCTGGATAAGTAGAAGGAAGCTTATGGCCGAAAAAAATGAATGAAGTTGTTGATATCACTCTTTAAATAATCACAGCCATAATCAGTTCTTACAGCTTTCCAGTATCTGCCTAAAACAAGTACTGCTGGTTGTCAATGACAGATGGAGGAGGTTTCACTACTTGTTGATGCAACTTCTCAAATTGATGAGGCATTTTTGCTGGTTATAGTGGTAATTGTGTGCTGAACTTCAAGAAATTCTGGTTCCACGGTATACATTGGTATTAGCTCTTAATTTCAAACAAGTTCTTTTATTATTTGAAAGAGTTTTTGATTAATATTGTTTTTATTTTTTCCCACATTTAGCTCTAGAAGTTTTTAAACTTAAATAAAAGTATGTAAATGCAATAGGGCATAAAATTTCTTGTATTGTCCTATAGATAGTTTGCATGACGAAGTTGCTTGAGGAATAAATTGCAAGCAAACAAAGTCAAATGAAGTTGTCCTGATAAGCAGGGATGGTTGAGGAATTTCGTTGGCCTTTTCTTCCTGGAGAGTTATAAATGATATTATATAACAGAGGTGGATACATCTGGCTAGCTATGAACTCTTTGTGACCCTACTTTTGGCCTTAATTTTGCATTGAGCTAGTGATAAGATGTGCTGAAGTTGAACTTGAAGTAGATTTATATGGTGCCAATGGGGACACTGTTTTTCAGTTGCAGTTTGGTGGTCCTGAGCATTTTTTTAGCTAAAAAGCTTGCAGTTTGGAAGAGAATAAGAGTGATATAAGTACAGATGTTTGCTTGTGAACAAAGATAACAATACTTTAAAGGAAATCCTGATTTTAAATCAGTGCATACTAAACTCCAAGTAAAGTTACTGTTATCTGTTGGAATTTGGCAATTTTCTGTCACTGTATCCATATGTGTTCATTGTTGTCTTAACAAATAGTAGTGCGAATTGCAATAAAGGGAATGGTAAGATATGATGTCTGTGCAATCAATTATCATTAGACTAGGTAGCTCATATTGTAATTTTCTTTTTGTAGAACTACAATGGTATGTTTTTTTTCAAGAGTCTTACGCAAGTTCCATTTGATGTTTTGGTCTGAATCACTTGATCTTGAGAACAATTTTACTTGGAGCAGACAATGTACTGCCATTATTAACAAGAATAACTTCAATACCAGGGGTTGTGTTGCACCCTTATCTCCCATGGTTTAGTCTTTCCCAAGTATTACTTGTTTCTCAGTGGCAAATGTGCCAACCAAAAGCACTCACATTTAATATGTTTTAATGCTGTTCAGATTTGTATTTTTGTTTCCTTGGCAAATGAGAATTTCTGTAAGCATCACAAATAAGGTTGAATGCAAGCAGACTGGTGGCATGCAATGGAGGCTCCAAAAAATAAGATGACAAAAATTTACAACTATTTTAAAAGGAAACTTGATGAGGAAGGTGATTATAAAACTTGATTTTCTGGCAGTATGAACGTTTACCTTACAAAATAACATTATTTTCCAAATCAGAAGCTTTGTAGTATAGGTTGGCTTGGCCATTGTGCTGTAGGCTATATGAGAGTCTTTCTTGAGGTTTTGGTTCTGATATCTTTATTCCGTGTTTTGTCACCAGGGTGAATTTAACTCTGGTAAATCAACTTTTATCAATGCACTTCTTGGGAAGAGATATTTGAAAGAGGGAGTTGTTCCCACAACAAATGAGATCACCTTTTTACGGTACTCCGAATCTGATTCTGATGAGAAACAGCGTTGCGAGAGGCATCCAGATGGTCAGTACATATGTTACATTCCTGCTCCTATCCTTAAAGAAGTAAGCAAATCTAATCTGTCTTCAGCAAATGCTTAATGCTGTGCATTATGTGAGCATTCCATCTTCTTTAATAATACTTTTATAGATAAAAGTGTGGATGTCTTATTCATTAAAGAATTCTTCTGCTGGGTGGCTCCAAATGGTGAGAAATGATTTCTGTTGTTTATTAATTTTCTCCCACTTAAATTTTAAGTGCTTGTGCTGGTCATTACTAATCTTTTGCTGTAAGACTCTCGACCTGAATGCCAAAGTCAAAAGTTAATTTCTTGCCCAGTGACTCCATAAAGTTGTCAATTAATGACATGTATAAACACTCATGTCCATTAAATTAATTCGGTGTTGCATTATATGAACATATTGTAGCTGGGTTGACATCCAGTGCACCGGTGCCAGTGTCATCTTCATGATTGGCAAATGAATAAAGTAATAAGTTTATTTTGTAAAGAAAGTTTCATTTCCAAAACATTAGTTGCACACTTTACAAGAAAAGTTAAGGTATTGACAACTATAATATTTCCTCAGTTGGATACTTACGAAGTGCCCTGGGCCATTGTTTCAAAATTCAACTATTTAAAAGAGATATTCATTTCCAAGAAATCAGAGAAATCAAGATCTATTTTTTGATATCAGACGTCAATGATCAGGAAATAAAGCACGGTTAATTAAAAGGAAAAACTGCTGGTTTGATTGTCTGAGAAAGAACTGCTTAGTGATGTCAGATCCTGTGGAATGGGGGACCTGGAATTCAGGTTTTGGGTGTGATGCAAAATCTTACCTGAAATTTTAAGTATACAGTTGAAATTTTTTCTTGATAATTAAATAAAGTTTGGTGGCAGGGGGCACCAGTGCAACCCTAACCCTCCTCCACCCACCACAAGTCCACAATTTTGTGGTGTATTTTTTCTCATTACCATGCCAGACATGTGTTTTGTTAGAAGTTCAAAATTGTGATTTATTTACCTCAATAAAATAATTCACGATTGTTATTATTTACCTTTTCAAACTAATTTGTTCATGTAATTTGGGTGCAGATGATTATTGTTGATACTCCTGGAACAAATGTGATTCTCCAAAGACAGCAACGCCTAACTGAGGAATTTATACCTCGTGCAGATTTGCTAATTTTCGTAATCTCTGCCGATCGTCCTTTGACTGAAAGTGAGGTAAGTTCAAGATAAAGTAATTTTTCTTCATATATGTTTTCATTGCTTTGAAAAGAGATGCCATGATTGTCTATGATGAGTTAGCATGTTACTTTGGTTTTAGAATTATTTTTCTGATCTTGGTATTATAGCATCTTATGAAAGCAGCAAGCTCTTTGAAGGGTCAAGTAAACCTCTGTCTCCTTTCACTGTGGCAAATACCATGTGGCATTTGGATCTGTTAGCTTTTCAGGGATTAAGTCAATGAGAGTGTTGGGATAGATCTTTATAAGAAAATTAGTTTTCTGTACTGTGTGTACTGTTCTCAGCATCCTTAGCTTACTATTTGATCATTTCTTGTTTACATAACAATGAAACAATACCAACAAACCAAGCTTTATCGCACTAAGGTGTCCATTTATTTTTTATAAATCTAATTTTCTGGTCGGTCAATGGATCTTAATGTTAGCCATTTCAGCTTTTGGATATTCATTTCTCTAGTCATTGTCATTCTTTGTATTGTGCTCATCCATTTTCTCATAAGTCTTTTGTAATGGCTTTCTTAGCAACTTTGACAGCTAGACTCTAATTTATGACATTAGTCTGCGACAATTACTGACTCGATGCTTTTGTTCATGTTTTTTTAGGTAGCTTTTCTCCGGTACACACAGCAATGGAGGAAGAAAGTTGTCTTTGTTCTGAATAAATCTGACATTTATCAGAATGATCTTGAGGTATAAATATTCATTCAATGCCTTGACTTTTAGTTATGCAATTATTTGTTTTAATTTCAGTGACTCTTTAGTGTTATCTATGCTTCTCTAATTGAGGACAACTTTTTCTATGCTACTGGCACAGCTTCAGGAAGCTACGTCTTTCATCAGTGAAAATGTGCAGAAGTTACTTAATGCAGAGAATGTGGCATTATATCCTATATCTGCACGATCTGCTCTTGAATCAAAGCTTTCTACTTCCTATGAGAGTGCAAAAGAGTATACAAATTTGTTGGTCTCTGATTCTCGATGGAGAGTCAGTAGCTTTTACAAACTCGAGAAGTTCTTGTACAGTTTCTTAGATGGGTCAACAAGCATGGGAATGGAAAGAATAAAGCTTAAACTAGAAACTCCAATTGGAATTGCTGAGCGGTTAATTTCTTCATGCGAAACTGTTTTGAGACAAGACTATGAAGATGCCAACCAGGATTTAAACACTGTACTTGGCATAGTTAGTAGTGCTAAAGAGTATGCGATGAAGATTGAAAGAGATAGCATCACTTGGAGAAGAAAAATCTTGTCACTGGTACCCCCACAGATATCTCTCTTATTACCTTATCATGTTATTCCTTCTGTTATAAGTACCATACGTCAAATTGCAGGTTGACACAACAAAATCTCGTGTTGTGGAGCTGACTGAATCTAGCCTACAGTTATCAAATTTAGATCTTGTCGCCGCATATGTTTTTAAGGGTGAAAAGTCAGCTACCATGCCAGCAACTTCTAGGGTGCAAAATGACATACTCGGCCCTGCTCTACTTGATGCAAATGTAAGTAAAATCTCCTCTGCTGATGATCCCTTTATAACACAGAATACACTTCAGCTCTTTGTTGGGATTATCTATCTTGTAGTTTTTTGATTATTCTAAAAGATTCTTTAGTATGAGAAGATCTAGGTGCCGGCTTTTCAGCTTGATCGCCTGGATTTTAACTAATCTACTAATTTAATGATTAAGTAAAGCATACATATATCCTGCTGATGTTTCTGCTTATTTATATAGGAGTAGCTGGCTCAAATTAGCATTTATTGGTGTTTTTTTTTATTTTTACTGTGTAGAAACTTCTAATAGACTATGTGGGTTGGTTGCACTCGAGCAATGACAGTCAAGGCAGGCTTTACAGGGAATCTTTTGAAAAAAGATGGCCATCGTTAGTATATTTGAACACTCACACGACATTGGAGAGGTTTGACTTGCTGAGGAAGTTAGATGAACAGTGTCTGAAAGTGATAAAAAATTTCAGTGCCAGTTCTGCTTCTAAGACGTTTGACCAAGAAATTCGAGAAGTGGTGAGTTCTGTTTTCCCACTATTCTTGAGTGCAACACCTGCATGAATGGGTTGTTGTGACTACTTATATTACGTTCTCTTGCCAAGCAAATGGAAATTTAGCTTTAATCACATTAATAGTTGTGTTGTGCTATTCATCTGTGCATGCCTTATTCAAGGATATTTTTTTCTACTGGACTGCTAGATTTGGTGGGCAATTCTGTTTGTTCATGTGCAATTTGTTCTTATGAGAAACCTGAAAAAAATGCAGTGTAATTGGTAATCAATTCAATCATATCTAATCCTCTCACTGCTCAGAATCCATGTAATTAGTATTTCTGCATAAGCATGTACTATTCTCGGATATGCAGAGTCAGGAAAACATGTCTCAAATTTTCCCTAGTAATCAGTTTGTTTTAGCAGTTCAGCCATAATCAATTTGCTGAGCCTTTCTTTCTCCTATTGTGGAACCTCCCTGATTCAGATGCGCATACCCTCTAATAGCTTTTTGACATTGAATGCCTGTTAATTGATAAGATATGTCACAAAATTAGTGATTTAAACATTCGCTTCAATTTATTTGACATTGCCATACACTCAAGCTGATGTGGGATGTGCCTTTGATTCAGTTTCTGGGGACTTTTGGTGGGCTGGGAGCAGCAGGGTTGTCTGCTTCCCTGTTGACATCTGTGTTACCTACTACTCTGGAAGATCTTCTGGCACTCGGCCTTTGCTCAGCTGGCGGGTAATGGATCTCCTTCCAATTTGAACTACTTCGTTGGTAGATGGTTATCATAATTTTAGTCTCTTTTTGAATGTACCGTTTGACTTTCTTCTCAATGTGGGCAGCACCTTGGCCCAATGACACTTCATGTTCCGCTCTTGTCCCTCTTATATACTTGGCCACGAAAATTAGAATATCACCTGGACCTCACATTTTGTCTGTCATGTGGCTTTGGAAGTTCCTTCCCACCTATCTCAGAAAGGCATATGTAGATTAAGTTCCTTGCCACTCCCTCATTTAGAAATTTCGTGTGGTCTATTAGGACTTTCCATTGCGGATACATGTTAGATATATTTTACTTTTATATTTTCTTTCACATTTGGGATGAAGTAACCTTTACTTAATGCTAGGTATTCCTAGTGACTCATGCCCAGGTCATAAAGCTCTTGAAGTACTGATGATTGCGACACTTACATGAAAAATCAATGCCTTCTTTCAGAAAAGTGGTAATGCGGGACTTTTTGCAATTTAAGTATCAATGAAAAGGGGGTAGTTCCTCATGGACTGATAAAGAGAGGTGATGGTGAATTGGATAGCATGAAAATGATGTGCCTGCCTTTGAATTCTGTATCATCTGGTTTTCGTGGGTCTGCAACTCATCTTTTCTTGGCAAAAACAGAAATTCTGAAATTATTGCAGCCCTCTTCTTTTTTATCGTCTATCTAACCTTATTTTTTTCAATGACAGGCTATTAGCAATTTCAAATTTCCCAGCCCGTAGGCAAGCGGTGGTAAATAAGGTGAACAAGACTGTCAATGCTTTGGCACGCGATCTTGAAGAAGCCATGGAGAAGGATCTCCTTGATACCATCATGAATATGGAAAACTTCATAAACAATGTCAGCAAGCCTTATCAAGAGGCAGCACAAAGTAGACTGGATAAAATATTAAAAATGCAGGATGAACTGTCAGCCGTTCGGGATAGAATTCGCGTGCTGCAAATAGAAATTCAAAATCTTCACGCGTCATGAGATTTTTCCGGGTTTTGATTGCCACATTTCGAGACATGAGGGGGGCTCAATTTGCAACGGGATGGAGATTTTCCATGTACAGGGTGAAGTGAAGTTGGGCCAGTGTATTTGAGCATTGCTTTCAGGAACTACTGTGCTGTGTATTCTTTTCCCTCCTGAATGTATTAATATCAGCATCTTCATGTAATTTATCAAAATGTTCAAGGAAATTGGTTTTGGACATTGTGGTTCTGAATATTTGCATAAAAAAAAAGCAAAACAATTGTTTTTATTACGTCATCAGTGTTAGCGAGAGGGAGTTATCAACCAGCATAAGAAGTTCCTTTCTACACGAGACTTTCCTTGATCCATCAAACCCGAAGCTGCATCAGGTTTTTTGTGCTAGCAAGTAAATCCAGCATAGGGTCGAAACTCCACTCGCTAGTTGCTCAAGTTCGACTCGACGATTACTTGAGTTTGACTTCCCTAATTTTAATTGAAGCTCGAGCTCGAGCTACTTCAGCATCTTGTTCAATAGAGCTCGGCACTTCATTGGCTCTTTCTGTGGACTAATAGCATAAGCTTGACTCGAATTGCTTTCACCCTATTCTAGCTTGCCAAAGATCCGCGTCTTTCTTGGGCTGTGAACCAAAACAAATGCGTGAAAATGTAAAATGCAATCATCAGCATGCAAAGAACAGAGGACAAGGAGGCCCTTCTCTCGAAATTTGTAGTCAAAGAGAGAGACATTCTCCCGCTCACGTCCAGATACTGATAGTAGTTTATCACGCCACTTAGCGTATCGATATCATAAACAAACAGGGAGATGATGGAGAGATTCTCTTCTCCGCGTCCGGACACCATTAGGAAAAGCGGAGGTTGCAAAAAATTTCCATGTACCGTCCATAAAGGTTACTTTGTACCAACAAGAATCTCTTTAACCTTTTGCAATTAACAAGGGTGCGACCATTGATGTCATGACATGTCACCATAACGTAGAGCACTCAATGAATCCTTCATACTATATCAGCAGAAAGAAAGGAAAGGAAAAAGGTTGAGCTAAGCTATGGCGGTCAAAAGTTAAACAGAGAAATGCTGCAAATCTCGGCATGTCCCGGGGCTGTAGGCCATGAATTTGATGCCATCACCTTTCTCCCCGAACATTGCCACTCGTGTACGCACAATAAAAATATGGAAAGAAGAAGAAGAAGAGAGAGAGAGAACTCCAAGCAAGAACTTTGACCACTTCGCAAAGGTAATAATAACAGCAATAAATAAAAATTATTAATAGTTGTCGTTGGTGCCGTTATCATTAGTATTATTGTAATTGTAGATACTTTCTTTTTTTTAATGTTATTATTGTTGGATGATGTTTTGCCCTTTTGGTGAGGGGTGCTCTTGTCAATCCCATTTCAAGATAAGTGTATTAGAAATCCTAAAATTTATCATGAAAATTCACTTGAGTTTTAAAACTTTCAAAAAGTATAGTTAAGTTTTAGAATTTATTGCAAATGTGTAACCGAGTTCTAAAACTTTTAAAAAATGAAATCAAATCTTAAAACTTGTTTGTTAAGAAAGTGCGATGGAGTCCTAAAACTTTCAAAAAATGCAATTAAGTCATAAAATTTATCACGAAGTGTAACCGAATTCTAAAACTTTCAAAAAGTGTTATAAAAGGAAAGCTTTGATTTAATTAATTTGACAAGTTTTAGGATTTAATTACATTTTCTGAAAGTTTTAGGACTCGATTGCACTTTTTTGACAAGTTTTAGAACTATATTGTACTTTTTGAAAGTTTTAGGATTAAATTACACTTTGTTAACAAGTTTTAGGACTTTTAATACACTTATCACATCCCATTTCTTTTGTCAATTGGACTCTCTCAAACAAGAAAATAGGGATCAACAGTGCACCAACTTGTGTGAGGTTCTTTGAACATAATCCATATGGGGTCTGTCTGCAATTAGGCATGGATGCAGACCTTTGTAAATATTTTTCTTTCTGCATAAGTGAACTATAAGGTTAAAAAAAAAGGAAGAAAGAAAGAAAGAAGAAAAAGAAAAGGAGAAGAAAGATGGAATGAGCAATCAGATCCAACTTTAGTCACATTATCTTGGACCAGAGAGAGGAAGACGGTGGTAAGAGAAGAAAAAGATCCCTTTTCCTTAGTCTATAAGGGTCTCCCTTTTCCCATGGTTGGCTAATTTTATGACAAAAGCAAAGAACCAAAAGGGGGATTGCGAAAGCACCACTGATGGTCAGGGCTGGCCCGAGAGAGGGAGAGGCACATATTCCTGTCTGCACTGTTTTCACCCTTCAAATCACCGATCTCCTTTCGCTTTCGTCACCACCACATGCATGCTCTTTAGTCCCACCAATTAGAGTGCTCGAGCCGAAGTCGCGCTAACGCGATCTAGTTCACTGCTTGCTCTTGATTCAACTCGAAGGTTCAAAGCTAAATAACATATGCAAGCTTCAAAAAGTTGAGCTTAATTAAATTATATATGATATGCTAAAACTCGACTTGACTCGACTAAATTTGATTATCAAAATGTGAATTCCGCTCTAGGTTTGTGTGGAACTCAAGCTCTAATTTGAGCTTGTGCTTAGCCGACCTCGAACTTAAGCCTAAGTTTCAAGAGGTCAATATATATACTTGAAGTACCATTTTATTTGAACATGTATAACGTCAATCATATATATCTAAATTTCCTTTTCTTCTTTTAAACAAAACAGTCATGCTAAAAAAAATGTGGGACCTACATTAGAATTCGTAAAATCAAATACCTATATGTTTCGTACAAAATGGTTAGTTTTTTATTCACTATATGATCCACAGAAAAAAAGAGAGTATATGGTACTTCCTTAGACAGGTCCTTACAGTAGTTTTGGTACGACCGTACATCAGCTGGTGCTGCATAACTTCTTAATAACTCGTCTAAATCAGACAAAAAAGAGTAAACACCTATGTTTTGTTTATTGCAGCACGCACTGGGCAGCATGGGAAACATAAACAAATGAAGCGCCTTCCGTTTCTCGTATAATCAAGACAAGAACCAAAATAAAAAATGGAAGAGCTAAACAAAATGCTCTACATTCACTTGGAAGTGCATAATTGAACTTGCAACTTCCACCTGTTTTCATTTACGTTTAGTTTTAATTCTTGGCATGGTATTCAAATTTGATATCTACAGTGTTAGAGAAATTCGATGCTGATTGCATTTTGTAAGCTAGGAACACTAGCGTAGAGATCCAGTTACCTGTAGGCTCATGAAACACCCTCTAAACCCTAGGTACTAGTGAAATTCAGGTTTTTATCCTATGCACTTGCCCAAATACAAAATAATTTGCATGCAATTAGTTAATTGGACTTAGAAGAACTAACCTCAAATTCTTGAGCTAGTTAGAGATCACAAACATTTCAATCAACTACCCAACCTTGGGATAAATTTTGTGGAATTACTGTTGACTAATTTAAAAACCTAATAAACAAATTTTTTGTTCACAAATACCACATTAAGCACAAGCAATTACACCTTCCTCCATTGTAGACGACAATCTTTTATTTCTAGTCATAATTGCGGGAAAATACGGGTGGAAAACCTTTATCACAACAGAAATTTAAGGAGTACTTGTTGCATTGCCTTGCCAATATTAGAAAATCATGTGCCTCATAGATATGTGCTAATTGTCACTCTAGATGGCATAATTTAGGTCAATCCATTGGTGATCTCAAGTGCATTTTGGGCTGCTTCAGAGGGACTTGGCATTAGAGGGTCAAGCCCTTGCATCCCTTTCTTTGGCTCCATTTTTCGTGGATTGAGATTTATTATTACTTGTGATATGGCACCAACTCTCGTTACACAGCTAAAAATGCGTTTGGAAATGATTTTCAAAGTAGCTTTGAGCACTTAAAAATTTCTTGAGCAGTAGTTTGAGTGTTTGATAAATGTTTTGAGAAATTTTTGGTGTGAAAGCTGCCTTGAAAATGTTCAAAACCCAAAGCAACTTCCCTCTGCATTGACTCTTTATCAATTTCAGTAAGTACAATGCCCTTTAATGAGTATTTTTGTTTTTAGCCCTATCAACTGATTATGTTTCCTCTTCTAAACTTCTATTTGCATTTTAGAGAGATCAAAAATAGAGTAGTGGTGGTGGCGATTAACTGCCAAAGACGGGGTAATGTGATGCCAGCATCTTAGACCGAACAATGATTGGGTCATGCGACTTTAGTACCACCTTACATGGGGTTGAGCAGCCTTTGGCCTACACTCGTTGGGGTTGCACGGCCTCAACGAAGCATTGCCAAGGTCGTGTGACCTCGGCAATGCCTTACTTAGGATTCATTAGCTCTTGTGACACTGTAGCTATGGTTCAGTGGTTGTTGGGACGATGCCTTCACACCTCCACTTCCCCTTCTCTAACTCTTTTTCTTTTCAAATGTTCCAAATACCAATCATCAAATGCTATTTGCTTGAGTTGAGAACAACCTCAGTCAAAGGAAGATGCAAAGTCTCATGGCCAAAGATACGGCAGATACACTCTTTCATGATAGTTACAAGAGCAAGTGTGAGGTCAGAGCAAAAACTAGTTGACTTTTTTTTTTAATCGGCAAAGGGGTATTCTAGTAATTCTACAATTCTCCAATAGTCGTTGCCTTCCTAGTTCATTGTAGTAGTTACATCATATGGGTAAGACAAAAGATTCGCACAATAGTTACGAAAAAGTGGATAAATGGGTATTCTTTTTTTTTTCTCGATAAATGAGGCATGATTATAATCGATTGGCAATTTGAAGAATATATAGCAATTTATCAGCATAACTCCTACTTTAATTTAAGTTTGTCAATATAAAAATTGAATTGACAACCATCTATTCATTAGTCAAAAGTATGAGAATAGTCTTATGAGAATACCTTTATAAAGAGGTAATGTAAATATAGTTTACATATATTTTGATGATTTGGACCACAAAGTAGTGTCAGGTGTACGACCATGGTCAAGTGTGTTCATGAACAAACTTGATCGATACTATTTTATGACGCTGACTCGGGTGTAGTCCAAGCATTTCTTAAGCTTTTTCGGTTTTGAAAATTAGGAATATCGAATAAGCTGCATAGCTGCCCGGAAGTGGGAACAAATAGCACTTTCCATGTGCCCAACACTGGGAAAAAGCTGCCCTTGTCAGTGGGAAATTTATGTTCTTTAATAACTATTGACATCCATAAATTACATAAGCAAAGCTTTGAATATCTTCGACCAACGAGCGGTTCCGTACACATTTGGCATTTAGTTGGCCATTCTGCATCGGCCAACAAATTTCCTTTTCAAAAAAGAGAATAATAAAGCTAAAGAACAAGGGCCTATTGCTAACTTTTGCTCTTAATAGAATGCTGTGCAACTCTTGGAAAACTAATTTTAATGCCCTCGTGAGACCCATTATTATTTTAAAGAATGTTGCAAACTTCATGCATTGGCTCATCCAAAAAGCAAGAGATATTCTTAGATATTGAGCGTACCAATGGCTCGCTTTGCATATGGTCGGTGGTTTTAAAGGTTCTATTGTGGATTTTTTTAGAATCAGCAGTCTATCGTGCCCTGACGGCGTTATATCTTTATAATTTAGCAATGTCAGATTGCCGTATTTAAACTTCACATGGCGATGGTCAATAAGCCAAGATACGATGCAATATTGGTAATCCAACAATCATAGTAACCTAACCCGTTTTTAGTCAAGTTTTCTTGAAAATTTAAATAATAAACTATGCATTTATCTAACAATTTATGGAGCCGATATTCTAGGCCAATTGGGTCGGAAAGATTTAAATTTAAGATCTCTAACTTTGATATCATATAAAATTTTATGAGATCATTATAAACAATTTTAAAAATTTAAATTATTTGATGAAAATATGATTTATTATTTAAATATTTTAATTGGACTAAAGAAGAAAATTAAAATTTGCTCATTGCTCGATGGGGTGCAATCACTTTCTTACTTAGAAATCTGTCAGGGAGCTTTTGCGATTTTCACGTGGCAGTGTTGTTGGGCTAAAAGCCTGTCAATTATTAGTGCAACAGCCCCCAACGCACTGACAGTATATATGGTACGTAAGTTTTGAATTGAGGTTCTTCTATCATGCAAGGAATCGATGAGATTTAGAGGATGAAATGACACTTTGTTTGGGTTTAAAAGGAGAGAGAGAGACAAGAGAGAGAGAGAGAGAGAGAGAGAGAGAGGCATTCATTGGGATGAGTTGGTAAATCAGTGATAGAATGGGGAAGAGTTTCTGCCTTTGGGTCAGCGAAAATGCATGATTTTTGATTTCATCATGCAGTGACGGAGGAGCAAATATGCAACATGGCCAGATCTCAATAGATCTTTGAGAGACTGTGTAAGAATTGGCATTTAATTTAGGGACAGTCACCTTTCATTTTGTCTCTTTTGACAACGTAGGACTCGTGGCCAAAATTTAGTTTTTTCCACTGTCGTTTGGGTTGGTTTTTGACCCCTAGCATTTAGTCAAACCTAAGATCAGGCGTGTGGGATCAAGAAGTGACCCTCTTAGTCCCCACATAAATGTTTTGTCTTTGACTAAATTGAAGGTTGATTTAATCTGACGTTGGACCATGAGACAGCGACTCAATATCAGTTTGCAAAAAAAAAAAAAAATAAAAAATAATTTATATATATATATATATATATATATATATATATATATATATATATTCAGTGATGCGTATGGTAATTAGGGTTTGGAAGTCTTTCCTTATAATTTATGCTTTATCAGCGCATTCGGCCCTCGTTATCCATGAAAAAAAGGTAAAATCAAAGCAGAAATTGCAGAGTTAAAATTAGGATCATGCTCTCCTGGTTGATTTGATCTTCTTCGAAACATTTAAGGTCAGTCTCAAGGCATTATGAAAAATATGATTGAGGTGTGGATGTCCAAAACTCCTCCTAAACGAATTCTCAGCAACATAATAATCTCTATGGGTTTTAACCAATTATCTTCCATTTGAGTAAAAGACATTTATCTTTTTGAAAACACTAGACACAGCCCAGGGACGATGGAGGAAGATATATATCGATCACCCTTAATCTTGTTCAATTTATTTCTCTCAACTTGGATGTTATGAAGCCGGTGAGATGCCTCTTTTCATATTGGGCAAAAATGCAGACCTATAGTTGTAGAAGGAGGAATAATCTCACTATTGTATGCATTTTTTATCACAGTTGTTTTGTTTGATATATGGTTCCAATGGTTAAATTTCTAAAAGAATGATATTGATGGTACTGGCCATGAAGTTCAGTTGTTCAATATAACAAACTACACATTAATTAATCAAATGAATGGTTAAATGAAGATATAGTAGATGCTAATCAACTTAGGGCTTACTCGCTTATAACTAAAAATATACAATTTTTTTTTTTGCTCTCCCATGAAAATTTAAAGTATTTAGATTTCAGAAAATTCAAAGTGCGTAAATTATAAAATATAAAAGGTAAAACTCAATCCATTATTTTGGATGTGTAGTGTTGGAATTTATTTGCTAAACTTTAGATGCATTAAATTGGTTGGTTGGCGTCCACGGAAGCCAAGCCCAGAACCATTGTGAAATGCATGACTGACAAGTGTCTCGTTAAGAGTCCTTCAAATGTACTTCGACGCACATGCATAAAATAATTAGGCTAACGAATCATTTATTATTTCATCGTCTAATTTTTCTTTGCTAAAATTGTTTTCAGTCTATTACTCTAATTGCCGGTTCATTTGTACATATAATCTTTCACAATCATAAAACATTTAAAATTCAAAAGAGGCATTTTTACCAAGACTTTACGTGGAAAATGAAGTTTTCATTCTCTATAACATGGATCAATAGATGAATAACATCTCCTTTTTTCTAGTCTAGGATTTTGAGAAAAGATACAAATGAGAGCATGACCTTGAGCAAAGCATAGTGTAAACAACTAGTACATGAGTATGCCTACAAGAGGTGGTCGACGAGCGGATGGCCCTCCCAAGCAATGTTCTTACATGAGAAAGCCCTGACTACCAATTTTGGCCAAGGCCTAGGCCGACCTAACTTTCAAACTTCTTTGTAAATTTATGTTGTGTGTAGACCCGGGCAACACATTAGGCACAACCTTTAGGTCTCGTTCGAGCCTCTCCAGTGATTATTTCTATGGATTGCCATCTAAGAAAGCTATAATGAGAGACTTGGTTTATTCTACTTGGTCAAAATTGGCGGTTCAGTTCATTTTCTTAGAACCGTACCCTAGAGTTTCCTTACTCACCGTTCATTCTAGTGATCTTCTTTTCATTTCTTAAGTTAACCAAAAAGCAAAAGAGGTTAACTTTATAAAGTTTCAATATTGAATTTTGATCGACAACGATAAATAATCCGTATGTTTAGTTTTAACTTTTCTGCCACCATCACAAGAACAAACATAAACACTTTAACCACTGCTAGAATTTTTCTCATAGGTAACTATTTGGGTTGGATAGATAGATTGATATAGAATCCTCAAGGTTGTGTTCGTAAGAGGCAGTTTAGTCGAGGACTGGTTTGTTTTGCTTTGTCCCAAGAAAATAAAAGAACCGATCTTCTTTCATTACGTTCTTGCTCACCACTGCACAAACTCAATTACCAAAAGAATTTCGCTAACATAACAGTTTTTGGGATACTATAATAATTTTATAGCTTGTTATAAGTCACAAATTTTTGGGAAAATTATCCAAAAAATCATAAATCTATTGCATTTTTGCTAATTTGGTCTTAAACCTTTTCACATTTTGCCAATTCAGTCCTAAATTTTTTTATTTTTTGCCAATTGACTTAATTTGACCAATTTTGACTGGAAATTGCTGACGTGAATGGTAGCGTTGATGTAACATTTTTTTTTAAATAATATTTTAACAATATTTTTTGCATTTATTTTATTTTATTTTTGGGTTTTTGAATCTAGCTAGAAATGGTTGTCGGCCAACCCTTGCCAATCATAGGCAAGGCCTGGCTGACACTTGCTGGCTATGGGCGAGGGTGTCATGGCCCTCGCTGGCCCGTGACGCCCTCACAAGATCTGGCCAAGCAGGGCTTGGCGACCCTTGTTGGCCCTAGACAAATCTGGTGGAGAAATACTTGCCTTTTGAGCCATGTTTGGTCATTGGGATTACTTGACCACATAGGCAAGAAATGACTCGTTGCAGTGGTCTAATGTCATATTTTGTGAAATTACTGTTAATTATTTTAAAAATTTAAGTTATTAGATAAATGAATAATATATTATTTAATATTCTAATGTCTAACCTACCGAAGCACATAGTAGGGTAAAAACAATTACCATCGTGTGGAACATACTTGGCATCACAATGCCCCCACCCCCCAACCCCTCTCCATATACAACACATGGCAAAACCTTTTGTGCCAGTGAAGATTGTTCGATTTCGAACTGGTTGAGCAAAAAACCGGCGACGGCTAGACGAATTCAACAGTTGATGAATGGTATCATGAAATGTTCTGCCCCTCTCCTCCACCAATTCACCATGGAAAGATAGCTAGGGAGGCTACAGGCCAAAAAGGAGCACATCACAACCCCTTCTCCCTCCGTCTTCACCTATAAATTCAGCCTTGATCCTTTACTCCTCTCTCATGTTCACTCCTTTCCTCTCTTTCCCCACCTTACCTCTTCTCCCTCTCTCTCTCTCTCTCTCTGAAGAAGAAGAAGAAGAATGCCCTTCCATCTTACTTCAATTTCCATCACATAAGTCCAAACAACCCTTTTTTTTTTTTTTCAACCCGATTCAAACCACAAGACCTGCTCTGCATCTCCATCTCCCCTGTTTCTCTCCCGTTCTAAATTTTCCATCAGTTAAGCCAAACTACGTAATCTTGTGGATAAGGAGAAAACGAAGTAGAAAAAAAAATGTCCTCAAGCGTGTGCGAGGGGCTGCAGTCATGCCTCGAGCCGAGGCGCGTCGAGCCACGCGTTCTCAGGCTTAAGCTCGCCCCGCGCAGACCCTCTGCTGACTTCGAGCCTGCAGCCAAGATGAAGACGGCGATGGCCCAGCCGGGCACTGTTGCCGCGGACTGGAGCTTCCTGGATGCTGTTGCCAACGCGGAAGAGAGGAGCGAGGGTGAGCAACGCGCCGCCTACGTCCACCCGCTCCTGAAATGCTCCTCCTCGTTCCTCAGCGACCGGAGCCTCGAGATGTGCACCGAGTCACTCGGGAGCGAGTCCGGCAGCGACGTCGGCGACGGCGAGGCCCCGCTCCTCTCGCCTGGGAGAGGCGGGGACCGCCGCCCTGCGATTTGGCCAGCAAGGAAGAAGCTGAGCCGGAGCGGCTCGTTCCCGCCGCCACTGACGTCGGTCGGCGGCTCGACGGGCGTCCAGGTGCGGTCCTGCCGGGAAGGGGGGAGGCTGGTGGTGGAGGCGGTGGCAGTGTCGTCCCGCCACAGCTTCTTCCACATGGAGCGGAGCCATGGCTGTCTGAGGGTTCGCTTCTTGGAGGAGAGTGGTGGCCCAGAAACCGAAGCTGAAGAAGAGGAGGAAGAGGAGGAAGTGGAGGAAGAGAACAAGGAGGTAGAAGAAGAAGAAGAAGAAGAGGAGAATTTGTGGGTGGAAGGAGAAGACTCTGATTATGAAGAGTTTGAGGAGGAGGAGGAGGAGGAGGAGGAAGGAGAGGGCATGGAGGGAAATACTGGTTTTGTCGGGGGCGAAATCGGAAATCGAAAGTGCTTGAGGCCAAGCATGAGGTGGTGCAAGGAAGGTGCCCCCTTGAATTGGAAGCCCAAGCCATGTTGGGTGGCTACTTGAGACCTCTCCATCCAGACACCAATCACTTTCATGACTAAGCTCATATACTCTTTTCTATCTCTTCTCTATGAACCTGATTATTGATATTGAGTGAAGGAAGTATGGTCGTTGACATACCGTTGAGTTCGTTACTGCGATTCCATGTCGCGACCTTCTTATGTGTAATGTGAGGTTCGAGAGGGTAGCTGTTGACTGGACGATCTGCTAAGGATTAGGGATGTACTCGCTAACGAGGCTATGCGGCTTGTCTTTAATCATAGCATTAGTTATGTACCCTTTGCTGTCTGGTCACTTTCATGAGTTGCCTTTGGGCCGTCTTCCTCACTAGACGGTTGCTATGGACAGGTAATTAGAAATTTCTCTTCAGCCTTAATGATTGCAGCAGTGAAAAGGATTGCATTGATTGGCGAACGTCGATCTTTACTCGATTCTGGATTTCGCAATCCACGACTCTAATCAACATGTCAAATTCCTTTCGATCCACGACTCCTTACCGTCTCGGTGGTCCTCCCTCCATCCTCCTAAACAAACCAAAAACTTAAAAAGAAAAAAAAAATTGTTAACAATCTCGGAGCATAGTTGACGTCCGCCCAACCGACGGAAAGTGACCTGCCTTCAACAACGGGGCTTCATCAGAATCAAACGAACCCAAATCATGTCCAAACAAAGCTCGACATAATCGGTTTGCGCGTCGAAAAGATTCCGACTCAGCAACCGGAGGAGGTCGCTTGCGTGCAAACCGCACCGGGACCAGGGGCCATCCTGTATCGTAGGACGTGAACAAAAGCCGAGGGTTGTCCTTACTACGGAGCAGGACGCCTCACGTGTAGGAAAGACCGAGGCGAGGAAGAATTCTCATTGGGCGTCCGAGCAAGGAGGGGGGGATCGTACGAACGTCTGGTAGCGATCACGTCCGGAGGCCCACGAAGGGGCATCGACAGCGACGGAGCTCGTGGACGATTTCATCGGCCATGTGCCTTTGCCTTTTGCTTTTTTACCCGATCCTCCCCAGATTTTTAAAGCGCGTCAGGATGAGGTGGTATATTCTCACCAGGGTTCTTGAGAATCTGGTCCCTCTACTTCTTGGAAATTGCGGAACCCACCCCCTCCCCCTTCCTCTCATCAATAATTTCTCTCGTTCTCCTTTCCCCTATTTCTTCCATTCCGGGCGAAGGAATCAGTGAATGGTCACGCAGGCTCAACGTGATTTCTTTTGTAAATCAGGTCTCGGTAATCGCATGTTAATGTATCGTATTTTACTCCGTATAATCCTTTAGTGTGAGTAACCAAAATAGATGTCATGTGCATGTAAACTGAGCTTAAGTATGCAAGAGAATCGAACTCGCCCTCTCCCTATTCCCTCTGCCTTTCTCTCTCTCAGCACTGCCTCTCCTGCGGCTGTTGTATCCCACATTGTTGCCCATTGATTGCTGTCTTCGACGCTTGTCCTCTTCGTCCATTTAGGCAATGCCATTCACCATCCACAGCTATCTTCAGTGCTCGTTCTCAATCACCTCCTTCCTTCCTTAGGGCTCTCTCTCTCTCTCTCTCTCTCGTAGTGTTGCAACCCTAACTACAATCGAGTAGGTCTGACGTCGTGGCCCTTGGGCAACCTTAGCGAGTCCTGACAACAAAGGTGGGGGAGCGACAAAGACAGTGGAGCAACAACAACGACAAGGCATCGGCGGAGCGATGAAGATGGCCGTGGTGGCAGGATGAGTGCTGTGGCCTATATTTATTATCAACTCAATCATATGAGAGCTTGTGCATATTCCATCTGTAATTATGTTGCTAATTCTCATCTAAATTTCGTATGGCTGATCCCTACTTTTGGAATAGCGATTTCTTTCGTGGACTTTATGTGGATGTTTAATTTTAAGACACGATGGAAAGATAAATATTGGGATTTGGAGGGGGTGAAAAGTGGGGTATCAAGAGAAGGGGGGGCCCTTGTGGAACTTGGAAAAATGACGTTTTTGCCCAAAAAAATAAAAATAAAAACACTGCACTCTGGTTGGTCACTTGTTACGAGGACCATCACATGATAGTGGGTGACATTCCTTGAAAAGAGGAGGACAGTGTCTGATCGTGGACTTTGGCCGTCCATTCGTTTAATGTTTGTAGCGTTAACTGATGGGGATGGTGTCATCGACATGCACATGCACCACCCCGTTTTCCTTCTATTTTCTTAAAAGAGAAAAAAAATATTGCCGATGAGGAATTCATTTACACAAGCGATCTTTTCTTGAACTTTTATTATATTCACGGTATGTGTAGAATTTCCTTGGTTCTTTATGCCAGGGAAAATGAGCGGTTGTATAATAAAATAAAAAGAACAAAGAAATAAATCAAATCTTGGATATAAGTGATTGAGTCACTATGACTATTGTCACAGGGTGAATGATAGAGAATTTTAATATAGATTAAGAGATATAGACGTAGATTACCATCACACTTAAGTTACTTAAACATTATTGACATTTCCTAATCCCAATTATACACAATAACTCACATAGTATTTAGCATCCCTATTTTTCACAAGATAATCTTTCAAGCATGTAGAAGAATCACACAAATTTTATCACAAGATATATTGGCTTCAACGCTCTTAGTTTTAGCCAAGTTATAATTGCTTCACTGGTATAAGAACTTCGTTTCTACTCTTTCATAGCTCCTCATGAGCTCGGCTGCGACATGGATATTTTAGGTTCAAGTTGCAATTGAATTTTGCTATAATTATGGATCTCATTAGAACACCAACTCCATTTGTAACTTTAGCCACTCTACAAGGATTTTCTAACACAATCTTTTCAATCATAGATAAAGCAACACCACTGTTGCATTCATATCTATTGAGAGATCAAACATGCACCTTGTTAAACTTGGCAATTACAACAGCTTTACAAGCTCTACCTCTCTATATGCACCGTCCTTGTAGATAACCTTGCAAGTACCTATTACCTTAAGAGTTTATGGTTTTAACTCCATTTTGAGTTGAACACTATCTAACTCAATATAAATATTGCCACAATCATTCCTAACTACCCAGGAGTATTGGAGACTCATCAAATGTAGGTAAAAGTCAATTCAAATTTGGGTAGCATGACCGATAATGCAGTTTACCATGTGTATAATGAAAAAACATACACTTTTTTGTCCTCCCATTTACTTTATTATTACTCACTTGAATATAACACGAGTGAACAAATATTATAAGAATAAAATAATTAGTAATATTACTCGATCACACTTCTTCGAGAATCTAATATTTGATTACAGTTGATAGATTCTAAGTAGCTCACCGTACTAAGAGCATATGCTAGGAATCTCCTAGCCATACCAATAGTGGAGTGTTTCTAGTAATGATTTGCCCATCAAGTTTGCAATCTATTGTGGTTTGTTTTGACTAACGTGGTGTCTCACTATGTTTTCCTTCATGCAAAATTCATTTAATAGCTCCAAGTATAACTCTGTGCTACTGTTAGTTCACACATGCTTGATTGTGTTATTAGTAGCTTTTTTGATCAAAATTCTCAATTGTATAATTCAAACAACATCAGACTTGTGTCCACAAAAAATTTGGTCTTCCACAAGCATTCATGTACAACTATTAGCATGTATCTAACACTCTTCCTCGAACCACTAAAGCATGCGAATATTAAAGTGAATCAATTATGCAATATCTATGGTTGTTCTGGCGGTTATACTAAACTGCACTTTTTGTCGTTTGTTTAAGTCATGGAACATGCATACATTTAGTTTATCAGCCATATAACCATACATGCAATTCTTTTGACTTAGAACCTACAGACTTCTCTCATCAATATGCACAATTCAAACTCTTGAATAGATGCATTCAACATCTCCTGATGGATTTGTTATTGTTTGTCCTTGAAGCTCATACAAGCCACTATGCTTGATTACTTTCATTATCACTAGGCTAACTCAAACATCTTTTAAAGTATATAAAAGACCCGGCTAAATCAAGGTTCCGAAAGAAAATCAGATTCTTCAATTTTGGAACATACTTCACTTTAGTTAATATTCCCATGATACCATCATACATTTTGATTCGAACATTACTAACACTTGTAACATCGCACTTATCACTGCTTCCTAATTACACTTTATTACCATTTATATATTGATAAGTAGTAAATCAGTTCTTATTTGGTATGGCAAAAAATGAACAACTAAATTGTTAAATGATGAATTTTCAATGATATGCAAGACTCGATTATCACAATTCAAATACAATTAGCTATAGTTGCAACATTATTAGTAGATTTAACTTTAATTTCCTTACCCTTCTTATTCTTTAGCTTAAAACAATCCCTTCTAGAATGCCCTCCATTGCCACAACTCCAACACACAACACCACCTTAACTAGATTGACTATTTATGTTTAGATTTGTACTTTTGCTAGCACAAGTGCTAGTTCTTTCCCAATTAAAGCAATAGTTGTAGGTTCACCCGATTCTCTTCTACTAATACATTCATTTCAAAATAAATCACAAACCTCATTAAACATCAAGCTTCTTGATCCAAAGGAATTACTAACAACAATAATAGTTCCAACTATTAAGTAATGAGGACTATAGAATCAAATAACTTATCTTATCATCCAAGTCAATCTCAAATAAATTCAATCGACCACATTGAGTTCATTGATATGCTTGACAATCAATGCACTTTTGTCCATCTTTAAATAAAATAGATTTCACATCAAGTAGACTTTGTTGATTGCAGAAGGATTTTCACACATGTTCCATAGGGTCTTCATCTAGTGGTTTATCCTTCCACGATTAGCCAAATAAATCCAACGCTTGTCTATCTAGAAATTTCCAATCAGCTTACTTCTTCGACTCTAATTTCTTCCGTAGTAGGGGTAAATGTATATTCTTTGGTAAAGATAATCATCAACCCGCATCTTCTAGAAACCAAAGTCTTTCATATCAAATTTGTCAATTTTCACATTTCTTTTTTCTATTGCCATCGATTCGCTTCAACTCAATTAAGCCTAGCTCTAATACCAATTGTTGTAGAAAATAAGCAATTGAATAGTAAAATAAATAAAATAAAAAATAAATCAGATACCAAATGTATGTAATTTAGTGAGTGTGATCTACAATATGTAGAGAGAATAACAAAGAATTCTACTATAAATCAAATAATACAAATGGAGATTACAATTACACTCGAGTCATTCAAATAATCTCAATATTTTTAACTCCAATTACATCCAATAATTCACATGGCATTTAGCTTCACAATTCACACGAAATAATCTCTCATTCTCACAAAAAAAATTATACAAATCTTACCCCAAAATTTATAGGCTTCAACACTCTTGGATTAATTTAGGGTGTAATTCATGAAAATGTTGCCTCTTTATTCTCTTCCTGAAGAAAATGCACTTCTTTCATAGAAGAAAATTGGATTAAAAAAAAGAGAACATGCTCAAACTATGTAATACTCAAATAGGAAGCCTATTTGAATTAGAAATGTTTTCTCACCAAGCTTAAACTCAAGACATATTTTCAACACATTGAATAATCGGTATGCATGTATTTGAATCTTCAAAACTCGATTAAGCTCTCTAAACTCATTTTTTTTTCGAAAGACTCAATTGGTTATTCAAGAGTTGATTGCCTACAATTTTTTTTATGACGTTAGCAAAATCCTCACATGCAGACCGAAAATCATGCAGGTATCAAACCCTTGTGTCGTATCCAATCCTCAAAACTTTTTTTATGACGTCAGCAAAATCCTCCCATGAAGACAGGAAATTAGGGGAAAATACATTACAAGTGCCAATACTTTTGTAATATGTTCACCTTGGTGCCAAACTTTTTTTCGTTTACTCGAGTGCTACAACTTTGAAAAATTGATCACTTAAGTGCCACTTCCAATTTGCCTTCCAAAAAACTGACGTGGCCTCCAATGGACAATATTTTCGTATTTTTAAATATTTTTTGAATTTTTTGAATTTTTTTGCTCTCTTTTTTTTCTCTAAGGCCGGCAAGGGTTACTAGCGACCCTCACCGATCACGGAACCCTCGCCTTTAGCCACGAAGGCTTTAGGTGAGGCCTTGATAGCTCTCGCCAACTCTGGCCGGTTGTAGGCAACGCTACCCAAAGTTGGCAAGTTCACAAGGGCCCTCACCCGTGGCTGCCCGGAGTTGGTGAAGGTTGTGGCGGCCTCGCCAGCATTGGCAAGGCCTTGACGGCCTCACCTGGGGTGCTTGTGGTGAGAGTAAGGCGGCCCTTGCCCAGATTTGGCCACAAAGGCCCTTGGCGAGGCTGTCATGACCTTGCCAATCACAAGTGAGGCCATGATGGCGAGGTCATGATGGCCCTTGCTAGTGGCTGGCGAAGCTCCGACGGCCTCGCCCGGGGCCATCCTAGTTGAGGGTGAGGCGGTCCTTGTTGACCCTATGGAAAAAAGAAAAAAAGAAGAGAAAAAGAAAAAAGAAAAAGAAAAAGATTAAAATATTGTCTACTGGCGGTTATGTTAGCTTTTCTAGTAGGCAAATCGGAAATGACACTCAACTAAATGATTTTTCAAGGTTGTGTTATCAAAGTAAATCCCGTATGAAAATATTGGCATTTTTAGTTTACTCTCCCTTGGAAATCATAAAGGTCTTGAGTGCTAGTGCGGTATCTCAAAGAAATCAATGCCCGAGTAGAAATTTGCTCTAGTGTAAGTCCTAGTCAATCCAATCAAACTCGCGAATTCCACTCATGCGCATGTGACATCTTGTCTTGAACATCATAAGATACGAGCAACCATATCCGATCATTGCGGATATTCGTGCAGCACTTACTAGGCCGATGTTGCCTAGGACAATTGTAGTAGCTATACCAGATTCAATAACGTTTCGAAAATTTGAAAACGGTACCGACTAGAACCAACATAAATGACTATAAGTAACCCCACATATGTATTCCCCAAAGCTTGATTGTTTCAAATTCAAGCGTCAGCAATTTACATGAGTCCCTCTACTGAACGTGTCTTTGTTTTCTTTATGTCGTCACTCTTTTGCTCCACAATGATGCGGAAATCCCTTGTGGGGGCACATGCCTACCTAGGCAAAGCAAGATGTGCCGTCCGAGATATTTCTTATATTTGCTTTGCCGCCAATCATCATGCTCGTTCAAGTCATGAGGATGCCTTGGTGAATTTACTCTACGGATCGATTTAGAGAACAGAGCCTAGTTTTGTTTTTTTTATTTCTTTTTCATGGTTAGATGATTGATAAACATACATGGAAATGGACGGTAAATGGGCGAGAGGGCTTCTTTCATAAGGACTTTTTTTCCATGACGAGTTCACCTGATGATAAGGTGCGTCCAATAAAATTTAGTACAATTGTGTCAGGAGTGTTAAAACTTATCAAGATTGTGCATTAAAACTTTCATTTCGTTCGTTCCAACCCTAAAACTTGGGCTTAGATGCAATTGACGGGGGACTCCGTTAGCTGTTCTTGGACGAAAATTTTACTTGACATTCTCTGATCGATTTTCCCTTTCTTTTGTGGACATCATGTGATAGTGATGTGGTGGCAATAGTCATCGCATTAGAAATAGTAGATCAGAGAGGGGGGGCGGGGGATGAGAGCCTGCTTGCCACTTACTAAAGGGTATGGGCCTACTTGATCGAACATTCCACGTGGGAGTCACATTGAATTTTTGACACTTGAATTTCACCGTGGGCAAGCTCAAGTCTTGATTAGGACCTTTAAATCTTAAATCCTCAATCGATGACAAAAATAAAGCCTCAAATCTTCAATTGACCAGCAACCAAAATCCTTGGTCTTATTTATGCACTTAACCTGTTTTAAAAAAAGAGATTTACACGCGGAGGCACAAGGCTACAGAATCAACAGCTGGAGCTCGATAAAATTTCCTCTAATTAATCGGATTTGGAGAAGAAGATAACCCTAATTTGGCATTCTCTACTAACATCAAGAACAATTTTCAAAGAGATTCAAGATAGGAAAATCAGTGGAGATATTTAGATTTGCCTGGCTGAGGGCAAGATCATTAAGACAAAATTCTCCACAAGTACAGTTCGGTAGAACATGGCTATTTCTATCTAGATTGGAAGCTGAAATGCACCAATAATCTATATAGTTATCTAGCTGTTTGAATTGGTCGAAACGATATGAACTCGCTGAGAAATGGTAGTCGTATTGTCAACAGTTCACATTCTAATCTTAACATTACCAGACAACGTGGACGAAGAAAAATGCCGTCCTGCATGAGGAAGACGAAACGAAAAAGGTCCAATGGCAGTACTATTTGCATGTGCTCTGAAACGTAGGAGAGAGAGAGAGCGAGAGTAAATCCCAAAAATTGCGGAAGCCGAAATGAGGTTCGATTGGTCGGGGAAGAAGGTGGCTACATGATAATGCAATGCACATAGGAAACGAAATTAAACAAGGACAAAATAAAAGAAGAAAGAAACTAGCAAAACAAGAACATAAAATGACGCGAAAAAGCATTGTCTTTGTTGGGTCTACCAATTTCAATTGGCAGCAGTCGCAAGAATTAGTCGTCGTGGCCCTACCGCTTCTGTCTGCCCAACCATAGACACCACAAGCCCCAAAAAGAAAAGCATTCTATCGAGAATTGACCTTTTCTCTTATACCATTTAATAATAAATTTAACTTTAGCAGGCTACAAAAAATGTCGTTTTCTGCTTGGGATGACGAAGGCATACCCGAGAGATGAGCCACATATACGTGCGAGATACACAGTCACATATGAGTAGACGCTTGAGTGTTGATCGCGAGAGACATGGTCGAGCTCATCGTGCCAACTTAAATCAAGATTTCTTGTCGCTACCCCTTTGTGTTTTTGTGGTTATCCACTTACGTTTCTCAACTCTATGTATACTTTTTTCCTACGTGTCCTGGTTCGATTTTCGCCACTCGCACAACCCTTCAAAAACCCTCGACTAATCATCGTCGTTGGATACCCATGTCACCATCCTAATCTCTCTCTCTCTCTCTCTCTAGGGTACACGACTAACTGGACATATAAACAAGCAATGTTCGAAATAATCACTCCATTTTGGAAGAATTTAGGGTTTAATCTTCTCTTTTGTTTAAGATGGGCAAATTATGTGGGAGAGTTATTCAAGATGCGCGAGCTATGAACAATGGTTTAGATGAGCTTTCATGGGCAATCTTGGCCCACGAAGTCCTACATCTATAGTGGCCACTAGCTGGAACTGAGCCATTGTTTTCTAAAAGAATGAAATGTCAGGTGCGTGTAATATGGTCGACACCAACTCAAAGCGAAAAAACAAGAGGTGCATGCTTATTGCGAAACCATGAAAAGGAAAAGAATGGATAGGAAAAGGAGCATTTTGGAGACCTTGTTACACGGAATTGAAAG
This sequence comes from Angophora floribunda, assembly GCA_014182895.1. NCBI lineage: Eukaryota > Viridiplantae > Streptophyta > Magnoliopsida > Myrtales > Myrtaceae > Angophora > Angophora floribunda. The sequence continues at coordinate 10,113,699 of CM024712.1, read as the reverse complement.
GGCCCGCGACAATGTTGTCTTTGAATAAAGGCCAGAACTTTGGTACCTATCTTCCCACAGCGGACGATTTTGTGTGTAGAGAGAGAGAGAGAGAGAGAGAGAGAGAGAGAGAGAGAGAGAGAGAGAGAGAGAGAGAGAGAGAGAGAGAGAGATGTCCTGAGCCTTCGAAGATGTTAATGTTTCTTGACGATGAGAGAGAGAGATGTCCCTCTTGGTTGTGCTGAGCCTTGAAAGATGTTCATGTTTCCTAATGATTGGAGAGACGTTGACTCCTAAATTTTTGACTAATTATTTAGAAATTTAAAGATTCCGCAGTTAAGTAAATTATTTGGACTAAGCCCATAAGTGAGTGAAATTCAGCCACGAATTTTGACTAATCATTTAGGAATTTAAAGGTTTTGAACTAGGTGAGTGAAATTCAACCTAGCCTATCTACACTAAAGGTCTGTTCGTTTCACGAAATTTTTTTTTCAGAAAACATTTTCCGACGTTCGTTTCACAAAAAATGCATTGATTGGGGAAATCATTTTTCATAAAGGAAAAAAATCCTCTAAAATTGAGGAAAATGTTTTCCACTTTTCAAGTTGGGGAAAACATTTCCCACACTTGCTTTCTCTTATCTTATACCCCTTGCCCAATTCTTTCTTTCTTTCTTTTTTTGAAAACCGATTTTTTATTATTTTTAAAAATTCTATTTTTTATTATTTTTAATAAAATCAATTATTAATTTTTTTCCTCTTTCCTTTTGCTTTCCTTCTTGTTCGGCCAATCGCCGGCCACGCAATGGCCAGCAATTGGCCACAAGTAAGGCCCAAGCCTCATCATCACAGATCAACAACACCTGAGTGTCACTAGAGGCCACAAGGCTCAAGCCTCGTGAGGTCAGTGTCACCAGAGCTATGAGGCTTGGGTCTTGCTAGATTAGTGACACTCAGGCGTTGCCGATCTAAGCATCGCTAGATGGTGGCGCTCGTCGGTTGTTGCTGTGGTGGCAATCGACTAAGGAAAAAAAAAAAAAAATTGAAAGAGGAAAAAAATGAAAGAAAAGATGAAAAGAAGAAAATAACAAAAAAAATTAAAAAAAAAAAAAAAAAAAATTAAAAATCGAATTTTTAAATAAAATAATAATAAAAAATAGAAAAAATAAAATAAAAATAAAAACAAAAAAATCATCAAAAGAACTATATAGAGAAAAATCAAATAAGATAACAAACGGCAAAAAAATTTTTTCGCTTCAATTTCAAATTTTAGCTGAGTACCATAAAATATTATCATTTTCCTGAAAAATAATTTTTTGGAAACATTTTTCAGAAACGTCATATTTTCCATGAAACAAAGATAGCTTAGGACTGGCCGAAATTCACACCTGGGGGTTGGAGGAAGGGGGGGGGTATTGAGGTTTAATTGATTGAAATTTAGCCAGTTAGAGTTTAAGGGTGCATTTGTTTTGCGGAAATCGTACAATTTTTGGAAAATGTTTTTCATGAAAATCATTAGTTTTCTTGTGTTTGATGATATGTAATTGAAAATATTTTCAAGCGTTTGGATCGCATTTGGAAAATAATCGAATAACATTTGAACTAACAAAAAGTGAATGACATAAATACCTCAAAAAAGGGAAATTGTTTTCCCCTTCCCATGCACAAGAATTCATTTTTCTAAAATAATACATAATATTTATGTTGACCGGAAAGTATTTTCCATTGACCAAATCGTTTTTGGAAAAACAAACAGCGGAAAGTCCGGAAAACACTTTCTGGGAAACTATTTTCATTAAAACAAATGCACCCTAAGTAGTAAAATACCCCAGGTTGTTAGAGCCCATCATATTAATAAGGCCGAAATTAAGCCCGTAAAAAATGATATAGAATTAGACATAGGTTTTCCACTATATGAGCACATTAGGTCTTCATAATTCGTGGTCGACGATTATTGATTAGAGAGCATGCAAAAGGATAAAGAGAAAGGGAGAGCGAGAGCCCCCCACGGTTGAGCCTTCCCAGCCGTGTCTGGCTTGTGCTCCACCACGACGAGCCCTTCGGCCGTTGTCGAGCTCCCGAAATCGAACCGGCATGGCCGCGACATGGTATTCCCAGGCGACTCCACACCGATGACCTGCCGCCGCCGCAGCTCTTTAGCTGCATAGGTTTATTTTCTAGGTAGGATGACATGTTAGGATGGTATTTATCTAATCAGGATAGGTTTTCAAGTTAAAATAAGATTTAACACAGATCATTTCCTAATTCAAGTTAGATAATCATTCACTTTAGGTAGTTTATTTCCATTATTTATTAATAACAAACCCTATAAGAAAATAAAAAATAAAATGTGCATGTCATATAGATTTAGTTACAACATGTTACATCACTATTTGCTATGCCATCGGGTCATGTCATTGACACTTAAATTTTGATGATTTCGATTAGTCATTCGTTGCATAGAAAAGTTAGCTGTCGATTCTTGACTCTAAACAAAAAAATATTATTGCATATGATGTCCGAGTTGGTCCGATATGACCTCGCTCAAGGATTTCAATGATTGCACATGAAGAACCCATTCGTGCATAAACATTTGGCAGTTGAGAGATTCGGTTCCTCCTGAGGGGATGAGTTAAAAGGAGAGTTGGAGAGAAAAAATTTCCATGAAATATTCTCCTCAACTTTGAAGTAATAAGGGATGAACCCAAATCCTCATTCTTTCGTGGGCACCTCCAGATTTCATGGATTTCTTTTTGGCAACATTAAAAAGACACAGTCTGAAGAATTGAAATTGTGAGAGGAATCAATGGGATTTGTCCAGCGATATGGGAAGAGTGAACACTCACTCGGCCGAATATTAAAGCCAATGAACATTGTCTGAGAGTCAGAGGAATCAATGGGATTTTCGACCAAGAAATCCGAGAAATGGTGAGTTCTGTTTTCCCACTATTCATGAGCTCAACACCTGCACGAGTTGCGACCACTTACATTGCATCCTCTTGCCAAGCAAATGGAAATTTAGCTTGAATGACGTCAATAGTTAGATGTGTCGTGCTATTCATCTAGACTTGCCCTATTCAAGGATCTTTCTAATGAACTGCTAGGTTTGGCGGGCAATTCCTTTTGTTCAGGTGCTATTTGTTCTTATGAAACACCTGAAATCCTCATTGACTGTTCAGAATCCATGTAATTCGTATTTCTGCATAAGTATGTACCGTTCTCGGAAATGCAAAGCCAGGGAAGCACATCTCAAATTTTCCTTAGTAATCAGTTTGTTTTGGCTGTTCCGCCATAATGAGATTGCTGAGCCTTTCTTTTTCCAATTGGAGAAACTCCCTGATTCAGATGCGAGTACCCTCTGATCAAACTGGAATTCCTTTCATCTCCTAATAACTTTTTGACATGGAATCTCAGTTAGTTGACTAGATATATCACAAAATCAGTGATTTAAACATTAGCTTCAATTTATTTGACATTGCCATACGCTCAAGCTGATGTGGGCTACGCCTTTGATTCAGTTTCTGGGGACTTTTGGCGGGCCAAGACCTGTTGACATCTGTGTACCTACAACTCTGGAAGATCTTCTGGCACTTGGCCTTTGCACAGCTGGCGGGTAATGTCTGTCCTAATTCGAACCACGTCGTTTATAAATAGTCTTCGTAATTTTAGTGTCCCTCTTTCTGAAAGTTTGGTTTGACTTTCTTCTCAATAACGGCAGTACCTTGTCGCGATTGACAGTTCATGTTCCACTCTTGTCCCTCTTATATACTAAGCCACGAAAATTAAAATGTCACTTGGACCTCATGCTTTGTCTTTCATGTGGCTTTGGAATTTCCTTTCCACCTTTCCCAAAGGGCACATGTAGAAATTTTATGTGGTCTATTAGTACTTTCCGCTGTGGATACACATGGTAGGTATAGTTTACTTCAATATTTTCTTTCACATTTGAGATGAAGTAACCTTTAAATGTGAGGTACTCCTACTGATTTATGCCCAGCTCATAAAGCTCTTGAACTACAAAGTACAGATGTTGCGATGTTACTTGAAAACTCGATGCCTTATTTCAGGAAAGTGGTAATGCAGGACTTTTTGCTACTTAAGTATCAATGAGTTGGGGATAGTTCCTCATGGACTGATCAAGAGAGGTGATGTTGATTTTGACAGCGTGAAAATGATGTCCTGCCTTTGAATTCTGTATCACCTGGGTGTCGTGTGTCTGCAACTCATCTTTTCTTGGCTGAAACAGAAGTTCTGAAATTATTGCAGTCCTCTAATCTTTTTTGTCTTCTATCTAATCTTATTTTTTCAATGACAGGCTATTAGCAATTTCAAAGTTTCTGGTCCATAGGCAAATGGTGGTGAATAAGGTGAAAAAGACTATCGATGCTTTGGCACGCAAACTTGAAGATGCCATGCAGGAGGATCTCCTTGATATAGTCAGGAATACGGAAAACTTCATAAACAATATCAGCAAGACTTTTTTAATAGGCAGCACAAAGTAGACTGGATAAGATATTAAAAATGCAGGATGAACTATCGGCTATTCAGGATAGGCTTCACATGCTGCATATAGAAATTCAAAATCTCCATGCGTCATGAGGTTAGGCCAGTGTATTTGAGCATTGCGTTCAGGAACTACTCCACTGTGTAATTTTTTTTTCCCTTCTGAATGTATGAATATCAGCATCTTCATGTAATATAATGAAATGTTCAGGAAATTAGTTTTATACATTGTGGTGTCTGAATATTTGCATAAAACCAGCAACACAGTTGTTTTTGTGCCGTCATCAGCGTTAGTGAGAAGGAGTTATCAACCAGCATGAGAAGTTCGAATCATTGTAGTGATTGGCAGGAAACGAATTGACTGTTGGTCTTTCCTTGATGCATCAAACCTGAAGCTGCATCAGGTTTTTTGTGCTAGTTGAGGTGATCCTGCGTAGGGTCGGAACCCCAATAGCTAGTAGCTAAGGTTCTACGTGATGATCACTTGAGATCCACTTGCCCAATTTTAAGTCGAGCTTGAGCTCGAGCTCCTTCAGGATCTTGTTCAATCGAGCTAGGGTTGGCCCCATCATCTGCTTTTTTTTTTTTGGACCAACAGCATAGGCTTCACCCTAATTCTTTAGACCTTATTCTTGCTTCCTAAAGATCCATGTCCCTCTTGTGTCATAAACCAAAAAGACTCTGAAAATGGAATCATCAGCATGCAAAAAAAGAGAGAACATGGAGGTCCTACTCTCTTAACTTTTTAGTCACAGAGGTAGACATTCTCTTACTCGTGTTTAGATACTTATAATAGTTGATCGCATCATTTAGCGTATCATTATTGTAAACAAACAGATACATGATGAAGAGATCATCCTCTCCCCGTCTGGACACCAATTGAAAAGTGGAGGTTGCGAAAAATTTGTACTGTCCATCCATAAAGGTCACTTTCTCCTCAGGTCGGTTGCTTTTGTCATCCTTCGCCTTTTGCAATTAACGGTGGACCCTCCACTGATGTCAAGACATGTCTGCATAATAACCTAGAGCTCTCAATGAATCCCTCATACTATATCAGCAGAAAAACGAATAAATAGGCTGAGCTAAGCTATGGCGGTGAAAAGCGAAAACAGAAAAATGCTGCATATCTCGACTTGTCCTGTAGGCTGCAGGCCATGAATTTGATGCCACCACCTTTCTCCCCTAGCATTGCCACTCGTGAACGCACAAATATGGAAAAAGAAGAGAGACAATTTCAGAAGTGCACTAACTTGTGCGATTATGCTGGTTCTTTCGAACATAATCCAAATGGGGTCTGTCTGCAATTAGGCATAGAAGCAGGCCTTTGGAAATATTCCACTTTCTTCATAAATGGACTTATAAGGTAAAAGGAAAAAGGAAAGGAAAAGAGAGGGAGACGGTGGTAACAGAAGAAAAAGGTCCTCTTTTCCTTCGTCTATAAGGGTCGCCCTTTTTCCATGGCTTGCTGATTTCATGACGAAAGCAAATAAGCAAAAGAGGGATTGTGAAAGCATCATCGATGGTCAGGGCTGCGCTGAGAGAGACAGACGCATGTTCCTGCCTGCACTGTTTTCGCCCTCCAAAGCGACCGATCTCCTTTCACTTTCTTCAACAGTACGTGCATGCTCTTTAGCTAAGGTGATGGTTGTTCGCTGCTCGAATGTTCAAAGCTGGATACCCTATGTAAGCAGGAAATGTCGAGCTTGATTGAACTATATATGATATGCTAAAATTCAACTCGACTTGATTTAATTATCACAATGCAAATTCCACTTTTAAATTTTCACTGAACTCAAGCTCTAATTTGAGCCCGTGCTTAGCCAACCTCGAACTCAAACTGGAGTTCCAAGATTACAATACATAAACTTGAAAAAATCAATTTGCTTAAACGTGTATGGATGATTGCGACATTACTTGAAAAATCAATGCCTTCTTTCAGAAAAGTGGTAGTGCGGGACTTTTTGCTATTTAAGCATCAAGGACTTGGTGGTAATTCCTCATTTTCATTTTCAGCCCTATCAACTAAACATATTTCCTCTTCTGCCCTTTTGTTTGCATTTGAGAGAACGAGAGATAGAGAGGTGGTGGCGACTAGTCGTCAAAGGCGGGGTCATGTGACGCCAGCGTTGCAGGTTGAACAATCCCCAGCGTCACGCGACTCTAATGCCACCTTGCCCGGGTTGCTGCAGCCTCTGACCTGACACTCGCTAGGGTTGCACAGCCTCGGCGATGCCTTGCCAAGGTCGTGCGACATCGGCAATGCCTGAGAGAAGTAGCTATACCTTAACCAACGTAAGAGGTATGAAGTGTCATTCCATAGGACCAGGAAAGGAAAGTGTTGCCTAGGGTTCAATTGCCCTGCAACACAGTAACTATGGTTCAGCGGTCTTTGCGACACCTCCGCTTCCCCTTCTCTATCTTTTTTCCTTCTTCGAATATTCCAAATACCAATCATCATATACTATTTGCTTGAGCTGAAAACACCTTCGGTCGAAGGAACTTTGCCTAGATGCAAAGTCTCATGGCCAACGATTTGTCAGATACACTCTTTCATGGTATTTGATCACCAAGAGCAAATGTGAGAGTCAGAGCAAAAATCAATTGACCTTTTCTCGTTTTGGCAAAGGGGTATTATAGTAATTTTACAATTCTCTAGTAATCCTTAAGTTGTTATAGTAGTCATCTTATATAGCTATAGTGGAAGATTCACATGATCCAATAACTACAAAAAAGTAAATATATGGGTACTCCTTTTTCTTTTTGATGATCATAGTCATCTCATATAGCTATAGAGAAAAATTCGCAACATCCAAAAATTACGAAACAGTAAGTATACAAGTACCCCTTTTTCTTTTTGGGTAAATAAGGGATGATCATAATCTGTCGGTAATCTGAAAAGTAGTCCCAATAACATTCCATCATCATGATCTCTTACTTTGATTTGATTCTGATTTTGCCAAAGCAAGAATCAGACCAAGAACCATCAATTCGTCAATCAAAAGTATGAAAACATCTTCATCAATGGGGCAATCCCAATGTGAATTACATATATCTCGAGGATTTGGACGGCGAAGCAGTGCCCGGTGTATCACCATGGCCAAACTATGTTCATAACCAAACTCGATCGAGACTATGTTGTAGTCCAAGCATTTTCTTAAACATTTTTGGTTTTGAAAGTGGGGAATATCCAACAAGCTGCATGGCTGGCTGGAAGTGGGAACAAATAGCACTTTCCACGTGCCCGACGCTGGGGAAACGCTGACCTTGTTCGTGGGAAATTTATGTTCTTCAATAACTATTGACATTTTCCGTAAATTAGATGAACAAAGCTTTGAATGTCTTCAACCGGGAAGCTGTTCCCCACACATTTGGCGTTTAGCTAGCCATTCTGCACCAGCCAACAGAGTTCTCTTTTTCAAGAAAGAGATTTATAAAGCTAAAGAACAAAAGGGCATGCCGCTAACTTTTGCTCTTAATAAGAATGCTGTGCAATTTTTGGATTGTGGTTTGTCAGGGGAATAGAGGGATAGTGCCCTAATTACTATACGCATCACTGAACGTTCATCTTCTAAAATTATTCTTTCTTTTTGTCAAACTGATGTTGGGTCGCTATCTCATGGTCTTACGGGTTGGCGTCCAAGAAAGCCAAGCCCTAGAGCATTGTGAAATGCCTGACTGACAAGTGTGTCGTTAAGAGTTCTTCAAATATACCTAGAATGCACTTACATGCATAAAATAATTAGGCTAGTGAATCATTTATTATCTCATCGACTTTCAAACTTTATAGCCTACGCTAAAATTTTATTTTTGCTAAACTTGTTATCAATCTATTACTCTAGTTAACCATAATCATGAACCACTTGTATAACGAAACCGGCATTCTTACCAAAACTGTACATGGAAAACGATAAACCTTACTCGAAGTTTTTAGTGCTCTACCCTTATTATATGCATAAATGAATCAATGGATGAATAAGATTTACCTTTTTCTATTGTGAGATTTTGAGGGAAAAACATATGAGAGCATGACCTCAAGCAAAGCATAGTATAAACAAATGGTATATGAGGAAGTTTGCCTCCAAGAGGAGGTCGATTCCTCCCAGTCTCAAGATTTAAATGGACAGGCTCAAGCAATGTTCTTTCATGAGAAAGCCTCGACTGCCCAACTTTGGCCAAGGCCTAGCCCAACCTAGCCTACAAACTTCTATGTACATTTTATGTTGCAGGCAGGCTTGTGTAACGTGTTAGGCACAACCTTCAGGCCTCGTTCGAGCCTGCCCAATGATCATTTCCATGAATTGCCATCTAAGAGAGCGGCTACGAGAGAGATGGTTTATTCTACCTAGTCAAAATAGGCAGCTCAATTCATTCTCTTAAAAAAACCGTACTCCGAGAGTTTCTTACCTTATCGTGCATTTTGACGTACGGATCCCGGAGTGCTAAAACTTGACACATGGGGATATTTAAGTGCCAAAATCAGAGCAAAAAGAATTAGTTAAGTGTCAATGGCAATAAAATCCGGCCAAAATGTTGACATAATACTTTTCCGACGAGTTTGGATCAAAATGGCATCATTTTGGCCAAATTTTAATTTTTAATATAAATATTAATAAAATAATATTAAAAGCGAAATTAAAAAAAAAAAAAAAGAGAGGCAGTAGCCCCGCCTATGGCCGCCACCCCATCATTGGCGGGGCGGTAGCGACGGATGGTGGGGGTCGCCAATGCCTGGGCATGGGTTGGCGAGGGCCGGACGACCCTCGCCAGATGTTAGGAGAGGGCGGCGACCCTCTCCTAGATCGGGGTGAGGGTCACCGCCCTCTCCCGACATCCGGCGAGGGTCGCCGACCTTGTCATTTGTTGCCACCACCCCACCGGCGGTGGGGTGACGGCCACGTGCGGGGCTGCGCCTGCCTCTTTTTTTTTTAAAAAAGAAAATTTTTGTTTTTAATATTATTTAATTAACATTTATATTAAAAATAAACTTTGGCCAAAACGGTGTCGTTTTGGGCTGATGTAGCCACATCGGCACTCAAAATGACGTCGTTTTGGGCTTATTTGGTCATGTAGCACCCAAAATGATGCCGTTTCGACTCCAACTCACCGGAAAAGTGCCACATCAATATTTTGGCCGGATTTTCTCGCCGTTAGCACTTAATTGATCATTTTTTTCCGTCTTGGCACTTAAGTGTACATTTTGTAACTTTTGGCATTTAAGTGTCCCATCGTGCCAAGTTTTGACACTTGGACTGTACTTATGCTCGTGCATTTTCATGACGTCCTTTTTATTTCTTAGGCTAATTAAAAAGCAAAAGAGGGCAAACTATGTAAAGTTTTCAACTTGAATTTTGATCGATAACAATAAATAATCCGTATGTTTAGTTTAGCTTCTCTTCCACCTTTAGAAGAATAAAACATAGATATATTCGCCGCTGCTAGAATTTTTCTCATGGTGAAACACACATGGACACTGCAACTGGATCTGCCATTTATAATGCTCTCACCCATATGCTTTGGCACTTTGGTCAGGTCTGTAGTACAGCACCGTCGCCAAGATCTGTAGTTTGCATAGTCAAGAAATTCATTACACGTACTTTTTAGACTCGCTTAATATTTACGTGGTGCCGAATTGGTTGTGCTTGAATTTGCACCTGGATGTCTTCGGGGGCTGCTTGGGAAAACTATTCTGATCGATAGTTTGATTTAGAATTTGTTGTCACAAGAGGTTTGATATGCTGTGGATTTGCTTTTCCCGACTTCTTCCATAAACGTCATACGGCGAAACCTTTTGTACCGATGAAGATTGTTCGATTCCGACGCGATGAGCAAGCCCTACTTCTGTACCGGCAAAGGGTACACGAATTTCGACGAGGTACATCCAATTGTCGATGAACGGCATCATGAAATGTTCTGCCTCTCTCCTCCACCAATTTCACCATGGTAGGATAACTAGAGAAGCCACAGGCCAAGGAGGAGCACATTACAACCCCCGCTCCCTCCTTGTCGTCACCTATAAATACAGCCTTGACCTCCTTGTCTTCCCCAATCTCACTCTCTCAAGAATGGCCTCCAGTCATATTTCACTTTCTGCCGACTCCGACGCCGCCCAGCAGGGCACTGATGCTTTAAAATCCAGCTTCTTGCAGGCTTTGACCCTCACGGAAGAGAAGGGCGAGGGTGAGGGCGAGCAATGCGGCCTCTACGTCAACCCGCTACTGAGATGCTCCTCCTCGTTCCTCAGTGACTGGAATATTGAGACGTGCACCGAGTCGCTCGGAAGCGAGACAGGCAGCGACTTTGGTGATGGCGAAGCCCTGCTTGTCTCGCCTGGAGGAGGCAATGGCAACCATTGCCTGGCAGTTCAGCCAGCGAGGAAGAAGCTGAGCCGGAGTGGCCTGTTCCTGCCGCCACTGACGTCAGTCTCTGCAGGGGTCCAGCTGCGGTCCTGCCGGGAGGGGGGGAGGCTGGTGGTGGAGGCAGCGGTGGTGCTGTCCCGCCCCAGCTTCTTCCATGTAGACCGGAGCCATGGCCGAGTTAGGGTTCACTTCTTGGAGAAGAGCGATAACCCCGAAACTGAAGCCAAAGATGAAGAGGAAGAGAAGGAAGAGGAGGAAGTGGAGGCAGAGAGCGAGGAGCTAGAAGAAGAAGAGGAAGAATAAGTTTGAGCAAGGGCGTGGTCTCTGTAATTTTTTTTAGTAGCGAAAAACATAATAATATCTATGGTTTTTAAACTGATCATCTTCCATTCGAGTAAAAGAAATTTATCTTTGCGAAAAAAACTAGACACAGCTCCAAGGCGATGATGAAAGATGTATAGTCTTCACCCTTTATCGTGTTCAAAACTTGGATGCCATGAAACGGGTGAGATGGTGCTTTTCAAATTGGGTAAAAAATTTAAACCAATAGTTGTAGAAGGAGGAATAATCCCTCTAATAGTATGATGCATGACAACTACAAATTTATTGGCTGATTAAGAGATCCAATGGTCAATTTTCCAAAAGAATGATACTGATGATACTGGCCAGGAAGTTTCGTTGTTTACTATAATAAACAGTCCATTAATTAATGAAATGAATGATTTAGTAGGTTAGGCCAAATTGTAGTTTGAAGAACTCTTGCAACTTTCGTAATCCTTGATAATTGAAGCCAATAATTAACTTAAGTTTGAAGAAACAAAGAAGCCAATGATTAACTTAAGGATAAAAAGACAACGAGACTTATATGTAGACTGGGAGTCAATTATCAAGGATTACGAAAGTTGCAAGAGTTCTGCATTTAAAAAAAAAAATCAAAGCGCGTGAATCTGCTATTTTGGATATGTAGTGTTGGAATTCGTTTATTAAACTTTAGATACATAAATTGGTTGGTTGCCATCTAAGGAAGCCAAGCCCTGGAACATGGTGAAATGCATGACTAATAGGTGTACCCTTAAGAGTTGTTCAAATGTACCTAGAATGCACGGACACGCATAAAATTATTAGGCTAATATAAAAATTATTGTCTTATCGACTTACAAAATATATAGCCTAAGGTAAAATTTGTTTTGCTAAAATTGTTATCAGTCTATTACTCTAATTGCCACTATAGTTGGACATGCAAATTTTCACAATTATATAACACTTGTATTCCAAAACAGGCATTCTTACCAAGATAATACGTGAACAATGATTAGCCTTATTCAAAGTTTTCAAATCTCTATCCTTAATACACGCATAACATAGATCAATGTATGAATAACATCTAGCTTTTTTTGGTCTAATATTTTGAGAAAAAATTACAAATGAGAGCATGAGCTTGAGCAAAGCACGATATAAATTAGCATATGAGTAAGTTTCCCTACAGGAGTGTCATGACTTTCTCAAGGGTGAACCACCAATGAGAAAGTTGATGGATTATTAAGGCCAAAAAATTTATATGGACTCCCAAACGTTACCAATCACAACTTGATATTCAATTAATCATGTAATTTTCTTACCCTTTGGAGTCATCAAATCAATTAGAATCAATTAAAAACCCAAGTAAAGTACAAGATAATACTTTAATATTGGGAATTAGAGAATCAATGAATTTGGAGACTTGATTAATTTAACATCCTTTTAATACATTTTCTCTTTATTTGCGAAAAATATTTTGCAAGCAATCTTAATAGATTTTAAGTCTCAACCCGATGTGCAATCAAGAATATGAATTGCTAGAGACATGGCAAGAACATAAATACCTCAAGCAAGCAAAAGCACATTAATTGCAATGCATTGTATGTCCTCCAAGATATAAACTAGAAAATGCATTCATGTCCTAGACATGACTTGTAAATGATTATCCAAATCTAATTATTTCTCTTTTGGTTTTTTTCTTGTTTATAAAAACTAAACTATACGCAATTTTAATATAAGTTTAACATGCATGAATTATTAAACTAATGACATATGAAATGACTTAATTTTATTAAACTAATCTATCACAACATGCAGTCAAATTATATGACCCTAAGTATGCAATCACTAAACGATATGGAAATATGATATGGCAACGATGACATAGCAATGAGGCACCTAATTCAATATGATACGTATTCCTATGGCTAGTATGCAAGAACAGTGATTTATTTTATCTTTTGTTAAAAACTACAAATAAGAGGAAATTAAATTTTACTAAGGACGATGCCAATAATTATGAACGCGACTGAGTGACAAATTTGAGCTTAATGAAACTTAACAATGACTAAGAATTAAACCCAATATCATCAAACCAGCACGCTGAGGACAAGATTGGAAATCTGTAAGTTGGCAAGATACTCACAATGCACCCTACTTTCCACTGAATCGCACTCAATGCGGTTCGCCTTCTGGCAAAGGAAAGAAACTGGTTCTCTCTTAGAGCAGAGTGGCAAATCCGATGTCGAATATGAGAAGCATTCCTGAATGCTCAGAAACATTCACGTGCACTAGCTTCGAAATCCCATTAACAGATAATTTGAGGTGAGGCAAATGCGGACGCTCGATACACGAATAGAGGAAAACAATCCAATGTAATAATACGTGCGTTTAGCACACAACTACACATCTTGGAGACCGCAATCGTCTTGTCATTACATCTCAAAAGACCACGCCATCATCGTCTCCGTGTTCCAAGAACCTGCAAAAGAAATCCCAGAGAGGAAAGGGAAAAAAAATGTTTTCAGAGAGCGAGAGGGGACTGGTCGTGATCATGGTTAGTGACCGGAGATCAACGACGAGCTATCGCATGTAAGCTTTAGAGGTGCGCTTGCACGTTGATGATGGACGCTCAGGTGTTCCTCTTCTGGCTGAACATCGTAACTCCGCGGATCATGGATGATCGTGCTCTGAGAGATCTGAGAGTCTTTCGTCCAAGTCTCAATGTATTCTCCTTTCCTTTTTCCTTGTGATCGTTTGTGACGATGGCCTAATGTCAGGAGCACAGGAACACCGGGAAGGCAAGGACTTCGATGGAGGCTTCACGGCGCTACTGTGACTAATCGAAACCACCACCGGTCAACTCCTGGAACTTCGTGACGCGGTAGCAAGAATGGTCTGGGCGTGCTGTAGGTGCGCTGGCATAAGTGGAGGTGCTGCCGAGAGCTTGCAAGTGTCGCTGGGTGAGTTGAAGGGTTGCTAGACTCGACGGAAAAACCTGAGAAGGCTAACGAAACTGCTGAGGTTCCTCCGGGGCTGCCGGGTATCCGCCTGGAGGTTTGGTGGCGCAAGCTGCAGCAAGGAGTCTGCACTGAGGTCTCACCACGCGGCGAGGGTCCTGCTCACGCTAGAGACGGCACAGAGGAGCGGCGGAGGCAAGCACGATAGGGAGACAGGCTGTGGCTTGCATGCATGCAAAGGAAGAACTTCGCATCCTTTTTGTCGTGAATATATCTCCCTTGTACGACTTTGTGCTCTGTTCCTGTTCGTCAACCCGCCTCTCTTGTCTTTTCCTCTCACTTTTTCTCCCTCTTTGTAGTTTGTAGTCTTCTGCAGCGCCCTTTCACGACCTCCCAAAGCGAAGACCCATTTTCTCTCTTTTTTCACGATTTTTCCTCTCGACGTGCCGTGTACAATGTCAACTGTCAACCCCCCTCTAATTGTGAACCTATAAGCCTTCATACGGAGTGCAATTAGGGTTTGTTTCAAGAGCACCAAAGAAAATTGTATTCCCTATGTTGACACAATAAGATATACATTGTCTTTAACGTGATATATTTTTTTTATTTCTCCTCAAGTTGCAATATTATCAAGTAAAATTGCTCTTCAGTTTGCCCCTAAATAAATCAAATTTCCAACGTGGCACCATATATGAATTTTGATTTATTTAAAGGAATAATGAGCTCGGCCAAAATTTAATGCTTGTATGGGCTTAGTCCGATTTGTCTAGAACCATCCATTTAAACTCATCCACCATCAGTCCAATTAAAATGCGAATCACATGGGCTTAATTAACTACCCATGTAAATGCTCCTAATATCTATATGTGATTTAATTTAATATTTTTATTTAGGGGTTGGGGTCGATCCCTACTTTTTATGCAAAACTGACTAATGGGGCTACCAAAATTGGCCGGTGAGCGGTTGGCCCTCCCAACGCTGAAAGGTAAATGGACAAGCTCAAGCAACATTCTCATATAAAAAGGCCATGGCTCCCAAATTTTGGCCAAGGCCTAGCTCAACCTAGCCTACAAACTTCTATGTAATTTTAGAGACAAATATATTAGAAGTCCTAAAATTTGTCACAAAAGTATAATTAAGTCTTAAAACTTATAAAAAATGTAATTAAATCCTAAAACTTGTCCAATTGATGTAATTGGGGTCATTTCATTAACTTCATCAAACTTGGCTAATATAAAATGTTGACATGACTTTTTTTTTTTAATTTTTTTTCTTTTTTATGTGGCAATGATGTGGTTAAAACATGATAAAAAAAGCTAAAAGCAATGTCATTTCAATTCAAATCTAATTTTTAGTACAAAATTTATTTTAATTAAATTAAAAAAATTTGGAGTGAGAAACCAATGACAAGAGTTTGCCCTTGTTACTGCCACCGCCCCACCATCACCAAGCCCTTTCTAGCGATGGTGGGGCAACAATAGCAAAGGCCCTACAAGCCCTCATCCCTTGGCCTTCAACCTTTTTCTTGTGTGTGTGTTTTTTTTAATTTAATTTAGTTTAAGTTTTGGACCAAAATGATGTTGTTTTAACTTTATCTTTCATGTTTTAGCCACGTCAACGCCACGTAGGAGAGAGAAACAATATTTTTTGTTAGCTAAATTGGACAAAGTTAATTAAAATGACTTGATTGCACTTTTTGTAAGTTTTAGGAAATAATTACATTTTCATAACAAGTTTTAAAATTTTTAATACATTTATTTTTGAATTATTTGTCGTGGGTAGGTCTAGGCAACAATTAGGCACAACTTTCAGGCCTCGTTCAAGCCTACATAGTGACCATTTTTATGGATTGCCATGCAAGGGAGCAGCTATGAAAGAGGTGATTTATTCTACCCGATCAAAATAGGCCGGTCAATTCACTCTTTTAGAACTGTACCTAAGAATTGAATCATACTTACGAAGGTGGCGATTCTCAATGCTCACTTTGTGTGGATTAACAAATAACAATCGATCTAAGTCACGACAAATTTAGTGGAGAAATACTTGGATTCTGAGCCTTGCTTCATTGTTATGATTACTCGACCATATAGGCTAGAAATAACCCATTGCAGTGGCCTAACCTACCAAAGCACACAGTAGGGTAAAAACAATTACTGGCGTGTGGACTACACTTGGCATCACGATGCCTCCCGTCCCCCCTCTTCACAAACGTCACATGGCAAAACCTTTTGTACCAATCAAGATTGTTCAATTTCGAACATGTTGAGCAAACCCTACTTCTGTAACGGCAAAGGCTACACGAATTTCGACGAGTTGCATCCAATGGTCGATGAACGGCATCATGAAATGTTCTGCACCTCTCCTCCACCAATTCACCACGGTAAGATAGCTAGAGAAGCTACAGGCCAAAAAGGAGCACATCGCAACCCCTCCGCTCCCTCCCTATCTTCACCTATAAATTCAGCCTCGACCCCCTTTCACTCCTCTCTCACGTTCACTCCTTCCTCTCTTTCCCCACCTTACCTCTTCTTCCTCCTTCCCTCCCTCTCTCTCTCTCTCTCTCTAAAGAATGCCCTCGTATCTTGCATCGATTTCCATCACATAAATCCAAACAATCAATTTCTTTTTCCACCCGATTCAAACCGCCGGACCTGCTCTGCATCTCCCCTGTTTCTCTCACGTTCTAGTTTTCCATCAGCTAAGCCAAACTACTTAATTTTGTGGATAAGGAGAAAACGAAGGAAAAAGAAAAAGAAAAAAAGAAAAGAGAAATGTCCTCAAGCGTGTGCCAGGGGCTGCAATCATGTCTCGAGCCACGCGTCCTCAGCCTCAAGCTCACCCAGCGCGGACCCTCCGCCGACTCCGACGGCGCAGCCAAGATGAAGACGGCGACCGCCCAGCCGGGCACTGACGCCGTGACCTGGAGCTTCCTGCATGCTTTCGCCCACGTGGAAGAGAAGTGCGAGGGCGAGGGCGAGCAGGGCGCTGTCTACGTCCACCCGCTCCTGCAGCGCTCCTCCTCGTTCCTCAGCGACCGGAGCCTCGAGATATGCACCGAGTCACTAGGAAGTGAGACCGGCAGCGACGTCGGCGACGGCGAGGCCCCGCTCCACTCGCCTGGAGGAGGCGGAGACCGCCGCCCGGCGGTTCGGCCGGCGAGGAAGAAGCTGAGCCGGAGCGGCTCGTTCCCACCGCCACTGACGTCGGTGGGCGGCTCCACTGGGGTCCAGGTGCGGTCCCGCCAGGAGGGGGGGAGGCTGGTGGTGGAGGCAGTGGCGGTCTCGTCCCGCTGCAGCTTCTTCCAAGTGGAGCGGAGCCATGGCCGTCTCAGGATTCGCTTCTCGGAGGAGAGCAATGGCCCTGAAGCTGAAGCTGAAGAAGAAGAGGAAGAGGAGGAAGAGAAGGCAGAGAGCGAGGAACTAGAAGAAGAAGAGGAGGAGGAGGCGACTGTGAGGGTGGAAGGAGAAGACTTTGACTATGAAGAGTTTGAGGAGGAGGAGGAAGGAGATGGCATGGAGGGAAATATCGGGTTTGTCGGGGGCGAAATTGGAAAAGGAAAGTGCTCGAGGCCAAGCATGAGATGGTGTAAGGAAGGTGCAGCCATGAATTGGAATCCCAAGCCATGTTGGGTTGCTACTTAAGACCTCTCTTTCAGACACCAATCGCTATCATAACTAAGCTCACATGCTCTCACTCTCTCTCTCTCTCTCTCTCCCTCCCTTTCTTATGTGTAATGCGAGGTCCAGCCGGGTTGTTGTCGACTATGACGATTTGCTAAGGATTAGGGATGTACTCGTTAGCTCGCTCGACAAGGGGACGTGCCTTGTCTTCAATAATAGAATTAGTTGTGTCCCATAAAGATTTTTGCTATCTAGTCGCTTTCGTTAGTTGCCTCTGGGCCGTCTCTCTTGCAAGACGGTTGCTATGGATATGTAATTCGAATGCCCTTGGTTGTGACTTTGGATTTCGCGATCCACAACTCTACTCGACATGTCGAATTCCTTTGAACCATGTACTTATGAACTCGACTATTTTACTGGACGACAAGGGTGTTTAAATGTGCATGAGGCATGAGGACCTAGCTATTATACTATCATGATGTATAACTGCAGGTATCCTGCCACAGTGATCCTCCGTCCATCATCCCAAAGAAGAAAGGAAACAAAAAAATGAAAAATGAAAATTTGTTGACTCATGCCTTAACATAGTCAGCCTTCATGAAAGTGAGCTTCAGAACTCATGAGGCCCGCCCAACCAACGAAAAAGCGACACACGCATTCAAGAACTCAACCGTATCAGAATAAGACTGAGCTAATCATGTCGAAACAAAGCTCGACATAGCCGACTCAGGAGCTAGAGGTCGCTCGGGTTGAATTCATTCGTACGAATTGCACAGAAACAGTCATTGGGTAGCATTGGACGTAAACAAAAGCTGGGGTTGCAACCCTAACTAAGTCCGATGTCGTGGCCCTTGAGCGACCTTAGCAAGTCTTGACAATAAAGATCAAGGAACGACAAAGACAGTGGAGCAACAACAACAACAATAAGGCATCGGCGGAGCAATGAAGATGGAAGATGGCGACAAGGAGGCGAGTGCTGTGGAATATATTTATCATCAAATTAAGCATATTGGGGCTTGTGTACATTAAATCCGTAATTATGTTGTTACTTTTCATCTGAATTTCGTCCGGTTGATCGCTGCTTTTGAAATAGCGATTTCTTTTATGGATTGTATGTCGATGTTCAATCTCAGGATGCGACAGAAAGATAAATATTGGGATATGTAGGGGTGAAAAGTGGGATATCAAGAGAAGGGAGGGCCCTTGGAGAACTTGGAAAAAGGACATTTTTTATTAAAAAGAAATAACTGCACTCTGGTTGGTTACATGGGCCATCGCATGATGGTGGGCGACATTTCTTGAAAAGAGGAGGACAGCATCCGATCGTGGAGTTTGGCCGTCCATTCATTTGATGTTTTTAGAGTTTAACTGATGGGAATGGTGTTGTCGACATGCACATGCACCACCTCTATCTTCTTTCTAATTTTCCAAAAGAAATAAATTGTCAATGAGATACTTATTCACACATGAACAAATTTTTCTAAAAAAATTATTCAATCGATCATAAATTTATCGTGTGAATACCAATTCAATCATAAGCTTTTCGATTTTAACAATTTACCCCTCAACTTTTACACGAAATTCCAATGTAAATCTTCCAGTCAATTAAATGGAAATCGTTATTGTGGCAGTCCAGTCATCATCGGCCATCTTTTGTAGCACACTGCCACATTATTAATTTCTAGTAAAAATTGACAAGGAGATTTATATTGAAATTTCACATGGAGGTTTAGGACAAAATTAAAAAGCTTAAAATTGATTGGACAATACCTTCGGTCTTTTCTCGAAGGTTTGTGATATTCGGTAATTGATTGCCTACTGAAGTTTTTTGTTATGTCGGCGAAATCCTCCCATGAAGAGCGGAAATCATGAAGGAATCAAACCCTAGTGTGGTATCTCAAAGAAATCACTGCGCGAGTTGAAATTTGCTCAAGTGTAAGTCCTAGTCAATCCAATCAAATTCCCCAATTCCACGTACGCCGATGTAACATCTTGTCTCGAACATCATAAGATACGAGCAACCAAATCCGTCTAGTGCGGATTTTCGTACCGGACTTATCAGGCAGATGTTGCCAAGGGCTAGTAGAGTAGCTATACCAAATTCAATGCCGTTCTGAAAAGTGGAGATTGATCCTGACTAGAACCAGCATGAAAGATTGTAAGTAACCCCACATAAGTATTTTCCGGCGCTTGATTGTTTCAAATTCATGTGTTGGCAATTGAAATGAGTCCTTACACAAAGGCTCGATTTGTTCCGTAAAAAATAAATAATTTAGAAAATATTTTGCATAATAAATGATCACTTTTATTGCTTAAAATAATTAATTAATGAAAATATTTACAATAATTTATGTCTTAATATTTTCCTAAATATGAAGAAAATATCATTGATTCATACATTTTGATACAAACGATGATTTTTTAATAAATATTTTTCATTGATCATTTTCTTTATATCGTCACTCATTATTGCTCCACAATGATGCAAAAATCCCTTGTGGGGACACATGCCTACCTAGGCAAGGCAAGATGTGCCATCCGAGATAATTCGTATATTTTCTTTGCCGTTAATCATCATGCTCGTTCAAGTCATGAAGACTCCCTTGGTGAATATTCTCTATGGATTGATTAGAGAAGAGATCCTTGCTTCGATTTTTTCTCTTTTCTTATGGTTAGATGTCTGTTAAACATACATGGAAATGGAGGTAAATGTGCGTGAGGGGCTTGTTTCATGAGGAATTTTTCCATGATGAGTTCATCTAATGGTAAGGTGCGTACAATTACAGTTGATACAATCATGCCAAGAGTTTCAAAATTTGTCATGATTGTGCATTAAGGCTTTCATTTCGTTCGCTCCAATCCTAAAACTTGAGCTGAAATGCATTTGACAAGAGATTCCTTAGCTGTTGTGCTTCAAATTATATTGAAGTTTAGTTCTAGAGTCTTGAACTCGTCAAGCCCGAACGCATTGTCTACTCCATGAATGTATCCCCTCCTTTGCTGGTAGACTCATCTGGGTATATGGGATTGCCCTATTGGTGCTTCATCTAGGGCTCCTTGGGAATATCTCTCGTGATCTTTTGGGTTGCAAAATGCGGGCAACTTCTCGCCCGGCAGGGCAACGGCGACACTAGTGGACATGGTGGGTTCCATCTTTATGTTCATTGTCAAAGCTTCCTCACAAGTTTTGTAGGGTTTTGGGATTGGTTCCATGGATCCACCTAGAAACCAGACAAGATTGCCAGTCTGGTTCCCGGGTGGATATAAAACTAACGAGCAATTTTCAATTCCAAGGCGGTAGCCGCCCATCCTGACCATGCTGACCTTTATTGATTAGGGCCATCTTAGATCCTCAATTGATGACAAAATAAAACCTCAAATCATCAATTGACAAGAAACCAAAGCCCTAAGTCTTATTTAGACACTTAACCCTTTTTTTAAAAAGAGTTAAATGAGGATAAGGCTACAGAATCAAAAGTTGAACTGGACATAATTTCCTCTAATTAATCAGGTTTGGAGAAAGAGATAACCCCTAATTTGGCATTCCCTAATAATATTAAGCACAATTTTTAAAGAGATTCAAGACATTGGCAAATCAATGGAGATATTCAGATTTTCCTAGCTGGGGGCAAGATCATTGTGACAAAATTCTCCACAAGTATGGTCTGGTAGCACATAGCTATTTCTATCTAGAATAACCTCATTAGTTAACTGAGAACATACCAAATTTGATAGTACACCTAGCATTTCTCAGCGAGTTCATATCGTTTTGAGCAATTCAAACAACTAGATGAAGAAAAATGGGTTATTAGGGCATTTCAGCTTCCAAAGTAAAGGCTTCTCACTTATCAACAATTCATATTCTAATTTTAGGGAGAAGTGCACTATTAGTGTCTTAACTTGTGTATGGTGTTTACTTTAGTGCAATGATTTTTCGACGGCTTACTTAAGTGTTAAAATTAGAGAAAAATGATCACTTAAGTGTTATCGCCAATTTGCTTAGTCGAAAATCCTACATGACTTTTTTTTTATTAATATTTTTAGTTGACATGGCTAGTTGGAACATGTGGATGCTGAACAATGTCGTTTAACTAATTTTTCGCAAATCACTTAAGTGCAAATTTTTTAAAAAAATGATCTTTTCAGTACCAAAATTTTTGAAAAATGATTTTTTTAGTACCAAATTTTTTGAAAAACAATTTTTTCAGTGCCAAGTTTTGTTGACACTAAAAAAATTTGGCATTGAAAAAATTTCAAAAATATTAGCACTGAAAAATTCATTTTTCAAAAAAATTGGGACTTAAGTGATTTGTGAACAAACAACATTAAGTGCCATGTCAGCTAAAATATTTAATTAAAAAAGCTATGTATTAATTTTGATCAGAATATTTTGCCGGAGGCACTTAAGTAATCATTTTTTCTCTAATTTTAGCATTTAAGTGCATCGGTGAAAATCTGTGGCACTAAAGGGAACGCCATACACAAATTAAGGCACCGATAGTGCACTTCTCCCTCTAAGTTTAACATTAGCAAAGAATATAGATGAAGAAAAATGTCATCCTACATGAGAAAGACAATATGAGATTTTGTGGCACATTGTTTTTTTCTAAAAATTTAAGCTACTAGATTAATATATAACAACTCTTGAGGTTTAATATGTAGGTTGGTCTTTATTTTAAGACTAAAGCGTGGAAATATGTGATTAGAAAGACAAATAGGAGCTTGGAAGATTTAAATTTAGAATTTTCTGTTATGATATTATGTAAGAATTTGTGGAATCATTGTTAATTGTTCCAAAAGTTCAAGTTATTAGATGAAAATAAATATTTTAACAGATGAAATGAAAAGGTCAAATGGCCGGTACTATGAGAGAGAGTAAATCCCAAAAGTTGCGGAAGACGAAATGAAGATCAATTGGTTGGGGAAGAAGATGGCTACATGGTAATGCAATGCACGTAGGAGAAGAGATTAAACAAAGGAAAGAAAAAAATGATAGAAGAAAGAAACTAGCAAAACAAGAACATAAGATGACGCGAAAGCGCATTGCATTTGTTGGGTCTACCAATTTTAATTGGCCGCAATCGCAAGAATTAGTCGACATGACGCGGCCCTACCACTCCTGTCTACCCAACCATAGACACCACAAGCCCCCCATACCCTCCACAAAAAAGAAGAAGAATTCTATTCCGCGAATTGGCCTTTTGACAGGCTAAATAAAATGTCATTTTCTGATTGTGGATGACAAAGGCATACCTGAGAGATGAGCCAGATAAACATGCGAGATACCCAGTCACATATGTGTAGATGCTCGACTGTAGATCGCGAGAGACATGGTCCTTGGTCGAGTTCATCGTGCCAACGTAAATCATGATTTCTTGTCCCCACCCCTTTTTGTTTTTGTGGTTATCCACTTTTGTCAACTATATGTATACTTTTTTCCTACGTGTCCTGCTTCGCTTTTCGCCACACACACCCCCCTTCAAATTGCCTGACTGATCATTGTTGTCGGACATCAATGTCAGCATCCTAATCCTCTCTCTCTCTCTCTCTCTCTCTCTCTCTGGGGGATGCATGACTAGCTTGACATATAAAAGAAATGTCTGCAATAATCACTCCATTTTGCAAGAATTTATGGTTTAATCTCCTCTTTTGTTGAAGATGGCCAAATTATTTGGAGAGTTATTCAAGATTCGCAAGCTATGAGCAATGGTTTAGATGAGCTTTCACGGGCAATCTTGGTCCAAGAAGTCTTACATCTATAGGGACCATTACTTGGGAATGAGCTATTATTTTCTAAAATAATGAAACGACATGTACATGTCATATGATCGATACCAACTCAGCTAAAAAACTAGAGGTGCATGCTTATTACGAAACCATGAAAAGGAAAAGAATGGATAGGAAAAGGAGCATTTTGGAGACCATCTTACATGGAATTGGGGCCCCACGAAAATTGTCGTTGAACGAAGTCCAGAAGTTTGGTACTTGTCTTACCACAGAGATGTCTCTCTTAGTTGTGCTAAGCCTTTGAAAATGTTCGCCTCGTGTTTCCTAAGGATTTTCTGGTACACTATCTGGAGAGAAGAGAGAGGGAGAGGGAGAGGGAGAGGGGGGGGGGGGGATGAGACCATTAAACATAACACAAGCTTAGCATATAATTCATGAAATTGAAACATATAAAGCTGTAATATGTCAAGAAAAAAATTTAAAACATGCCAACGCTAATTTGATCGTCCGAACATTTTTAATGGATAGGAGAATTCCAAATAAGATAAAAATAGAATTGGATTTTAAATATCCCATCCAATATTTGTTGACGTCCAGATATAGGATGTATACAAATAAGTATTATCCAAATGAATAATTAAAATTGCAAGATTAAAATTAGAAATAAACCATACAAGTCACAAATTTTTTTTTTTTTTATGATCCAGGAAACCCCGCACCCCGCCGACAGCCGGGGGAGTAAACCCCGGGGGCCGCACGTGCTAGCCACCACACACGTGTAACCAGGTAAGTCACCCTATGACGGACAAATCCATCATTAATGTTGGACACCCCTCTTTCTGTGACTTCGAG
The DNA here is from genome assembly GCA_014182895.1 of Angophora floribunda. NCBI lineage: Eukaryota > Viridiplantae > Streptophyta > Magnoliopsida > Myrtales > Myrtaceae > Angophora > Angophora floribunda. The sequence goes on along the minus strand of CM024712.1, from coordinate 10,089,406 downwards.
GACGTTTTCTCCTTCTGCGACATCCCTTTCACTACCCTCGACCAACCCAACAGACTCTGCCCTGCTCTACCTCCGACTTTGCCACTTCGAGATGCCCTCGTGTTTGAGTTCTCCGCCGGTCTCACCATCTCTGCCGCCATTGACACTTTCCTCCTCTATGGTGAATCCATCATCTCCTTCTTCAATCAAACACGATCTCTCCCTCTTCCCTCTCCTGCGCACACCATTCACCTTTTATACCTTCCTCTCTTGTCAAATCCAAAAAAATTGATACAAGGATTATGCAGAATCTAGGTTGCAGCATCCGACAATGGAGGCAGTACAGACAAGAGTGAAGTCGTGGATTAGAGACCAGAGGGCATCCTCAAGGTGTCATGGGCCCCATCGAGACGGCAAGCTGATCTTGTTCGCGAGTAAGCAGCTCCTTTTGTCCAATTTGCTCTGAGTAATGCAGTTGAGGAGCTCCGTTGCCATAGCTACCGCCTCTGTTGGATCATCTTCTTCGTTTCCTAACAACCGAAGGCGGGAAGCAGGTTGTTGTCAATGGGAAGAGCGGTGGCCATTGTTATCTGATGATGGTGGTGTTAGGCAAAAGAGAGGAAGAGCAATCAACAAGTGAAGTGGGAAAAAATTGAGTGATTTTTTTAATCAATTTTCCAAATTTCACCCACTAGATGGGATTTATTTATCTGGCCTACATCCAGTCATGGTTGGATTCATCACTCTAAACACCAAATAGGATAAAAGTTATCCTATACGAGCTCTATCCGTCCCATCAAATGCGGTCTAAGGGGTTTTGAGTCGCCAGTTTCTCTTAGTTTTGTATACTGCATGTTAATCATTGGTAGGCATTGATGCTAAATTGGTAAAAGGTGGTGTGAGTGGTGGCTAGGTTGAGATTTACAATAATGGTGAATATTGTGTCGTCTTGTTTATAGGGAGTATGAGCCACACTAAGTTTGATCAATTAACATATTTATTATCTTGGAGCCAAACCAAGAAGTGCAAAACATGTGTGTTCGACAATCATCTTGCAATTCATTAGAAGGGAAGACCATAACATTTGTTATTGAAATAGTTCGCAATCATAAAGATGTGCTTAATGGTTAAGAGAAGACATGACTTTTGATGAAGAGAAGACGTGACTCTTGGTCCAAAAAAAAGGATATTGATAGTTCTGAAAGGAGGTTATTCTTGACATTAAAAGTAGTGATGGTTGGGGATAAGGTAGCCATTCCCAAGAAATGTGTTAACTGGTTGTTTGTGAACAAAAATCAAGTCATGTATTATATATAATAACTACAACTGTTCATAAATGCTTCTTCAGAACTCTCTCTTCTTTTCTTTTCACGTAACTTTAACACATTCAAGGTAAAATTCCAATAAAGGAATCAAGTAATTGCTAAACTCATTTCTCCGGGCTTTGGTGTATATCCTAGAGATATAATTATTCTAAACTAGGCAGCAATAATGGTGGTGCAAATAACACCTCAAGGACAATGATCGTTATTACGTATCAAAGCATCAAGGATCTATTGCTACTTTTCTATCTTCATCAACAATCATATTTCCCCAACAATGTCAATGTATTATTGTCGTGGAGGTAGAAACATTGGCTGCAAGATTGCGAATTGATCCTTACGATGGAACTAATTTCATCTGTTGGAAGGAATATATAATTCTTCTTTTATTTGAATTATGTATCTTCTACATCCTGGACCCCAATTTGTGGGCTATCCCTAATCCAAAGGATGCTGATTTGTGCAACAATGGAGTCATAGCTGATCACTAGAAGTAAAAGTTCCTGGAGAGGCTTCAGGTCTTGGGGTACATGGCTCAGTTGTGCATTACAACGATGCTCCACGGACGATTTGTTTCCGGTAGTGCGAGCACTGTAGGATAATTTGGTTCTCCTCAAGTTGGCCTCAGTCTAGTCAACGAAGATTGTGGGCTCGTATGAGGAGTTAAGGATGCGATTGATGGTGGGGTTAAGCAAATGATGTTAGCAAAGCAAATAGACCCCTCTTCTTGGTTCCATGGACAAATCTCTCTTTGGTCATTATGGCATTCATCCCCACTCATTGTGGCAGTCGTGGCTCACTCTCTTCTCTTAGACAGCCCTTGGCTGTCAACCCTAAGAAATAGGACGGGCCGCTTGGACAACACGTTCGAGCCGGTGATGTAGCGATCATCAACATTGAAGTTATGGACAACGTTGTGCGCAAAGACAGCACCTTATCTCTTGGTCGAATCGATTTGTCGAAGCATGCTCTTCTCTCACCCGTGTTCGACTATACATTGTTTGTCGGTGATTCCCAGTCGTTATCCAATCTCGCAATTGGGTCTAGTTTTCTCCTTGCTTTTGCCAGGATTTGGACGCAGAAACTTCCGTTTCGGGTTGTGATTGGCAGTTTCCCAGCGAGTAAGACGAGCAATCCACAAATAATCGCATTAAAGGAGGTGGTTGTGGATCCGAAGTACACCGACCAAACGTTCTATTCACGAGATTTACAATCACAATAGCGATGAGGACGGCGGAGTCTCATATTACGAGGCTGATTTGCCAAAGCGGAAGGTGATGAAAGAGGCTCCAAGAAAATGGTGGCTTTTAAATGAGAGGATAGGACGTGGTGCCTTCTATGACATGCATATAATAACTTATGGTGAATGTATCACTCCACCTCTAATATGTTTCATCCTATGCCAATGAGAACATCACATCACAAGTCTATACATTTTGACTTATGGCATACAATAGCTGTTAATTGAAAGGTTTATGGCTTAGTTATCCCTAATATTTCACATAGTGGGGGTTATGCTTTAAGTCAAGGCTACTATGATGAGAAAATCATTCAAAGATATCATCATTTGAGAATGAAAGAGTCAGATAATATGATGTGCAACTAAAATAATGAAAAATATTGGACAACATTTAGCACAATTAGATATGCCAGTGCAATTGGAAATCTGGTGTATGTTATGCATTGTACTAGACCGGATATAACCTTTATTGTGTGTAAATTGTCTAAATTTACTAGTGATCTTAGTATTGTGCATTGAAAGGCTATAAGTAGAATTCTTGATTACTTAAAGAATAAATATAGTCTATTCTAACCCACCCCGTTGTGGGCGAGTTGGTTTGGCCTTTCCCCCTCTAATTGTAGAAGGGGGGAGGTTCGAGCCTCCGCATGCGCATTAAGCGTGACTTAAGTGGAGCACCGTGAGAGGTGGGTCCTCACGCCAGTGCTCCCTGGGGGTTTACGCCAAGCGCTCGCTGTGAGGCGGTTCCTTCAGAATAAATAAAAATAAAAATAAAAATAAAAATATAGTCTATTCTATATAAGACGATTGACAATAATAGAAGGATATTCAAATGTTAGTTCCAACTAGCATAATTGACAACAAGTCAACATCTGAACGCGCTTTTTTTTAAAGCTCGACAATGGTGTAGCATCTTTGGCATCAAAGAAGAAAATATGTATAACTCATTCAACAAAGTAATATAACTTTATATCACTATCGACGGTAGGTAAAGTGGTTGAATGGCTGCGAATTTACTATTGGATATAGAGTTGTAGCCATAACTCATGGTAGCCATGTCTTTACATTGTGATAGTGAGGCAACTATGTTTAAGGTATACAATAAAATATACAATGGAAAAGTCCTCTATATTAGTTTGTGACATGAGTATGTTCAACAATTAATTATTGATGGAGTTATTTTAGTAATATTTATTGAATAAATGATAACTTGGTTGATTTATTCACTCAGGGACTCTTGAGAGGTTGAACAAGAAGTATTGTCAAGGCAATGGGTCTTAGGCCAATTAATAATAGTCACATATAGAGGAAACCCAACTTTATGATTTCTAACAAAATCATTAAAGTTAAATGGGTAACAACAAGTTATTGTAACTTGACGGTAATTGAGTGCTCGGGTACAAGGTTAATACTCATGGAAAGTTAGGAGGGTAAGTGTAAGAAAACACTCTTAATGAAGTTCAAGGTTTTAGCAAGACAATGCTAAGGTAACAAATTTGGGAACTTCACCTATACAAACATAAGAAGTGACTTAGGACCACTCCGGACTCTTTGGTCCTCCTTTAATCTATATGTTTGTACATATTTTGTTCTCAACTTGTGAATGTGGTACCCAGTCACTCCAACGACATGTTGTCTAGTTGAGTGCCTGTTGGTGCCGTGCCTCACTCCTGTTGTACAGTTTGTTGGTCGTTAATTTATAATCTTACCTTACCAAAAAAAAAAACATAAGAAGTGATGCCGCTTCTAACAAAATTCGGATGAAGTTTTGTAAATGTTCATGAATGCAAGAGGAGCACAAGGCCATAAAAGTGCTTAGGCATGGGAAATTTCCAACTGAATGTGTATAAATTCATATGTGTGCAAGTAAAATCATGGTTCAAAGTTTTATTTATCATTGATTTCATTAATGAAATTATTTCCACTAATTGGAAGTTCAAATCATAACAGATATTTTGTTGTATATATGTGTTAATGTAAATTAGTGTAGATATCAAACTAAGTGGACGATTGTTGAAATAGTTTGTTATCATAAATATGTGCCTAATGATTAAGAGAAAACAAGACTCTTGATTATGAAAAGAGATGACTCTTGGCCCTAAAAAGATATTATTGATAGTTATAAAAAAAATTTATTCTTGACATAAAGAGTGGTGATAATTGGGGAAATGTATCTATTTACAAAAGATGTGTTGATTGGTTGTATAGTGAATGGAAATCAAGTGACATATTATTTATAACAATCATAACTATTCATAAATGCTTCTTCTTCAGAACTTTTTTTTTCTTTTCATACATGCAACTTTAATACATTCAAGGTAAAATTCCAAGAGAGGAATCAAGTAATTGCTGAACTCATTTCTCTATGACTTTGGTGTATATCCTAGAGGTATATTTGTTCTAAACCAGATAACAACAATAGTAAGAGTAAATAATACCCTAAGAACAGTAATTGACATCACATATCAAAGCATCAATGATCTACTACTATTTTTCGATCTTCATTGTCAATCAAATTTCCCAGAAATTTATGAGGAATAGTCAGATGCTCCAAAGATTCTCCGATGCCTCATCGTTATCCCTTAGAAAAAATGAAGCAAAAGTGATCTAATGGCAAATAGCCTCAACCATAGCTGAGCCGTAGCGTTGGTGCATGAGCCTTTTCTTTTGCATGCAGGTCATGCACCGATGCATCTTGCCTTGGAGCGTAGTGCGGTGGTGGAGCTACAGCGCAAGCAAGTTGAGAGCAACCGATACTCATGGGGCTGAATAATTTCAGTAAGAAGGCTGGCCAAGTAGGTCCTCTCTCATTATGGTCGGCAGGTGAAAGTGGAAGCAAATAACTGTATGCAACGATTCAGAGAATCCAGCATGGTGTTTGATTCGGAGGACCCACGAATCCTATGGCTCTTTGGAATCCTGAAATACATATTTGGCGGTCTATTCTCTTTCAAGTCATGAGAAACTCTCGTCTTCTTGTAATAAGCATAGCTTTGAACCGTGTGTATGTCCATGAGCTAGGCCACGTTTGGATTCATCATTCTGGTGCACATATTTATGGAATGAGGACATGAAATAAATGCATGTTTTGACAAATTGCGCGACTTACACTGTGTTTCAAAAAGAAATTTAAATAATTCCCGATACTATCGATGGTTTCATTTACCATGTTGGCCATAAAATGAGCATAGACAATGCAATTTGAATATTGTTGAAGAATTGTCCAAAAGATGCTCCTCAATTAATCAAAAGCCACTAGTTCAACAATATAACATTTCGACAAGAAAAAACTTTAATATGAATCTTGTTAAGCAATTATATAAAGAAATATTTTGATCCTAATGCGCTAACTTTTCTTGTAATACATGTAATTAATATTTGAAATTCAATATTTCTCCTTAACTCGTTAAGCAATTATATAAAGAAATACTGTGATTCTAATACACTAACTTTTCTCGTAATACATGTAACTAATATTTAAAAATTCAATATTTCTCGTTAATTTTTTTTATTTATGCTCGGGAAGCACTAGTTGACATGATATCTAAAGTATATCCAGTACAGCATCCAAATATTCTCTATCATCCAATTGAGACGAGCCACCTTTTGGAAGTCATGATTTCTCTCTCTCATGCATGGCTACGCACGAGGCAGAGATTTGCTACATGACTAGAGATCACAGCGCAGGAGTCTTCCGACAGAAGAAAATATTTTAAAGCAGGAGCTCAGGAACAGATTCTGATGATACATAACGTGTCACCCGTGGGAGAGAGGGGGGTAGAGAGAAAAGAGAGAGAGAGAGTTGGTGCATGCACGCATGGAACGAACGAGATGATGTATTACTCTCCTTGATGACAGCTACTTTGCTCGCGTTTTTGGCAAACATCTTATTTTAGGGAAAAGTACAATAAAAAAAAAAGTTAAATTTATTACTTATTTACCAATTTAATTAATCTTTCCACAATATTAATTAAATCCTAAATATTTTTGAAGATTTGACAATATAGTCCCTCCAACTAATTTCATCGTAAATCATTGACATGAACGCCAACTGTCCAACGTGACATATCAATGTTGATATGGACAATTTTTTATAATTTTTCTTTTTTTCTGAAAATTTATTTTTTTTTTCTTTTTCCAACCATGGGCTACCGAGGTTTGAGTGAGGGTCTTCACCCCTCATCAGCCATAGGTGAGGCTTTGCATCCTCTTTGGGCATAGGCAAGGGCATTGAGCCTTCACCCATATTCAAGAGAGGGTTCCAACACCCTTGCTTGGTCTAGACGAGGGTGTGGAGGCCCTTGCTCATGGCCAATGATGGTGTTGACTCTTGCTTGGATTTGGGCAAGGGCTCGAAGCCCTCGCATGTGGTTAATGAGGGTCATGTCACCCTTGCCCAAACCAGGTGATGGACGGCGACAACCTTGCAGGTTTAGAGTTGTTAATAAAACAAAGAAAGAGAAGAAAAAAAATAAAAATAATAATAAAAAAAGTTCATAAAAATATTTTAAAGATTATAAAATTTGTTCCCCTTATGGTTATGCCATGTAAGATGGCTAGTATCTATGTTAGCGATTTTTTTCCAAAATTACCCGAATGAACTAAATTGATAAATTGTTAAAAGGTTTAGAATTTAGTTGGTTTAAAACAAAATTGACATAAATGCAATAAATTTAGAATTTTTTTGGTATTTTACACCCTAGTTTTACTCCTGATTTGTCTTATGATGACACTTATAGTCTATTTGCTTGAAAAAAAAAAACTGTTCTAGGAAATTGTTTTATGACTTTCCTATATATGAATAACAGAAAACTAATTAGTTTACGGAAAATGTTTTTCTTGACTAAAAACAAATACTTTCATCCAGGGGAAATCACTTCTTGTTCTAGTAAGAAGGAATCAAAATTTTTTTTCTGTGTATTTAAAAAATATATGCAAAGAACTTTTGTAATGAATGAAATTGAGAAAATTATTTAAAAAGTTATAAACTTATTACATTTTTATCAATTTATTCATAAACCTGAGTCTTCAACCTTTTTATGTTTGCCAATTAAGTCTATCCAGTCAATTTTATCTGAAAATTGCTAACATGGATGTTGGTTGTCTTATGTGGCATATACGTACTAACGTTAACAATTTTTAATAATATTTTAATATTTTATTCTTTTTCTTTTCTTTTCTTTCTTCACTATTTCCTTACCATGCCGGTGAGGGCAGCTATGCCCTCGACACCCAAAACTCATACGACCCTGCAACAATGCGAATGCGTAGAAAGGAAAAAAGAAGAAGAAATCGATGACAAGTTCGAACTTACACGAGAAAAATCGCCGGTTGAGCCGCCGCAAGTTTCGCAGTTTTCAGGTCATGGGCAATTCGGCACTCACTCTCCAGAAGCTACAGCTACGGGATGGAGTGTATTTAGCGCGTTAGAGCAATACCATGAGTTGTGTACCTCGCAATTTTCCAAGAGTAATAGCATATCACGACCATTGCACTAGAAATAAGGCAAGAGTTTTCAGGTCATGACGCACTCCTTGCACGACAAATCCACTTTGAAGTTGACTTATTCACTCGGCCAATCGGCAGAATGCGAACGTGATAATTGGATCCAAATCAGAGCGCGATAACTCGGCTCTTACTCCACAAGAGTCTAAGATTGGAGAGCATGGTGATGATCATGCTGATGTTCTCTCCATATTAGGAATTTAGGTAAGAGTTTTTCTTTTTATTTTTATTTTATATTTTATGGAAGATGCTTAGCTGACCACACCGTTACTCTAGGCAGAGTAACGGTGTATAAATGCAAAATTTTGCTAAAAGTAAGTTTGAAGGGAAAAAAAAAAACAAGAAGTATTATTAATGGCCGAAATTCAGAAAATTACAAATATGAAATAAGTTGATTTAATTCTGCTATTACGTTTTAAGGTTATCTATCTTTTATTTTGTTTCACATCGATCTTCAATCGTATTTTTAAGAATTATACTTTCATTTCTATTTTTCCTTTTATGCGAGTTTAAAAATCTAAGCCAGTAATCCCTAGGTTTCCACTACATTGAACTATTTGAACAATGAATCTGGTTTTAATGGAACTTATCAAGCGTCAGTTATTGAAAAAAGTTACAGAACCAAGTTCCAAAGATGATTGTTTGTGTTGTGCAAACATGTTATGGTTATTCAGGTCCCGCGCAAGAACTACGATCATTCAATCTGTTGCAAATATTGAAGGCTATTTATTTTATTAAGTTTTCTGGTTGTCTATGTCAGTTATGTAGCAAATACGCAATGGTGAATTAGTTTCAGACATGTGGTGGTGGCAGTAAGATTTATTTTTACTTTTGAGGCTGTCAAATGAATTTTAAATTACGTGACAGGAGGACTTAGTTCAATCATGTGCGAGATAGTGTTCCTTGTTTGACGCAAACAAGTGTCGTAGACAAAAAAGAATAATAAAACTGCAAAAGATTTAGGGACCAAATTACCAATTTCAAATGTGAAAATTTTTCTACAAAATTAACCAAAATTAAATATGGTGTAACTATGGATGTAATATTCTTCATATTGAAATGACTCCATATTTTTCTTTTGAATCACTAGTAAAAATCCTAAGTCTAGGTGGTTATGAAAATATGCCATTTGTAGTTTAGACGAAACTAGTGAAAGATGTTTGCAAATGAAAAGCCAGTATATAATAGAAAGCTAATTACACTATTAATTATTGCTGGTTGCCCATCAATTAAAAAGAGAGTTGGTGGCCCAAAATACGCTATTATTCTCTAGAAAATAATGGTAATGTTATCTTACCATGGCCCATTTTTTATTAACAAAATTGAACTCCATTCCATCCCTCCCTCCCTCGATCACCCTCCAATTCCAATTTTTTGGCAATCAAGGGGAACATGTATCAAGACCAGACACCTGAAGGTTCATAGAACACCCAACAAGTCTCATGATGTCATTGCCTTGTTTCACCTCGACCGGAGATCACCCGTGACATCATTCCCTTGTCTCGAGGTCATGGACACCATGGACAGCCTCATGGAGGTCTCCATTGGCTAGACCGCTCTCGGTTCGCGGCCTTAAATAGCGTCGCATCCTAGGAGCTAAGGTCTTCCATGGCGTCTCAACCTCAAAACCCCAAGCCAGAATACTAGGGCTTCTTTATCAAGGGAATGACAATTTGATCATTTCAGTTTTGTAGGATTGGACCGAAGTTGCAAGCCTTGTTAACATGCCTGCAGCTCGAGATTGCACTTGGGCTAATACTATAGAAATGAGCCCACGAACTGAGTCCAACGGAGAAGTGATGAAAGCCCAAAATACGAAAAAAAAATAATGCAACGAAAATACTATATAAAATTATTTACTCCGCATTATTTTTCCCTTAATGATTTGGGATTTGGGGTTAGAATGAAAGTTGTGATTTTTCTTTTAGATGTGAAAAAAGTCCATGACAGAATTGAAATTATATTTAGGTTGAGCTTTTAAATGGAATTATGCCATTTAAAGATTGAAGTTTGGACCGAGTAGCTCAGCTGTTTTAAGGTCTGCTCCCAAAACCACTAGTCTCTAGAGGCCGAAAACTGGTTCGATCACCCGAGCCAACCAATTCCACCTGTTCACCAAAACATTTTCCTGCTCGTGATGTGAGAAAAGCAGAGAAACAAGCCAATTTTGGAGGCAAAAAATTATTGGAAGTTTCAAAAGTAAAGTCGCTACACATCCGTCGCATTTCGTGATTGGCAACCGTTAATTGAAAGTCCCAGGGAGGTCCAAAAGGTGTGATCCGGCTGCGGTTCGGGCCGAAGTCCTGGAGGAGAGGCCCACGTTCTATTCGGGTCGAATCTGGATCAATCCGGTGGACCGGGTCGTCGGGTAGAGCGCAATCCCGACCCGGAATTTCAAAAACCGGACCGGCATTCATCTCCGTTTCCCTCCTTGTCCCTCTCTCTACGTCATACCAGACTTAGAGAGATGGAAGAAGCTACAGAGATCGAGACGAGTGCAGACTCCATGGACGCCTCCCTCATCTTCCACCTCGTCAACGACGTCATCGGCTTCCTCCTCTACATGCACCAGCAGATCCCCTCGTGAGTCCCCTCTCTCCGATGATCCTCGCCTCGTTTTTTTGGCTTGATTTGCGGACCGCGAGAGGACATTTTCTTGAAGTTGAATTCTTTCGTCGTGCCATCGTAGCTTGCCTAGATAGGGTTGTCTGTCTCGCGTCGGGTTTTGACTCCAATGCTAGAATTACTGCTGCCGATTCGATGCTTGAGGGGTTTAGCTTCGTTCTTGGATTGATTGAGTTCCACTGGGGGAAAAAGTGGTGCGAATTAGTTTGATTCGGGTGATAAATACAACAAAACGTTTGATTTATGCCGGTAACTCACAAAGGGTCTGTAAATGACAGAATTTTGCAGGATATGAGCCTCGAATTTGATTCGATGCGTAGTGAATACAAGGAGATGGTACGTGAGATAGACATGACTCTTTGCCCTTCCACCATTTTCGGCTTGATTAGTAATTTCCTAAGCAAGCTCGATTTATAGGAGGCTGAGCTAGCGCAAGGCGAAATGAGAGCATCATTTAGGAGGAAACATATTGGAAGGATGAGAGAACTTAAGCGGGGGTTTAGGAGTTCGGAGAAGCTGATGAACACCATCTCGAGTCTCCAAGATGCCTTGCAACTCGTGGTCAGCGAAAACCCAGACATCCAGGAAATTCTTCTGATTCTCGGAGGTAGTCCGTTGAGGCCTCAGTATGTCTACCGATTGTGCTTTTCGCATGGAAAGATGGCTTCAAGAGATGCAAGTGATTTCACCAAGAACAGGGTGGCAGAAGTGCTTTCAAGAAAGGTGAGCTTCAGCTTCTTGTGAAGTTCATCTTGTACTTGGACAGGGCTTGATGTCATATACTTAATTGAGCAGGCTATCCGGGCATTGATCTCTAGAGGTGGAGGGTCTGGTGGCTATCCAGGTAGATAGATGACCTTGATTAGTCCATCAAAGTTTGGTTGAGGTGATTATGCTGCATCTGAAGAATCTTTTCCTTTCCTCAATTTGAACAGGTCCAACAAAGCTGTTTCTGATGGTCAAAGCTCCAACTTCTTTTAATCAACCTTCATATTTTCTTCCAAAACGTGACTTCAAATACAACAAGAAGGTTAGTGTAATATGCACTCATCTGCTTTCTCCCTTTCTGCTGTAGCATTTGAGGTCGGGTTCTGAGCTTTGATGAGTTTTCTTCTTCTCTGCTCCTTATCCTGGTTTGGCCTTTCAAAAATTGGCAACGCCAGAATTTCAAATTGAATATTGCATCATAGATGAGTCCTGCTATGGTTGTATTGCAACGAAATCTCTTTCTTTATCTAATATAGCATCTTTATTGAGTTTATCTTTTCATCTGATAAATTAATAATGTCTCATGCCTACATGCCATCGAAGAAGAGCATAGGATAAAAATGTTTGTATTAGCTTTAAAGTGATTTTCTCAGGTCATAATTTTGCCTCTCAAAGCACAGGTGTTGTCATTGCCATGCAGTGTTCCTTGTCCTTTGCTGCTTATATCATGTCTTCATTCCTTTATTTAGGTTTCTTTTTATTGATACCATTTTATAGGTGATCCATTTACTAATATTGATTGGTTTTGGCAGATTGTACCGTTTTGCCTACGAATTAAGTGCAAAAACCAACAGCAGGAGAAAACTGACATTAATCAAAATCCTCAGACAGGCATGAGTGTTAGCTTGAAGGATTGCGGGTCCAATGATTTGATTTGGTACGTGAGAGTTAAGTATGTTAGAAGTGACACATATTATTTTTTAATAATAAAGTATTTGACTCTTTTTTTATTCAAAGTTATGGTGATCCAATGTGCTTCGTAGTATGAAAAGTGGTGATGGAATAAGACAGGGGAGAGAAGGCTGAGGCAATGATCTCATCAATGTCTATCTAGAACTTGGCTTGAAGAATGTCTCTGGGTCTGACTTTTTATCAAGCCCAAAAATAGAATTTAACTGTCGACTAACTCAGGTCCTACTTCTTAAGCCCTAAAGCTATGGTGCTAGTGAATAAAATATGTAGCTGTTTAGCTAAGTCGACCCAAGTTAATGTTTCTCACTGCTTAGATTTCTCAGGGATGCATGAGCGAGCGACATGACCTAATATATTATTCCATGGGTTAACATTGGTAGTTTCTCCTAGCTAATTCTGTAACGATGGGAAGAAATGTGAATTAACAGAAATGGGAGGACAAGATACTTTAGTTTGGATTTTTGAGGTGAAGTGCGCTGTTCTATGAACAACAGTGTCCACATTCTTATATTCAAGGAGCACCTTACCTAGTGATACTTTTATTTGTGCATAGCAGGTTCCAATGCCGGCATGTTATAAAAGGTCTCGCGTCCACAGTGCCATCAGCAGAAGAATGATACTACTTATATTGAGAAATGTTGTCCATACATGTCAGTTCTTCTTCAGGGCTTCTTTTGTTGGCTATTTTTCCTTGATAATTGTCGTGACCCATATCTGGTATTAATTACTTCTACACCACTGTTTGGTATCTGTGGTGATCTGGCTCGGCCTGACATTGAGTTCCTTCTTTTTTGATTTATTGCCCAGTAGATAGCTCTGTACAAATCCTCATCTTCAATGTTAAGTTTCAACGCGAAGTCCATTTCTCAGCTATGCAAGTTTGTCTGATTCTTGATTTCTGCATTAGACTACCTTTTCTTCCCTTCCTTTCGATTGTGTTTAAGATTCAAGAGTGCGACCAATCAATCATTATATGTGCAAGTCCTCAGTCAAGTGAATTATCACTTGGAACCCGTATTTGTATGTCATGCTAAGACGCAAGTGACTTGGACTGGAATGAGGCCACTCCAATTCATTTAAGGAGTTCGAGCAGCTGCATGGCCGAACAGGATAAAGTTCCTGTCTTGCTTGCGAGATGCTCCACTTGGTTAGAGTTACTGAACTAATCAGTTCTCCACTTGATGATGGCTCATGAGTTTCAAGGAAAAACCTTTCCAAGATCCTGACCAGATACTGTTGAGGTACTCTATGGATAGTTCTCTTTTTCTGGTTTTTGTAGATTAGAAGCTTTTATGCTGACATGATAACCATTTGCCTGGCTTCTTGACCATTTTCTCTGGGCATGCCTCTTTCTTTTATTTCCCCTTCTTTCTAGTTGAAGAATCAGTTAATAATGGCTGATCATGGTGACGGTTGTATTTTGCAGCTAGCATGTTCCCATTAGCTTCTTCATGGTTTTGATGTCACAAACGCACGCCAGCGCATGCCATGGAATCACATGGTCATGAGCAGAACCGATGAAGCGAAAAGAAGGAAAACTATTGTTATTTTATCCCGCATGTTTTGGTGAAAAATTTTTGCGTGCTGCGTCATTACTATGTTAGATTACAGTTCACGAGTACTACTTGATCTGTCAGAACGAACTTATCTTGTACAATGCCTACACAGAATCGTCCGAAATGGTCAGCTCTGGGTGGGTCTTTGCCTGACACGACATCTGATATAATTAGGAGTCCGTGTGGGGAATGAGCTGTTGAATTGCTCTCTTTACCTCAACAATACTCGCCTTCCTTCCATTGACATGTTCCTTTACCTGAAAGTTATGGACAGAATGATCAGGAGCCATTCAATACCGAAAGAACTAATCAAAACTTTGAACTCCGAAAACGTTAAGAGGGCATTACCTTGGCTCTCAATTCGGCCACGAAGAACCCGTTGGTCAACGAGGATTGGACCGCTGTCGTCTCAATCCTTAAATCTCGGAGCATTTGCATTAGGTCGAGCAACAACCCTTCTCTATGCGGGCACTGGAGCTCCAACAATGCGTCGCTCTCGATGATCGACACTTGCACGCTAGTCTCCGATGGCGGGGGCGGGGGAGGTGGTGGCGACGACTCCACGGCCTTGGGCTTGGCCCCACTGCCGCCTTCGACTATCCTCATTTTCCTCTTGTCAGACCCCGGCAGACTGGTTCGGGACCGTTCTACTGATGTTGCCGCGCTCCGTAGATCCTTCAAACTAGTTGACCTTTGCAGCTCTCCTTGTTTCGTCCTCTGGTCGGCCTCCATTTGTCGATTCCTCGCCTCGAGATCTTGGATCTTCTTCCTGAGTTGCTTCACGTATTCTATGGTATCCCCTAATATCGACGCCTTGTCCATTTTGGTCACGAACGGCACCAGGGACCTCAGTATAATAAACCTCTCATTGAGCTTCTCGCGGCGGCGGCGCTCCGCCAGGACATGGTTGGCGCTGAGCTCGTCTTGCGGGTTCCCTTTGCGGAAGCGGGAGCCCGAGTCGCCGTCCCGGGACTTGGGCGAGTTGTCGTCGCGGTACTTGGTGTGCAGGAAGGGGATGGTGAACAAGATGTACTTGAGGAGCCACTGGGAGGTGCCCTCGGCCGGGACGTGGAGGAGGTGGTCGGAGCGGCTCGTCCACTTGGAGAACGCCGACTGGGTGGAGTAGGAGACGTAGCTGGCGGAGGACTCCGCCCACCGGCGGCTGGTTCTGGAGGATGGTCGAGACGGTCTGGGAGTAGTGGGTGTCCTCCTGCGACAGCTCGTCTAGCGCCGGAGGAACTGCGCATCCATCAAAAGAAAAGAAAAACACCAAAGCATAAACAACCACACTCGATCTAGATGAATTTAGATTAAGCACAAATCTTGATTAATCTCTTTCATGATTAGCGTTTTCGGTACACGAACTCCTTCCCACGGACCGACGGGCAATGATTATGTCAATTATCGGCTTTGACAATCCAAGGCGAAAAGTGAGACCTCACGAGGTCAGTGGACCCCTCGAAAGTGACCCAACGATCCTCCCAACTTCTCTTCCTGTGGGATTAGGTGGCGTTTCGCTGGTACTAAAGTAGAGAGATTTAGGTGAAAACCGTGCACGTGTCACGAGGACCGACGAATCCTTGTACGGTAATAATGACTTTGGTTTTTACCTTTCCTCCCAGAAATTTTGATTTGGCAATGTCGGATTGGTGCATGAATCGGTTCTGGCGTGCATTGAGGGTAGGGATATTGGCGTGAAATGCGGAAGGACGTGAAACGAGGCAATTTAAATATAAGATGACGAACCATGTGGACTTGCCATGCCTAGGATATGCAGAAACATAAATGTGGAAGATGTATGAACTGTAATAAATGCAGCATTTGGGTCTACTTGAGTTTCGAAAATTAGATTGGTGCACCGTTCCATACTCCCACATGGGAACTCGCACTTCATTTAAAAAAAAATCCTCAATTTGGACAGTCTTGAAAAAAAATTAGCGGGAAAATATTTCGAAAATTCGGGGACTGCTATGTTTCAAAGTTAAATTTGAATTGTAAAGTGAGATTTGGACTCCCGCACTAGATGAAGAATATATATAATTACAAAAGAGTCTTGTTAATGAGTATTCAGGTACTTGCTAATTATACTTAACAAGGAAATTTTTTTATTGCTAATGCACTAATCATCCATAACACGAGATGTTCCGTGCATTGGAAATGACAAACTTTCTTCACAGACGTCTAACTAAAATATCCTACGGAATATAAGATTTCTCATTGGTGTCCAGTTGTGTGCATGACTAAGGCAGAAATGCAATCAAGACTTTCGTGGAGAACCTTCAATAAAAGATTTACCGTGCCCAAATTTTACTTGTCTGTGTCAAAAATTGGGAGGACTAAAAATAGAATTTACAAATTTTACTTTGCAAATGTGCCATGCATATTAAAATATGAGTGCTTGCGAGTAACTTTTGTTTTTCTCCCCTTTTTGCAGTTAACGTAATTCAGGACATTGACCTATTTCTATCTAAAGTTTCTGTGCATTAAACAGACAATCACTCGATGACTAGTTGGCCCCGCTTTCCAGTGAGATTTTGTACTTTGTCATCATTCCACGCACAAGCAATAGCAAAAGCAATGTGATGAATGTACCATGCAAAAATGCAAGATTTCAACTTCGACTGCACAAAGTAAATGAAGTTACCTGACGGCGGGGTTTGGACGCCACTCCTCATCGGATCCTGCATCATTTGCCACCTTCGGTTCGTCTCGGCCCGGAACGAGTCGACCTGGCGCTGGTGGTCCGCCGCCGTCGAGTTTATGGTCAACATGGGGAAGTCCGAGTCCAGGTTGTTCGACCCGTCGTCCGGCGAGCCGAGCCGGATATCCTCGGACATCTCGAACTCGCTGGGCTCGGCGTTGTTCGCAGGCCCCGCGACGTGAGGGTTCTGCGGCGCCGCCGCCGGCCCCGCCCCACCCTGGCGGCCCGTCTCGGCCTCGGAGTCGGACTCTCCCTCGTCCTCCTCGTCCTCGTCCTCTTCGTCCTCGTCCCCTTGGTTGGCTGCGGTCGGTGGGTCAGCTGGGGCATAGATGGTGGGGACGGACGGGGAGTGGAAGCGGTGGTGGCCGGACGAGGTGGCGGCAGGGTTGGAGGTCGAGTGTTCGGAGAGGGCGGGTTTCGGCGGGTGTGGGGGGTTGTGGTCAACGAAGAAGGTTTTGACATGGTTGATGAGCGAAATGTCCTCTTGAACCTGAGATTCAACCAAAAACAAATAAATAAATCGAAATCTAAGCATTTTTCAAGGCCAAACTACTAACTATTCAACTCTAGAAGAAAGATTAATCGACGTTTTGTTAATGGACATGGTTTGAGATTTACCCTTTCCGTGGTGCCAAATTCCACTACGCCGTCTAGAAGAGGAATGCATACCACGGTCTGCAAAATTGATCAAAACAAACGAAGAAAGTCAAAGTCAACTCAATTACGAAACATTCATCCGAAAAAATAAAAAAAGTAAGAGAAAAATTGGTAAAAATAAAAATAAAAATAAAAATAAATACCCGAGATCTTACCTGAATACGAGCGCTCTGGCGCAATTGCAATAGAGACCAAAGGGGCAAAACGACAAAGGCAAAAGAACACAAAGTTAAAATCACTCAAAAAAGGAGCAAACCATATGCAGTAATAGATATCATTTTCTGTCCGAACATGCACAAATGCACATGCACAACTTGAATCCATACCTTAGCAAGGATAGCTCTCGAAAAGGTCTTGCTATCAACCTCGTTAGCTCCGGTGAGCCACGTGTGCTGCCTCCTCGCATAAGCTTTCCCGGGTAAGCTGCATGGCAATAATGAATTTTCAGTCGTCAAGTATTTCGAGCATTTCATTAAAAAATAACAAGATTCCAACATGGGTTTTCCTTGAGGGTGGTTTTGCAGAGTTAATGTTTTTTGCATCCTAGTCTCAGCGTCTACACTCGTCGGGTTTCGATTTCTAGGAGATGTCAGTCTCAAGACTTGAATGCAAGACTTCGATAATGAGGAAGCGAGGCGGTTCTTAAGAACCACACACACTTATCGAAGCTTCATCTTAGTGGCTTGACAGCAAGTTGCGTAATCTCTAATTGACCTTACCGAAAAACGACGGGAAATATATACATAGTTTTGTACGGATCATGGTCTCGGGGACTTAACAAGCCCTAGTAAATTCATGGTCTCTGGTACATAGAAACTGGAAACATGTATAAAAAAAATCTTCGTTCGAACACATCACTAGAGAAATATTAGTATTAAAAGACGGCGTTCTGTCATTTCCATTAGAAATTACATGAAGTATTGGGATGATCACTGAGGAAATGATCAAAATGACCTATGCTAGATATAAGAACATTCTGAATAAAAGAATCTTTAGACACTTAAGAGTATCCTTCTAGTGAAAATCAGACCATTTTACAACTGGGTGTCAGAAAACTCGAGTATAGAGTCGTCAGAGAATCATGTAACACATGTCATATCTTTAAAGCTTGTATACATATGAATTTCCTAGGAGAATATATCTATGCATGCTTTTACTACTCATTTCTTGCTTAATTTGATATCCGTTACATTGGTAGGGAAATTAATCTCTTTCATCGAAACGCGATTGCAGCTCTCGTTACCTCCTTCAATCAGGGCAATGGATTGACTAGTTCTTACATGGATTGTATATACCTACGACCAAACTGGAAACACAAAACTCCATCAAGTTTATGCAAAAATGACCCCATATACCCTACCATAGCTACACGATTTTATATTTTGTTTTTTAAGCTCACCATAATACCCACCGATCTCATAGACAAAGTAAAACGTGAGCCAAAATCGGGCGACTGTCCAAGCACTTTCATTGTAAATCCTATACTGGAAAGCACTCTAAAACCTAAAGTTCTGAGGGAGCTTATAGCTGCTGCACGCGAAAATGGTGGATGCCCCATTGTCGCTTCGCTTTTTCCAAAGAAGCAGCTAGAGCTTTCCTCAGTAGACAAATATAGAAGGAAGGCCCAACCATCTCTCTCTCTCTCTCTCTCACCTGCTATATCAGCTGCTGGTGCAACACTTTTTTCGTTCCCTAATCACTATACCATTTTAAAGAAAGAAATCCTCAATCCGACAAACCCTCATAGAGTGCATTTCTTTCCCTAGCGAGAGCCGTGACAGCAATAATGTCGCTCTCTCGCTCAGCTTGAAGGAGGCTCTGGTTTGGTTTCCGAGAGCTTTGGAGTGGTCACAACATCATCAATACAGGCATAGAAACGACCGGTCTGCGATTGACAGGAAAGTGTCGTCCATTGCATTACTCCAATCTACCTTTTTTAGGTCCCAACCTCTGGAGTACGAACGGTGGCGCTCATTTAATTCCTACTATTTTGTTGGTGTGTGGATTTGTGTGTGGGTGAGCCTCTCGTTTTTATCTTTCTTGTCACTAAACAAGGGAGAAGTTGGGCGGTTAAGGCCATTATTTGCTTTCGCTGTCTTTTTATAGCATGGAATTGAATTCTCTGCGCCTCCCCCTACAATAAGTAGTCCCCCTATAAACTTCACAGAAATAAATGAGTTTTCAAGGAAATGAAAGCGGGAAAAGTTGGCTTTCATACGATCTTGTCAGGCATATGTCACGAGAGATGTTTTAAATTTTAGAGACACTGGCTACACTCTTCACAAGAACAGTCAATGCGTAGAATCTATGAAGATACGTATGAACTGATTACACTCTGTAAGTGTCTAAGGGAACTTGCCAATGAACTCCTCTTCCATAACGTCATTGCTGGGGTGATGTAACGAGTCAATCTTATTGAAGGTCTAGTCAAAATTTTACATTTGAATTCTGAAGAACCCATCTTCTGTTTCTTCGTTTGTGTTGTTAACACATGGTATATATACACAGAATACGACATTGACGTTGAGGGTTCTTCTTTTTCTTTTTTTTTTTTTTTTGGTTTTGGTTACAGGAGTAGGGGTGTAACGTTGGAGACAACCGTATCTATCCAAACAATGTGACAAAGAGTGTGAAAACAAAAGAGAGAATCTCACATTCTAGCATCAACTTCTATTTTACCTACTTTTCGCTTGCAGTGTTCCCGCGCTACACAAGGAATTTCCTACGGTCTAAAGCAGATTGCAAAAGATGGGAAAAGAGGAAGAGCTAAAGGAAACAAACACACCCCCATTTCAACTTTGGTGGCAAAAAGAAGAGGGTAATTAATGAAAGCACTAATAATGTGTGGTATAATTAGCTATACTATGCAAAAAGAGAGAGAGAGAGAGAGAGAGAGCTTACCCCGCCCCAGCAGGGAATGAGAAGGAGACGCACATCAAGTAGAACCACTCGGTCTCGGTCAAGTCCTCCGGCGAGAGGGCTGCACATGGGCGGCGTGCCGGCTGGTTCGTCTCGCCGGCGGAGAGCGACTCATATAGCTCCCGGAGCTGCTGGCTCCGCTGGAGGGAGGCCTCCTCCGCGCTGACCTCCATTGGCTGGACGGTTTTCCGGGTCTTGATTGGCCCATTGTAGTACCCATCTCCCCATATCAATATCCTAGTTAATTATACCCAATTACCATTAGAAACACATATTGCGAAGATGATTTTTCAAGCAAAGTCGATGCTGAAGCTAATGAGAATTGGTTATCTCATCCGAACATCATTTTCATTTTCTTCTTTCTTCCGTCAAATCAAAGAAAGAGAAGATAAGATCGGGAAGGGTTAATAATTCAGTCTTGATGAATGAAATTAATGAAGGAGACGGAAAGAAAACGCAGTTTACCCTTGTTGGGGGCAGACTTGCCAGAAGAGACTGTAAGTCCACTTCACGGATTGCACAGCAGACTGCAGCATGGACTGAAGCCGGCTGCTCGGCGGTGTCGCCATGTTGTACCGCCGACCTACCGCCGACCGACACTCTTAACTGGCTGGCTCTCTTTCTCTCTGCCCCCCACACGCACACTCAGCTTAGATGTGAAGGAAGTTATTAAAAGGAGGGCAAGAAAAAGGCCAAAAATCCGAGAGAGAGAGAGAGGAGAGAATGGGAAAAAAAATCAAGTATTGGGTTACAAACACATGTAAATAGAGGAGCGAGAGGGAGAGAGGGACAGAAAGAGAGGAGGCAAACGTGTGAGATTGAATTCCAAGTAATCAGATCCTTTATCTAACTGACAAAAAAAGAAGAAGAGAAGGTAGATAGATAGGCAGCTCTGGAGACTCTGAGAGAGAGAGAGAGAGAGAGAGAGAGAGAGAGAGGAGAGAGATTTTAAGAGGTTGAAGAGAAGGTAAACATGGCACCGGCAGAGAGAGATAGAGAGAGAGAGAGAGAGAGAGAGAGAGAGACCTGCAGGTGATGAAAGAGAGAAAAAGGTAGATGATGACTTTGAGGAGAGGAGAGAGATAGAGAGAGCAGCCCAAAGAATCGCGAACTCCAACTTATTATCACCCTATGATGACGAACGCCGATCAAGTATTGAAGGGTCGTTAGCTCCTGAAAGTCGAACGGTAAAAAAAAAGAAAACCCAGAAAACCAAGAATTAGAGAGAGAGAGAGAGAGAGAGTGGTTGTCGTGGTTTCACTTTGCTAGGGTTTATTATTTGTTGGCCAGATTCGAGCGTCGTTCGTGCGAGGGGAGGGCGTTGGAGTCGTTTTGACTGGTTGGTTCACCGGACAGTTCCCCAGCTGTCACGCCGCGGTCGCGCGTGGGCGACCCGTCAGTTGGGGCCACGCGCCCGCGCGTGCGGTGCTCTGTCCGAGAGAGAGATTAGGTGGCGAAGACTGGGCGTTGGAGAAGGAGAAGAAGGAGGAGACTCTCTCTCCTCTCTCTTCTTTCTCTCCTACTTGTATTCTATTGTATATGTCTCTTTACCTATATTTCCACACCGGCTGATCAAAACGAAACAACAATCCGCACGTGACTCATAAATAGTGTCTGACCAAAGGGTGGCAAGGCCAACGTCCTTCCCTCGTTCGTTCCCCCTCTTTTTGATTGTTACGTTCAACTAATCAATGGATTTCGTGATGTAAAGCGAACTCCTTTTTTTTATCTGTAATTTCAGTTGAATCTTCGAGAGAGAGAGAGAGAGAGAGAGAGAGAGAGAGAGAGAGAGAGAGGGTGGCTCCAGCCCACGAGGGTTTTCGTTAAAAGAACAGCAACTCTTCTTAACTCCTCTTTCGGAGTCACGAGACCCTGCAAAACTTTTAGTGCGTATGTATGCGCAGCTCATTGCCTCCGGGGAACGGCCCCCTTATTAAAAGTATACCTACATTAAAATCACGTTTTTGTCCGACAACTTAAACTTTCTGAAATAACTAGCGGCAATGCCATGAAGCTTTTTGGGCCCTTCAAAATTTGAGGGGATAATCACTAAAAATAAGTTGTCAACCTTTCATACAAATGTCAATTTAGTCGTAAAGTCTATAGCGGTTTGTCTAGTTGAGTAGGGGCAAGTATGGTTCCAGTGTAGAACTAGGAATTTGGGAATCAGAACAATGAAAATAGGTCTAGTTCCAAGTTTTAGGACATGTAGGGTAGGTTCCAGATCCAATCAATTCCAATAGGCAAATCGGAAAATTGAAATAAGTTATTTTTTTTTTTTTGTTCTATGTCTTTGCACCACTTTGTGGTATTCCACGATCTCCAATGATGAGTTTTTAATCTAAAACCACTAGTCTGAGCTTCCATTTCCGACGATATTCATGACAGATACTTTTACTTCATCAACATTTCATATTTTTCATGTGTCTAAAAACGAGTTGTAATCAATGGATTATAGCAAATAGTGGTAATTAGATGTGATAATTCACTACAATCATTCAATTAAAAGTATAAGTAGAACCTATGATAGGCTAGGTTTTAGGTTTTAGGTATGTAGGATAAGTACTAGGTTCTGAAAATTAGCGAACTTGTTTCGATAGTTAGGTTCTTGATTCCACCTAAAGTCTAGAACAACACCCGAAACCTAAAATGGAACTTAGAACCACTTAGTCTATAGTCAATTCCTAAAAATTTTAAAGATTTGGTAATCTAATCCTTTTGATAGGAAATTGTTGACACGATGATCCAATCAAATGTAATCATTTCGATCAATTATGGCTAGAAATTGCTGACATGACGATTCAGTCAACACTAGTCACCTTATGTGGTATGACTTGAACTGATGTTGATGATATTTTCCATTTTTTTCAAAATTTTTAATTTTTTTCTTTTTCTTTCTTGTTTTCCTAGCCAAAACACCTTAGTCAGATTTCGTGAAGATCGCACTCACTACATCTAGTAATGGGACCTCACTAGAATCCGGCTAGATCTTGTGAGGGCGACTCTTGCCTATCGTTATTGTGAGACCTAATGACCAGTAGAGGAAGAAGGAAGAAAAAGGAAAAAGAAAGTAACAGAGAAAAAAAATCAAAAAATTTATAAAAATTATTCACGTCAGCGTTTATTGATCAAAATGGATCGGAATTGCTACATTGGGAAAACTGTCAAAAGATATATGACTCAATTGGCTAAATTGATTTTGACGAAAAAAAATTGGCCAAATTGAAAAATTTAAGATTGAATTGAAATATGTATAATAGATTTAGAAGTTTTTTTTTTTGCTCAGTAAATATCCCAAAACTCAACCATGTAACGGTTACTACTTGTGTGTCCCACCATACCCAATATTTCCATGGATATATTGATTGGCCATCAATATATGCGTACATATTTTTTCTTCATTGCCGGAATATGCATTTACTTGTTGGGTCCTCTAAATTCAGAAGGAAAAAAAAAATCGATTTTCATTCTATTCCTAATTTGCTATCTATAAGGAAGGGCTCGGATACGGCTGCATCACCTCCACATGTTGGTAAAGAATCACACACGCACACCTTATGAAAATCCTTACTACCAAACTCTTTCTCTCTCTCTCCCTCCCTCCTCTCTCGGGTCTACGACTCCACCTCCGTCGTGCCCAGCCTCTCCGTCGTGCCCAGCCTCGGTTGCAGACGATAGGGAAACTACGCCCTCTCTTCCTACGCAGGGACGACGCACGAGCTGGACGGTCACCAGACGAGCGAGGGAGGGAGAGGTAGGCCCTAATGGCGGAGGGAATGGCGATAACAACGACTTGGCCATGACAGGAGGACGGTTAGTATGCAGTGACAACAACCACATGAAGGCGGAGGAGCCACTCGGGGAAGCGGGTAGAGGAAAAAAAGAGAAAAGGAAGAGAGAATGGTGTGAAGAACAATAAAAGCAAATAAAGAGTCAGAAAATGATAGGACATATTAGTTGTCCGAATTCCAAAGGTTGATATGTCCTTGGTATGGGTGAGCAATCGGGTTGGTTCAACTCGAGAGCCAAACAGAAACGGCCTCACTCAGTCAGTTCAAGGTTAATTTGCACTGGGATTAGTCTAGTGCCCAAGTAAAAGAACTTGGAACTGACCATGACCGCTTAGTTCTTGCATACATATCTAAACTGATCGATTCTACTAGGAAACAAGTCTTGTAAGTCCGATTCTAGAGTAGAACCAATTCTAGTAGTGACATGAGAAGTTTAGAAAATAGTGATCTAAGTCCACGCAAATCTAAGCTGTGAACTAATATTGTTTGGAAAATCCCTTATGATGTTTTGAAAATGACACAATAATCAAAGGCTAATAATGTACTTAATGATTGAATAACCAGGTGAAAGATAAACAAGTCTTTATGCAAATGATATTCTAATAGGAATGTCTAAAGGACATGAGTTTTCTATCAATGATGAACAAGGCTTTGGGCATAAAGGTGTTTATAAGCTGGAAGTACCTAAATAAAAGGTGAACAAGCCTAGAACAGGGAGGTAAAAGTTGAAAGTACTATGGATCGGTGAACAACGAGGTAGAACCACAACTGCCAATACACTTGGATATCAATAAACAACTAGAGATGGATATCATTAGACTCATAATTAGACTAAAAGTTACACACGCATATCATCGGAAGCAATATAATGGAAATTGGCAATATTTACATGCAAATATCATCAATCCATGGAGATGGATATCATTAGACTCAAATTTACACATGCATATCATTAGAAGCAATAGCGTAGAAATTGTCAATATTTACATGCAAATATCATCAATCCATGGAGATGGACATCATCAGACTCAAATTTACACACACATATCATTAGAAGCAATAGCGTAGAAATTGGCAATATTTACATGCAAATATCATCAATCCATGGAGATGGATATCGTTAAACTCATAATCAGACTCAAATTGACACATGCATATCATTAGAAGCAACAACGTAGAAATTGGCAATATTTTCATGCAAATATCATCAATCCATCTAATTACTTGAGACTCTATCACTAAAGCTAAATTTTATTAGAGTTAGAATTTTACATCAATGAATATTCAAACGTATGGTAACACTTTCAAATGCAAGGAAATACATTCAAATACAAATCAAAACTTCATCTATCACAGCTATTGATATGGACTAGATTTCCTACTAAAGAAAGTATTGATATTTGACCTTAATGATACACAGCATATTTGATTGATTGACAATCACTTCATAGACGTGCTACTTCCATAACCCAAATAACTCTACTTATGGAAATTGGAGATTTGCTTGTATGGGTGATCAAATTAATGAGGATTTATGTCTCAACAGCTACTCAATCTTCTTCATACAATTTCATCCAATGGTTGAATAGAGATTGATCCTTTGAAGATTGTCCAATAGTTTGTCTGAAAGTGGAAGAGTATAAAAGGAGACCAAGTGCTTAAGAGAAGAGAGGTCCAGAATAAAAATTCCAAATTTTTAGAGAACTTTGATCCTACGTACTTATCTTTCTTAAGCTATAAATAGTGCTATCAGAAAAAAACATTGAAAATAATGATTGAGTGAGATAGTGAGACCTATTGTATACTCAAGTATTATCACTTACAGTTAGAACTTTTGATTGATTATCTAGTAGAATACAATCAATAAATTGTCAGCATGAGAGCGTGGATATAGACTTGCTATAAGCCAAACCACTATAAATTTTGTGCGTAACTTCTTCTATCTCAAAAATCATGTTTATTACTTTTTATAGACATGTGTACACTTGTGAACTACATCTGATCTACATTCAGACTCTAACATTTGTGCTCTGATTAATATCATCGCATAATTGTTGTTGTTCAAACTCTAAATTCATTTGAATCTAGCAATACTTGTCTTGACTATTTTACTACATCATTAATTTGTCGAGATTTGTTATCTAAATTCATTTGAATGTAACAATACTTGTCTTGACTATTTTACTTCCACATTAATTTGTCAAGATTTGATAAAATTACCTAATCACCCCCTTTTAAGTGATACTATTAGCCTCCAACAAAATTTGGCAAAAAGAAGAAGAGAGAACCTATTAACTTAGCAATATAAGACCTCTGATGTTTGATTAAAAGAAATTATATTCATATATTGCCGTTGCAAATAATTTGTTTTTACCCGATGGGCGGTCATTCTATGCAGCAATAAAAATCTATGGAAGAGGGATTGTTTGATTAGGAGGTCTATACATACAAGGAGTAAAGTGAACTTCTCCAACTCTATTCATCAGAGTCTAGAAGTTGCGATCAATTAAAAAAATAAATAATAAAGAAGAAGTTGTAGGCCAATTCTCGAATCTTTCTTGGAATGAGCTTATAACTGACTAGATCTATTCTGGTAAAAGAATTATGAATTGACTCTAACAAGGCAAGTTTTAGGTTATTGATCTAAGACTTACCCACCTTGAGACTAATCATCACTAATCTTTAATAATTGTGAGATTAGGACACAAAATTTATCATGGATTCCAATAATTTACTCAGATACTTTATCGGTAGAAATATCGTCCAACAAAAGTAGGAGAATAGTTTATGCCTTGCGTGTGATGCTAAGTGGGTGCATCAATAGACTCCACGACATTGCAATTTGTTCAGGATTCAATTAACAATAAAGCACTTTCTTTTGTTTTATGGTCAAAACCCAGGGTATTATTTTATCTTTAAACATAATCCATAAATTATAATTGGGTTTATTTTATCAATTATATGATGTGAAAACTCAAGTTGTTTAAAAAAAAATGTTAGGAGTGCGTGGATGGTCAAATTAGAGAAAGAGAGAGTAAAATGTACAAGTCAATTCAAACATGATATTAAATAATAACCTTTCTAATTATACTGAAATGACCGATTTGACTCCTCATTGTGCATGCAGCCTCCCAGGTTCATGCACCTCCGTTATCGAACTCATGGATCGGTTTTCTCAGGATCGGAAAAAAATAGTTGATATATTCGGATATTTGTTAAGCTTAAACCATGTTGCGA
Source organism: Angophora floribunda (assembly GCA_014182895.1). NCBI lineage: Eukaryota > Viridiplantae > Streptophyta > Magnoliopsida > Myrtales > Myrtaceae > Angophora > Angophora floribunda. Next base: position 10,062,194 of record CM024712.1, on the reverse strand, counting down.
GCACTTCTTATACGTTGGACATTAGTTAAGTTATGGTCAGACAATCAATTTGACAGAGAAACTAGGGTATTTTAATTCGTGTATTACTGGTGAAACTTATGTTGGTGTTAGATTTCTTACTGTGACAGGCTTTTGCCTCCAAACTATTGAACTTTGGCGGTGACCACAACCGGAGAAAATCCAAAGATCTCATAGAGGAAATCTCTTGGGATTTGATGACATTTATGCATTAGAGATTTCGTGGAAAAAATTAGGAATGTGCAACCGGATCGGGTTTACTCGGGAACCGGATCGGATCACTCAAAGAATAGGGTTGGGAACCGGTTCCCAGTAAAATCAGTTCAGGAATCGGTTCTAGTATACGGGAACTAGTTCCAAGTAGAAACCCACCCGGAATAGTTTTGGAACTGGTTTTCTTAAAAAAAAATAAAATGAAAAGCCACCCTAACTTGAAAAAGAAAACACCTCACTTTTTCATGTCCCTTGTCGTTGGGGGAGCAGAAGCCGAGCTCCCTTGTTCCAGTGGAAGGAGGAGGCAAAGGAAGTAGCCAAATTTGGAGTGGAGGTGGGGGGGGGGGGAAGAAGTGGGGATGAGGCTAGGCGGTGGAGGAGGCGAGGTGAAGGTGGAGGCTAGGGGAGGTGGTTGCACAGTGGCCAAACCAAGTCTGTATAAACTAGACAAAGTCTAGATTGAAGATGAGGTTAAGGCCAAACTAAATTTGGAAGTTGGGTTGTGTAGGAGGCTAGGCAAAGGCAGAGGTAGGAGGAGGAGGCTAGGCAGTTAGGCCGTTAGATCTGCTTAAACTAGACCAGATCTAGATTGAAGACAAGGTCGGGGCTTGACTAGATTTGGAAGTTGGCTATGGAGGAGGCGGGGCGGAGGCAAAGGTGGGAGGGATGGCTAGACTAGATCCGGATTGGGTGGAGAAGGTGGGCTGGAGGAGATGGGAGGAGGGCAAAGGTGGAGGGGCGGTGAAAGAGGCAGATTGAGTGGAGGCGGGTAGGCAGAGGCGAGAGGAGGAGGTGGATTAAGCTAAGGTGGGTGGGCTATATCTGTAAGCGAGTATCTTCTTAGCCCTGAAGATTGCTGCTACTCACTACCGTTGATCGTTGCTTGTTATTCATTGGCTCTGCTCGCTATTCAGCACCTGTAACCAAGCTTAGACCATTGCTAGGTCCGTTATCACTCACCGTGGGACCGCTACCCAAAAAAAATTCCAATGGAAAATAAGGTAGACCTGGTTCTTGGACCGAAAAACAGGGTCGGGTCCAAAACATGATCCAATATAAATTGGATAGGGTACATGGTCCAAACAAATGGAACTAGTTATAACAAAGTCAAGTATAGGTTATAGGTTTGGATCCTATCCACCTTGGATCCGATCACCCCTAGCGAAACCTCTAAAAAAAAAAGGTTCAGTTACTCAAAGGTTTTTATATGGGAAAGATTGTCCACTAAATATATTCTACTTTTGTTAATACAATTCTAAACATTTTAATTTTGTCAATTGAATCTATTTGGTTAATATTAACTAAAATTTGCTGATATGAATGATAGCCATCCTACATGGCACCGCCGACATTGAAATGGAAAATTTTAAATATTATGTTAATATTTTTCAAATTTTTGTTAATTTAATTTTCTTTATCCTCTTTCTTTTCTTTTCCTTTTTTGTTTCTAACCCTAGGTTGGTGAGACCGCTAACCGACGCTTGTTGGCCACAAAGGAGGGCCAACGACCATTGCCTAGTTTGGGCAAGGGCATCGCTACCCTCGCCTATAGCTAGTGAGGGTGTGGAGGTCCTAGCCCATCCATTAGCACCCTCGCCTAGACCAAGTGTGTGGTTGAAGAGTTAAAAAAAATGAAAAAGAAAAGAAAAGAAAATTATGAAAACTTATCAACGTTAGCACTGATGTGTTATGTAGGACGACTTAAGTTCATGTTAATAATTTTCAATTAAAATTGATCGAATAGACTCAATTGGTCAAATGTGAAATGTTTAGAACTTAATTATTAAACTTAAAAATTTTAAAATTGACATAATAAAAGTACAATAAATTTAAAAATTTTCGATAATTTTTCATTTTTATACGTGTCTTTTGGTTTTGGTTTTGTGTTAACTCCTTGTGGAGACCAGCGTGCCTTCTCCATGAATGGAGGCAGTTGCTGCCTAAACCGTATATGGATCTTGATGTGCTTTTTGGTGTTTGGTGTTCTTGTGTAGCTGTCCTAGATCCGGCTAATCTTTCGGCATGGCATGGCATGGCATGGCATAGCTCAATAAAGTTCGTGGTGGTTATACTCATTTTGACCTAGTGGCATAGAGTCGATGGTTTTAATGTTCGATTACCTTTAAACCGTTTGGCAGTGGAAAGGGGTTAGGCCGTGATGTTATATTTAGTAACCATTACGATGATAAATTTAAGTAATGTAATAACTCTTAAACTATTTAATCTCATGGGTAGCGTCCATAATAATGAGGAAATAATATCACAATTCTAAAATACCACTAAAATCAGAATTATGGGGAGTACAATATTTATCATTTTAATAATCAATCAGAATATTATATATATTACTCATGATTCATGATTAGCTTTTACATTGATTTTACAATATATGTTTATGTCAAAATAATTGCTGCGAGTCTCGTTGTCGTTATACAAATAATATAAAATCTCGAAGAAGAATTCTATACAATAACTTGCAACGGTTCGATCTTTTATTTCTTTATACAATTTATAAATTGATAACGGTCCCTCTCTTTGACTCTCCTCAATCTTGTTTGACTTCATTGAATATCGGGCACGGCCGAATCCCGACCCAGAATTGGCCCGGTCCAATTCGATTTGGGCCGACACATTTTGCCTCTTGTTTCGGGCTCTAGCCATTCGTGCCGAGAGACATGAGTCCGATTTGGTCAAAGCCAGGCTTGAATTTTAGTGGGAGCCCAGTTTTTCTTTAACAAAGTAACTTACCAACAAGCATTAAGGGCCGAAAAAGCCTAAAGGATGTGTTGACTAATCCTAATCCTAATCCTAAGACGACATTGAGTTATAAGCTACACTAACGAGAGGGGGAACCCCGATCGGAAGCCCAACTTGATCGGCGCGATTTCAACCTTAATGGCAAATTCAATAGACTCTCGAGAGTCAAAGTATTCCAAATCGAGAAGTAGATGCAGTCAAGAGAGTAGATTCGGTTAAGAGATGTTGGTGAAGAGGGAAATCTAAATTGACGGGGAGGAGGGCCAGCAGATCAGGTTCATGTGTGCGTGAGTCTGTTAGCGGCACAAGAAATTCCTTATCTCATTGACAGGAAATGGAGCGCTTAATATAACTAATTGTCTAATCACTTATTGATTTAACAGTTTTGGTAAATGTAGGTCTAATTGGATGTGTTGGCAAGCTCATATTTGATTTGACTCTCAGGTTTCTCTTGGAATTAAGTTGTAGATCCCACCACAAGGGCTTGGATGAATTTTGGAGATCGCGCAAATTTCTGTTTAAGTTTGACTTATTTTGGTTCATTAAGTTCGTTCGTTTGTTTGTTCAATCAAAAGGCCTATTAAGTTAGATGATCATTTTGTTGAGCACTTCTTTGAAAGGATATTGGTCATGAGTTGTCCCTCGGCTAATTTTGCAAATGAATTAATGTGGACATCAACCATTCTACATGATATGACAATGGAGATCATTGGCATTGGGTGACAAAAGCTTTGAGCCTAGGCTAGTGAGGGTCGCCCTTGCTTAGGTGAGTGTTGGTGCCCTTGCCTAGGCAAGTGAGGGCAACCCTGGCTAGCCCGCTCGATTTGGCGAGGGTAGCTCTCGCTTGAGGCTGGTGACCTTAGCTAGCTATTGACGAGGCTTGGCAGTGGCCGGTGAAGGGAAAAAGGGAAAAAGAAAAGGAGAGAAAAGGGAAAAACTGAAAAGAAAAGAAAAGAAAAGAAGGAAATAAAATGAAAATAAAATATAAATAATTTGAAAAATATTAAAATATTATTAAAAATGACTATATCAATATTGGCCATGCCACATAGGATAGTTAACATCCACATCAGTGATTTCCAATCAAAATTGGTCAGATACACTTAATTGATAAAACATGAAAAAATTTAAAACTCAATTGATAAATTTGAAATATTTAAGATTGTCAATAAATATTTATGTTTTGATGCTAATGGAAAAAGAGATGAATGATTATATCTCAAATTCAAGGGGTTGTTAAAGTCTTTAGAGCATCTTGTGGTAGATAAAAGCATAGCCAAATTTTGGCGAGGTCCTATCGGTGGGCACTATGCAAAAGCCATGGTTAATTACAGTCAAGAATTTAACAAAATGACGGGCCAGATTTATTTTCTAAGTGACTGGGTATCAATTCACTACGTATTTGATGGCCCAAAAGAAAAGAGAAAAACTATCTATATTGCTAATTACTCGTCCGAAAAATAAAAAGTGCTAACTTTGCACGACAACAGAAATGGGCCTTTTAGAGCGATCAAGATGACTACTACATGCTACTCGCTCTCAAAGCCCAAGAAAAGCCCATGAAGCCAGGCCTGGTCTGGAGGTGTAGCCTGGCACGGCCGGCCGAAGTTGCAGTGGCTCATGCTGGTCGACAACGACGACAACTTGGCGGCCATGGCGAGGCGGCAATGGCGGACAGTGGTGGCCCGCCGCTTGGTCCTCGGCCTGCAGCACAGGTCGTGCTCGTGAGAAATGGAGGCGGGCTGTTCGGGACGGACGGAAAAGGGAAAAAAAAAGAGAAAGAAAAGAAGGGGACAAGAAAGATCCAGTGTAGGGAAAATGGACGCAGCTACACCAATGTCGTCGTGCTGATATGTCGATCTCTTAGGATGTAATTTTAATATGCAAAAATTTCCCCATTAATTCATAGTTTTTCATAATTTGGGAAAAATTTGAGCAATATTAGTTTTTGCTAGGAATGTATGTTTTTTTTACCTTTTTTTTTTAAAGTTTGTAAGAAACAAGCCATTCATAATTCAAGGTCAAACATCCAATCATATCATGATCAACAGTATACTACTTTAAAAAATCTTACTCCCCTCAACTTTAATGAGGAACAATTTTTTAATCCGGCAAGAGTCACGACACCCATGAGTACCACCACCACGTGAATGCTTGTCGATACCTCATCGCCCATGAGATGGAAAGCCAAATGAGATCGATGCCGACATCGGCCTCAAAAATTACTTTTGCAACACGTTTTCCACCTCCTATCATCCCATCATTTTTCACTTATTCGATGCTAATATACGTAGTCGAACTTATTTTCGATCCTTATCATCACATCATTTCCATAAATATAATATATGTATGTGTGCCCGCACGCGTGTGCATTTTTTAAAGAAAAAGTTTGCCCGCTTCTCCAAGGCTAAGCTTATTAGACTCGAATATTTAACACGGCTCCAAAGGGGGAAAAAACTAGTAGGCAAGCTTGAGCCTATCGAGGCTCGAAAAAGTTCAAATTGAGCAGCCTGGAATGGGATTTTGGGTTCTTAATTTTTTTTATTGGGTAAATGACACAAATAGTTCTCAAACTTTAACTCAACATATATATTTTTCTTGAATTTTTAATTTTTTCAATGTAATCATAGGACTTTTTGTACACTTTCAATTTAACAATATTATCCTTGAACTTGAATTAATGAAAGAACAACATTGAACATTTTTATATAGTTCAAGAACTAAATTGAATATGTATCATAAGTTCATGAATTACATTGAATAAATTTAAAAGTTCAAGGTTGCATTGAACAAATTTGAAGTTGAAGGAATACATTATATATTGAATCAAAATTCATGAATTATTTGTGTCATTATCCCTTGTTTCTTTTCATCACATCCATAGTGAGGAAAGGTATCTAAACTAGATTTGTTTTCCAATGGGAAATCTCTGGTCCTTTCCCATTTTCCTTCGTGAGTGCATATTGTCCAAATGTATCCGAAGGTCCCCATGTGAAAAAAATATCTGATGCTTCCTTGCCAGGGCACTTGCGTACAAGGAATAATCATCAATGGAGAGCCCACCAGTGCTTCGTACATCTGCGACATCAATTTAGCAAATGACAAACTTTCCCTCTCTTTTATATTCGGCAAGATGCTATGTGAATTCCCCCTCAGTGGATCACGATGATGAAATTCGAATATATGGGCAATTTTTCTTTTTCTAGATAAGACGGTGGAAGCATTAGTTTCAACGTCTGCAATTACCCAAGTTGTCTTGTGCAAATAAGGGAAAGTGGGAGAGCAACTTACCTGAGCTAATACTCCCCGGTGATAAAGGTGCACGAACACGTAGTGGTGTCGCCACTGATCTACTTGTCCGGGCTTCACCTATTTCGGTGGGTTGGTCACGTCAAAGAAGAAAGAGAAGAAGGAACTAGAGTAGCTGCGCTTAAACCCTATCTGAGTGGATCATCTTATTACATGAAGGGGGATCGAGCCAAAATAGGAAATTACATGAAGGGGATCGAGCTAAAAAAGGAAGTTTTACATGTGTTTGGATGTATGAATTTTTTTTAAAGAAAAGAAGCGAACTCTCTGGGGTCGTATCGTTCGGTTGTTTGTCAAGACAAAAATTATATGGGGAAGATGAAATTAGTTGATACCAACACAAATGAGGAGGATGATAATCTTATATATGCACAAATATTGTGTTTTATTAGGACAATTGTTGAAAAAGCCTTAAAACTTATTGTATAACCATCAATTTAGTTATAAACTTTCTTAATTGGCTAATTTAATCTTAAAGCTTTTTATGATTTTCTAATGTAGTCATTTCAGTCAATTTTAATCATAAATAACTAATATGGATGTTGCCCATTTTATATGGCACAAATGGCAATAAGATGAATCAATTTTGTAATTCTTTTAAAATTTTAGAAATTTTCTTTTTTAACTTTTTTTTTCTTTTCTTCATATTTCCCTTCGCAATTTGCCACGTCCTTGATGATCACCAACAGAGGTTGTTGGCCATAGGTAGGGGTTGGAACACCCTTGTTGGATCTAGGTGAGGGCTACAACATCCTCACTAACCATCTTGAGGGCTTGTGTGGAAATGCACAATTCGAAATTATCAAAGAATGCTCTAGATTATAAGTATGAATGATTCCAAAATGATCTCCCAGAATGTTCGGGAGCTTGTAAATTAACCTTAGATACAAGTAAGGATCTTGATATTTATGAGTTATCTTGTCGACTCTCTGGTCAATTGCACTAAATCATCACGAACCTCCCCTTCATAGCAAATGAACCTTATGATTGGTCTTTTTCTAAGTATGCGTTTGCATAATTCATCTTTGTCTCCATCTTGTGCTGCATCCAGAAACATTCGCTCCCTCTACTATTCGTGTAAGAGACGTGTGGATCACCCCACCCCATCCTCTCAAATCCTCTCCCGGTCCCTCACCAAGAACATGGCGTGCGATTTCGTACTTTCAATGTGAAAATCCCAGAGAGAGAGAGAGAGAGAGAGTATAGTTCCTGTACCGTTGGAATCTGGAATGGTGACTGTGAATCAACTAGATTGGGACACGACATGAATAGGGACCACTGGAAAAGCCGCTTTCTCAGACAGAATCAAGGGCTCGAAATTACCTCAAAAAGGCGTACGGAACGAAGAAATTTCCGTGCCACGGACGTGGGAAAGTTAAAAACTTGGTCGGGTCTCGTAATGGTTCCTACGCGGAATCATCCGAGTGCGCCTTCACGCCGCCGTGACGTCGCCAATAAAAGCAAGGAAAGGGCAAAATGAATTGTCTTTGTATCTTATAAGACTTTTAAAATGGAAGGTCATTCCTTTTTTCTCTCTTTTCGAAATTTTTATTGTAAAGACTAAGACTATTAAATGTTTGGTATGCAGGCTCCAACATGTATTCTGGGCATGATTAAAAATTGCATCGTGTCTTTAAGATCACACGTATAAAGCATTGGTAACGATGAAAACAAAAATGAGTAAAAGCATGTGCATATCACTATTGATGAATCATATGTCACGATGCACTAGACTGATTGATGATCGTGCATTAGTTTTCGTGAATTTTTGTGAGTTATAGATTTTTTTTTATATAAAAATATCTGGACAGAAAAAAAAATGGTGAGATCATGGCCATTGGCCAGGTTTGTAGAAGTATTTTTTTGCCCAAAGGTCCGAAGAAGTTGAATATTATGTACGTGCGCTTGCTGATAGAAAGATATCGTGCATGTATAATTAAGTTGAAATTTGTAAATGTAACCAAATTATAATACCCATAGAATAAGATAATTAATGATATTTTATGTTAGGAAATAGAAGCAAAGAGGTTTCTCCAAATGGGAACCCCTCATTTTTGTACGTTAGCATAGACTATTAAAAATATAAAAAAGTTATCCCTAAGCCTCGTTTGCCTAACAAAATTCTTTTCAGAAAAATATTTTCCTCATTTTCCTAAGTTAAAATTACTTATGAAAATTTGTTAATGGAAAATTTATACTAAAATTTAGAAAAATAATTTCCTCTTTAAAAAATCAAAAATCATTTATCACGATATGACTAGCTACCGGCCTTCGAATCATAAGCTCTATGTTTGGGCATGAGAAACTCAATGCTTCTTCTCAGGCCCTTGATAGTGGCCCCAAATCGAGGTCGGGTCCGCTGAGGTCTATCGAGGTCAAGTCGGAAACCTCAATATCTAAGCCTGATCCCATAGAGGTTGGGTTGGGAACACTAGTGTTGGTGGTCGAGCCTAAGCTCTAGTACCATTGCTCGACTCCTTGGCACCTTGGCCCAAGTCCACAAAGGCTAGACATGAGACCCTGGTGCTTGTGCTTGGATCTTTAACAATAAGGCTATTGGGAAAATTTTTAATAATTTTTTAATAATTTTTGGATTGTTTTTCCTTTCTTTCTTCCTCTAGTCGATATCTAGACCTCGATGATCAGCCATAGGCGAGGATTGGTGAGGCTTGTTGACCTCTAGTGAAGCTTGCCTAGCCATGGCGAGGTCGACCTCACCTAGTGACGGCAAGATCTCGCCTCTATAGGGGTGGGCAAAGCTCACCCTCACCAATGGTTGAGGGAAGCAAGCTTTGCCAAAGGTTGATCTTAGTGGCCCTTGCCTCTAGCTAGTCGCCAAGGTACGACAATTGTCTAGAGGAAGAAAGGAATTAAAAAAGAGAGAGAGAAAGAATATAAAAATAAACAAATAATTGAAAAAATATTAAAATATTATTAAAAATTGTTAATATTAGCACTAGACATGCCATATAAGATTGTTGTCATTCATATTAGTGATTTCTAGTCAAAATTGACTAGATAGACTGAATTGACACAAATATAAAAGATTTAGGATTAAATTGGCCAAAAAAAAAGTTTAAGAATGAATTGGCATAATTTCAAATGTTTATAACTTTTTTGGTAGTTTTTCCGAAAAATAATACTTGCCTTTTCTTGAAGCCAGAGTGTGCCAATCGTTTGTTAAAAAGAATTTAAAGTGTCTAGAGGACAAAAGAAGCATACTTTGTATCTTCATATTTCTAAAAATCCTTGATGTATAAGCAAGAGATGAACAAGAAAAAGATTTTTTTTCACTCATAATGCTAGGTAGGACTGTCAAAGACTTGCTACCGAGGGACATATGAACACTATATAAGCTTCATGAATTTAGGCTCTCGGCATGCGCAAGTGAATCTTACATAAAACAGCCTGGATGCAATAGATGGATACATGGTACCCTTTAGTTCTTGAGCTAGGATTTCCTTGACAATCAAAGGAGCACATGATGATTATTATATTTTTGTTTCAGAGCTATTTTTTTATTCTAGAATTATTTCTTAAACACAAATCTATTTGATAAAACAAATTCATTTTTTTTTATTTCTGGAATAGATGTTTGGAATATAAATTGGAAGTAAATTTTTTTTTACTTTTCTATTTCTAGAATAGAAATCATAATTTTTTTTTCTCTTTTATACTTTTCACTCGAATGAGTCTCTCCTTTAACCCTAACTGTTTGCCCTCCCTCCATTTGCCATCAACCGTTGCTTTGGGAGGAGAAATTTTATATCGTTATTAAATGAATTTCTATTCCGGGCATAAAAAATTTGTATCGTTATCAAACACATATTTTTGCTTAGAAACTCATCCAAGAATAGAAATAAGAAAATATATATTTTTGTTTCAAAAATTAATTTTTGACTAGAAATTTTATCATTCATGCCCTAAGAAGGTTGAGAAACTATTAATAGATTAAAGAAACTAAAATCAAATTTGAGATAGCGAATTCCCATGTCATCTTAAATTTCAATTGCATGTTTTTTAAGCTTTTAAAAGAGATTGTTTTGCCTCTATTGGTAACAAGTGGAACTACCGATTCTTTCGGAGAAAGGCTAATTTTTCCTGTTCGGTAACGGTAGTTGTATATTGCAAACCGACACTAGTGCTATAATCTTAGGTTGGATTGACACTCCATCTATGAATTAATGCTCCATCACAAGTTGAAGGAAAATTTCACCAAGCATGCCTATCATTGGTGGGTTTCAAGTAATGTACACAATCCATCACTATTATAAATATATGTGATGTCCATGTATGTAGCTACCTATATGGACCCAAGTACTCTACAGGGATGAGGACATCATATTGATGAGGCTTCAAAACATGTGACCCATCAATACTTTATTCCAGAGTTTCAAATTGTGCAGGTTTAGTCCTTCCTCCTTTTTAGTGAGCATACTATATTCCATGTAACTTTGTAGGATCTATGAGTTTCAACATTTCTTGCCAATAAGATATTCCTTTGGGCAATATTGTACTAACAAAGAATAATATCTTTGTGGGAAATGGTTATTGTAATTATGAAGTTTTTATTTTAATGTTTGTGATGTTATCGATAAAAATACTACTTCTGCTTACTTGGTTGAATTTATTGATTTATACATGATAAATTGGGACATGTCAGTATTTCTTACATTATGAAAAGGCAAAAACAATGTTTGATTTCTAGGAGTAAAAACACATGTTTAATAAATGTATAATATATGCTAAAATAAAAAAGCAAGTCATGACTAGAGGAGTTAAACGATATTATATGCTTTTTCTTTTTATAGTTGAGGTAGAAAATCAATTAATAAAAAATAGAGGAGATGATGTAGCTTAGTTTGAGTGTGTTCAGATCAATGGGAGTTTGAATCTAATATATTTAATGAACTACAATTGAGCTAGGGGTAAGTATATTATTGGTGCCGATTTTTTTTTTCGCTCATTTGAATATCATAACTTTGAAAAATCGATTACTTAAATGCCACAAATTTAAAAAAATCGATCACTTAAGTGTAACTTCTGATGTAACCATTAGAAAAGCTGATATGGCCATAGAAAAAGTGGACATGGTCACTGTTTGTCTGACATAGCTACTAGGCCATGCCAGCTTTTTCAATGGCCTTGTCAGACGACCGATGGCCACGTCAGCTTTTCCAGTAGCCACATCAAAAGAGGTACTTAAGTGATTAATTTTTAAATTTGTGACATTTAAGTGGATAAAAAAGTTTTGGCACCAAAGAGCACCATATGAAAGTTTTGGTACTAGTAATTTCACAATCCCATTGACCTTATATCATTTATGTTGTGTGTAGACTAAGCAAATATACAAAAAATCTAAATTGTGATCATCGGATTGCCTTGAGCAAAGTAATGAAATATTTAGAGGAACCATAAATCATGACATTTTATAAAGTAGATTTGCCGCTATGTAGAATGATATAATGAGGCTTGTTGGATCTCATATTCATATGAGAAAAATTCACTAGTGCTTATGGTTCATCCTTAGTGGAGGCATTATCACTTAAAAATCATCCAAATAGATAGTAATTGCTAAATCCACCATGAAGTTAGATTTTTTAGCTTTGGAATCGATTGACAATGATGTCGAGTGGTTAAGAAAATTCTTAATAGATATTCCTTCAGGAATGAAACTGACACATTTCATGTTTGTGCATTATAATTGCCAAACAGAAATAATATTTCTAAAGAATAAAACTTTCAATGGTTAAAATAGACACATCGAGTTGAGACATGGTGTGATAAAGTATTCACTTAAATATGGAACTTTGTCTATTGATTATGTAAAGTTAAAAGTGAATTTGGTTGATCCTCTAACTAAGCCTTTAGGACAAAAATTGATTAATGATGTTGGAAAACAACCCTATGAGATTTGATGATCATCAAACTATCTTTTTTTTTTTAACAGTTACAAAGATGTATCCGGATAGTGACACGTTTTATTCTTATTAATAACCCTACCCATCAAAGAGAAGATTCTAGTCTCTAAATTCTTCGTGAACAAGCATGGTAACTTGGAAGGACCCATCAATATAGTAATATTGGAATTCTTTGATGTAGACAAAGTTGGAAAATATCATTGATCCTAATATTATGTGTCATTCAGTTGGTATTGTCACTAAAAATTGTCAATTGAGTCACTCATAATCTCCATTGAGGAAAGTGTGTAATAGATTACAGTAGTGATGCATTAGGTCTGATGATAGTGAGATACATACTAGAAGAAGGCCATCGATGGTTCAACTAAGGGCATTGAAACTTTGGATTCCATAGTTGAAAAACTAGGTCAAGTATCCGAAAAAGCAACATAGTTTTAAGAGACAAGACGACAATAGCAATTTTGGTAAAACTGCTCTAGTCTAAGCTATTGTAAGAGCAATTCCAATATTAGTAGAGTATCTCTCAATGACTCTCAAATGACTAGGTAATCATCCTTGAAGGTATCTAACAAATATATTAAAGACTTGAGTATATAAAGAGTGGTGATGTTAAGAAGAAGAGTAGTGTTGCAAAATAAAATATGTGAAATACCGTGATTGTTTTCTAAGCTAGAAATTGTTACTGATTTTAATCTATAAACTTCTTTATATTTAGTTTAGCACTGTAATAGCTCATAATCAATGTACAAGAGTAAGTGCAGTGTTCTTGTATCTGAATATTGTAACATGTCAAATGAATGGAACTACACTAGCCAATTATATGAATACTAATGGAATTCAGCTGTTGCTTGGGCTATTAGTTTGAGAGTGGGTGTAAGTTTGGTTATAAGCCAAACCATAAAATATCATTGTATAATCTACTTATTTTACATTAATATATTTTCCAACATAACACACATTGATTAGTTTGCAATATCATCTTGAGTGTCAATTATTTAATATTCTACAAAAATTTTGATCCATCAATAATCAACTTATTCATCTCCCTTCTAGGTTGCATTGTCAACCCCAACAAATGATACATCAAGAGAAATGAGACTTAATAGTTGAGAGATTTCAATAATGATAGTAACCCAACCTTTGTAATTGGTGATAACAAATCACTTGTTGATTTAGTGATGTACTATTAAGAAATTTTCTCTCTCCTAAGGTGAGATGGTGCAAGATTGCAATGAAAAAGATGTTGAGATAATTTCTTGATGAATTCCATATGTTAGTGTATTTAATTGCAGTATATGTTAACACCCGCATGATTACCCTTCACATGTTAGTAGCGTAAGATAAAACCAGCAAAGGTTGCATACAATAGTAGTGAGCATATTGGACCGCTCAAATTAGGACTAAATCAAACTGGTCGGTTTGGTTCGATTTCTGGAGGCATTAGTTCGATTCCTAGTTCCATAAAAATGGAACTGGTGATTTTCAGTCCAATACCCGATTCCAAGAGAAATCGAACTGAACTAGATTGACTCTCTTTTTTAAATATATATTTTTTACTTTTCTTAAAAATAACCATAAATCCCTAAATAGACCTTTTTTATTTCTTAAACACACATATAAATTTAAACACAAGTAAATTTGACTTTTTAGCATGTGGCAACATATGTGATTGGTTTTATTGGAATTGCTCAAGAATTGAGTCGGATTGATCGGTCCGGAGCATAGCCACTCCTTAGTGGAAAAAAAGAGTAGTCGATTCCGCTGGACCAGACCAAGACTAACAGTCCGGTCCTTGGTTCCCAAAATTAGAAACCGGTTCTCCTAGTCTGATTCTCTATTCCACTTTGGAACCGGACCGTACTGGGAATCGATCATCCCTAGCATACAAGAACATTTTCAAAAGAAAGAGAGAGGTATCGAGGCGTCACATTGATTATCACCAATTTTCATCTTTAGAATCTTTGATTTGTAGAAGGAAGACGAAATTTGGTGTCTTATTTGGGTGTTTAATTGATCCATAATTGATTAGTAGCAACTCTTTGAGGTAAGTTTAATTATGAGATTGAATAGAGATCCCAAGTTGTGATTCGTATGGCCTTAGGAGAGTCCATTCTAGGCAACAATAAGCAACTATTTGTGTTTGTCTACTAATCCTTTTGTTTTCCCTTGGTAGTTTACCTTGAGGACGGTTGTGACAATATGCACTTGATGGAAGCACTATATAAGTGTGGAGTAGGGCCACTCTCATGAGAACTTTGGCAAAAGGACTAAACTAAGTACACACATGACTTATTAGCATAAAACTGCGTTCAACAATAAAAATTGTGGGGGTGTAATGTGATTGGTGAAAATTATAATTCACAAATTTTTTTCTTAATTCATAGAAGTTTCAAACTTCATCAATAATTATGTGAATCATATTTCATTCTTTCTAGATCTGGTTCATACCCTAAAAGACACTAATTTTGATGCATCACATTAGATTGAGTTTAACCCATCAAAATTATTTTCTTTCTTTGGAAAACCCTATGAAATGTGTGGGAGATTGTTGAATATTGCAACAATTATGAAAATCTGAAACCCATTGTTTCGACACCCATTAATGTGATGACTATATATATTTGTAATTGATAACCATCAATTTGATGAAAAATTGCTTGATTTTTAAACTTGGTGAATAAAGGATGATGCAAGAATCGTTGAAGGACAAATGGCTCAATTTTTAAATATCATAATCGGCGGATTTTTTTTTCCCTCACCAACCCTCTCTCATTTGCCTATAAGTAAAATCTCCAGACCACAATCCAAAAAAACACACCTCAAAAAGAAAATTCTCTCTTCTCCTTTCATTTCTTTCTTTCTTTGTTGAATTTTACATATAATTTTATTGTTTATAATTCCTCTATTATTCAGTGCAAAGTAGTGTGGAAGATCTATTAATCCTAAGAGGATAACTAAGAGAGCATGTTGCACAAAGTTTCATATTTCAATGAGCGAAATTATTTTAAAAGACAATGCTTGTATGTTTTAGATAGTTGATCTTATTTTTATTAGGGATAATGCCACGAAAAACCCTAAACTTTATCTCCTGTGACACATTTACCCTAAACTTTTTTTTGTGACACAAAAAATCCCAAACTTTGCCTTGTGTGACACATTTACCCCAAACTTTGCCTCGTGTGACACATTTATCCTGAACTTTTTTTGTGCCACAAAAAACCATAAACTATGCCACTTGTGACAATTTTACCTTGAACCATATTACTTATGACAAATTTACCCCTAAGTTTTTTTGGGCTGAAGGGTATTTTCGTCATTTTCTATTTTTTTCTATTATTTTTATTGAAGGGAGGAAGCCAATGAGGCCATCCTTGCCGGCGCCAGAGTCAGTGAGGGTCTGGCGGCCCTCGCCTGATGCCCACGAGGGTCGCCCAGCCTTGGGCGAGCCTCGCCCGACGCTGGTCAGGGCTGCCAAGGCCTAGGTGAGCCTTACCCGATGCCAGCGAGGGCCGCCCATGCCTAGGTGGCCAGATCCGGCGAAAGGCCGCCCTCGCCAGCGTCTGGCGAGGGCCACCCGAGCCGAATCTGGCCTGGGCAGCCCTCGTTGGCATCGGGCGAGGCTCGCCCAAGCCTGGGCGGCCTTTGCCGGTGTTGGGTGAGGGGGCCATTGGACCCTTGCTTGACTCCGGAGCTGGCAAGGCCATCCTCGCCGGCTTCCTCCCTTCAATAAAAAAAAAAAAAAAAAAAAAAAAAAATAGAAAATGACAGAAATGCCCTTTAGCCCAAAAAAACTTTTGGGTAAATTTGTCATAAGTAATATAGTTCATTGTAAAATTGTCACAAGTGACATAGTTTAGAGTTTTTGGTAGCATAAAAAAAAGTTTAGGGTAAATGTGTCACACGGGGTAAAATTTGGGGTAAATGTGTCACACATGGCAAAGTTTGTGGTTTTTTTTATTACAAAAAAAAGTTTAGGGTAAATGTGTGACATTGGGTAAAGTTTAGGGTTTTTCGTGGTATTATCCCTTTTTATTATCTTCAACATTTATCAAATGAACCTCAAGGGGGTGGATTTATAGTTGGATGTATTTGAGGGGTAATTTGGTCTTTTTAGCTTGTGGATTTTGTCAGGACATGCAAATTGAAGATTTTTAAAATTGAGAATGTATATGATATGGAAAGTAAAATTAGCGATGGATCTTGAAATTTTTTTATAAAAGAAAAGTGCCTGACCTTTTCACTAATTCCCAAAAGAAATTGTCAATAGACTTTTAAAAAAAAACGGGTTCCTGTCAATATCAAAACGATAAGCTCTCTTGAAGCTGCACGTTCGAATAGGCCAAAACTTTTGGGCAGTTCAGACGTTGTCACTCGCCAAATTAGGATGTATCGACTGGCTGATTTGAATGGGAAATAAAGAAATGATTGCTTTACCTAATAAATTTGACTATTCTCCAATCTCCTCCGTCGAAGTGGGTGGTTTGAGCACCCCATCAGTTCGTACCTTTTTCGTACACAACAAAATTGATAATGATGAATCATGCTTGAATAAAATATTGAACAATCTGGAGAATTTGCATTCCACTTGCCCCGTTTACATTTGATGGCTGAAATAGCCCTCAATTTTTTAACGAGATGAAGTTTCGATGATGGTGCGGAGTGGGGAGTACACTTCGATATTAAAGGGATTTTCTTTTCTTTTATAATTATATGAGATTCACTGCAAGAAGCTTTGCAAAAATTTAGGAGGAACTCCTGTGGGTTACATTTCATTTTTTTTAGATTAACAACGCTCAGTTAGGAGCTGGTAAGGAACTTGCAGAAGTCCTAATCTTGGCGGACCAACATGACTAGATAAGTTCAAGGTATGAGAGTTAAACGTGCATTTAAAGCTTAATTTGAGGAAGAAGGAAATCAATATCGGCATTGAGCTTAAGTGACTCACATCTTGAGATTGCGTAGAATCAAATTAACTGAATCGACACAATCTGCCGTCCATCAAGGGCGCATAGTTATGGGAGAAAAAGAAGGTCACTTGAGGATTGTGTATTTGTACGTTCACACATAGTAAGTAAAAGAGAGAACATGTGGTGATGATTTTGGTCGTTGCAGAGGGTTGGTGAAGGGGAAGTATGGTAGATGTAATAGGGTAATGGAGATGGCGATGGCACGGTGGTCCATTGTTCGAGGAAGAAAAGGGAGCGGAAAAAGGGGGAAAAATTATCTCCGTGTTGAAATTTGATGTGCCGATGGATCATATTTCAGGAAATGTCTCATCGTACTCGTCCTATTGCAAGAAGTTTGAGAGGGAAGCATTTCCGAAGAAAATATCTTGTCGCTCATGCATCTTTTTCGGGTGATCTTACATGGGACTTCTTTTTTTACCCAGCTCACATATGTATCTCAACATCACTCCGTCAACAAAAGCAGTTAGATTTCTCTAGAAATGGAATGAAATTTATGGGGCAATTTGTCTGCCAATAATAATTGGATAGGCGATGTTTACCATTGGGATTTTGCAAAGAAAGCACACCACTAAAGACGTTCCATACGCAACACAGGAGCAGCCAACATGATCACGTAAGAACTATAGCGAGTGGCCCATCTGGCGATAGCGTTAGCCCACTAAAGATTGCAAGTGCTGTCACTAACTCGTTATTGCCCTCACTGTTTTAACTCCCTACATTAATTAATGATTATAATTCGTCAGTATTCTTCACCTTAAAGATGATCGTTCAGCAACATGGTGACTTTTGTCCCTTGACTTGCTTTCGTCACTTTCCAGGCTAATATCATAAATGATTAAAGCTTAAGGAACATAATCTATATCTTTTGACTTGTGAGATTTCTTTTTCGATCTAGCATGATGATCATGAGTTAAATTAAGGCAATCTTTCTTTCCAGTGTGGATTGACAGAAGTCGATAGTCGATTCACTTTTGCCATAAGATGAATTACTTTAGATCTGCAAGCTTTGTCAACAGTCAAAAAACCTAGTTTGATAATTAATGCTATTGATATTCGAGATAATTCATCGAAATTGTTTCACTAAGGTGCACCTAAAGATTCATTGCACGACTTCGCTGTTAGCCTACTTAACGAGATGATGCCCCATCACTTGATAAATTAAACACTATTAAAAGTTCTCCATATTTATAAAAATAATGTAATTACGTCTGCTTTACAAGCTGCATTTCCTTTTCTTATAATTAACTATTAAGTTTTTTTATGCTGGGGAAAAATTTAGACCGGTCCCATCTCTTCATATTGGACCGACTCAATTTTCCGTATGGTGGCAAGGAAACACCATCCTAGAGGCAATTTTGTCATATTTTTGTAATTACAAAAATATGATGGACACGCCTGAACTTTTGTAACCTAGACACCACATTGGACGCTTGATCATTTAGGTTTTCTAGTCCAGTCGAATCGGCGACTCTAATGCCTATCTACTTTTATCTTTTTGTGAAGTGGATAACATCAAGTTTTGCATTTTCATGTGGACATCATGAAATTAGAAGGGTAAGATCAGAGCCTGGATGGACAAGACAAGAGAAGAGGATAAAAGTTGAAGGAATAAGAAATCCCAGCCCAAAGACAGCACAAGTAGAAGAAACTAAAAACAATAGACCTTTAACTAATATGCATAGCAAGTAATAAATTACAGGGCGATTGATTTTAGGGTGAGTAGATTCCATTTCGTTAGGGCTGGTTTCCTCATGAGGAGAACCAGTTTAAATAATATAACTATTATTTTAGGAAAATGGACTCTGTGAATAAGGCATAATGGTTAAGGCATTGCTGAAGTTTAGGCTTCTCATGTACCAAACCCATCTCCATCATATTTATATTTTTCTTAAACAGAGGGGGAAAAAAAAGCAGCTACAAACCGGTTCAAAGTCTGTTCCCAATTTAAAGCGGGTTTATTAGTAATAGTTTCAATAATTTACATTACAATGGACAAGGTTGGAAAGTGACTAATGAGATCGTTGAGGCATATTCGCTATGTCAATAACAAAACCATGAATGCAATTCATATTGTTATATATTTTGCTATAACCTTATGGATTAATGCAATAGAGATGGTACAAGAACCTAAAAGAAAAAGAAGCAATCAATGAATTAGTCGACCCATGATTCCACATTTTGATATTGAACACTGCAAAAATGCACACAAGTAATCTCCGATGTTCCTCCCTCGTCTTCGATCCTTCGTACCAGCGCAAGCCACATAATCACGCACATACTGAGACGTCTCGCATGATGTGACACCCCGTACCCCTCATGCAACCCTTTGCTCAATTGCAATTTGGACTTGGCTCATTTTGCAAAACACCTTAGTGCAGTTGCGTCAGTCGGGTAATGGTCCCTGCTTGTGAGACCAAAATCATAGCTCAGTGGACCGAAATGCGTGCGGGGTCTATCTTGAAAACCCTACTTGCAGAAGTTCGGCAAACGTGAAATCCAACTCTCGAACCAAAATCTCCATTCTGATTCGGCGCCATTTGAGCAATTAAAACATTTTGTGTGCGTGCGCCCGCGAGATGTGAATGTTGCGACAAGACAGTCGTCCATATTACTGTACTGAGGATGGTACAACTCGTGCCACGCGATCGTGTTCCACTACGTTTCTGTCACTAAAGGCTTCGCGAATAATCAGATGAATATATGGGGCATGAAAATTTTGCTTCCATGTCTCATGTTATTGGGCTACTTCCCATGGAGAGAAGTGCAATATAGGCCTGCGTCCACTACGGAGTTTCGAGAAATAAAGTTATATTATCTTTCTTGATTTTTCCTTTTAATATTATCCGTGGGAGCTCAAGCTTAGTGCATATATAAATGGTCACCAACTCAGATTCTCATCACCATCAACCAAGAGAGCATCGAAGCACAGAGGAAAAGAGCGAGGGAAAATCACGAGAGGGTTGGCCTGCGCGATGAGCTCTTCCGTGGTGATCCCGATTCAAGAGGGAGGAGAAGGGGCCGCTCCGAAGGCGGTTAAAAAGGAGAGCCTCCAGAATAATCTCTCGGCCGTCGCGTGTTTCCTGAGAGGAGTGAAGGTCGAGCATGATGTGAGAAGAGTGGTACATAGTATCAAGGTCGCGGTTGCGCTCGTTTTGGTCTCGCTTCTCTACCTTGTCGATCCGCTCTACAACCAAGTCGGGGAAAATGCCATGTGGGCTATCATGACCGTTGTCGTCATCTTCGAGTTCTATGCAGGTTCGGTACCCATTATTTTGCTATGGATTAATGCACTCCTGTGCTCATGATGTTGATTGCTGTAAGTTCTAATGAGATTGATTTTATGATATTTCAGGGGCGACATTGAGCAAGGGATTGAATCGTGGGATGGGGACCATATCGGGAGGCGGGTTGGGGTGCATAGCAGCGGTCTTGGCTCAAGAGATTGGCGGGGTCGGAAACGCCATTGCCATTGGCACCGCGGTGTTCATCTTTGGTAAGACATTCAGAATACTGAAATAAACATGACGATGAAACACGATTTATTAGCAAGGAAGTTACATGAAATTAGCCCTCTCAAGTGTGTCAAGAACATATGGTGCTCTTGCTTATATGGCATGGTCCTACGTACTCCCTACTGTACGTTAGTATGCATTTGCAATATTTTGAGAGTTTAAACGATTCTTATCATGGTTCTGTAAAATACTAAATCTCAGGTGCTGCGGCTACATATGCTCGGTCGGTTCCTGGAATAAAGAAGAAGTACGACTATGGTGCCATGATCTTCATCCTCACCTTCAATTTGGTGGTTGTGTCTGGCTTACGAGCCGAAGTGGTCATGAGAATTGCCCGTGAGCGCCTCTCAACGATCGTGATGGGGTTCGTGATCTGCATTTTCACGAGCTTGCTCGTCCTCCCTAATTGGGCTAGTGACGAACTTCACATATCTATGGCCTCCAAATTCGAACACCTTGCTTGCTCGATTGAAGGTAATCAAATCTTCACTACTTCAGCAATCCGAGTTTAAAACATCTCATGACAAGGTGCTTGTAACGTCACATATGATTTGACTTTTATCTGTCGACTTTAATGGCAGGACTATTGGATAAGTACTTCGAGGAGGTGACCGATAAGGAAAACAAGGTTGACGGAAGCCTCAAAATCTGGAGATCGGTCCTGCATTCGAAAGCAAAGGATGAGTCCCTGGTAAGTCTTCTTTCCCCTCTTTGATTTCCCAATCTTTCAGTAGCTGGGTCGATTCATCTCAAAGCTTACTCTAGCATGCTCTCTCGAGTTCAAGGATTTAACGAATTGGTGATGGTTTTGCAGGCAAATTTCGCAAAATGGGAACCGTGGCACGGGAAGTTTGGGCTAAGTTATCCATGGGACAAGTATCTACAGATTGGAGAGCGTCTTAGGGAGTTAGCAGCCACCATTGTTTCACTTGAAGTCTGTATTCAGTCTTCTAGGCAGGTACTTCACCAGACCCTCAACCATCTTCTTCTTCCTCCTATTTTTTTTCCTAATTTCAACAGGAAAAAATAAGAGAAAGATGAGAGGAGCATCAAGATTCGAATTTATCACATGGCTCTAAAACCATTTTAGTCCACTAACATTTTTTTCAAAAAGTTTAAACCACCATAAATATATATATTTATAGAGAGAGAGAGGGAGAGAGGATAATGAGACGTTTCCATTAGCGTTTCCATTAGAAAGTAATTAAAAACATGGTATATAAACGGGCAATAATTCAACTGAAAATGCATTGGTCCATATTTGTCAAGGTAATAAATGTGGTGTGGAGTCAATTTTGTCTCCTGTTGGCATTAAGACCCGAAAAGTAGACTCCTGGTTGGCATTAAGGCCCGGAAAGTGGACTCCTTGTCATTTCGGTTTCAAATTCCAATTCATAGAAGTCATTCCTTTGATTGTGAAAGTTTCTTGTCTTACTGCTCTTGTTATCAGCCGACCGCCGATCTAAGACAGCTGATCAAGGAACCTTGCGAATCGGTCGCGTCATCCCTCACATGGACTCTCCGAGAGCTTGGGGAGAACCTCATGAAGATGACAAGATGCCAATCAGAAACACTGCTCTTGCCAAACCTCAAGTCAACAAGGCTTGAACTGAGGCACTTCATGTCTCCCTCCAGGTTCGAGCATGCGTGCGATCCGGGCGAGGATCTCGCTGTCTCGACCTTCGTGTTTTTAATCACGGAGATGGTGGAGAAGCTGGAGGGGCTGGCGAAGGAGGTGGAAGAGCTCGGCAAGCTCGCTGGATTCAAGACTAATGATCTTTAGCGGAAATATTCTATAAGGATCGAATACGCAATTAATGATATCGACTCAAATGAGCATTTTGCAGATCATTCGCGCCGTGTTTCCCTATGTATATTCATACATGCGAGGAAGATGATTAGAAGGAGAAAAAGCCAGTGTATGGTGCTACGATATGAACATAAAAATGGTCGCCATCGTGGAACCTCTTTACAGTTTTTATGAGTGCACGAGGACGTCTGATTTAGAAATTCTAACCTTGTAATCTCACCAATGATGAAGTGATACTATTTGTTATTACATACACTCTTGGATCGCAGCCAAATAATTTATAGTTTTCGCTACAAACTTAGCGCTTATTTGAAAATCGTATCTAGTGCCGAAAATGGACAATTCAGCAATAACCTCACCTACCCTTGAATTAGCAATATTGGTTGGAGTGTCGGAAAAAAAATGGGGTGAAGAGTTGGAGGTCATTTGATTAAATCCCATTAACTACGTGCAGACGGTTAAACATCTTCATCTTCGTGTAGCTTTGAGGGTGTTTCATAAGCCTTCGATAACAGGCTTTCAAAGCTTGTAACCCCAGATTATCAAAAGAAAAGTTCGGTGGTTAATGAATTTAAGTTTTTTTTTTGACAACCCTATTTATCATATTCACTTGAAAGATTCAATTAAGAGAGAAATTCACTTAATGTGTTAAGTAATTAAGATAAAGCTTACTTGATTCCTTCAGTTAAAAAAAGTAGTTAATTATAATTAGACTCTAAACTGATTACATTGCCAAAACCTATCAATAAGAATCACAATTTTGGTAGTAATTGAATAACATTCAACGACAAATTTTCAATTACACAAAAATATTAATTTTTTGTACGCACCTAAGATTGTCAATATCTAAAATTTGGGTTTTCTTAAACAATGCTCAGGACCACTGATTAATAAACTAATTAATGACATTTTTACAGTTGTCAATGTACTAATTACTATCAAGTGATATGAAATCATTGCTTTTGAAATGAATTATTCTAAATTGAATATGTTTAGCAAGTTTCTTGAGAGCACTCACTAATCCTTTTTAAATTTGATTAATGATGTTGAGTTGGTTTGGCTTAATATAAAGTTTCCTTAGGATTAGGTATTAACATCGAAAAGCTACTAGTTAAAACTTCATTGCCACTTATAAAATATGAAAGACTGCAGAAATTTTGGGATGCTTGCCAATTCATTTGCCTAATTCATTTTTACAAGTTTTAGGCTATTGCTAAATTAGTAAAAGTGTTATATACACACACACAGACATATATATACACACACACCCATACACACATTAATATATTAAAATAATGTGGAAAATATCTATGTAATGGGTTATGAGAAATTACCAATATGAGTTTGTTTCACAAATTGACACGACAAATTATTATTGACTGCCTAAACTTGGCAGCTTATGTTCAATATTCATTTTTTTTTTTTTTTTAAAAATAGAGCATGCACTTAAGTGTAGTCTAAGGCGACGAAACGTTAATCTTGTCGCCCATCAAAGGATTTGCCAAAGTGATAGCAAATTGGACTTTCTTCAACATTCGAGTGCGTGCTCTATGATAAGGAGAATGATATTGATTACTGCAGATGAATATGTGGCGCACTTATAAGGTGATCGTCACTATTTACTAATCGTATAGTCAAAAGGAGAAAACGACAGCAAAGTAGGTATGTCCGAGAATTAAGATTAGAAAATGAACACGTTATGCAGATCGAGCTGTAACATTCGATCCATCACTTTCGATCCTCAACAGTTTTGGAATGAACATCAACGAAGCATCTCAAAACCCATCATAACGTCCATTTAGAAGCAAGAAATCATTCTACCACGTATGAAAATTCGAAGCATGTCATGGCGGCCGGCTAGTCCTGTTGAATCATCATCAATTCTAGAGAAAACAGCACGAACTGATCTGCCAATTGGGATGAAGTGATCTCTTATAGTCACTAGTTCATGCTTTTAGAACAACCAAATCCATAATAAAAAAATTGAGTGATTTACTTGGTGATTAGCAACGTGTGTAAGCCTTGTCTTTCATTCAAGGTCTATTGATTTAACTACTGCTATAACAGCAACCGTAGAATAAATTAATTTCTCAATACTTCATCACTGTCAGTGTAAACTTTTTATATTTTCACATATTCACTGTTGATAGGGATATCAAAATTACCGGTTCATCTTGGCCCGAACTAAATCCCAAAAATTTCGAGTATTTCCAGTTCAGGTGATAAGTAAAGAATTTCACACAGCCCTCTCCTTCCATCCACCTTGCCCTCGACTGCCCAACTTTGCCGAGCTGGTCAGTCTCCATCTCGCACAGCAGTGGCCAATTCGTCAGGTCCCAAAAGCTGGTGCCGCGGAGGACCTACATGTGCTTACTGATGACGCATCCCCATTTTATAAAATTCTGAGTGACCCATTTGCAATCTGGCCACTGAAAGTGAGTTGAAAAATGGGTTTCTAACTCATATTGACAACACTACATGGAGGGAAGCATGGAAGTACTGCCCTCAGGTGCTCTCCATTTTAATGGCATTATCAAAATAAATTAGAAAAAATTCAAAGTTTCTCAAATTGCAAGGGTCCCACCCTTGGCTTTTAATTCTCTTCAGAAATGAGCCCTGTGGCTCTGAAACCCTTCCATCAGATTTTTCAATATCAATAAATACTTAACAAATAGCAAAAATAGGTATAATGAGTATTATGTAATTTAAATTAAAATTCAATTTTTCATTTGTCCGCTTCCTCAATATAGCATGTCAAAAAAGACAGAGGCTCATAAATACAAAGTGAAAATTTGCCGAACTCTTCCTTATCGTGATAATTGCGATCAGGCTCTCTCTCTCTCTCTCGACAACATGAGCCGCCGCGGCAGCTCTACAGTTTCGATCCTGGCTGCATGAGGAAGATAATCCAGAAATCTTGCCTAGTCCAAATGAGTTAAATATGTTGTTGGATTAAACATGAAGCCTTGAAGCAATTCTTTTAATATGTTTACCTTTTTCAACAAGTAAACAACACCAAATTGATTACAAAAGAAAATATAAACAATACTACATTACACGTTACATCACGCATTAATTGAAGAGGTCACAAAGGCCGACACGCCAAGTTTTGTTCAAAAAAAAAAAGTCGGAATTGCATTTGGCAACTTTTTTTCTTTATTAAGTTTTTCTAATTTGATATAAAATCTCATCAAAATAACATTTTTAAATGAGCAAGCTTGAGGTTTTCTAGACAAATTAAATATGAAAGTATTTTAGAGATATGGGTTGAGTTGGATATGGTTGTGTTTGGGTCGAATTAGTTATGGGTCTCTAAATTTGTATTACATAAAAAAATGTATCAATATTGATTAATTGAGTCTTAAGTTGGATCATTTTTTACCTGACCCAACCTGATCATTTGACAGGCCTACTATTGACGCATGTGATCCGTAAAATTTTTGAATACCTGAATAATTTTATAATTAAATAATGTCAACAAATTCCAATTGAATATAGTTTTTACTTATAAACTACTTCACAATACTTCCCTCATTCTGTCTGAATGTATACACTTAATTTCATTATGTGGAGCAAAGAAATGATAAGAACAACAAGCACAATCGTGGTTCGGTAGTTATAATTACTAAAAATCATTGAAAATTTCAGCATAACAAATATATTTTAGTTGTAACACTTGATTCTTTGTGAAAAAGTTTCATGGTTTGTTACTGTAACTACTAAGCTCGATTCACGTGGCCCAATTAATTAAAAGAAGCATTCAAGTCTCATCAATTAATTCTAAGACCATTTTGAGTTGGGTAGTTATAAATAAATTTCCCGAGCCATTTTCTGATTATTATGGGATTTGGAGCTGCAAAATTTTTATTGATGACATTCTTTCTTCACCATTGGGAATTTCAAATTCCATCATGTGCAGGCTTTGGAACTCCAAGAGGAAGAATCAAAATGACCACATTTCTTATATATTTATTGAAATCATACATTTACCGAGTTCTCCTTTCACAATAAAACTTGGTAAGAGGATCTCCAACCTCTTTACGAAGAAGTAAATACGGCTGCTCAGTAAATGGATAATGTTCGTATTGGACTCTGCAATCTTTTACCTGAACTCGAGCCCCGAAGGTTGTATATACAGTTATCATATATGTTTTTCCAAGCTTCATGCAGGCATGTTGTGCAATCTGGATTATAAATCGCCCCATTGCATGCCGCAATGGCCATAACATTCGTCATTATTCGGTGTGGACTGCCAGTACTTATTGTAACCCAAATCTACCGTAGAATCAAATAAACATTGGAGAACTTCATTGAGGTTATACTCGTAGGAACTCCATGACAAATATTATGCTTCGTGTTAGCAATATTAGGATATTAAATATCTTTTATAGATATTTAGAATATTTTCTCGATTTCCTATATCTATTTTGGTTATACACATCTGATTTGATTTTCATTGATTTCCTTTTATAAATTAGCTTTCCATGTACTCCTTAGAAAATTGAAAATTTTCCAATTTTCTTTTTAACTTTATATTTAATTTGATATTAGAGCTAGAGATCTTGAGCTTAAATCTTTTTAGGCCCCATGCCTCCCCAATTAAATTTCCATGCTTAGTATTAGGCAAAAGACCACACTAAGTGTGAGGGCGAATGTTAGAATAACTAAACATTAAACTACACATTCATCAACTTAAGCTTTTAGAATAGTTGTCAATGGTTCTACAAAATCTCACATTTTATCAGAGTTTCATTCCTAAGGCAATCTTAGTGCACCGGGTGCACTTTGCAACTAGTGCACCTCAAAATTTTCACACAATGCATTCTATGTTTTTCTGCTTTATCATTCTCAAGGGTGCACCTATGCATCACAAGTAAATAAATTCATCCCCCACTTGACAATGTTAGCCTAAGTTCATCATTCCTACTTGAGTAAGCACCATGGTGGTTTTGGTACAACATCTCTAATACGTTGCCAAGTCAAGTTTTTCTTTTCCTCGAAGGTATTTTTCAACTCTGTGAAGACATGGTTTCAGTAACTTTTCCCTCAATAGTGCTTGACTTATCTGCTTGCTATAATCACACTAGTTGTATGGATCATGTTTAAGTTATTATCCCAATAGCAAAGTCGACCACAAGAATGCATGTTGCTCAGCTCCAATTCTTTCGATTCTCGACTTTTCACTTCTTGTTTCAAGAAGTTGACTACACCACTAGATTTGTCGCCATCAAATGATTAACATATTGAAATCTTCTTGTTAACGGAAGCTAGAGCCATCACATGCATTGTCTCCCCTTGGAACTAGCAAAGGCAATAATGTTAGATTGCTCTCATTATCATAGGGCACCTCAAATGACTTTTAAAACTCCACCTTCTTAAGTATAGTGATACTAAGCTAAATCCACACTAAAGGATATCAAAATCTTCATCATCTCTAGAATGTCGCTCACACCCATCAATGTCTTTGTGATACTATTCATACATTTTGAATTCTTCAATTGACAACACCCACAACATCACACTTAGTGTTATTCCCCAAGTGTATTTTACTCTTACCATTGTGCCGATGAGTGTTGAACCAAATTCTATTTAGTGTAATGTGAAATAGAGATGAGAATCCAAGAACCATAACATAATTAGATAATAAATCCTTAGTGACGAACATAACATAATTAGCACCATCTGAGGCCGCAACATTATCTATAGACTTAACTTCAATTCCCTTACCCTTTCTATTTCTAAACTTTGGGTAGTCACTTCTAAGATGCTCCCTTTTGCCATAGTACCAACAGACAATGCCATCCATCTCAGACTAATTATGTGTGTTAATATTCTTACAACTATTGCTAACACAAGTGCTAGCTCTTACTCTACCTTCACCTAATAAACTAGTTGTCATGGGTTCATCAAATTCTATCGTAAGGATGTTCTCACTCGGTATCAAATCGTTTAACCTTTTTAAACGTCAATTTCCTTGACCTCAAAAAACATTGTATTGAATTCGTTGATATGATTTACAACCTAGCATCTTTTGCCATCTTTAAGTAAAACAGACATCGTATTGAATAGACCTTAATCAAAAGGGGGATTCCCGTACATGTTTGCTGGCATCTTCATGTTCCAAAGTGATCTTCTCCTTTACAATGTTAGACGCAACATTACAAGACAATATTAGCAAAATAATCGCTCATCTATTTATTAAATCCCAATAAGCTTGCTTCATCGACTCTTATTTCTCTCACACATTGGTAAATGCACGATCCTATAATATATATAATCTCAATTTACATCTTTTAGAAACCAAAATCATTCTCATCATCAGTCAATTTCACCTTTCCATGTTCTACTGCCATTGATTCATATCAAGTCAACCAATTATGGCTTTGATACCAATTATTATGCAAGCAAGCAATAGAACACGATAATAGATTAGAAAATAAATCAAAACAAAAATTTGCATAGTTCAATATTTCCCAACCTCAGTTACATCTCTAAGGTCCCATGGTGTTTCTGTCACAGTCTCTCTAAAAAACAAAAGCGGAGATGCGCTAAATACTAGCTTTGACGATCTTAGATTGTAACTTTAGTTGTCGTGCTAACAACTTCTGCTTGTGAGACCTCGAGGTTGAACTGTTTCAAGCGACAAAACCAGGTTTTGGCTTCTTCTTGATGCAAGGCCCCAAAACCAATGAAAGTATCTTCTGAACCCCAGAAATCGCTTGAAGACAAAACTCCCAAGAATGTACTTAACAAAGTTGAAGCCATGCAGCTGAATCCAACAAGGAAATAGATACCATTTGCATCAAATCACCGACTTGTAACTGGTTGGAAACCATAGTATCATGATAATGAACACAATAATGTCGAATCAGAAATTTCTGTTTATAAAGTAAAAATCTGTTTTTCATATTCCAAACGTTGAAGAATGAATTTATTCTCATGTCTATGAGTTTGGCCAAATGCTGAAAAATGCAATCATTTTCCTTGAAAATGTCCTCTTCAAAACCAACTTTCAGACACATCAATTTTTTCATGACATAAACGAAGACGTTTGTTTTGTGCAAAAATAAAATATTCTGTTGTTTGGTAATGTACCACAAAAGGAGAAGTAAGCAATTTCCGGATATCAGGTTTCAATTTTTGCAAGAGCAAGAACCACAATGGCTGCTTGTCTTATATCTTTATTGAAATCCTACATTTACCAAGCCCTACTTTCACCATAAAACTACAATACAGTGCTTATCACTTATTTCAATGGGGAAAACACAGCCGTCCACACAGACACGAGAATTAAAACATGGTAAGAGGAGCTCCAAGCTTCTTAAGAAGGAGTAAGTACGGCTACTCAGTAAATGGATATTGTTCGTATCGGATTCTGCAATCTTTTAACTGAACTTGAGCCCCGATACTGTACGTACAGCCATCAAATATGTATTTCCAAGCTTCCCGTAGGCACGTAGTGCAATCTGGATGAGAAATTCCTCCATTGCATGCCGCATGACCGTAACACTTGTTGTCATCCCCTATGGACTGGCAGTACTTATTGAAACCCGAATCTGCTGTAAAATCAAATAAACAGTCGAGAACTTGACCGACGTTATAATCATAGGTACTCCATGGCGAATATTTTGCTCCATTACATACTTTGGCCACAAGAGTTGTGTCGGGCTTACCCCTCGCAACATGAAAAGTGAAAAAAATTGCGCTAGCAATTGTTGCAATCCTTCGAAAAGTGGCCATTTTGCTGAATCTTAGTTTTGCATCTATAACTAATCAGTTTCTCTATATAAAGGGGTTGTCCTTGAAGTTATCTCCACAAAATTCCAGATGAGGTGAGTCAGCAGAATCTTGGCAGCCATTGTTCTACCTTTTTCTGTTGTTTTGTGCGATTGATTCTAAGCATTGGCACTTCCAACTTCGATGACGTGAGAAATGCTGCCTTCAATCTTATCGAGGTTCCCCTTGAACTTATTCTCGACCATTCGGCTAGGAAATTTAATGGATTAACTAGCATTCATCGCATGCCTTTGTCATGACGACTGCCAGAATAGTAGTACATAAAATTATTTCATCAAAACTTTTCTTACAGCGAGTAAAGTTCTATCATTTTTGTCCAAAAATGTTAGGGGGGACGAACATAAATTTCCCTAAGATCACGAAATATCAAATGTCGCTTTGACAACATGCCATATTTGAACTTTTGGCTTGACAAATTCTTAGGATTCATACAAATCCTTGTGTTGGTAAAGGTCCGCCCTCAATATTGCAGATTGCACCTCTCAAGTTAATATGATTCTGTTTTCCTTAAATTCGCCAAATGAACGTTAGCACCCTCGATAAAGATTTTTCAATGTAGACCAAACTAGGAATTGGCAAGTATGGAAACATATGGAGCATGAACTAGGCTTAAGTATCAATCGGAGCTACAACAACACAAACTCAAATCAAACTCACAAGAGCAAGAGTTTGGTAAAATGGAATAATAGAAACAAGAAGTCGAATTACAATAATTAAATTTTGCGATTTGATCGAGTGGTGTCTTTCTTCTTTCCCAACATGCTCTTTTCAAAGTCATGAGTTTTTAGGATTTCATTCCACCTTCTAAGACTTTTCCCAATGTTCTGGATGTGTCCTCCACGTTTGGGACATGAGCCTGTTGGACTAGTATCATTTACGAGAGGTTATCCATGCTCCAGCTTCTCCACGCATGCTAATCTGTATCTCTCACGTACCTGGCCACAATCTCTATCGCTCCTATATTTTAGGTATAACTTCGACCAGAAAACAATTGTCCTCGCAATTTTCTTAGACTTTAACTGGTTTGGCATCATGCCAACCATTTATCCATATATGCTAATTCGCTTTGCCATTTGCCCGACCATGATCTCTATTGCTCTTTTATTTGAGGGATGTTATTGACTATAAAATCACTATCCTCACACTTTTTTTTTTTTTTTGACTTCTAATTGGCTTGACATCATGCTAACCACTTTAACCAACTCGTATGCCAGTCACCTATGGCATGTGTCTAGCCATGATCCACACGTCCCAAGATTTCAGGGTTGCGGCCCAATTGTCCCTACTTCTCTTTTTTCATTTTGGCATCGCCATAAGTGGTCAATGTTGATCTTGTACTTGTCCAAACTCTTGCTGATCAAACCTATGCAAATCACAACCTAGTTCCCATAATTATATGTCTAATAATATTTATGCGGCATTAAATTCATGAACCATGATTGACTATTAAAGTGTAATTATTGTGTGAGTCTAATTTTGATTTTAGGGGTTATTTTGAATATTCCGATGCTATTTTCCCAATTTTACACTTGTCATTCGTGAAACAAAAGAGCGTAACAAGTATTATATTACTTAAACCAAACATCATAATAGCTATAACAGCTTTACTACACTACAATATTGTAGCATTTATATCGAAACTTTATTCCAATCTAGTAACCAAACGAGCTACTTGGTGCAATTCCCATTGCTTATCATATCTCCTTTTTGTTGACAAATATCCTATTGCTAATTAAATAATCAACCGACCAGCGATCGGTGGATTGGTCCATGACTTGATACGCAAGCCGAAAACTATAAGTTCGATTCCCTAATCTAGCATCGGTCTCAGAAAAAAACTCTGATTAGTCTGAGAAGGACGGGCCTGGATTTACATTCATCGTCGGTCTTGGGCTTCTGCACTTGCGCTTGGTGACCCCATGATGGCTAGTTTTTTAATCTGGAGAAAAACCCTAGCGGCCCAAGCCCATCCAATTCTCTTTGCTTCTTCTTCTCCTCTCTTTCACCTCAAAAGGCCCAAACGAACGCCTCAGAGACCCGCTCGGGTAGCTCGCAGCAAGCAGCGACGCCACGCCGCCGCCGCAGCCCTCCTCGTCGTCGCCGCCGCCGGAACTCAGGTACCCCAGCAATCCGACCGTCTCTCTCTTTCTCGTCGTCCTCTCTCGATGTCTAGTGTGGTTGAGTTGGTGGGTTCTCTCTGCTTTTGAAGTGTGTTGTCTGTGGAAGCTTTGGAATAAGAATTTGTGGCAGAGTTCGAAGCTTGGCATGTGGGCGTGTGATTTGTCTTTCTGATGAGAGATTATGAATGTGGAACCATGCTTATCCGGTGGGTCGGTTATATAATTTGGTTTCTGAGTTCTTCGCGATTGGGTTGGTAAAGGCAAGAAATGATATAAGATGTGTCAATGAAGCAAAGGAGCTTCCATGGCCGAATGAAAACTTATGGCTGGAATTTTTCCCGCAATGGGGCGGGGCACCGAAGCCCCAGCCGAGCTGCCCTGTCTCCGGGGCAGGAACAGGGGACGTGATCCCTCTCCTCGCTCCCCACCCCATGCCCATCCCTTGGTGGGAAGGTGATTTTCCAGAACAATTCGTTATCCGTCCTTCGTGAAGATTGATGTTACTAGCGTCCATCTATTTCAGTTTGTGCATAAGTGGTCATCAGTTAGATGACTAACCCTGTAACTTAGATCTAAATAGTGATATTCTTGCTTTATAATCAGTAGTTTGACCCCATTATTTCTGCAAAGACAATTTGATGTCATGCTGCGCGTTAATTATTATGTGTATGTTCTAGCATTTTGAGCTGCTTATGGATTCATTAACGTGAAACTTGTTAATCTGACAGACTGTAAGTTTGTTTACGGCTGGAAAAAGGTAGTGTTGGAGAGACACCATAAAATGTCTTCTATACGATGTGGGAGAAATGCCATTCGGCAGATTGTCCAAGGCGCTTCCGTCCAGAGTTCTGATGGTGCAGTGCATCCACTCTTTCATGCCTGTCAAGGTGTCAGACACAGGAAGTTGGAAGTTATACTCACCACGGTGAGAGGGTTGAAATGCAGAGTTATTGCCTTTTCTATTGGATTCTTGGCATCTATATAGGAACTCCTTCTGTGTTTTTTCAGAGCATAGACAAGCTTGGAAAAGCAGGTGAAACTGTGAAGGTTGCTCCAGGATATTTCCGAAACCATCTCATGCCCAAGTTGTTGGCTGTCCCAAACATTGAGAAGTTTGTTTATCTCATTAGGGAGCAGCGCAAGGTTTGTTCCAGTCTACACTAGTGAAATTGATAATGTTAGCTGTTGCAAATGCGCAACCCCGTTATCCGCACACAAAAAAAAAAAATGTTGAGAATACACCATGGTTCTGTTGTTGTTCCCTCATATCTGAATAATTAGCAAATTACTGATAATTTCTTTTATCTAAATCTGAGTAGTTAGTAGAATATACTTTTCGTATATTTGACAATGAGCTGATGATGTTTCTCTTTTATTATTTGGCAGATTTACCAGCCTCAAGAAGTAGAGGAGGTCAAAGTAGTCATTGAGACTGCGGAAAATAAGATGAAAGAATATGAGGCAGCTGCAAAACGTCTAGACAATGCACTGCTGGTTTGTAACTGATCTTTGATATTCTTAATTGTAGTGATAAACAACACTCACTGAAATTCAGAATTTCAGATTCTCCATTTATGTGAATAAATTTTTATACAAATGGTCAGATCGCATTTTTAGATGATTCAAGTATGAAAAATCCTTGAGAAACTTGTTGGAGCGTTGTTTAATGCTTTGTTCTAAGCTCTTACAAATCTGGGATGATGGTCAAAAATAGATCAGATTCAACAAGAAATTTCAGTGTGTTTTGTGTCCAGTTGACTTTCTGTTATGTATGGAAGATACACAATCATCACTTGTGACTAAGTTTTGCATCTCGTTCCATATTGCATTAGGATTATTTGCTTCTGACTTTCGTTTTCCAGTTGGCTTATTTATTTGGCTTTGTGTAGGTACTGAGGAGGTTCATTAATGTCGAGAAATTACGTACACGTGCTACAAAAGATGAGCCAATAGAATTGAGGTCACCCATAACGAAAGAAGAGCTTGTCTCTGAGGTATGTCACGGGCTCCTCTGTCCTGTCTACAAAGTTTCTTTGTCATATGAAGAGTAGTTTGCATCTAGTTGTTCACTTGGCTTAATTGTTAGCTAAAAGTATGCGTAATGAAGTGATGTTTGGAGCAATTTATAGTATTCCATCAAGAATACTTGATTTGGAAATGCAGCTTTCAGTGCTCTTAGCTTGTCCGTGTCATGTGAGAAAGCCTGTTGAGTTATGAGACCCTTGTGCCATTAGATTAATTGTTCAAACCAATGCTAGGCTTGCTGACACTGGTATTCAAAATTGGTATGCTAAGTCAACCATACTCAAGACTCAATGGGAGTCTTCCGTCACCAGCAGCACTTAATATACTAGTATTGCAAATTAGTCCTGGTGTACCTAGTATTATTCAAATGTTTCGATTTTTAACACTGGTTTGTCAAGCTAAACGGGAAAAAAAGGGATACAATGGACAAGGTTGTCTGTTTTCATTCACTATGCATGGTGATGATTATATGTGGAACAGTGATCATGCAACTTTAATATTAGAAATCCATTATACATGATCAATCATAAAAACCTGAGTTGTTTCATCTCATATCTATTGGCATGACGAATAGTTAGGAGAACCATTGCTCATTACTCTAGCCAGGATAGAGAACATTGCAGTTATAATTAGGGTCTGTTTGGTAGTCATTATGTTCCTAAGAACAATTTCTGCTTAAAAATAGCTTTTTCTGATTTTGTTTCTTAGACGAATTTCTGAGCATTTGAAGGCATTTGGTAACTACGTAAAATTTTATTCCCCAAATAGAAATGCATTTAGTAAGACCCTTAAATTTTTTAATGACTTAGATTAATTTTTTAATAATTTTAGGAGATTTTTCTTCTTTTTTTTTCTTTTTTTTTTTCTTTCAACTTTTCTTCCTTCTCTAGCTGAGCACCGGCTACCTCGCCAAGGCGAGGGCAAGCCTCACTTAGCCAAGGTGAGGCTGGGAAGGTTGCCAGCTAGAGGAGGAAGAAGAAGAAAAGCAAAAAAAAAAAAAAAAATTTGCTTGATTCTTAAAATGTTTTCGGAATCAAAGAAGTAACTTTTTTTTACTTTTGATTTTATTCCAAATCTATTCCTGGGAATAGAAAAATTAGATGACATTACTAAACGGATTTTTGTTTTTATTTTATTCCAGGGAATAAAAGAATGGTAATAGCTAAGAATTGGCCAGTTATCAAATAGGCCCTTGTTAATCAACTAAGTTGGGAAATGCTGAGATGACCTTGAAGCTCATTATTTTGATGCTCTTTGATTGTGAACTTTGCTGCCAAGTCTGATGAATTTCATTTGCCATTATCTACCTACCTATTTGAATGTCGGTAATTGTGATTGGAATATCACCATGAATTATTGTTAGCCTCCGTCCCCTCACTTGATGCAACCATCCGTATTTCTCTCAGGTGGCAAGGCAACTTTGTGTGCAAATTGAGCCCGAACACCTTCATTTGCCAAATCCACTAACAAATGTAGGAGAATATGAGGTGCCACTACGTCTGCCAAAATCCATCCTCTCCCAGAGGGGAAGATCCAGTGGACCCTTAATGTCAAAGTACGATGCAAATGAAGCCGACGCTTTCAATTTAATGACATCCTCGGGCTTTTTCTTTCGTGCCCCAAGATTATTATTGTGAACAAGCACTATGAGGAAACAAGTTGTTCTGTATCATTTATCTATTTGCTGCTGGCTGCACATGAATTTCTCTGTGATCGTCAATGGGTTATTGCTCTCTCAGTATTCTGGTTTCCTTCTGAGAGCCCCTTTGTTTACATTTTGAGGAAATTTTTTTTTTTTTTTTTTTATGCTTTCCCATCAAATTTAGATATTATTGTAATTGCAGGAAATTATGAAGAAATCATATATGAACAGGGTATCTACATTTGAGAATGCTGAAAGTTTCCAAAGCTATAGATTTAGAAAAGGATGGTGTATGACTTGCAAGATTGATTTTAAGTAAAAAGTAGAAAGTAAAAGTCATGTGAGTTTAGTTTTCCATTTTGTCTCCTCACCTATCATGTGAGGCAGGTTTCTCTCTTTTTCTTCTTAAACTTGTTAGAGTTCATTGAACTGTGTGAGAGAAGACTTCATAGTTTATCAATATGGAAATTCAGTTCTTCCACATCTAAATTGTAGCTGAAAAGAATCATTCGTATAGATTTTCTATAGATTAATTCAGTCAAGAAACTACTTACATGTTCCACCATTTTCTATGTTCTTCTTACATGGTCATAACAATTACTCTTCACGAGAGCAATTTATTATATGTCCTCAAAATACAGGAGAGATTTACATCGATTTACTGATGTGGCAAGTTGCTAAAAGATATTGAATATAATGCACTTGTTCAGATGGTCATCAACAATCTACTCTTGATTCATCTAATAGGGCTTGAATACTAATGTCTAAAACAAACTTCATGTACAGATTGAAGGGCATTGACTTTTAGGCTATATTTCCTCCGCCCTCAGTGGAAAGATTTACCTCTAATTGATGAGTTCAGTTACAATATATGAGTGGATGATGCATACAATATCAAACTCTATGTGGTGTCATCTCACTGAATATATTCTCGTGAATTGGATGGACTTGACAAAAGGAAAACTCAAAATTCTTTTAGATAGGTTTCACCGGTCTACAATAATTACCACAAATTTGTTGAAGACTAAATCGCATGGCACTTGAAGCTTCACAAATTAGACCAAGGCATGCTAAGTTGCCAAAATGAAATACACGGCGGTCGAAACATTTGAAGAAATATATATATATATATATATATATATATCTGTGTGTGTGTGTATGTATATGTATATATCATTTACATAGTTTGCATTCACATTTCACTTAGGTCATGCATCGCATATGCCTCTCATATGGCCATCCCGTCACATCTGCGTGCATGTGACACACGCAATTACCTCCAATAGATAACCTGCAATCACATCCTCTCAATCTTGATCTTGAATTTCAAAGGAAGAAAAAGAGATAACACTTACGGCCGAACCTTGGTGAGATAAAATCAAATCTAGAAAAGGAAAAGTCTGGACTGTGAATCTTTCTTTGGTTCAAATTTTTCACGATAATCACCGTCGGACTCTTACCTTTTTTTAATGGTTATTTAATTGAAGAAGAGATTGTCTCTGAGGTATGTCAGGCTCCTCCTCTTCCTGTCTACAAAAGTTTCTTTGTCAAATGAAATGTAGTTTGCATCTTGGTGTTCGCTTGGCATAACCATTAGCTAAAATTATGGAGTGCCCGACACCGCAAATACCAAAACTTGGCACGATATGACACTTAAATATTAAAAGTTTCAAAATATATATTTAAGTGGAAAAATTGAAAAAGAATGGAATAGTTAGAGACAAGCTAATGCGGTTTTGCAAATTTCATTGCCTTATATAAATAATATTTCGAAACTGTTAGGAATGTTTATTAAACCACGATGAAATTTGATATTTGATACCTTTTTTTTGTTTTGTCGACGTTAGTAGTGTTACTTGTTGTAATAAAAGGTAACTTTAACACTTGATATTAAAGAAGTTCTCACTTTAATAAAGTTGTAGTAGTTATAGAAAATTACTCTCATTGGCCTTCTACTTAAGTTTAACTTGATTTTAGTATATACTTTGTTAACACCCAAATTTTTGCTAACTATTTAGGGCTTGTTTGATAATGTGCCAAACAATACTTGATTTTATTTTTTTATTCTCCAAAACAAAAAAAGAAGAAGAGAAATCTGTTTAGTAAATTTTTTGTTCCCGGGAATATATTTGTTCTCAGGAATAGATTTGAAACAGAATTAAAAAATAAAATAAAAATTCTTTTTTGTTCTCAAGAACAATTCCAAAATTAAGCCAAAACCAATTTTTTCTCTTTTCTTTTCTTTCTTTTTCTTTTCCTCTTCTTATTCCTCTAGGCGGTCATTGGTCACAGCGATGGCTGGTGATCTCATTGGAGCCTCGCCCAACCTTGCAGCAGGCGAGGGGCAGAACGTCTCTCACTGAAAAACAGATTCGTTCGTCGAGGGAGAAAGCAAGCTGGAGAAGGTGCTGAGAAAGGAAATCGCCAGGGATCAGCCTGAATCCAGATTCGTGACCGTCGGCCACCGCCTCCGTCCATGGCCGAGCGACGAGCATCGTCGAATATAAATCGTTCGTCGGAGGGAAAGGAAGAGCACCGGCCCGTCTTCTCGAGCTTTGTCAGCCGTGACTCCATTCCCGATCAGGTAGGCATTTTTCTTCAGACACCTCTGTTTTCTCTGCTATTCGGGAATCAAGAGCGTTGAGTTCAATCGATGAACTCGCGGGCTCAATATTTGTGAAACCGAGATAGATCTGTGAGGAATGGTGTTGTTTAGAGTCTGATATGTCGCTTCTTGGATGAAAATAATGTCGATTCTGAATCGGAAGTATCTGCATATCACATGTTTGATAAAATGCTTAGAAGCCTGCCTCACCGAAGCTCGAAACGTCAGTTTCAAATCGACGAAATTTTGAACAGATCTTGTGGGAATCTGTGAGCAAAAATGACGATTTAGAGCTTCATATACCATCTCGAGGCTGTGAACGATACTGAAATTGAATCTGAAATAGTAATTTTCAAACGCACATCACTTGTTTGTTGTTTAGATGTCAAAATCTGTTTTTCACAAAATCAGTGTCCAAGGCTAGGCATGAAGCGCGATTGTCTGATTTAGTTGTTGAATTATGTCTGATTCTACCTTTTCCTCACCTTTGTGGCACATTCATCGATTTCTGGCGTCAGTCATGGATGAACATTCAAGGTGGAAACCTCCCTCCTCACCGGTGATGCCCCCAGTTTGAGTCCGTTCCATTTAGCTCTCGACATCATCGAGAAGTCCTTTTTCTGCGTGTCCAGCAAAGCTCCAAGAGAACGTCTAGCAAGCTGATTCCAAAGCTGCTGCTGCGTTGCCCATCCCTGTTCCGGCATCAAGTTGCTGTTCCGATCCACCGCAATGAAACCGGGTTGTCTCTTCCCCTTACTGAACTATGTAGTTGATTTCGCGCTCAATATTTGTGTCCCTTGCATTTACTTTGTATTGTTCCATTGTTGTCGTTGTAGTTAACTTGATGCTGTGCTTGAGTCGGAGGTAAGCACAAATTGATCCAAGTTTGAGAATTGAGGAAAGGAGCCAAATTTGGTCAAAAATTAGAGGGTGGGATTGTCGGTTTCACTCGACAATCCGCGGCTACCGAATGTCCATCAAGCTTTGTCCACCGCTTACTTGCCAATCATCCGTGAAAGTCGAGAACCCAATTAGCCAGTCCATGGCCGTGATCCAGCCAAGGCCGAGAGTCTCTCGGCCTAGAGCCCCGCAACCCGCCGTGGCTGTCCGTTACCCCCATCGATGGTGCCTCTCTCCCGAGACACCACCAACTTGCTGGCTGAGCAACACCGCCGTCCACCGCAAACTGAGCTGTTGGTCTTGAGCCGACAATTTGTGTTTTTCGAATTCAATTTGGAAGCAGTATCAACGCAATATTTCGAAATTGGGTAAGAATTTTGTCTAATTTGATTTCGAATATTTTGCTTCAGTATTTGAAATATTGTGATCTTAATTGAATAAGATATGCCTATCCACAAATTTTCGACGAGAATTCTTTAAATTAGGAAATTTTCCAAACCCACAACATGCACATGCACATGCACATGCACGGCAATCCAATCTCAACCACCTGGATACGATCATCTATTTATTTTGTCCCTAAATTTAAATGAATGGGATATTTGGATATTGTTCGGTGATGGGTATTTATCATTTATCTTATTGGTTTCATAAATGAAAATACAAAAAGATTAAGTAGAATTGGAATAGATTTTTGTAGATTATGTTGCATGTTTAGAATAGATTTTATTGCTTTTCCTTGAATAGATTAGGATAGATTATAGAAAATTAGAATTATATTATAATTTAAATTGGAATTTAACGTATATTCCCTTAGTTTAAGTTAAATTGAAATTAATTTCGAGTAATTTTTAATTTCGAATTTCCATGAAAAATACTAAAAAAAAAAAAAAAAATCATCTTCAATAGATTAGATTCCTTTCTACATATAACATTGCATGTTTAAATAATGCGTATTTTCAATCAAAAAATACAAAATTATAATCATGTACATGCCTCTAGAATTAGGCTTACAAACTGCACATCATTTAATAATTACATGTTTAGGGTAATTTTAAAATGCATGACATGTAAGGATAATGTCATGTTAATTTGACCTGT
The DNA here is from genome assembly GCA_014182895.1 of Angophora floribunda. Taxonomy (NCBI): domain Eukaryota; kingdom Viridiplantae; phylum Streptophyta; class Magnoliopsida; order Myrtales; family Myrtaceae; genus Angophora; species Angophora floribunda. Next base: position 10,021,497 of record CM024712.1, on the reverse strand, counting down.
CATTAGAAATTGCACGTTAAAGAGTGCACGCCACGTTAGAGTAGCTACATATTAGTTATTGCCCGTGATCAGAGTTAGGTCATTTAATTAAATTACATGTTATATTGATTTTCTAGCTAATATTGCAGATGCTTATGTTGTTTGGAGGTTAGTAATTTATCCCTTTCCTTGCAATTTATTTAACGCGGTGATTATTGAGTGTTAAATAATGATTGTGCATCCATATAGTCAACTCACATATTAGGGAGTAAATTAAAATACACTCAAGTTGCCTGCAAATCAATTTTTGAAATAAAATAAATGCATCAAAAAGACATTAGAGTAATCTAGTACAATCAAATCTCTAAATTCATAATATTTGGTTTGTGGTAGTATAATATATCTCCTGATACTTCGGTATCTGATCAACCCACCAAAAAATAGATTAGTGATGACTTTAAAATAAAATTAATTTGTATGCATATGAACTTGAACCTTAAGCCACGAATTAATATGAGCTTGGAAGAGTCCGAACTAAGTTGAGATATAGTAATTCATTAGTTGAACCCTTATGGTGGTGCCCCATTTTCGGTAGGTCACAGCACACAGCAACATAGAAGTCCTCACCGCAGCCAATGATGGATAAGATCAAAATCCATGGGGTGACCCAACCAAAGGTGCCCTAATATGTCCCTAGTGATGGGCGCAACGGCTCTCCATCCTCTTAATGTCTATTGCTTGCTGCTTCTATTGTTAAAAGATTGAGGCTCTGTTCATCTTATGTGAAACAATTTTCAAGAAAAAGCTTTTTTGATTTTCTAACATTCGTTTCACAAAAAATAAACTAGTCAAGGAAAATAATACTGATCAATGAAAAGAAACATTTTCAAATTTATTGTAATCTACCTTTGGTTACAATAAATTACTTCAAGTTATCGTAAACTTGAAAGTCTTAATAATTGCTATTTCTCTTGAGAAATAGACCTCAAATTAGTATACCTTTCTCTTTTCCTATTTTTAGCAACTTTACTTAAACAATCAAATTTTCTTCCTAAGTTCATAATCAACAAAGCTTATCCATAAGTAATAATCATTCTTTGTCATAATTTCCCTCTATTAATTATAAAACTTACAATTCTGCTGGAATAAACTTCCTTAACGTCAATAAATTATCACTTCAACATGCTTAGTTACACAAAATTGATTTTAGGGCTAAAATTTTTTGACTCTAGATCCAATGTCTTATTTAATATGGACCAATTCAGCACATCCTATTGCGATAGAATTTTCCTTAGTGGTAACTGCCACAAATCAAATCTAGTAAAAATCCATTCATTATACATGTAAACCCCATCTTTTACATAGATTCAACACACCTAAAATATTTATTGTTTTCACAAGCACATAAAGACATACATGCATTCTCAAATGTATGGTCGATGCTTTGTATGGTATGTGCACTAAATATTGCATGCTATAGATCCTTCCGTTTATGCTTATTCAAGGCATTGTAGATGAATTTCAGGACTTTGAGTACCAATTTTGGGAATTTGCGTAACAATTTCAGGATTAACTGTACAAGGTGTCATGGGAAAAAGTAGCCATCAATAAAGCCCATGCCGGCTCTGCCAACCCAACTAGTTCATATGCAATATTCCTTTTGTTGTTTGATGTAAATACTAATATGGAGGTGGTGGAAGTCACCGCCGTGAAGGTTATTGCTACCCACATGGTAATCATTGTGATTCCGTGAAGATCAAACCTTGCTCTGAAGGAAGATCACTTATGAGAAGCATAATTATGATAAGTGCTACGATGAAACTTATTGTGTTGCATGCTATGAAAGGCTTGTACCTATTCGGATACCTAGGCCATTACAAAGTCGCCCACAGAATGTGTTATATGCTTTTTTTTTCACCTCGAAATTGTCTCCCAAATGTTGTCAGGTGGAGTTATACTTGCTTGAAATGTCATGGTATCTGGCGATGTGGCCACCATCATTAGGGTCTTCTGCATATGATTTTGCCATTTTCTCTTTCTTTCCTTTTGTTTTCTTCTCCTACAAGTGGATGAAAGGTAGTGACCTTGTTATTCACATAAATCATCCGTCTAGATGAGTCATGATTCTCTAAAGTTAAAGGAATAAAATCTGCAATCTTTGAGGCTCTTGCCACGCCTTCTACTTGTGCTAGTAGGGTGAGTCCTATGAAACTTCCGGAGTAAACCCAAATATTACGAACTCCATAGGTTTTACGTCACTCAGCCTATTAGCACAAGGCAAAAGCGAGGGAAGTGCCCTAGAGATTAAGGATTCCATTAATCAAATTTTAGGGAATCTGGACCCACTTGGACAAATAGTCAATGCAACTAACATAGTGACCATTTTTTATCCACCTGTAGGAGAAGAGGAACAAAGGGAAAGAAAGAAAGAGAAAGTGGCGAGATAGTATGCATGAGACACTAATAGTTGTAGCGACATTGCTAACTATCATGGCATTCCAACTTAGTATTACCTCACTTGGCAGTATTTGGTAAGATGATTTCTACAGCACATACTGTAGGTGAATTTGCAATGGTAAATAAGTACTTGGATTAGTACAAGTATTTCGTAGCATCTAATACAATAAGCTTTGTCACGTCATTGAGCATCATTATGCTTATCATAAATGGTCTCCTTTAAAATAGCATCAAATCTCCATGTGAATTGCAATGCTAACTAGGCAAGTCGCGACACCCTTCATGGCAGTGACTTATGCCATCTCTATAATTGTCTTCACGCGAGAGAGCAAAGTGAATTCTACAAATGGAATATTGGGTGAGCAGTGTTGGCATGGGTTGGATTGATGGCTTTTCTTTTACTTTTCCATGTTGTTCACTTAATCGTAAAGTTGGTACGCAAAGTCCTAAAACTCATTTGCAAATCATGGACAAAAGAGATGCCAAAGAATCTTATAGCTTAGTAGTTGTATATCGCTCCAAATGTAAGGTTCCAAGGGGCTACCACATTGCCTACTTTGGGCCTTCGGTCCTCAAGGTTTTAAAATGCGTTACACAGAGTAAAGAACTCAAACATCATCAACTAGCTCAAAACTCTTCTCCATGCAATATGGAATAGGAGACATGCACTTAGCCTTGTTCTCTTTTGGGTCAAAGTCATTCACTATTGTAGCCTCCCCTACCATCTCAGCCACGCTGTCCACTCTCAGAATTTGAGCCGTCACAACAAATATGTTTGTGCAAGAAGTGCCCTAAGCCGTAAGGCCATGCAACAGGAGATGCTATGTAATATGCGTTGCTCAATGTGCCAATTAGACAGCTTGGCTTTAATGGTGGGTGGTGATGACAACCGCCGACGTCGAGATGGCCGAAGTTCCGACAAGATTTCATCTGAAAATGGTAGACTCTAATGTAATATGGTTGGCTCTAATGTGCATAATTTTTAATTTTTTTCTTTTTTCTTTTCTTCTCTTTTCCTTTTTCTTTTATGTTCTTATTTTCCCCCCTTTTTCTCTCTGCCTACCATCACCAGGCCTTTTCAATGGCCGTGAAGGTCATTTGCCTTAGGTGAGGGCAGCCAGCCAGGCATGGGATTTTGCAAGCCTTAGGCAAGGGTCGATCTCGCCCGATCTGGTGAGTCTTGTAAAGGGCTTTCCTACCCTAGGGCCAGCAAAGGAAAAAGGCAAAAAAAAAAAAAAGAAGAAGTGATTTTCTGATCACTCTTTGGACAAAGGATTGAAATTGATTGATTTGGAGATTATGGCTCAATTTGATTGGAAAATTTGAAGATTTTGTGCCAAATTCGAAAACACGTGAGATGTATGTGCTCAAATTAAAAAGAAAGTTCAGCAATCTATATAGAACTACCATTGGATTTATAACCTGCCTAAATTTTTTCGACACTTTCCACTTTTCTTACTGTCGAGATGAGCGTTAGTCACTTGCTACTAATAGAATTACGCACATAAATGATGTTAGATATGAGATGTGTGAAAAAGGGGGGGGGGTTACACTACCTGTGTAACTAATATCTATCCTTATTATATATGGTATAAGTATACATTTCAATCATTCACTAGAGGTAGAGATATCCATGGTTCATATTGAGTCAATTTTGTCCTAAATCAAGATGATTTCTAATCATGGTATATTATGTGTTTTGAAGTGATGTGTATTTTATCAAAGTATATTTGATTAGGAAATGCAGCTTTTAGTGCTCGTAGCTTGTCTGTGTCATGTGAGAAAGCCTGTTGAGTTATGAGCCTTTTGTGGCATTAGATTAATTGTTTCAAACCAATGCTAGGCTTACTAACACCGGTATTCAAAATTGGTATGCTAAGTCGACCATACTTAAGACTCAATCGGAGTCAGTCACCCACACCACTTACTATACTAGTATTGCAAATTAGTCCTGGTGTACCTAGTATTATTCAAATGTTGCGAAGTTTATTCTGGTTCGTCAGGCAAAACAGGCAAAAAAAGTACACCGTGGACAAGGTTGTCTGTTTTCATTCACTATGCATACTGATGATTATATGTGGAACAGTGATCATTGGGCAACTTTAATTTTAGGAATCCATTAAAAATGATCGAACATAAAAGCACGAGCTGTTTCATCTCATTTCTGCCAGCATGATGAAGAGTTGCAGAACTATTGCCTCGTTACTCCAGCCAGGATAGAAAACATTGCAGTTATGTTGATAAGTCGACGAAGCAGGGAAATTCTAAGATGACCTTGAAGCTCATTCTTTCGGTGCTCTTTGATTGTAAACTTTGCTGCCAAGGCTGACGAGTTTCATTCGCCATTATCTATCTACCTATTTGGATGTCGATATTTGTGATTGGACTATCACCATGAGTTATTGTTCGCCTCCTTCCCCTCACTTGATGCAACCTTCTGTTCTCTTCTCTAAGGTGGTAAGGCAGCTTTGCCTGCAAATTGACCCTGAAAACCTTCATTTGCTGAATCCACTAACAAATGTAGGAGAAGACGAGGTGCCCCTACGTCTGCCAAAATGCCTCCCCCTCCCAGATAGGAAGATCCAGTGGACCCTCAGTGTCAAAGTACGATGCAAATGAAGCCGACACTTTCAGTTTAAGGACATCATTGGGCGTTTTCTTTCGTGCTCTGAAATTTGTATTGTGAACGAGCACTATGGGGAAACGAGTTATTCTGTATCATTTGTCTATTTGCTGCTGGCTGCACATGAATTCTCTGCGATCGTCAAGGGATTATTGCTCTCTTAGTATTCTAGTTTGCTTCACTCTATTTCCTTTTGTTTCTCGCTTGTACCTGCTCATATCCTCAGAGTCCATTCTGACTCGTTTTACCAACATCTAGCGGACAGGCAATGCAAAATATTTCCAGCGAAGCGAGAGAAATCGGAAAGCGCGCACAGAACTCGAGAATTTCAAATTCATGTATGTGGCAATGGCAACATGTTCTTCGTTTGTGAGACATCTTGAGTTATTGAAGTGCTCCCCTCGAAATTAGTATCATGTCCTTGTCTATTATCTCTTTCTCTTTATTGAGATTCCCAGGTTGTTGGACAATCAAGATAGTCTACGGTGATTTGGATGATGGAGAGGTAGGTTGGATAACGCAATGGGTTGATGAACTCACCAATATATTGGGACATTAAATTTCTTACTGCTTTTAAATATGTTGCAAAGGCCTTTACTCATTCTCTATGCTTTACAATGGTTTCCAGGACAAACATCCCCAGGAAACAAGATTACCATCTCCAGCAGAGCTACCCTCCGTTAAATTATAAGAGCAAAGGCCTTTACTCATTCTCTGTGCTTTACCAAGGCCTTTACTCATTCTTTTCAAAAGTTTAACAACAATATTAACTTCTTTTTAACGCAATTATATTTTGAATTATTGCAAAATCTTTGGGCCCGTTTGTTTACATTTCGATGAAAAAGTTTTTTATTTTTTTCCTTTCCTGTCAAATTTAGATGTTACTGTAATTTTAGGAAATTATGAAGAAATCACATATGAACAACGTATAAACGTTTGAGAATTCTGAAAGTTTTGAAAACTATAGACTAGAGAAGGACAGTGTATGATATGCAAGATTGAGATTGAGTTAACAGTGGAAAGTAAAAGTCATGTGAGTTTAGTTTTCTATTGGGTTGATACCACAGAAAAAAAACCCCAAATCAGTACATCTATTACTAATTTACCCAAACTAATAATAAACTTACTTTCCATTAATTTCCATTAAATTTTACTGTTAAATTGTTGAATTGGATGATAAGTTGCAATTTATGGGTGTATCAATTTAGTGTTTTACCATTTATTTATCGCAAGTGTAGTAGTTTTAGTCCAATTTAACGGAAACTAATGGATGATACATTTGTCACAAATGTACCGATTTAGAATTTTTAGTAGTCAAAAAATTAGTTTGGAGTCTTTGGTAGTGAAAATATTAGTTTGGATTGAACTTATCACAAGCTTACTAATTTGATGCTTCTTGTGGTATTAATCATTTTCTATTTTGTCTCATCATCTATCACGATACCCTATTTTCTCCTTAAATTGTTAGAGGTCATTGAACCATGTGAGAAAAGTTAACATAGTTTACCAATATGGAAATTTCAGTTCTACAATCTAAATTGTGGCCTAAAATAATCGTTCTTATCGAGTTTCTATAAATTAATTCGGTCAAGAAATTACTTATATGTTCCGCCATTCTATATAACAATTACTTTCCATGAGAGAAATTCATTATATGTCCTTATAATATAGAAGAGATTTACATCAATTTGATGATGTGTATATTGCTATAAGATATTGAATATGATACGCTTGTTCAGATGGCCGCCAACAATCTAGTCTCGATACATCTAATAGTGCTTGAATACTAATGTCCAAAACGAACTTCATGTAAAGGTTGAAGGGCACAGACCTTTAGGCTATATTTCCTAATCATGTGTCTAATTGATGAGTTCAGTTACAATATATGAGTGGATGATGTGTACCACATCAACACTGATGTGCTGGTATCTTACCGAATGTTTTATTGTGAATTGGATGGACTCGACAAAATTAAAACTCAAAATTCTTTCAGATTGATTTCACTAGTCATTGGTATTTATCCCAAACTTCTTGAAGACTAAATCGTGTAGCACTTGAACCTTTAGAAATTAGACCAAGACATGCTAAGTTACCAAAATGAAATACAAGGGCCGTCAAAATATTTGAAGAAAGTTTCCATGTATTTTCCATTAGGGTATCGATTAATTGAAGCACAGGAACCCTTCATTCTTCACAGGAAAAGTTTCATTATTTGGTATTACAACGATTACAACGATTGGTCCCAATGGCCCAATCTCACAAAAACTACACACAAGTACTTATCACTTATTTCAAAGCGGGGAGATATAGCAATCCCCATGTGAGTATAGATAATTGGGACGGATGATAGCTTTAGAAGAAGTAAATATGGTTAATCAGTGAATGGATAATGTTCGTACCGGACTCTGCAGTCCGCAAGCTCAAGTTGAGCCCCCATGCTCTAGTGGCACTCATCCTCCACCCTTTCCAATGCTATATCCAGGGAGGCTCATCGCCCGCCTGAGAGAACCGATTCTGCTACAGAAGACAGGTCCGTACATGCCTTGTCCAGGGAGGACGGACGAGACATGGTTAAATAGTCAAAACCTTCACCGTGAGCGAATGTTAACCCACTGGAGGAAATGCCGGTGGACAACAATTCCAGCATCGGAAGATCGCCTTCCAAGTACTGCAATACTTGACGCATGCTTGGCCTCATCAATGGATTGGAGTGGGAACACATCAGCCCTAGTTTAAGCACCAACTTCATCTCTTCTTCCACAAACTCCGCCCCCAATCTCTGATCTCTTGCCTGGAGAATGTCACCTCCGTCCCAGCAAGAAAATACCCAGTCCACTAATATCACGTCCTCCGTGTCCCCATGCTCTATCGGCCTTCTCCCGCAGGTGACCTCAAGCAAGAACACTCCGAACGCAAACACGTCAGTGCTCGTAGTGGCCTTACCAGTTCGCATGTGCTCGGGGGCAAGATAACCGAATGTTCCCACGACGTGAGTCGTTTGAGGGTCAGTTCCACGGTCGTATAATCTCGCAAGCCCAAAATCTCCAAGTCTTCCATTAAATTCAGCGTCTAGCAAGATGTTACTTGCCTTTATATCCCTGTGGATCACCACTTGCTCCCACCCTTCATGCAGATAAAGCAGCCCAGATGCCACTCCTTTGATCACCCTAAATCTTTGCATCCAACTAAGGGTGACCTTTGGTTGGTTATAGAGGTACTTGTCGAGGCTCCCATTGGGCATGCAGTCGTAAACCAAGAGCAACTCCCTTTTCCGGCGGCAGTAACCAAGGAGCGACACTAGGTTGCGGTGACGGAGCCGACCGATGCTGATGATCTCCGCTACAAATTCTCTCATGCCTTGTCTCGATTCATGGGAGACCCTCTTCACTGCAATCTCTGTACTCGATGTAAGTAAGATTCCTCTATAGACCTGGCCAAACCCACCAGTCCCTAATAACTCTTGGTCTCGGAATCCTTTTGTCGCAATGTAAAGATCTCTGTACTTGAATCGGTTCGGGCCGTAGTCCCTCTCCCAATCTTCAAGGACCTCGGCCATTTTCCTTTTCCTTCTTATCACGTAAACTACACTCAAGATCAGCATCGATACAACGAAAAGAACCATCAGTGGTAATCCGATAGTCAGTACATTTGACGTCTCCTTCTTACCGATTTGAGGAACCTTAGGAAGTCGGGACAGGGCCAGTGCCTGAGCCTCTCCATTCACGCTGAAGCTCCAACCCAGAACAAAGTGAGAAGTTAGGGGCAAACCAGTCGATGATGAGAAGCCCACATACATGTTCTCGTTGATGATTGGTGAGAGATCCTGCATAAAAGACAGAAGGGGAGTCTTCGGTTTTTGCACATTGATCGGAGCCAATGCGACATTGATCAGCTTGGCTGTGCCATCATAGTCCACCCAAACTTGCATTTCTTGACCGCTGATTAGAGACAAGTTGTTGAACCCCCCATCATCTTGATAATACCCCGCCGAAGTTGATACTGCTGATCTCAGCCCGTTCAAGTCGATCCCGATGTGATTATTGTCAATGTCCTGAAACTCGAAGTTGGGGACCGTGTCGAGTTCTACCCCAAACACATGATTGCTGGAGTTGCCGTTGCTAGTTTCATTGAACATGCCGAGAAATTGGATTGCCCGGGACCAGGGGAGGCCTCTCTGGGGCGCGACCACAAAGGCAAAACCGTGGCTGCTCAGATTCGGATGCAGAGGTTGAATCGCGAAGACGAATGTGGTGGAGAAGGAGAAGACGGAACCGTTCGGCAGGTTCTTGAACCGGACTGGGTCAGGATGGAAGGCGTGGCCCTTCTGCTGAGTGGTGTCGTTGGTCAGCTTCAGGAGACCACTGGAGGTGATCTCGGCGATCCCGTCGAGGCTCAGATTGGCCGATCTGAAACCATTGTACACGAAACCGGTCTCTTGAGCGTAATTCAAAGCTGCTAGCAGAGAGACCAGAAAAAGTATCCCGACGAACATGGCTCAAACTCAAAGTCCGCTTAGCAATCAGTGAAGAAGGATGCAGTTTTCTCAAGGCTATTCAACAATCCAAAAGAATCGACATTAACTCCGGTGTGTGAGAGAGAGAGAGAGAGAGAGAGAGAGAGAGAGAGAGACTGAAGGAAGGTGGGTGATCTAAAATCAAAAGCCCGTCAATTTTCAACCGATGAGAAAACCAAAAGGTAACTGGTGTCCACGAAATTATTTGAGGAAGGACAGAAGGCCACGATAAAATGAAGGAAAAAAAAAACAGGAGATTTTGATAATCACTAGTGAGACATAAAAAAAAAATATAAGAAAAAAAAGGGCCGTGACAGTCTAACACATAATGAAGGAACTTTAGGAAAGGGACCCAGTTCTGCAATTTAAATAAGGGATAATGACACAAATTGTTTCTAACTTTTAACATAATGTACTATGTGATTGTTGACATTTTAATATATTCAATGTGATCGATGTAATCCTTAAACTTCTAATTTATTCAATAGATCCTTGGACTTTTGGTAAATGTTCAATATAGTTTCCAAACTATATGAAAATGTTCAATATAGTCTTTTCATTAATTTAAAATCAAGGACAACAGCAAATATTTTCATATGGTTCAAAGATTAAATTAGATATGTATCAAAAGTTCATGAACTACATGAAATAAATTAAAGATTTATGGATCATATTGAACAACTTAAAAGTTCAGGGATCGCATTACATATTGGGCCAAAGTTCAACAATTATTTGTGTCATTTTCCAGATATATAACTTTAAAAAATCTATTCCAAAAAATTGTAGAAAAAAATTGATATGGTCTTCAATGAGCTTACGTGAATTGTTGGAGATTTAAGATATTTAGTAGTAAATAAAAGGTAAAAATAAAAGTAAAGGCCAAATGTTAAGACCAGTTGAGGGATTCGGCATTCAGGTTTTGTAGATTGCCATGCAAAGAAAGGGCAATGAGCCACCGGAGTACCATCTTTTTCTTGATGAAGTACTGAAGTTAAGATAAAAGCCACAACTTAAATTGAATGGACTCAACAAGAAGAAAAGACATATTTCTTTCTTATAAGTTTGACCGATCAAAGGTACTTTGCACCACAAATTCCTTGGAGATTAAAGTTGTGGAGCACATGAAGCTTCGGAAATTAGACTAAGACACAACTGAGTTGCTAAATTGAAATACAAGGCCAACCCAAACATTTGTAGGAAGTCTGCACGAAATTACTTGGACTTTGGGATGGTGGATTTTCCATTCAAGGCGTCGACTAACTGAGCCTAAGTAACACTTCATGCCTCGTGAGGAAGTTCCATTATTTGACATTGTAACGGGTAGGCCTAATACATTTGATCTAGTCCTCTAAAAGGAGTAGGCGAGTGTGATCATTCAATAAGACGACCATTTAGACTTTTAAAAGCCGATCTCCCCCATGAATCATTTCATGGCACATTTCCCAATCGAAGTAGGATTTGAAGCGGTACCAAAATAATTACATTCGCCCCAGGGGGTTTTAAATTCCATTATGTTGGAGTAAAGAAACAATAAAGATCGCTTTGGAACTCCAAGAGTGAGAATTCCAAATTTTGCAACGACCACTTTGTGAGGATAATATTTATCACTTAGGAGACATAGCAGTCCGCATGTGAGGATAAATAATATAGTAGGAGGAGAGCTTGGAGCTCACTATGAAGAAGTAAATGTAGCCATTTGATAAATGGATAATGTTCGTATCGGATTCTGCGGTCTTCCAAGTGAAATTGAACTCCAATGCTGTATGGACCGTCTGTATTTATCCTTCTCCAAATTGCTTCCAAGCTTGCGAAGCAATCTGGATTTAAAAGCACCCAACGACATGCCACATGGCCATAACAATTGTCGTCATCCTTTATGAACAAACAATATTGATTGAATCCCAAATCTGTCGTAGAAACATATAAATACCTGGCATACTCTACTCACGAGAGTCGGGTCTATATTACTCTTCGCGACACTGACAATAGAAAAAGTCGCACTTCGGATTGTTGCATTCCTCCCTTCTTCTTATTTTTCATTTTAATGTAACTAAGACTTATCATTTCATATAAAAACAAGCCCTCTAAAGTAAGGGACATCAAAACAAAATCTCCTATATAGAGGGTGGTGGATAAGAAACCCAATGACGCGGAAGGGCCTTGCATTTAGAGGCCTTTACAACCCAATTTGCTAGTCTATTTGTATCTCTAGGACAGTAAGCCAACTCAAGACTCCTAAAAAAGGACCAAGAGGCCTAAACATTCTCTAATAAACGATTGTCATGATCTTCCTTTTGCGTCCCGAAGGTTAACGGCTAGCTAGGCCTCTTAGGACTTAGCCCAGGCTCTCCCAAGTCTATTTATTCACAACTTATGGTTTGAGTTTTTTTAACCTGCAAAACAATTTCGTTAAAAAAAAGAGAGTTGCCATTAATTAATTTGAGATGGGTCGATTAGAAACTCATGTAAAATACTTGATGAAATATGTTAATCCCACGTAATCAGAGAAATTAGAATCGAGGACTTAATTAAACTAGCTAATCAACTAATGCCATTCTAGTACCTAATCTTATTGAAACACCAAGCAAACAATTAGTAGCATTTATACCAATCACGAGTTCTTGGATTCAATTCCTAACCAGACTGAGGAAATAGAAATCCATGCATCATAAAGGCGCAATCAGAAATAGGCCAATATTTGCTTGCAATAAGCTAAACACGGATTTTTTATTATTTTCAACGGTTTTCCATGCATTGGCGGAGAAAAGTAGTGAAAAAAAAAAAAAACTATTTTTTGTGGTTTTTCTGATTTTTCTGGAAAAAAAAAAATGTTTTAATGGATTTTTCTCTTTTTTCGGAATAAAAAATATATTTTCGGATTTTTAATATTAAAATAATTATATTATATTATAAACAGATCTTGGCCAGACTACCAAGCACGGTCGGGCTCGGCCGACCCGGAATGATCGGGGCCCGACAGGTGGGTCACTGGCTTGAGCTTGATCGGGCTGGGCCTTCGGATGGACTGGGCTTCTCTAGTGAGCCCAGTCTGGTGGCCTTCAAAATAAGGGTGAAACGGCAAAGCCCTGGCCCACGCGGGAAATAGAATTAAGCTAGCCTGTAGCCCAAGCCCGCGCACACCCAACCTAGTTTTAACCAACCCATTAGCCAGAACACTACCCGACACTCCGACCCGATTGACGGCCGCCAACTCGATTCACGCACTTGCGCGGCCATGGCCGAGAGAACCGAGGCGAACAGCGTCTCCTTTCATGCCCGGGCCGAGAGCTCGGGCTCCACCGTCACTAGCGGTCGTCGCCGGCCACCGCAACTCCGGCCGCGTCCACCCAATTGAGGGATTCCAGGGCCAACTCTCTCGAGCAATTCGTCGAACAGGTGGTGTTTGTTGGCGGATCAAGGCACGGGCATTAACGGAAGCTTACGCAAGCAGGCAGTCGTCGGTGGTTGAACAGTGACGGCGTCGGGGGGGTGGCTGAGCAGCGGTGGTGTTGCCCGCGACCGACGACAGAGCTGCTGGTCCCACGAAGCCCTCTCTCTCCAATCTCGCCCTCGTGACCCTCTGAACTCTCTCCTCTTTTTCTCTCCCGCCCAGACTCGCGCGATCGCTCGGAGGTTTATCCTCCCTGGATGTCTCGCCGAGGAAGCCAGAACCTCTGAGCTCGCTACTCGTCCCTCTCTCTCTCTCTTTTCTTCTCCGCCCTCGGATTCGCTCACTCTTATGCCTCCCCGGATGTCTCTTCGAGGAAGCCCTCTGAGCTCGCTCCTCCACTGCCCTCCTCCTCCTTTCAGATCTGGCCTACTTATATAGACTGGACGGCCCAGTCGACGGGGCGTTCCAGCCGCCGGTCCTCGGCGTGCCGACCGGCCTCCCATTCGGCCGAAGCGGCGTCCAACCGGCTTACGCGCTACTGCTGTCCTTGCGCGTGTCGTCGTCGTGCTCTACGCATGAGAGGCAGGACGAGGAAGGAAGGAAGGAGGAAAAGGGAAAGGGGCCAGGCCGAAGGAGAGAGGAGAAACGGAATGGGCCTAGGCCCGTGTATGGGGGAAGAGAAGAAGTGGACGGGCTTGGGCAAAAGCCCATCCCCGAGCCCACGCGAGCTCCCCAGCATTTTTCTGTCTTTTTTAATAAATTTTTTTATTTATCTAAAATGCAGTAAAAATAAGGGAAAGCAAAACAGGAAACTAAAGCTTAGTAAATGCAAATAATATTAATCCTTGGGTGATGCAAAATTTTTTTTTGGCAAAGTCAAATTGATTTCTAATTTTTTATGTAATTTAAATATAAATATTTAGTCGAATTGATCTCGGATCTCTTGACTTAACTAATTTGGAAATTCGTGGAGATAATTTCAAGAACAGCCCCACAATTAAGATCCCCAGCAATGCCTCACTATTCAAGCGAAGTTCAACTTCTAAGGCTAAACTCATGAAAAAATTATCCAAAAGTTCTAACCCTATTGAAATTATGCCAATTTAATCATAAATCTTTTCTTGCTTGCCAACTGATATGGACACTAACATCCTACATGAGGCAGTCAACGCTGATAATGACAATTTTTAATAATATATTTTTCAATTGTTTTATTTTTTTTCACTTCTTCCTCTAGCCAATCATCAAATCCTAGCAACGTCAACAAAGACGGCCAATATCCATGTCTACAATTTATGGCCAAAATTGATTGGATGGACTTAGTTAACACAAATGTAACATTTTAGAACTCAATTGGCAAGAAAAAAATGCTTATGACTAAATCGGCATAATTTCAATAGGTTTAGGGTTTTTTTATTATTATTTGTAGTTGTCCCATAAACTTATTGTTGATTAGTTGGCTACACAATTTAGTTGAGTAACTAGCGGTGCACGCCTACCCTCGACCTAATGAGAATGATAATGATATATTTTCCAAGATTAGTAAAGTTCTATCATGTTTTTTTTTTTTTTGTAAATATATTGAAGGATGAAAAAATATATATAGGGTTAATACCATGAAAAATCCCAAACTAGTAAACATGTGATAAATTTACCCCAAATTTTTTATTTTTACCACCCAAAAAAATTTCAAACTAGTACACCTTTGATAAATTTATCCTAAACTGGTATACGTATGACAAATTTACCTTATGCTAGTTTCTGTTAAATTTTTCTATCAAATTACAATGTTGGATGACACATGACAGTTGACTAGTATATCAGTTTAAGATTTAACTCTCTGTTTGTTACAGTTGTACCAATTTTGTGATTTTCTGTGGTATTAAACCAATTTAATATAAGGTATATTTATCACAAGGGTCTTTTGTGATCATTTCAGGTAAATTTGTCTAAGGTGTATCATTTGGGATTTTTTATGGTCAAAAAGTTCGTTTTGAGTAAATTTGTCATAGGTGTCCCAATTTAGAGTTTTCACGATATTAACCCAAATAGGTAAGTACAAAATTCATATTATTATAATTTTCATGTAATTCATATCTTTACTAGTGATATGAGTGGACATGCATTGAGCATATTATTCTTTAATCTCGTGAACAAAAGTTATTTTTATATGTTAGACATCTTCAAAAAAATTTGACGTACAACTTTTTAACTTGACGAGTTACATATCAAACGTAGATAGTGTCCCCAACTCTCTTGCATGAGTAGATATTGTCACTATTCTCTCTAAAATTTGGTCAGTGAAAGGTACTGTTACCATCATTTTCTTGCTCTAGCGAAACTTAGATACACTATGTACGATAAATATTTATATACTCCTTAATTGTCCATTTTGTAGGTACACGTAATTTCTCTACCTTTGCTGTTATATAAATAAAAAGATAGAGAGGGGTGACCAGAGCTTGCCATCCCCCTACATTTATTTCTCTACCTTTGCTGTTATATATATAAAAAGATAAGAGAGGGGTTACTAGAGCTAGCCATCCCTTTCAGGTGTAGCGTATCCATTATGGAACGTTCATTCTGAGATGTGTTACTCCGTACCACCCACGACCCAAAGGTCTCTCATATTAGTGAGGCCGTCACTGCAATCTCGCTAAGATGCTAGTAGTTAATAAGTCTTTCTACAAGAGATATGCCGTCCTTTGGCAATGCAGTAAAAGTTATTTGGAGGTTGCTACGTAATATGCATCAAATTTGTGACCCCGTGAAATACAGCTAATCGTTTTATTTCTGAGCCAACAAGGACAAATCCTTATATATTTGTCAGAAATTTAATTGTCTGTTATTGAAAAGGATGGTTTCTTGTGATAATTTTTTAAAGTTCAGCTACCATAGAGCTATATATAATTTCCGATGTGAATAGCAATATATGTAATGATTAATTTTCTTCGCTTGACCTATTTGCAGTGAAATTATTTTTTAGCAAAAACCTGAAAGCAAATATACAATTTAAAAAAGTCAATTGATCGTTTTTGTCCATAAATGTGATAATAAGAGGGAGTCATATTGAGTGGGTTTTCTTCACTAATGTAACTCTGTTTTGGTCTTTTGTTGTCATAAATAATACTTTTTGACACCAAGGATGTCATTTACTTGTATAGACTGATATTTTTTGACCGGGATGTTGACCAATAAATTAACCGCCCAAAAAATTACGATTGAAGGTTAAAGTTGGGTTGTGATCTATGAGAGCCTTCCAACAATCCCCATTCTCACTAAATCAGATGGCTGGGTTATTGCATGTCACGACTTTGAAGCGGGACCATCCTTCATAAGGAAATTCATGGTTTTTCTCAAATCACATGATGAGATCAGGTAGATTTGGCAATGAGCTCTCCAACTCCTTAAGAATCACTTCAATCGGAGTTTTCTCAAGAGAAGCATTGTAACTTTTCATTGTGGCCGTTGCATTCAGTCAGATTCCCAGAAAATCATAACCGTGACACTTTGCTTGAGATCGAGTAGCATTTTTGGAAAGTTTCCATCGCGAGCTTTTTAACTAGGAGTTATTTTACATAATAGCAGGGCAACGACTGACGAGGGACTCCTACGACTCTCAAGCATTGATAGTCTTGCTATATTTTTCGCTTGATTTGATCAAACACAGTCATGCAGAACTGCGGAAGCTCAGACAAGGCGAAACAACCCATGTGAGAAATAAATGCAGAAAATAAATCTGTCTAGGTGGATTCTTGTGGCTCAGTCTGCCTATTTCAAAGGGAGAAATGGACGAAGTGTGCTTCTTAATCGATAAGAAGAGATTACAACTACTCAAAACACAAAACTCTCAAATAATCGCACTTAGAGTGCATTTGATTCAGCATTGCAAATGAGCTTTAAGTGTAATGCAAATACTGAAAGCCCAAAACTACTTAGGAAAATGCAAATTATGTTTGGGAAAACTTATTTGCAAATGGACTTTGAGTTGAACGTGTGTTTTGGTAAAAAACTTTTGCAATGGGCTTTTGGGGTATTTATATGTTTTTTTTTTTTTTTTGAAAATTGAACTAAACCCTTCGCCGACCCAACAAAGGGCTACGGCTGCCAATGAGCCAAGGGTCGCTTGAGGTCGTGTGACCTTCGACGGCCCTCTCCAGAGGTCGCCGGACCTCGGGCAACCTCAACCGACAGTCGCGCAACGCCAGATCTAGTTCGCCAGTAGCCATAACCCTTCGCCAGATCAGCAAAGGGTTGTCTCCTTTTTTAATAAAATTTTTTTTAACCAAGGGCAAAATTGGAAATATGAAGAATTGCTAAGGATAATTTTGGAAAGGAAAAATTAATTTAAGCAATCAGCCAAATGCTGAAAGCCCAAAGTTAGTACTTACTAGCTTTGAACTTTCAACTATCCCAAGGAAGGTTTTCAAATTGTTGCCAAACAGTTCAGCCTTTCCCCAAGGTGCTTTCAAGCTTGAAAGGTCATTGGGAATGCTAAACCAAATACATCCTTACACTCAAATTTGAGTTATACGATGTGTTTTCCTCATATGCTCACACTCCTTGACGGCTTCCTAAGCTCTCTAGGCTTTCGTTGTATGTGGAATTAGGTCGAAAACGTCCCTAGGAAACATTCCTGTTCGCGTCTAGCCTTAGAAATAGTACTTGAAGCACATACAAGTCTCATTTAAATGAATCATTCAATTTGGAGGAGTCAACAGTCAAGTGCGTCAGTGCACGGCCGCTTGCTGGGAGAAAGTCCTTGTGCTTTCTTTTATCCAAAGAAAGGATTGTGCTGAAATAATAAGTTTGTCTACCACAAAACAACACCACATTTGGATAGAGTTAAATACATTAGGGTGCAATCAATTCCCATAAACCCCTTAACATTTTATGACACTAAATACGAGTGCCATGATAAGTGTGAAAATTAGGCTTATCAGATGGGTGTGACGAATTTGGTTTGAATCAAGTTGAAATGATTTGACCACCCAAATCCACGCATTTAATCCATATTGACCATGCAATTTTAACAACCAATACCCGATCCAACTTAGACTTGAGCCATATCAAACCCAAACACACCTCCAATTATTAGCAATTTTTCTCCTTCAATTGTTATTTCTGAAGAATGGACAACTCCATGGATGGACTCACTAGTTGGTGAGGGAGCTTAGGTGCTCAGGTATGGTCATACTGTAGAACTTTGTGTGGCACATTAGCAACATGAGACGTAGGTGACCACTGCACTACCAGACAATGATATCTATGTGTACAAATTCAAGGTCATGTTATGGACAAGGCCGGGGGTCGTGTGGCCCTCGCCAGAGGTCGCCAGACCTCAGGTGACCTCAATCGATAGTTGCCAATGCCAAATCTGGCTTGTCAGCAGCCATATCCCTTCGCCAGATTAGCAAAGGGTTGTCTCATTTTTTAATAATTTTTTTTAACCAAGGGCAAAATCGGAAATATAAAGAATTGCTAAGGATAATTTTGGAAGGAAAAAATTAATTTGAACATTCGGCCAAATGCTGAAACCCCAAAGCTAATCCCACCATTTGGCAACAAATTGGAAGTGGCTTTTAGTTGAAAACCTTCATTGGGATTGTTGAAACCCCAAAGCTAATCCCTACTATCTTTGAGCTTTTAGCAATCCTAAGGAAGGCTTTCAACTGAAAGCCACTTCCAAATTGTTGCCAAACGGTCTAGCCTTTCCCCGAGGGGCTTTCATTATAATTGATTTTTGGGTCAATATCAAACGTATTCACTGATGAAAAATGAGCTACGGTGTTGATACTAGAAAATGTCCCAAGTGTTTAGCATCGTACACGAATTGATAAGAACTTGCTAGACCCAAGTGTTGAGGATTTGTCAGTAAAATTGCAATCCATCGATAAGAGAGTTACGCTCCAATTGACAAACATTGTCAATGACACGACTATGTGTTTGGGAGCCATTAGTCAACACAACTAGTTGGTTGGCAATAACAAATGTAAATATCAAGGAGGGGAGAACAAGATAACTATTGAGTCATGAAGCAGACTATTTCAACTACTTCCGCAAGAGAATGTCATAGCTTTTGAAACAAACAACTCTCGAGTGCTTCCTATATTACAATTACACTCGAAAAATCTCACAAATTCAAATTAAAATATAACAAAGTGTTTAACAAATATGCTCACACTAGGCTTCTATTGCATGCCGCAATAGGTTAAAAACTTCTATAGAAAACATTCTTGCTCACATTTGGCCTTAGCTTGTGAAAAACAAATAATTTGAAGAATATTTTTTGTAAAGATGATCGCTTGTATCACTTAAAAAAAGAAGAAAAAATATTTTTATCGTTCACGAAAATGTTTAGACATAAATTATTATCAATAAGGAAAATATTTGTTATTGACTAATCATTTTGAAAGATAAAACTAATCATTTTTAGAAATATATTTTTTAAATCATTCATTATCTGAAAAATAAATGGAACCTAAAATAAAAATTAGAGCTTTCAACAAAACGGATTTCTTGAAGACCAAATCGTGGAGCACTTGATGCTTAAGAAATCAGACTAAAACATACTAAGTTGCCAAATTGGAACACAAGGGCCGTCAAATCATTTGAATAAAGTCTCCATGAAATTACTTGGACTTTGAAAATATTGGACTTTCCACTTAAGGCGGGGACTAATTGAGAGTAAGTAACACTTCAATCTTTATAAATAAAAAATAAAGAAATAGTTCCATTATTAGGTATTGTAACTACTTGACCCAATTTATATGTCATAACCTGCCACAAGCAGTACTCTAGTGCAATCGCTGAAAAAGATGACCACTTAAGATGGATCCTACTTGTAAATCACTTCACGAGACATTTTCCAAGTAGTCGACGCGGGATTTGAAGCTATGAAATGATGACTTTTGTTCATCACATGGAATTTCAAATTCCTTTAGGTGGAGATGAAGAAACGATAAAGGTTGCTTTGCGACTTTGTGAGCAAGACTACATACTTGCAAGGACCACTTTTTTATTTCTTAATAAAAATAGACATGCGTATCATGTGAGAATAATTATGTCGGTAGGAGGAGAGCTTGGCACTCTTTATAAGGAAGTAAATATGGCTATTCGGTAAATGGGTAATTTTCAAATCTAATTCTGCAGTCCTTGAACTGAAATTGAACGCCGATGCTATACAGGCACCCCTTACGTATCCTATCCATACCTGCCTCCAAACGTGCAGAGCAATCTGGATGAGAAATCACCCGTTGCATGCCGCAAACGTCATGAACTCCCTTGGACTGGCAATATCTATTTAAACCCGAATCCGATGTGAAATCACACAGACAGTCAATAACTTGATCGACATGATAATTGTATGTATTGAATGGCAAGTACTTTGCCCCGTTGGTCATTCTGCTTACCAAAGCTGTGTCTGGATCACTCATCGCAACCCTGAAAATGAAGAAAACCGCCTTAGGATTGCTGCAATCTGTTGAGAAGTGGCCATCTTGCTGAATCTTTAATCTGTATCTTATAGCTAATCAGCTTGGCTATATATAGAAGGGGGCTGTTCTAGAAATTATCTCCATAAAATTCAGAATCAGGCTTAGCCAGCGGAATCCTAGCAGCTGTTATATGAAATGATTTGTGAAACTTTATCGGGTTCCCATTCTTATGTTAGACTTATTGTCGATCATTCGGCCGGCAAATATAATCAATACCTTCGTCGCAATGAGAATACAGATACATATGATTATGCCAACCAAATTTTTCTAAGATATGTAAAGTTTTATCATATATGTCAGGAAATATTTCGTATCTTGAGAAAACCAACATTAAAATTGTCTCGACTTAAGTTTGGACACATCATGTTCTCCAAATACAAAGGATGGAAATAAATCAGAAACTAAACCAGGTCGCTCATCGCCCACCTGAGAGAAGCGATTCTGCGACAGAAGACAGTTCTGCACATGCCTTGCCCATGGAGGACGGACAAGGCACAGTTAAATCGTCAAAACCTTCGCAGCGAGCAAATGTTAACCCGCTGGAGGGAGTGCCGTTGGATAACAATTCTGGCATCGGAAGATCGCCCTCCAAGTACTGCAATGCTTGACGCATGCTTGGCCTCATCAACGGATTGGAGTGGGAACACATCAGCCCGAGTTTCAGCACCAACTCCATCTCTTCTTCCACAAACTCCGACCCCAATTTCGGATCATTTGCCTCCAGAATGTCACCTCTGTACCAGCGAGAAAATACCCAGTCCACTAATATCACGTCCTCGGTGTCCCCATGCTTTATCGGCCTTCTACCACAGGCGACCTCGAGCAAAAACACTCCGAACGCAAACACATCGGTGCTCCTAGTGGCCTTGCCGGTCCGCATGTGCTCAGGGGCGAGATAACCGAGCGTTCCTGCGACATGAGTCGTTTGAGGGTCGGTTCCATGGTCATATAGTCTTGCAAGCCCAAAATCCCCAAGTCTTCCATTTAATTCAGCATCTAGCATGATGTTGCTCGCCTTTATATCCCTATGGATCACCACTTGCTCCCACCCTTCATGCAGATAAAGCAGTCCGGATGCCACTCCTTTGATCACCCTAAATCTTTGCATCCAATTCAGGGTGACCTTTGGTTGGTTATAGAGGTACTTGTCGAGGCTCCCATTGGGCATGTAGTCGTAAACCAAGAGCAACTCCCTTTTCCGGCGGCAGTAACCGAGGAGCACCACTAAGTTGCGGTGACGGAGCCGACCGATGCTAATGATCTCCGCTACAAATTCTCTCATGCCTTGTCTCGATTCATGGGAGACCCTCTTCACCGCAATCTCCATATTCGATGTGGATAAGATTCCTCTGTAGACCTGGCCAAACCCGCCGGCCCCTAGTAACTCTTGGTCCCGGAATCCTTTTGTCGCAATGTAAAGATCTTTGTACTTGAACCGGTGCGGGCCGTAGTCCCTCTCCCAATCTTCGAGGACCTCAGAAAATTTCCTTTTCCTTCTTATCACGAAAACTACGCCCATGATCAGCATCGATACAATGAAAAGAACCATCAGGGGTGACATGATAGTCAGTACTTTCAATGTCTCCTTTTTCTCTCTCTTTGGCGACTCTGCGGAACAAAAAGAGAGCGTTCCGTCATATGTGGCGACTGACACGGCTGCAAAAGATGGCGAAGGCGAGCTACTATGATGGGACTCGATTTTCATTTTATAAACCACAAATTCGTGAATGAATGGATCCCATAACAATTTATGATTATTTACTATTTAGTTTTGTATGATCCTAAATAGATAATTATCCTTACGGTAAATACTATCACCCAATCATTTCTCTAGAGTATGTATTTTAGTGATACACATAACAATCTCAGCTTACTAAGTTATTTACAATATGAATTCCTATATTGTCTTTTGCATGAAAGAAAATACCATACAACAAAAGGTGTTGACGCAACTTTATAAGGAACGTAAAAATTTAGACTCGCCTGATTAACATAGCGAATATTCCAATTAATATCTATAGAACTACTGTTGGACGTGCAATTAACACAACGGTTGACTAAGACTTTTTTGGGTCAGTGGTCAACTAATACTAGAAGTTGAGTAAATGGGTCATATTCTTGATTGGTCAAAACAGTCAACGATGATAAAACCCTCCAACTAACCTCTCCGGCAGCCGGTGCCAGCCAAGAACCCGTCCCCGAGGAACCCATGCCTGCACTGGCACCGGAACCCATTTCCGCCGCCGTTGGGCAGCCCCGAGAGCTGGAGGCAGTCCGCATCCTGGGAGCACTCACACTTGTCACCGTTCACCCACCACTCCAGCTGTAAGGCCTGGACGCCCAGCGATACCGACACGTTGTTCAGCTCCTCCGTTGATATCGACGACAGAAAGTACCTGCAGTCGAGGGCGAAGACCCTCGTGCGGTTGAGAAACGCCGTGCTGTAGTTGTTCGCCTGCTCGGAGTAGCAGCTCATGCTGGTGTTGGCCTTGTTGTTAGGCTCGCAGAGGGACTGGAATTGGCTCTGGATGATCAGCGTATTGGGCACATCACATGGGGAGGTCTGCGTGCAATTGTTGAGCAGGACAGCGTTCTTCCCCCTCGGGGCATAGTTGCGGCCGTAGAGATGGTCGATGGAATTGAGCGGGCGTTCGCACTTGGCCTGGATCGTGATGGCGACTGTGTCTGGGGACACAGACTGCACCAGGAACTCCCCGATGAGGGCGTACCCATCCTCACTGCAGTTGAGCTGGATTGGGCAGCCCGTTGAGAACCCGAACGGGTACGACAGGTTCTGCTTCCCGGGCGTGCCAGCGCCGCAGGTCTGGCTGCAGGGCGGGTGGACGGCTTTGTGCGCTCCAGCCATGAGGATCAGCGAGACCACGCCGGCCAAGAGGAGGAGCGTGGACAGAGCCAACTTCGGCATCATCGGGCACATCGACCGGACGTCAACGCGGTGTCGAGTGATGAATCTTTGAGAGTGCTTAGAAAGAGAAGTTCCTTTTCGCACTCGAGAGACGAAATATAACCAAAAAATGGAGACGAAAAAAAAAAAAAAAAAACAGAATGTTCAAAGTTATGCGTTTACCGTGACTCCGGAAATTAGGGAAGAGTCCTCATTAAGCGAGCAATTAATTTTCTGGTAATATTTGATTTTTCTTTCTTTCTTGGGGATTATGTTATGTTGGATGGATAGTAAACTCCCATGGAGGTCCCTAAGCCAGTCAACGTTGACCCTTGACGGCGGGCCATGTGCAGCAACGATTTGTCGTGTTAGGGCGCATCATAGCACCCTTTCCTGGGGAATTTTAAACAAGAAATAGAAGGAAAAAAAGAAGAAGGACCCATAAACAAATCTGAACATGACAAGAAGGATGAATAAAGAAGGATAGCTAGGATTAGGTCTTCTAGATAAAGCTAACCACGCATTGACCCCTTTAAACAAAAAACTCGATCCGTCAGCCAATAATGCCCGATCACTTTGGACACGGCATCATTTGTTCTTTTTTGAAAAAATTATCGTAAAAGTCTTAAACCTATTATACTTGTATTAATTCAGTCATAAATATTCAATCCTAAACTTTTCAATTTTGTCAATTCAGTACTAAACATTTTCACTTCTTATCAATTTAATCTTAAACATTTTCAATTCTTTCTAATTGAGTCCATATGACCAAAATTGACCTGAAATTGCTAATGTGGACTGCCAGAGCTAACTTGGCACTTTTTATAATATTTTGAATTTTTATAGTTTTTTCTTCTTTTTTCACTTTTTTTTCCGGTTTTTGGACCTAGGCTCAGCAAGGTTCGCCAACCAGCCCTTGCCAACCAACTCTCGCTGACCCTCGCTGGTATAATAGTTTACTAGCAATATAATAGTTTAGTGAGGACAAGATTGAAG
The DNA here is from genome assembly GCA_014182895.1 of Angophora floribunda. Lineage (NCBI taxonomy): Eukaryota > Viridiplantae > Streptophyta > Magnoliopsida > Myrtales > Myrtaceae > Angophora > Angophora floribunda. The sequence continues at coordinate 9,997,137 of CM024712.1, read as the reverse complement.
GTGGAAAAAAGAATTTGTTAATCCCCTCTATTTGCAATTCGGAATTTTTGAAAGTCTAAGATAAATGGGCACTCACCATGAGCTTTGGGCTCTATCAAGGCAGCTTTCGATCCAAATTGTTTCAAAAAAAGGACTTTGCCGAACATAATATTTGACTCCAGCAGTACATTTGAGACCCGAAGTTGCTTTAAAAACTCTCCCAAACGCATCATAAAATTTGAATTATCTCCATAAAATCCATCCACACGAACAAAGTCTATGATGGGACTTCCTGAGAGATTCAGATGATGAAATCACATGCTTTTAGTATCAAGAATTGAAGTTGTCCATCAATTTACCTTTCCCATACATCAATTCATTTTCTTATTAGAGAAATCAAAACCATTCGCCACACTAATCACCACGCCCTACTCATTAGTGATGGGCATAGGTTGCAGGGAATCTATGTCCCGTGAATCAACCCCATCTACACCTTCAGAATAACATACAATTTTGTTTCATAACAATTTCTTTTCCTTACAGGCTTTGCTTTTCATTTAAGTTGCAAGCTTGGAAAGACCGGTATTTCTTTTTCATGCTGTCCCCCGTTGACTAATCTGTGGAGGTTGGAGCTTCTTCGGCTTTGTGCTATCAACCCATGAGGCTATACTTTTTTAAAAGATCCACTCATTAGGTCCTTTATAAAACCAGCCCACCCCGTGTCCATTCCTGAATTTTATTAAGAAACTTTCAAACCCTTAACCTTTAATGGACCTGCTTCAGCACCTTGAAGATGTAGATCTTGTAAGTCTCGACATTCCTCTTTGCCCACTTCTTCTTGTCGCCGGCCCCCCTCATTTGGGAGCTTCTTCTCGGCCCTTGGCTTCTTCTCCGCCATCCCCTCCAGCTACACCGCTGCATCGGACTTCTCAGCCACCACCGCCTCCTTGTATTCGAGGAAGCTCATGGCTATGGTGGAGGCAATGGCGAGCTTGGCGACGAAGTGGTCATGTCACTGGGCTGGACCAGGAAGGGGAGGGTGAGAACGGAAGAAGAAGCGCAATAAAAAGGGAAAAAGAAGAAGAGGAAAACCAAAGCAAACCAAATTGCATTTTCGGTTCGGATCATATCCGCTTCGTGTCGCGTTTCAGTTCGGAGCAAGCACACGTCCAAACGGTTTGGTTCAAGTTTCTTAAAAACCTGAATCAAACCGAACGAAACCGTTGACACCCCTAAATCTATCTATTCAGCTTTCAGGGGAGGAAGTGCATCAGAAAGAAAGAACTCCAGTTCCTTCGATCTTAGAAAGATTGCTTCCATCCAACTCACCCACAAAGAGCTTAGGTGCGCGTTATCCCTGGCTAGAACTATTGCACAATATATGAAGACTATGTTTTCTAGCTGATTTCTCTGAACCAAAATGACTACTTTCTCTGATCGGCGTAAGGAATGATCAAACCCCTCCCAAACGTTTCGCTCGAGTTACTCCTACCAGACTCTCCTTAACAGTTGAGTCCTACACCTCTCGCGAACTCAAGCTATTCTTGAAGCAAGAGCTTCAGCTGAGACGGCTGGAACATCTGAAAGGCAGTCTTATCTTATCCCCTTAAGCGAGTAAGAAAGCTGTTTTCAGAAGGTATGAAGATGATAATGTTGAGGGGTTCTCCTCTACCGGGTTACAACTCAGAAGTAAGGGTGAGCGGAGGAGACTGCTTTGCTTGTACCGGATTGTACGCTAGGAGACCGGGTAGGATTGACTTAGAGCTCTCCTAAGAAAACAATATTTTTCTTGACGTACTGGAATGAATGGCCAAGTTCTTGTCATATGCATAATGTGCCAGTCAAATTTGAAGGGCCACGAAGTACTTTGCGTCCATGACTCGCTAAGAGAATATGTAAAATATCAGAAATCATGCCATCACTCAACTAATAAGGAAACATGCACCTACACTACGCTTTGATTATAACCCAAAATATGGTTTCCCATATGCACCTAGAAAATCCGGTCCTCTATCGCACGTCTATCCTTTTCTTAATGGAAAACGTAGGAGGAGAAGGAAAATTGATTTTTTTTTGGTGATGTGTGGAATTATATGGTGTGATTAGGTCTTCAGAGCCAGAGGAATAATACAGAACACCGCTCGGTGAACAACGTCTGGAGAGAAGCAACCAAACGGGGCTGCCCCGCCAGCAGCTAATCTGAGCCATATTAAAAATAAGAGAGTGCTGTTGGCGAATACTTACCCTACGCATTTTAGATCTACACATTATCTCGGCTTACCACTAATTGATTTACACCGAAGAAGAGAAACAACGGTTTGGACACATTGATTGTCTCCATATACCGATGATAGAATCATATCAGAAACTAAAGCAGAAGGCTTATCGCCCACCTGAGAGAAGTGATTCTGCGACAGAAGTCAAGTGCGTAAATGCCTTGCCCGTGCTGGATGGACAAGACACGCTCAAATCGTTAAAACCGTCGAGATGAGCAAACGATATCCCCCAGAGGAAATGCCGATGGACAACAATTCCGGCATCGGAAGATCGCCCTCCAAGTACTGCAACACTTGACGCATGGTTGGCCTCATTAACGGATTGGAGTGGGAACACATCAACCCGAGTTTCAGCACCAGCTTCATCTCTTCTTCCACAAACTCCGACCCCAATTTTGGATCTCTTGCCTCAAGAATGTCACCTCTGTCCCAGCAAGAATATACCCAGTTCACCAAGATCACATCCTCCGTGTCCCCATGCTTTATCGGCCTTCTACCACAGGCAACCTCAAGCAAAAACACTCCGAACGCAAACACGTCGGTGCTCCTAGTGGCCTTGCCGGTCCGCATGTGCTCAGGGGCGAGATAACCGAGCGTTCCTGCGACATGAGTCGTTTGAGGGTCGGTTCCATGGTCATATAGTCTTGCAAGCCCAAAATCTCCGAGTCTTCCATTAAATTCAGCATCTAGCAAGATGTTACTTGCCTTTATATCCCTGTGGATCACCACTTGCTCCCACCCTTCATGCAGATAAAGCATCCCAGATGCCACTCCTTTGATCACTCTAATTCTTTGCATCCAATTGAGGGTGACCTGGTTATAGAGGTACTTGTCGAGGCTCCCATTGGGCATGTAGTCGTAAACCAAGAGTAGCTCCCTTTTCCGGCGGCAGTAACCAAGGAGAGCGCCACTAAGTTGCGGTGACGGAGCCGACCAATGCTGATGATCTCCGCTACAAATTCTCTCATGCCTTGTCTCGATTCATGGGAGACCCTCTTCACTGCAATTTCTATATTTGATGTGGGTAAGATCCCTCTGTATACCTGGCCGAACCCACCAGCCCCTAATAACTCTTGGTCCCGGAATCCTTTTGTGGCAATGTAAAGATCCTTGTACTTGAACCGGTGCGGGCTGTAGTCCCTCTCCCAATCTTCGAGGACCTCAGCAAATTTCCTTTTCCTTCTTATCATGCAAACTACGCCCAAGATCAGCATCGATCCAGCGAAAAGAACCATCAGTGGTAACACGATGGTCAGTACTATCAACTTCTCTTTCTCTCTATTTGGCGACGATTTATCTGTGGAACAAAAAGAGAGAGCGTTCCATCATGTGGTGTCTGGAGGACAGCGGCCACTGACGCGGCTGCGACAGATGGCGATGGCGGGGATGAGCTACTGTGATGGGACGAGCTACTTTAACAGAGGGGAGAGACGAGATAGTGGCAGTGCGGTCAAAAATTATGGAGAAACAGAGAGGGAGTACAGGAAAAACAGGTGATGTATGGAATTATGTGGTGTCATTAGGTCTGCAGGGGAATAATAAGGAGACAAGGAATTCATGAAATAAGTGGACACTACAATAATTTATAATTATTTGTTATTTGATTTTGTAGATTATACAATAGTGTGTATTTTAGCACATTCATACTGATCTCAGCATAATAGTACTACTAAGTGATTTACAATATGAATTCCTATGTTGTCTTTTGCACGAAAGAAAATAACAAACAACAAAAGGTGTTGACACAACTTTATAGGTTAAGTAAAAGTTTTAGACTTGCCTATTGACATAGCGAATATTCCACTTTATATCTATAAAACTACACCAACCAAAAAAAAAACAAATCTATAAAACTACTCTTGGATGTGCTATTAACTCAAAGGTAAACTAAGACTAGAAGTCCACCATGTATCAATTTTGTATACCATGAAAGCATTCTTAAAACCAAATTTTAATTTGATCGTACAAGATAATTGGTCGAAACAGTCAACGATGATAAAACCCTCCAACTAACCTCTACGGCAGCCGGTGCCAGCCAAGTACCCGTCGCCCAGGAACCCGTCCCTGCACTCGCACCGGAACCCATTTCCGCCGCCGTTCAGCAGCCCCGAGAGCTGAAGGCAGTCCGCATCCTGCGAGCACTCACACTCGTCACCGTTCACCCACCACACCAGCTGTAAGAGCTGGACGCCCAGCGACACCGACACGTTGTTCAGCTCCTCCGCCGATATCGACGACAGAAAGTACTCGCAGTCGAGGGCAAAGAGCCTTGTGCGGTTGAGAAATGGCACGCTGTAGTTTTCCGCCTCCTCGGAGTAGCAGCTCATGGTGGTGTTGGTCTTGATGCTACGCTCGCAGAGGGACTGGAATTGGGCCTGGATGACCTGCGTATCGGGCACACCGCATGGGGAGGTCTGCGTGCAATTGTTGAGCAGGACGGAGGACGTCCCCATCGGAGCGTAGTTGCGGCTGTAGAGCTGGTCGATGGAACTGAACGGGCGGTCGCACTTGGTCTGGATGGTTATGGTGACGGTCTCTGGGGACGCGGACTCCACCAGGAACTCCCCAATGAGGGCGTCCCCATCCTCGGTGCAGTTGAGCTGAAATGGGCAGCGTGGCGAGAACCCGAATGGGTACATCAGGTTCTGCTTCGCGGGCATGCCAGTGCCGCAGGTCTGGCTGCAGCGCGGGTAGACAGTTTCATGCGCTCTAGCCGCGAGGATTGGCAAGACCATGTCGACCAAGAGGAGGAGCGTGGACAGAGCCGTCTTTGGCATCATCGGGCACATCGATCCGGCGTGTGTCGTGGTGTCGAGCGAAGAGAATTTGATCAAGAGATTGTTGTGGATTGAGATTGTGGGGTTGTTATTATCAACAAGAAGAGGAATCTTCGAGAGTGCTTAGAAAGAGAGGTTCCTTTCAACAATTGAGCGAGGAAATATAACGAAAAGTGGAAATGAAAACAAACAATGTCCAATGTTAAACATTTCAAGTGACTCCGGATGTGTTTGCCATTATGAATGAGAGGGAAATTAAGGAAGAGTCCTGATTGAGCAAGCACTTATATTCTCTGGTTACATTTGATCTTTTTGTCGTTTTCTTTTCTTTCTTTTTTTTTTCGGGGGGGAGGGATTATGTTATGTCGGGGTCTTATTAAACTCCGATGTCGGTCCCTAAGGTAGTCAACATCGACCCGTGACGGAGAGCAAAATGGAACAATGATTCGTCATGTAGGACGCATCATAACGCGGCCGGCCTGAGGAATTTTAAACAAGAAATATAAGGGAAGAAGAATGACCCATCAGAAATTGAACAACCCTTTGTTTGTCATCGTTGCTTTCTTCGATTCTGTGTGTCCGAGTGATTCTAGATCAGACGTCTCGGCCAATAAGGGCCGCTGTAAGAATTCAAAGGATCGCGAAATGATGAGAGTCAAAGCTAGGCTTGTTCGCAACTAGTTCGCCCCAATATTAAAACACGGCCCATTTATCTTTTCCACTTGTACTTCTCAATGTTCACTTGATATGCGCAGCCATCTTGTCCCTTATGAAGTCAAGATTACACCATGAAGGAGATTAACTAATAACCATGATATGTACATCCTATGCTTTCCAGATCATTAACAACTCAGGACTAATTTAAGTATTAGTATTCATCGCCCTCTCTCGTTACCATTTAAAATTTAAGATAAGCGAGTCGCGAATTTGAAATTCATGATAAAGTATATCAAATGGCTTATGATTACATCATACTAAACTAAATTAGTTTTCATTGAGAATTATGCAGATCAACCGCTATTACACATAACAAGCAAAATCACATCCATTCATACAATCACCAATATTTGACACCCCTTTTTTAGGAAGGAAATAAGACAAGAAAATGTGAGTAAATAAGGATATTAGGCCGACAAGTCGGTTATAAAACACTGTGTGAAGCACAACTCGACCTAGTAGGAACCCTCCCTAGATATGAGAAGTTACTATACTTCCCTAATCGATAGTAGCCACATCCGAAGATGTGACGTGGAGTCTACATTCCCCCAAGGCCCCCTTGTTCCTAGGTGAATCTTTTTCTTCTCCACCTAGGAGAGAATGGCGGTAACATTGCAGGATTTTTCACCCTAGAACATATCTCCCGCCTGTTTCTTTTCACCAATGTAGCTAATCTATCTACAATCATGTTGGATGATGTGGCAGGCACTTCCATCACCCACACAATCAACAAGTAGTAAACCTATAGCAGGCACTTCCATCACCCACACAATCAACAAGTAGTAAACCTATAATAATGTCTAACAAAAGTCTTTTTTGAGTCAATTTTAACCATCATTTCGAATTATCAACGCATCTTGTTTGAATGACAAGATTTCAAGTGACAGTATAGGTTATCAGCATTTACATGCTTCATCTGATCCTTTGTTGGCATTTGGTAAATTTCCTAATTTTCCCTCTTAATGTTATAATCTTAATAGGCTTGAGTATTTTTTTTAAAAATAAAAAGAAAAAAAAGTGTGCTTAGGAGAGTAGAAGTTTATGTCATATCCATCTTTCCAGACATGGTATCTTCTGCTAAATTAGATCATATAGTAGCGTGATTTGTCGAATTCTTCAGTAATTTCTTATTATAATATTTTCACGTTTTACTTGTTTTTAATTGGTTAGTTTTTTTGTGTATACTAATTTTCATATCAAAGGGAAAAAATTGCAAAGAATTACAATCTAAGTTGAGTTGGTATAGGTTGGGTCCGGGTCAAATCGGACATGGGTTGCTTGATGATAATGAGTTAATATGGGTTAAATGAATCAACTTAAGTAAGACTTATTTTTGACCAATCTAAATCCGATTTAAGCCATCTATTTGACAGATCTAGTTGTATTGTTGCTCTTCTTCATAAATGGGTTAACTCATTGATGTTGCATCCTTTAGTTAGATGGAAGTATTGCTAATTCTTCATTTTATTAAGGCTCTCATACCTTTTAAACTCGTAAAGTCACACCTTGAGAGGAGCATCTAATAGGCGTAGCAGACAGACGTGTTATTCTCTCTGTTCTCTCGTTCGGCTCCTCAAACATCCCAATCACTAATCCACGTGAAAAGATTAGTTGTAAACCCTATTCCTCAAGGCATCAAAGCCTTAGATTCCCGAGATGCCATAGGAGGTACTTGATTGGTAAAAAATCTTCATCCAGTAATACATGTAGCAACTGCTACACTAGATGTGGTCGGTCTTGGATAGTTATTTTGCGACTATATTGGATTCACATGTGTTGGGTGCATGGAACACTAGCTCCCTATTGATCATATAAGTTGCGTCATTGGTCTAGGCCATCATGCCAAAATGATATTATTTACATATAAAGTCATTGCTTCTGCTTTGCCAGTTAAAAGGTAATACTTCGTACTTTGAATTTATTGTCGAAGGTAAAAATTACACTTAGAAATAAGTTGGCACTGCATTTCATTTACACATTTTTGTTTTTCTTTGAAAATACCTACCACAATTTTAATCCTTAGCCATCCTAATTCACAAAACCCTAATCCTCAGCAACTTTCCTCCCTTCCCTATGTTCGTCATCCCGACAAGCCTTGTCGCGTGCCTAGGCAACGGAACTCATGACCCCCTCCTCCGCCGTGTTAGTGCCATCACTACTTTTGGCCCTCCTCTGCCTCTTAGCAACCCAAAACTCGGCAAAACCCGACCCATGATGCCTGAATCAAGGGGTCTTGAAAGACTTGGAGCCCAAGTTATCCGACCTCAATCAAGGTTGCGGATGAGAGAGACAGAGGATGAAGAAAGATATAGGAAGGTATGATAATTTTGTCTCCTCTAAAGTATAATACGGGGAAAATTATCAAAAAGATCCTAAATCTTTTACAATTTTGCCACTTCAATCCTAAACTTTTGGTAGTTGTATTAATTTAGTCCATCTGGCCAAATTTGGCTGACCAACACAAATCATCCAGCCGACGCTAACGTGGACAATTTTTAATAATATTTTATATTTTCCCAATGTTTTATTTGTTTAATTTTTTCTTTTCCCCCCTCCTTTCTTTTTCCTCTAGCTGATCGCCGAACCTCGATGATTGGCTAAAGGCAAGGACCAACAAGGCTCCACCTCGCCAAGGCTAGGCGAGGTCGAGCCTTGTCAAATTGACGGCGAGCTTGGCCTTGCCAACCCTCACCATTGATCGGTAAGGTCAAGCCTCGCTGACCCTCGCCCGGCCAGTCGTCAAGTTTGGTGACTAGCTGGAGTAAGAAGAAAGAAGGGAAAACAAAAAATAAAATAAAATAAAATAAAATAAAAAATTTGAAATGGCCTTGTCGGCCCTCACCATTGGCTACCGAGGTCGAGCCTCGCCGGACCCAATGACCCCTCGCCTCTCGCCGGTCATTGGGTCCACCGACCAGCTAGAGGAAAAAGAAAGGAGGGAAAACAAAAACAAAAAAAAATAAATAAATAAATTCTTATTTAAAAAATAAATAAATACATCAGTGTTGGTTGGACGGTTGACACCAGCCAACGTCGGGTGACGTCGACGTCAACACCCCCTAGTCAAATTTGGTGAATGAACTAAATTGATATAATTACAAAAATTTTAGGATTTTTTTGGTAATTTTTCTGTATTATATGAGTGAAGGTGGAAGAGGACCTTGGTAATTAGAGAAGCAATTGCCTTATCAAAATCATATTCAGTTAAATGATCCCGAGTGTTTATCTTCTAAATTTGACATCTTGATCTAATAAAAAACAAGAACTTAATATGTTGGCAGAAAAAAAAAATCAAGTATTTGAAATGTTCGGGGTGCTCCTCCTTTTTCCTTTTCCTTTTCCTTTTCTTTTTTTTTTTTTCAAATTTCGCTTTGTGAGGTAGTGAAATGAAGAAATTGATTTTCCTAGAACTTTACACAATCGGTCTCACGACGTATATTTATTTTCATGTTGAAACAAAAATCCATCTTCAACTAAGTTCTAGTCTCGACGTTTGCGGTGAGCTTGACTTTGACAATGACCAGCAAAGGATTCAAGGACTCCCAGGTGCATGTGAATCTAGCACATTGACTAGATTAAGAGTCGATTGCATTGGGTCACATTCACTCAAATTACCTAAGAATTATTCTTGACAGGGTTCAAGTACCGAAGCCATCAAAAGAAAAAAAGAAAGAAAGAAAGAAAGGAGCCATGTTTCGCTAGACGATGCTTTTGTTTTAATTAGTGTTCCTCGCCTTCGATCCCTTTGAAAGTAAACAAAGATCAATAATCGCAAGTTGAATATTCATTCCTGATATGCTAGTAAGGTGGGGAATACAGATATCGGAAAAATCAATAAAGATCTGATTCAATAGATTCTTTTTGCTCCAAAGAAGCGTATCTGTTTATATGTGGCTATGGACTGATGGAGTGTTAAAAAACCAAACAGAAGATTCTAACGGAGCCCCATGAAAACAACGTTCTAGAATGAATATTCAACTTGCAATTATCAAGAACATCGTCCAGCGAAACACCGCTCCTCTTCGGTTGGAACACTAGATAACGTAGTCCTTCAACTAATCTTAACAAAAGCCCATATTCAATGTAAACCAAGTTAAGAATCATACGTGTTTGACGTATTGGAAATGAATTGAGGCAACATATGGGTGGATGCACACGTGAAATGAATTGAGAATGAACCTAGCTTCGATTTTATTAGAAAGCCCAATCTAAACTCTTAAACTAAGAGAGGGGGAAATTACATTTATATAAAGAGCATATAAATCATATAGTCAAGCGATGTAGGATATTTCAATGCTATTGTTAAAATTTAAAAAGAAGGGTCATGACTAACACTACTTTTGAAAAGGTATAATAGAAGAACTTTCCTAAAAAGAAACCCTAGTCCTCTTATTTAAATAAATTACAAAATTTTAATTCTGAAAAATTATAGAAAAATTTTGATATGATCTTCAATGACCTTATTTATATTTTTAGAGATTTAAGATATTTAGAAGTAATTAAAAGCTAAATCTCAAAAACTAGAACTAAAAGTCGAAGGACTTGACGATCAAATTTGTACTTTGCCATGCAGCAAAACAGCAATGAGCAACAGGAGAACCATCATTTTCTCAAGAAAGTGCTGAAGTTCAGGCTTCATTTATTTGGCAGAAAATGAATAATATAGAAAACAATTTTTGTAAAAATGATCAATTGGACTACTTACAAAAATAAATAAATGAAAAGTATTTCCATTGTTCATAAAAATATTTGACATAAATTGTAGTCAAGGAAAATATTTATATTGACTAATTATTTTGAGAGATACAAGTAATTATTTTTTTAGGAATATATTTTTCAAATTATTTAATTTTTGAGAAACAAATAGAGAGTGTGATAAAAAATTATGGCTTAAATTGGAGGGACTCAAAAAAGAAAGTCAAAACTTCTTCCAAATAAGTTTGACCGGTCAACGGTGTTTTTCACCACAAATTTCATGAAGACCATATTGTGCAGCACTTGATGCTTGACTAAGACATACACAAGGAACACAAGGCCGTTGAATCATTTGAACAAAGTCTCCATGAAATTACTTGGACTTTGAGATATTGGATGTCCGTTTAAGGCGTGGACTAATCGAGTGTAAGTAACACTTCATTCTTTATATTAAAAAAATTCCATTATTTAGGTATTGTATTGTAACGACTTGACCCAGTTCATATGTCCTACTCTGCCAAAAAGAATACTCAAGTGCGATCCCTAAATAAAATGACCAATTAGGATGAATCTTACTTATAAGTCACTTTACGAGACATTTTTCAGTAGTCGACGTAGGATTTAGAGCTATAAAATGATAATTTTCTTCACCACAGGGAATTTCAAATTCCATCAGATGGAGATAAAGAAATGATTAATATTACTTTGCGACTTTATGAGCAAAGACTTACAAACTTGCAAGGACCCGACAAGACATGCATATCACTTATTTCAGAGGGGAGACATAGCCGTTCACATGTTGAGGATAATTATTTGGGTAGGAGGCGAGCTTGGCGCTCTTTACAAGGAAGTAAATATGGCTATTCGGTAAATGGGTAATTTTCGAATCGGATCCTACAGTCCTTAAACTGAAACCGAACGCCGATGCTGTACGCGCATTCCTACCATATCGTGCGCACACCTGCCTCCAAACATGCAGAGCAATCTGGATGAGAAATCGCCCCATTGCATGCTGCATGGCCGTAACATACGTCGCGACCTCCCTTGGACCGACAATATTTGTTGAAACCCGAATCCGCCGTGGAATCACACAGACGGCCGGTAACTTGATCAACATGATCATTGTATGTACTGAACGGTAAGTACTTTGTTCTGTTGCATATTCTACTCACCAAAGTTGTGTCTGGATCGCTCATCGCCACCCTGAAAATAAAGAAAATCACGCCTAGGATGGCTGCAATCTGTTGAAAAGTGGCCATCTTGCTGAATCTTGAATCTCTATCTATAGTTAAATCAGCTTGGCTATATATAAAAGGGGCTGTTCTAGAAATTATCTCCACAAATTTCAGAATCTGGTGTAGCCAGCGGAATCCTAGCAGCCGTTGGATGAAATGATTCCTTAAACTTTATCGACGTTCCTGTTCTTACGTTGGACTTGTCGTCGATCATTCGGCTGGCAAATGGGAATCGTTACCTTCGTCACAATGAGAATATAAATTACACATGATTATGCCAACCAAATTTTTCCTAAGCTCCGTCAAGTTCTATCATTTTATATCAGGAAATATTTTGTATCTCAATGTTAAAACGTAGTTCCCGGTAGCGGTGGAAGTAGGATTTCGGATTTAGGAGAATTTTTTACATGAATGATATGGATGAGTCATCTTATATGATTGGTATTGAAATTCATAGAGATAGACCTCGAGACATACTAGAACTATCTCAAGAAACATATATTAATAAAGTCTTAGAAAGATTTTGAATGAAAGATTGTTCATCAAGTATAACACCTATTATGAAGGGTGACAAGTTCAATTTGAATTAGTACCTAAAGAATGATCTAGAAAGAGAACAAATGAAAAACATTATGTATGCTTAATATATGTTCAGGTTTGTACTCGATCTAATATTACTTTGCTATGGGAATGTTAAGAAAAATATCAGAGGAATTCAGATATAAACTATTGTAAAGCTGCAAAGAATATAACAAGGTACCTTTAAGGTACAAAATCTTATTTGCTTATGTATAGACGAATTGAGTTCATATTTTATTTTGAGGCCACCTCGTATGATATGTGGTTGAAGAGTTTCATATTAGGACTTAGAGTTATAGATTCCATTGTCAAACCATTATGGATATATTATGACAATTCAGTTGCGATTTTCTTAACTAAAATCACAAAAGTGATAATCAAATCAAGCACATTGACATTAAGTATTTAGCTATATGGAAACATGTTAAAGAGAACAAAGTAATCATTAAGCATGTATGCATTAGTTGATCCTTTAACTAAAGGAATGACACTAGTGAGTTATATGTATCATTTGGTCACAATGGGAGTTGGTCCTATCATGTAAATTTTTACTTGTGAAACCCTAATATAATGTTATTCTCAATTTTTTGTGTACACATTTTGTTGTTTTTTAAAAGAACAATAAGTTTTGACCTAGAATAAACATAAGGCTTATTCACTAAGTTATGTTTAATCACATATGAGCTGGTAAGACACATCATGATACATGAAAGATAATACTCATTCTAAGAGGACTTATCACCGTGATTCATGTGTTTTATTTTCAAAATAAAGTTTTGTGGACTTTGTTATATATTTCATTCAATGAAATGTTTGGATCAAGTGGGAAAATGTTATAATATTTTTAATGTGATCTCACATTTAGTTGCCCACATTAGATTTCATTGAAAATTTATTATCCAAATCTAATTGGTAACAACTATGGAAATTGCCTATATCTATTAAGATTAGTCTTGATGGAAAACTATATCTACTAAGATTTGTATTGGCAAATTATAAATAGGTCATCTGAGCCAAACTGTCTATATATTCCAATTATTTTGATTACTTAATAATCGGAGAGCACACCATCAACGTTAAGACAGTAATTGGCTAGAAATTCCTATTCGTGATCATTCAAGCTTCGAGTATTTGTTCTCATTTTCATCAATTGCTTGAGGTTAGTATAAAATTCTACACGTTTCCGCATTTGATCCTGATAATCGGAATTTTAGTTTTCCGCATATTTTATCTAATAAATAGGGGGCGTCAAGATGAGTCATGAACTCATTTTGTGAGTCATGTTCTATTTTAATGGGTCGAAAATGGGTCAGAATGTGTGACCCATTTTCGACCCATTTTCAATCCAGCTGTAGAACATATGAGTCATTTTCGACTCATTTTTAACTCATTTTTAACCCAACTGTAAAACGTGTTTTTCTTTTTTGAGTCATCCTCATGCTCGTTGAGTGGTGGTGACCTACTAATGACTACGACACTTTGCCGTGCACCTCCGCCGCTCGCCTCCACCCCATCTCAATTTATAGGTTTTTTACAAAGATATATTCAATTGGTGAAATTCTTTAAAAATATTTCAATTTATAGGTTTTTTACATTTTTTGTTTTATTTACTATTTTTTAATTTGATTTGAAGTTTTATTCATTTAGCATAGAGCTTAGAGTGAATTTGAGTTTCTCTACAATAATAATAGTTTTTAGCAATACGGGTCGGGTCAAGTTCGGGTCACTAGATCTACATTATATGAATATGGGTCAATATGGGTTGGATCATTTTCGACCTAACCCAACCCACCTATTTGGCTGGTCTACTAATAAGTATTGCTGTATTTTTCACTTGATTTGATCAAACACCATTTGATAGTGGTCATGCAGAATGGCAAAGGAGCAGACAAGACGAAACAACCCGTGTGTGAAACAAATGCAGAAAATAAGTCTCACCAGTTGGATTCATATGGCTCAGTCTACCATTTTCAAAGGGAGAAATGGACAAAATGTGCTACTTAATCAATAAAAAGAGATTCCAACTCCTCGAAACACGCAATTCTCATATAATCCCACTTATACTCGAAAAATCTCACAAAATTTGAGTTATACGATATGTTTTCCTCATATGCTCACACTCCTTGACGGCTCCCTAAGCTCTCTAGGCTTTCGTTGTATGCGCAAACAGGTTGAAAACATCTTTAGGAAACATTCCCGTTCGCATTCAGCGTCACAAATAGTACTTGAAGAACATACAAGTCTCATTTAAATGAATTATTTGATTTGGAGGAGTCAGCGCACGGCCGCTTGTTGGGAGAAAATCACTGTGCTTTCTTACATCCAAAGAGAGGATTGTGCTGAAGTAATAAATTTGTCTACTATAAAACAACACCACATTTGGAGATAGTTAAATACATTAGGGCGCAATCAATTTCCATAAACCCCCTTAGCATTTTACGACACTAAATACGAGTGTCTTGATAAGTGTGAAAATTAGGCTTATTAGATGAGTGGGATGGATTTGGTTTGAGTCATGTAAAAAATGGTTTAACCCCCCACCCCACAAATCCACCCATTTAATCCATATTGACAATGCAATTTTGACAACCAATACCCAATCCAACCTAGACTTAAGCCATACCAAACCCAACCACACCTCCAATTATTAGCAATTTTTCTCCTTAAATTGTTACCTTTGAAAAGAATTGGTAACTCTATAGATTGACTTACCAATTGGTGACAGAGCTTAGGTGCCCGAGTATGGTAATATTGTAGAACTTCGTGCGACACATTAGCAACGTGGAGACATAGGTGACCACCTCACTGTCGGACAACGATATTTGCATGGACGGATTCAAGGTCAGGTTATGGACAAGACAAGGCCTCAAGGTGGGGGTGAAGCAAAGGGGGATGGATCTTGCCTAGTTGATGAGCAATGCCCTTGCTCACTCTTGTACATCGGTTCATTTTCAAGCATCACCTGGCCATGGTGGCCTGAGATACTATTCCACAGAGCGAGAATGGATGATGGATTGTTAATACGGAATTGTCTACTACAACATATATTGAGAATTTGAGATAGCAAATCTTGAAGGACTCTTATAGGTGTATTAGGTTAGAAAGAATTGATTGCACCAATTCGACGAGTTTTAAGACTTGATTGCATTTTTAAAAGTTTTAGAACTTAATTACACTTTCATGACAAATTTTGAAACTTTCGATACACTTATCCCAACCATAAAATACTTCAAAAACTTGGAAATCATATATAAAAGATCCCCCATTTTGACCAGGCCCAGACAAAAATCACTTGTTGATGATGTATGACGACTATCTAATTGTATAATAAACAGTACTCGTAGGAACTCTTTGTTTTGCCCAAGCTGAATTTCCTCTTTTTTTCCATTGAGAAAAAAGAAAATCAAAAGGCTTCTTGTGCTGTCCTCCCGTGCTTCTTTACATCGGGCTAGGGTGGCCCAAGCTTGCGCGATTATAGGGACAAACTAGGCCAGGGTCGTGCAATTACAGCCCATATTTTCTCAGGATCTCCTTATGCCACGATGGATCTCGTCGATGTCATCTTAACCCAAGCAAAATTTTTCTGCTTGGTAGTTTTGGCAAATTCCTCTTTTCCTCTCTTAGAGTTGTGCAACCGATCCAGTTTTATCCGGCAATCAAACCAAACTTCCAGTGAAAATATATCTAATTCCTGATTCCAAAAATTTGAAGTCAATACTATGCATATAGGTTCTAGGTTTTAGATATTGGATCCATCCATTCACTTGGAAACCGGCAGTTAAAACTTAATTTATAAAGTTGAAATAAGATTATTTATCTATCATACATAAACTTAAGGTACTATTGCTTTACATTTTTGTTGTTTTGTATCGATGTTTTACTTTGGGCCATTTTATAGCTGATATTATTTCATCATAACTATTATTTGTCTTTTTTTTATTTAAATAAAGCAAAAAGGAAAATAAACCAATACTAGGGTGGGCAATCCTTGGAACCAGACAAAAAAAAAGGTGGATTCTAGGGTCGATCACGGGACAAACAAATGAAGTTTCAAGTTTTAAAATTTGGGAATCAGTTTTAACGAGGGAGGTTCCAACTTTGGAACCTATCCACGTGATCCCCTTAATTCCCTCTACTTGCAATTCGAAATTGTTGAAAGTCTACGACAAATAAGCATTTGCCATGAGCTTTTGGCACTGTCAAGGCAGACCCTCCCAAATGCATCATAAAAGTCTATAAAGGGCCTCCCAAACGAAGTCTATAAAGGGCCTCCCAAACAGACAGAAATTGCAATGGCATGCTTTTGATCCTAAGAATTGAAGTTTGTCCATCAATTTACCTTTCCTATACACTAGTTAGTTCACTGTGCAGATAAATTTTCTTGCTAGAGAAGTTGAAACCATTCACCGCACTAATCACCATGGCCCTACTTATTAGGGATTGGGCATGGGTTGCAGGGAATCCATGTCCCGTGAATCAATTCCATCTACGCCTTCAGAAAAACCTTAAATTTTTTTTTATTCCATTTCATTTAGATAAATAAAAAATAACTTAAGAACAATTTCTTCTCCTTACAGGCTTTGCTTTGTATTGAAGACGCAAGCTTTGGAAAGACCGTTATTTCTTTTTCATATTGTCCCCCGATGACTAATTTGTGGAGGTTGGAGCTTCTTTGGCTTTGTTCAATCAGCCAATGAGGCTATTCTTTCTTACAAAATCCACTCATTTGGTCCTTTATAAAACCATGCCACCCCGTGTCCATCCCTAAATTTTATTAAGAATCTTTCATACCCTTAACCTTTAATGAACCCTATATCAAAACGTGCATTCATCTTCTAAGAAGTGACAAAACACAAATTTCACTGGAGCTTCTTAATTCTGCAATCCCCATCTAGTTTTTTTACCCAAAAACCGAGCGCTACATCAAAAATCGCCCAAATGAGGAGTCCTAAAAGCTGGTGAATTAGGTCACCGCCTTGGTACCGTCCAACACGGCGTGCTTGGCGAGCTCGCAAGAGAGCACGAGCCTGGTCGGCCGTCTAGATCTCCCAGGAGGTGATGGTCAGTTTCTGGTTGTAGCGCATGAGCCACGGGGACTCCTGGGCCAGCTTATCGAAGATGAAGCTGTTCATGATGTCCATGGCCTTGCTCAAGGTGCCAATGTCCGGGTGGACCTGCTTCAGCACCTTGAAGATGTGCATCTTGTACGTCTTGACGCTTCTCTTCGCCCACTTCTTCTTGTTGCCGGCCCCCTCATTCAGGAGCTTCTTCTTGGCCCTCGGCTTCTTCTCCGCCATCCCCCCGGCTACACCGCTACATTGGACTTCTCGGCCACCACTGCCTCCTAGTACTCGAGGAAGCTCATGGCTACGGTGGGGGCGATAGGAAGCTCGGCGATAAAGTGGCCATGTCGCCAGGCTGGATTGAGAAGGGGAGGGTGAGAAGGGGAGAAGAAGTGGAAAAAACAAAGGGTAAAAAAAAGAAGAAGAGGAAAACTAAACCAAACTGGATGGTGCGATTAGATCACTTCCTTTTCAGGGAAAGCTAATACTTGTTGGGTATTTTGATTTGACATTGCTTTACACTCAAATAGAGGCGAGCTACATCTGAGCTCAACTTAGAGATGGAAGTTCTCTTTCATTTCTGGATGGTGAAGTAAGACCAAACTCATGAGTTTATCATCCTAAGTTGGAATAAATTGATAAGATCCCCTCTTCAACATTACCATGCCCCTCACGCGTAGGGGTGATTGGTTACCAGTCCGGTCTGGTTCCAAGGTGGAACCAGGAACCGAACAGGAAGGATCAGTTCCCAAATTTTAGGACCGTATACCGGACCGGCCAATCCTGGAACCGAGAACCGGACCGACCGACTGGTCCGGTCCGGTCCGTTCCGATCCGTTGGGACCGGTAACTTTGCAATCGCCAAATCTTTTACAAGATATAAACTTTCAAAAGGAAAAATCTAACAAAAGATGTATTGATAGGCCACACGAAAGTTTCCTATGATAACGAAGTTGAGATTAGGGAACTTAGGGCTTGTAGGAATAGGAAGTTGGGAATTTGAGATGGAAATTGAAGGGGCGTGGCATGCATTGCAAAGAGGGGTGTATTTGGAATTTTAAATTGAAAAGAATAATTTTTTTTTAATTCTTAAGAATTTTTTAAAATATATATTTTTTAAAACTACCGGGGTCTCCGATCGGTCCAGTCCGATCGGTCCGGTTCCCACCTTGGAACCGGGAACCGGACCGACCGACCACTAGTTCCGAGAATGGGAACCGGGAATCGAACCGCCGGCTATGGGAACCACCCAAAACCGATCGGTCCGGTCCAGGTTGGGTGGTTCTCGGGTTGGGCGGTTCCCGCTGCACACCCCTACTCACGCGCGGCAACATTGGGGCAAAAAAGGGAAAGAGGGTGATGGGGTTTCTCTTGCTTTTGACATAGTAGGCCCCAATGAGAGGCCCACACAACGAGCTATTAGCTCAGTAGTGTTGACACTTAAATTTTGGCGATTTATTTAAGTGTTTACTAATTGCATTGAAAAATCAGGAATTAATTTCTAACCCCTCAACAAAAAATCTTTTTCATTAAAATTGCATCGCATATAGATATTAGGAGCACTTGCGTCACTAGTTTTAAAATTTATCAAGAAAAATTAAAAAAAATTAAAAAAAACGTGGGTCCGGGCCAGGGCTGGGCCTGCCCGGCCCGCTTTTCCTTTTCTCTTCTTTCGCAGCCCAGCCCGCTTGGTTTTCTCTTCTTCCTCCCTTCTTCTTCTCGTGCGGCAGCGGCCACCTGCAGAAGGGAAATAAAAAAATGGAAGCAAGTCAGCAGGAAGCAAAGCAACAGCAGCAAGTCAGCAGGAAGGCAGAAGCAACAGAGCAGAAAATTAGGAGGGGGTTAGGTCGGCAAGTCAAAGGAGAAAAAGGGACCCGAGGAACCAGGGAAGGGGGGACGGAAAAAAGGACAGGGAGAAAACAAGTGAAAAAGCTTCAAGACAGGAGAGCGACCGAGAGAAGGAGAGAGAGGGAGAGAGAGACCCGAGAGAAAAATCGGAGGGGGAGCTCGAGAGAGAGAGGAGACGAACCCGGCGACCGGAGCGCGAGAGACAAAGCGAACTCGGGAGAGTGACCAACCTTCGCCGGAGGACCTTCCACCCGCAACCGTCCGCTGCGGCTCTTCCCCGAACGAGGTAAGTTTCCGAAACTTCAAGCGACCCATTCTTGGAAAACGCCGGGCCGGGGCTCGCGGCTGACCAGTTCACGCGAGCTTCGGCCCCCGGTGATCCCTCATCGACGTTATTGTGCATTCCGACTTGTTTCGTTTGAATCCGTAGCCCCCTCGGTAGTGTCCTTTAGGTGTTCGATGAAATGCCCCACTGAAAAACCGAACTCAACTCTCGACGGGAGCTCGGCTTTTTTCTTTTTTTTTCCGCGTTGCTAGAAGTTATACTGTTACCATGTACTGCTTTCAACGTTTTTCTGGCTGGTCAGTGGGTTTATCTGTGCTGCGTGTGTCGGTTTGGGCGTTCGTAGCTCGCCGGAGTCCCATTCGGCGACTCTCGGGATGCCGGCCGACCGGCGGCCGGTGACGCTCGGCGTTGGTCGGACGGAACGACCGACGCCAGGCGATGGCATGGCGACCCCCCAAGGCCCAGCGATGACTCGCGGTAGCGCCGGCGTCGGTTCGGCGGAATGGAGTTGCAGGAGCGTCGGACGAGCGGGCTGCAGCAGGAAGAAGACCAAGAAGAAAAAAAATAAGGAAAATGAGAAAAAGAAAAATTGGAAAGAAAAGACAAAAAGAGAAGGTGGGGGAGTGTCGGGCTGCATGGGGAAAGCATGCAGAGGGCACGTGAAGAATAAAAAGAAAACAAATAGAAAAATCAGAAAAAACAAAGAAAAGGCCGAAAATAAAATAGGGGGCAAGAAGATGGGCTTCACCGCGGGCCCGCTTCCGTTGGGTTGAATTTGTCACGGGTCGGGTTTTTCAGCTGGGCTAAAAAAAATAGAAATCAAGATTAGGCTTTTTAAGAAAAAATCCGTGTGGGCCTTTTTGTTGTTTTTTTAGTGGGCTTAAGGCCAGCCCGGTTCCTTCAGCCCGACCCGGACCGGTGGCATCTGAATCGGGCCAGCAGGGCCGGGTTTCCTGACCCGGTCCGAATCATTTCTTTTTAAAAAATATAAAAAAATCGAAAATTCAGAAAATCATAAAAAACATAAAAAATATAAAAAAAATCATAAAAAATTTAGGAATTTCAGAAAATCCATGGAAAATTCAGAAACCTGAAAATTCATAAAAAATTTCAAAAAAAAAAAAAAATAATTTTTTTAATTAAAAAAATCAGAAAATATTATAATATTGAAAATTCCAAAAAAATTTCAAAAATCCCAAAAACTCCAAGTTTGTTTTAGAGTTTCCTAAAAGCTCTAAAATAATTCTTGAAAAATTTTCTCTTTAAAAGTGTCGGAAAATCATTGGCTTGAGAGTGTGCTTAAAATTGAACAAGCCCTTACGGCTTCACCTTAGGGTTTTAATTATCCTCGGATACAATTGCCCTTGATTGCACGCTTATGATGTGATAATTATGGTTTTCCCTTAGTTTAATTAGGACTGCCATTTATTTACCTCTTAATGCTAGGTATTTGTTTTTTTTTCTTGCAATTCATTTAATGTTTTCTTTGATTGCCGATTGCTACTTTGATGATCGATCACCTCACATGTTAGTGGTTAAGGCTAAAATCAATCCAAACTGCCTGACAAACATCTTTTTGAAATGAACAAGATTAGGTACCGAAATGGCACTAATTGGCTAATTAGTGTAATCAAGTCCGTGATCCTAGATTCTCTGGTTGCGTAGAAAGTGAAGCACGCTCCCATGCTTCGCTTGGTTTCTAGCCGACCCCAATAGGCTAGTAGCGACTCCTTATTTGAAGATTTTCATGAACACTCAACGTCACGCAAGGTATGGGCTTGGGAGAGCCTATGTCTAATGAGTGTCCCGAACCCACCTTTTGGACAATATCCCTAAACCTATTTATCCATATATTCCTTTCCCCACGGCACGGAAAAATATAGGTTGCGACAAGTGGCAAAGCGAGCGCACCCCAGATAATTGTGTTATTGTTCGTGGTCTATGAGGGCTCTTAGCCACATAGATAATTCAATGTGCTCATCATCGCATAACCCTGAGATGTGTATCATCTAAGGCACATTAGCATGGCGCACTTCTCTTGTCCGAACCGGACTTGCGTTTTCTGTTTAGGGCCTATCCAGTCCGTGTTGCGTTTCAGTTCAGAACAAGCAAACATCCAAATGGTTATGTTCTGTTCAATTTCTCAAAAGGCTGAACCAAACCAAACCATCAACACCCCTAAATCTATCTATTCAGCTTTCAGGGGAGGAAGTGTATCAGAGAGAAAGAACTCTTCAGTTCCTTCGGTCTTAGATTGCTTCTATCCAACTTACCGAGAAAGAGCTTAGGTGCGCGTTTATCCCTGGCGGGAACTATTGCAGAATATTGGAGCACTATGGGTTCTAGCTGAGCTCCCTGAACCAAAATTACTTTCTCTGATCGGCCTAAGAGAGCATCAAACCCCTCCCAAACGTTTCACTTGAGTTATTTCTACCGGACAATCCTTAACAGTTGAGTCCTATACCTCATTCGAACTCAAGACATTCACGAAGCAAGAGCTTTAGCTGAGATTGCTGGAACATCTTAAAGGCATTATTATCTCGTCTCCTTAAGCAATTAAGAAAGCTGCTTTCGAAAGGTATGAAGATGATAATGTTGAGGGGTTCTCCTCTACCGGGTTAGAACTCAGAAGTAAGGGCGAGCGGAGGAGACTGCTTTATGGTGATGTGTGGAACTATGTTGTGTGATTAGGTCTTCAGAGGAATAATACAGAACACTGCTCGACGAACGACGTCTGGAGAGAAGCAACCAAACGAAGCTGCCGTGCCAGCAACTAATCTGAGCCATATTAAAAATAAGAGCGTGCGGTAGGCGAATACTTGGCCTACGGATTTTAGATCTACACATTATCTCAGCTTACCATTAATTGATTTATGCAGAAGAAGAAAAAAGACAGTTTGGACACATCGATGTTAACCATATCCAGAGGAAGGAATTATATCAGAAACTAAACCAGAGGGCTCATCGCCCACCTGAGCGAAGCGATTCTGCAACAGAAGACAGGTCCGTAAATGCCTTGCCCGTGGAGGACGGACAAGACACGGCCAAATCGTCCAAACCTTCGCTGTAAACGAATGTTAACCCGCTGGAGGAAATGCCGCTGGAGGACAATTCCGGCATCAGAAGATCGCCATCCAGGTACTGCAATACTTGACGCATGCTTGGCCTCATCAACGGATCGTTTTGCGAACACATCAACCCTAGTTTCAGCACCAACTCCATCTCTTCTTCCACAGACTCCGCCCCCAATGTCAGATCACTTGCCTCCAGAATGTCACCTCTGTCCCAGCAACAAAATACCCAGTCCACTAATATCACGTCCTCCTTGTCCCCATGCTCTATCGGCCTTCTCCCGCAGGCGACCTCGAGCAAGAACGCTCCAAACGCAAACACGTCAGTGCTCCTAGTGGCCTTGCCGGTTCGTGTGTGCTCGGGGGCAAGATAACCGACTGTTCCTGCGACGCGAGTCGTTTGAGGGTCGGTTCCATGGTCGTGGAGTCTCGCAAGCCCAAAATCTCCAAGTCTTCCGTTTAATTCAGCGTCTAGCAAGATGTTGCTCGCCTTTATATCCCTGTGGATCACCACTTGCTCCCACCCTTCATGCAGATAAAGCAGCCCAGATGCCACTCCTTTGATCACCCTAAATCTTTGCGTCCAATTGAGGGTGACCTTTGGTTGGTTATAGAGGTACTTGTCGATGCTCCCATTGGGCATGTAGTCATAAACCAAGAGCAACTCCCTTTTCCGGCGGCAGTAACCGAGGAGCGATACTAGGTTGCGGTGACGGAGCCGACCAATGCTGATGACCTCTGCTACAAATTCTCTCATGCCTTGTCCCGATTCATGGGAGACCTTCTTCACCGCAATCTCTATTTTTGATATGGGTAAGATTCCTCTATACACCCGGCCAAACCCGCCGGCCCCTAGTAACTCTTGGTCCCGGAATCCTTTTGTGGCAATGTAAAGATCTTTGTACTTGAACCGGTGAGGGCCGTAGTCCCTCTCCCAATCTTCGAGGACCTCAGCAAATTTCCTTTTCCTTCTTATCACGGAAACTACACCCATGATTAGCATCGATACAACGAAAAGAACCATCAGGGGTAACACGATAGTCAGCACTTTCAATGTCTCCTCTTTCTTTCTCTCTGGCGACCCTGCGGAACAAAAAGAGAGAGCATTCCGTCATATACGGCGACTGACACGGCTGCAAGAGATGGCAGGGATGAGCTACAGAATTGATTTTCATCTTTTGAAGGAGTGGATCTCAAAACAATTTATGATTATTTGTTATTTAGCTTTTTATAATCCAAAATAGACAATTATTCTTACGATAAATATGTCACCCAATCATTTCTCTAAAGCAAGTCGTTTAGGATACATATACCAATCTCAGCTTACTAAGTGATTTCCTATATTGTCTTTTGCGTGAAAGAAAATACCAAACAACAAAAGGTGTCGATACAACTTCATAAGGAACATTTTTAGACTCGCCTGAGTAACATAGCGAATATTCCACTTTATACCTATAGAACTACTCTCGGATGTGCAAGTAACACGACGGTCAACTAAGACTTTCATTTTTTGTGGTCGGTGGTCAACTAAGGCTAGAAGTCAAGTAAATGGATCATATTCTTAATTGGTCGAAACGGTCAACGATGATTAAACCCTCCAACTAACCTCTCCAGGAGCCGGTGCCAGCCATGAACCCGTCCCCGAGGAACCCATGCTCGCACTTGCACCGGAACCCATTTCCGCCGCCATTCGGCAGCCCCGAGAGCTGAACGCAGTCCGCATCCTTGGAGCACTCACACTCATCGCCGTTCACCCACCACTCCAGCTGTAATAGCTGGACGCCCAGCGACGCCGACACGTTGTTCTGCGCCTCCATCAATATCGACGATAGAAAGTACTTGCAGTCGAGGGCGAAGAGCCTCGTGCGGTTGAGAAACGTCGTGCTGTAGTTGTTTGCCTGCTCGGAGTAGCAGCTCATGCTGGTGTTGATATTGGTCTTGTTGCTACGTTCGCAGGGAGACTGGAATTGGTCCTGGATGACCTGCGTATCGGGCAAATCGCATGGCGAGGACTGCGTGCAATTGTTGAGCACGACGGAGTTCTTCCCCGTCGGGGCATAGTTGCAGCCGTAGAGATGGTCGATGGACCCGAACGGGCGGTCACACTTGGGCTCGATGGTTATGACGACAGCGTCTGGGGACACGGACTGCACCAGGAACTCCCCGATGAGGGCGTCCCCATCCTCGGTGCAGTTGAGCTGGATTGGGCAGCCCGGCGAGAACCCGAACGGGTACATCAGGTTCTGCTTCGCGGGCATGCCAGTGCCGCAGGTCTGGCTGCAGGGCGGGGGGACGGCTTTATGCGCTCCAGCCGTAATGATCAGCGAGACCATGACGGCCAAGAGGAGGAGCGTGGACCGAGCCATCTTCGGCATCCTCGGGCACATCGACTGGACGTCGACGCGGTGTCGAGTGATGAATCTTTGAGAGTGCTTAGAAAGAGAAGTTCCTTATCGCACTCGAGAGAGGAAATATAATCAAAAAATGGAGAGGAAAAACAATAAAAAGAATGTTCAAAGTTACACGTTTTTCACGTGACTCCGGAAATTACGGAAGAGTCCTGGTTAAGCGATCAATTAATTTTCTAGTAATATTTGATTTTTTTTTTCTTTTTCAGGGATTATGTCGTGTTGGATGGTTATCAAACTCTTATGAAGGTTCTGACCCCAGAAAAACTCCCAAGGAGATCCCTAAGCCAGTCAAAAAAAGGACCCATAAAAAATGTGAACATGACTAAAAGGATGAATAAAGAATGATAGCTAAGTGTGACCGCATTGACCCCGTCAATGCTAACCCCGTTATCTAGATAAAGCTAACCACGCATTGACCCCGTCAAACCAAAAACTCAATCCGCCACCCAATGATGTCTGGTCACCTTAAACACGGCATCATTTGTTCTTGAAAACGTTATCTAAAAAATCATAAACTTATTACACTTTTATCAATTTAGTTCTAAATTTTTCAATAATATCAATTCAATCATAAATGTTTTCACTTCTTACCGTTTGAGTTCATCTAGCCAAAATTGGCTAAGAATTACTTATGTGGACCATTAATGCTGACATGACACTTTTAAATAATATTTAAATAATATTTTGAATTTTTCTGGTTTTTTTTCCTTCTTCTTTTGTTACTTTTTTTTTCTCTTTTTTTGATTATTGGACCTAGGTCGGCAAGGTTCGCCGACTAGCCCTTGCCAGCCAACCCTTGCTAACCCTCACCGGTATAATAGTTTACTGACAGTGTCACTTCCCAAATCCACAAGAAAGGAGAATGACATGGCCTTCTTTTCACATGAAGGACGCAGTCTTAAATATAACCAATGACTTGATATCAACATATATATATATATATATGTGTGTGTGTGTGTGTGTGTGTGTGTGTGTGTGTGTGTGTGTGTGTGTGTGTGTATTCTCAAACATATACACATACACATATCAAATAAACCAATAGGTTGGTTATAATATTAGAGTTTCTATAATCCATCAAAAGAACACATATAATTAGAACTCAGCCAACCCCAATAACCAGTAATCATTTATATACATCACATCCTCATGCCATACCAAAAATACACCTCCCAAAAGTTTCCCCACCAAAAGCGTTCAAGCTCTATCTATCGCTAATGGAGGGACCAACCAAAGCTTAGTAAGTAGTACTTAACTTATATGCAAATCTCAATCCTCCACATTGCACATTTAGAAACTCATTAATGTTAATCTAAAATATGACAACTTACAAAATTAAATAGAAAAATTATTCCATTCATTCATAATATAAACAAACCCATCATACATCAAGTCAACGATTGATTCCATGCTCAATATTTAACTCAAGGCTTTAGAGGTGGCTCCCACAAATTTATGTTATCACGTAACTCTTAGTCTTTACCCAACATATGGTAATGGTACAAGGCTCAAGAGGTGGCTCACATGAAGTTTTGTTATCATGTAGCATTTAGCCATTTACTACACACATCAATAACGCAAGGCCCTAGAGATGGCTCTCATGTGACTCAAGTCGCAATGTAGCACTTAGCCCTTGACTACAAGACTTAGAGGTGGCTCACATGAAGTTTCATTATCATATAACACTAGGCCTTAACCAGTTTACACCACAATTCATTTTCTTCCCAAACAAATAATCTTTCAAGAATTATCTCATAACTCAAAAGTATAACCCTTCGAAAAAGGTTTATCGGACCATTTCACAATAACTCAAAAGTACCCAAACACTTTATCCTACTTTACACAACATATGAGTTCTCGCTTTCATTCATATAAATATATACATGTATGTACGTACGTACGTATGTATAGTTACTCTTACCTCTATACAAAGGTTTCACAAAATCAAAGAAGATATCAATACCACTCATTTAGAAATGCCCAAATCCAAATAGTACATGCTACTCAAACCGTCGATCTCGCAATCTTATCAAAGTAGCAAGAAATAACATTAAAATTTAGTAATATATTACCTCAACTACAAAACAACTATAATATGCCTAAACATTAACAAAACAACTCTCACACGCTAACAAATTGCAAAACCCAAGCCATTATTTAAGCCGTTCGCAATGCGGAACTTGAGCATGGAACTTAAGCGCGAAACTTGATCGCGCAATGACTTTTTCCACCAAACCCCATTTAAAGCGTTCTTATAGTCCTTAGAAAGCCTTTTTAACATATTACAAGAACCCTAAGTTAGCCAACCCAAAATCGAGCCAAACTGACGAACTAAGGCTCCAAATTATCTGGTCATGCACTATTCACCATGCCCGGGAAACTTCGAAATTTTGTTTCGAGCAAACCATAAGCTCAAATCACATTCCATAAAATCTAACGGCTTCATGATACCCTAAACTATCATTCCTATAAATATATGTGGATCGATGACTCAAAAATCGAACTTCACAGCTCAATTTTTCCAAAACTCCAAATTTGAGCCCTAATCTGAAGAAATGCTTTGATTGGATAAACAAGGGGCATGCGTACTCACTGGGCATTGCGTTATGTAGACGAGTCAGCTTAGCTAGGCTCTCGTGGCGTACACATAAGAAAACCTCTTTTTTCTCTTTTTTCCTTTCTTCTTCTCTTTCTTTTCTTTTTCTTTCCCAGACTGGTTCGGCTCCCTTAAAACTGTCACTCTCTCTCTCTTCTTTCACCTTTTTGGCTTTTCAACATTCTTCTTCTTTCTTTTTTTATTTTTACACAAGTGGGTCCCACTACTTACTTTGACTTTGTCAAAAACTTGAATATTACAGACAGTATGATAGTTTAGTGAGGACAAGATTGAGGGTCCCCTCTATTTGGAATTCGGAATTGTTGAAAGTCCAAGACAAATGGGCGCTTACCGTGAGCTTTGGGCTCTATCAAGGCAACGTTCGGTCCAAATTGTTTATAAAAGAAAATGAACTTTATCAAACATAATATTTGACTCCAACAGAACGTTTGAGACCCAAAATTGCCTTAAAAACTCTACCAAAAAAGTTGAATTGTCTCCATAAAATCTATCCACACTAAGAAAGTCTATGATGGGACTCCCTGAGAGATTCAGAAAATGCCATCGCCTGCTTTTAATAACAAGAATGGAAGTTGTTCACCAATTTACCTTTCCCACACACAAGTTAATTTAATATGCAAATAAATTTTCTTGCTAGAGAAATCAAAACCATTCGCCACACTAATCACCGCGGCCCTGCTCATTAGGGATGGGCACAGGTCGCAGGGAATTTGTGCCGCGTGAATCAACTCCATCTACACCTTCAGAAAGAACATAAAAATTTTGTTTCTTTAAGAACAATTTTTTTTCCTTACAGGCTTTGCTTTTCATTGAAGATGCGAGCTTGGAAAGACTGGTATTTCTTTTTCATAATGTCCCCCGTTGACCAATCTGGGGAGGTTGGAGCTTCTTTGGCTTCGTGCAATCAACCAATAAGGCTACTCTTTTTTACATGATCCACTCATTGGGTCTTTTATAAACCCAAATCGAACCAAACCGAATTGTTGACAGCCCTAAATCTATCTATTCAGCTTTCATGGGAGGAAGTGCATCAAAAAGAAAGAACTCTTTAGTTCCTTCGATCTTAGAAAGATTGCTTCTATCCAACTCACCCAGAAAGAGCTTAGGCGCGCGTTATTCCTAGCTAGAGCTATTGTACATAATATGAGGACTATGTCTTCTAGCTGAGCTCTCTGAACCAAAAATGACTACTTTCTCTGATCAGCCCAAGGACGGATCAAACCCTTCCCAACCGTTTCACTCGCGTTACTTCTATCAGATTATCCTTAACAGTTGAGTCCTATACTCTCACAAACTCAAGCCATTCTTGAAGCAAGAGCTTTAGCTGAGATTACCAGAACATCTGAAAGGCATTCTTAACTTATCTCCTTGAGCGATTAAGAAAGCTGTTTTCGAAAGGTATGAAGATGATAATATTGAGGGGTTCTCCTCTACCGGGTTAGAACTCAGAAGTAAGGGCGAGCGGAGGAGATTGCTTTGCTTATACCGGGTGATTGTACGCTAGGGGACCGGGTAGGATTGACTCAGAGCTCTCCTAAGAACTCTGTATTTTAACTGACGTACTGGAATGAATTGCTAAGTTCTTGTCATATGCATATATGTGCCATGAGAAGTTTATTGTTCACTTCAAGCCATTCAAATTCGAAGGGCCGCAAAGCACATCGCATCCATGACTCACGAAGAGAATATGTAAAACATCAGAAATTATGCCATCACTGAACTAATAAGGAAACATGCACCAACACTACACTTTCATTATAACCCAAGATATGGTTCCCATATGCACCTAGAAAATCCTATCTTCTTCTCTCTTGTACGGTCGTTTATTCTTCTGCCTCTTCCTCTCCCTTCTTGATCTGCTGCAACTGGAGACCATGGCCACCACCCCACTACACAATCTCCCCCCTCCACGAAAAAAAAAAGGAATGAAGAAACTGAGAGGGAAAAAATGAAAAACATAGGAGAAGGAAAATAATTTCTTATGGTGATGTTGGAATTATGTGGTGTGATTAGGTCTTCAGAGGAATAATAAAGAACACTGCTCGGTGAACAATGTCTGGAGAGCAGCAACCAAACCAGACTGTCATGCCAGCAACTAATCTGAGCCATTTTAAAAATAAGAACGTGCAGTAGGCGAATAGTTGGCCTACGGATTTTACACATTATCCCGGCTTACCATTAATTGATTTATGCAGAAGAAGAAAAAAGACGTTTTGGATACTTCGATGTTCTCCATATCCAGAGGAAGGAATTATATCAGAAACTAAACCAGAGGGCTCATCGCCCACCTGAGAGAAGTGATCCTGCGACAGAAGACAGGTCCGTAAATGCCTTGCCCGTGGAGGACGGACAAGACACGGCCAAATCGTCCAAACCTTCGCTGTAAACGAATGTTAACCCGCTGGAGGAAATGCTGCTGGACAACAATTCTGGCATCGGAAGATCGCCCTCCAGGTACTGCAATACTTGACGCATGCTTGGCCTTATCAACGGATCGGGGTGCGAACACATCAACCCTAGTTTCAGCACCAACTCCATCTCTTCTTCCACAGACTCCGCCCCCAATGTCAGATCACTTGCCTCCAGAATGTCACCTCTGTCCCAGCAAGAAAATACCCAGTCCACTAATATCACGTCCTCCGTGTCCCCATGCTCTATCGGCCTTCTCCCGCAGGCGACCTCGAGCAAGAACGCTCCGAACGCGAACACGTCAGTGCTCCTAGTGGCCTTGCCAGTTCGTGTGTGCTCGGGGGCAAGATAACCGACCGTTCCTGCGATGCGAGTCGTTTGAGGGTCGGTTCCATGGTCGTGGAGTCTCGCAAGCCCAAAATCTCCAAGTCTTCCGTTTAATTCAGCGTCTAGCAAGATGTTGCTCGCCTTTATATCCCTGTGGATCACCACTTGCTCCCACCCTTCATGCAGATAAAGCAGCCCAGATGCCACTCCTCTGATCACCCTAAATCTTTGCGTCCAATTGAGGGTGACCTTTGGTTGGTTATAGAGGTACTTGTCGAGGCTCCCATTGGGCATGTAGTCGTAAACCAAGAGCAACTCCCTTTTCTGGCGGCAGTAACCGAGGAGCGACACTAGGTTGCGGTGACGGAGCCGACCGATGCTGATGATCTCGGCTACAAATTCTCTCATGCCTTGTCTCGATTCATGGGAGACCTTCTTCACCGCAATCTCTATATTTGATGTGGGTAAGATTCCTCTGTACACTCGGCCGAACCCGCCGGCCCCTAGTAACTCTTGGTCCCGGAATCCTTTTGTGGCAATGTAAAGATCTTTGTACTTGAACCGGTGAGGGCCGTAGTCCCTCTCCCAATCTTCGATGACCTCAGAAAATTTCCTTTTCCTTCTTATCACGGAAACTACGCCCATGGTCAGTATAAATACAATGAAAAGAACCATCAAGGGTAACACGATAGTCAGCACTTTCGATGTCTCCTCTTTCTTTCTCTTTGGCGACCCTGCGGAACAAAAAGAGAGCGTTCCATCATATGCGGCGACTAACACGGCTGCAAGAGATGGCGGGGACGAGCTACTATGATGGGACTCGATTTTCATCTTGAGCTATTAATTTTTGAAAGAGTATTTTATAATAATTTATGATTATTTGTTATTTAATTTTTATGATTTAAAATAGGCGGTTATTCTTAGGATAAATATTGTCACCCAATCATTTCTCTAAAGTATGTATTTTAGCAATACACATACTAATGTCAGCTTACTAAGTGATTATGAATTCCTATATTGTCAAAATACCAAACACGAAAAGTTGTCGACACGACTTTATAAAGAACGTAAAAATTTTAGACTCACCTCATTAACATAGCAAATATTCCACTTTATATCTATAGAACTACTCTCGGATGTGCCATTAACACAACAATCAACTGAGAATTTTTTTTAACCATTGGAGTTTGCCCTAATAACCACCATTTTCATATGAAAAAGAGAAAGTGGGGGGTTCAAATCGCCACTTTCGCAAGGGGGTAGGAATGGAGACGATTTAGCTTCAGAAATGGGTTTTTACTTCCACTTCTTGCAATGAGGTAAGGCAAAAGTCGGAGCATTAGAATAGGAATAAAGTATAACTAACCAATAAAACTAAGAATTTCTTTTATTGTGGTCGGTGGTCAACTAAGACTAGAAGTTGAGTAAATGGGTCATATTCTTGATTGCTCCAAACAGTCAACGATGATAAAAACTTCCAACTGACCTGTCCGGCAGCCGGTGCCAGCCAAGAACCCGTCCCCGAGGAACCCATCCCTGCACTTGCACCGGAACCCATTTCCGCCGCCGTTCGGCAGCCCCGAGAGTTGAACGCAGTCCGCATCCTGGGAGCACTCACACTCATTGCCGTTCACCCACCATTCCAGCCGTAATAGCTGGACGCCCAGTGACACCGACACGTTGTTCTGCTCCACCAGCGATATCGACGATAGAAAGTACTTGCAGTCGAGGACCAAGAGCCTCGTGTGGTTGAGAAACATCGTGCTGTAGTTGTTTACCTGCTCGGCGTAGCAGCTCATGCTGGTGTTGGTTTGGGTCTTGTTGCTAGGTTCGCAGAGAGACTGGAATTGGGCCTGGATGATCTGCGTATTGGGCAAATCGCATGAGGAGGTCTGCGCGCAATTGTTGAGGAGGACGGAGTTATTCGCCGTCGGGGCATAGTTGCGGCCATAGAG
The DNA here is from genome assembly GCA_014182895.1 of Angophora floribunda. NCBI lineage: Eukaryota > Viridiplantae > Streptophyta > Magnoliopsida > Myrtales > Myrtaceae > Angophora > Angophora floribunda. The sequence continues at coordinate 9,964,895 of CM024712.1, read as the reverse complement.
ATGGTCGATGGACCCAAAAGGGCGGTCACACTTGGCCTTGATGGCTATGGCCACGGTGTCTGGGGACGTGGACTGCACCAGGAAGTCCCCAATGAGGGCGTCCCCATCCTCGGTGCAGTTGAGCTGAATTGGGCAGCCCGGCGAGAACCCGAATGGGTACGTCAGGTTCTGCTTCGCAGGCATGCCAGTGCCACAGGTCTGGCTGCAGGGCAGGTGGATGGCCTCAGGCGCTGCACCCGTGACGATCGGCAAGACCATGCTGGCCAAGAGGAGGAGTATGGACAGAGCTGCCCTCGGCATCATTAGATACATCGACCGGAAGTCGACGCGGTGTCGAGTGATGAATCTTTGAGATTGCTTATAAAGAGAAGTTCCGTTAAAGCAAAAACTTGACCCATTACCCAAATAACGGCTGGCCGCTTTAGACACGGCATCATCTCTTCTTTCTTGAATTCCATGTGTCCAAGTGATTCTAAATTTTATGCATTGGCCAATGAATTCAAAGGGCTAAATTACAGCGCAAATGTCAAAACTTGACATAAGTGGACACTTAAATGCCAAAACTTCAAAAGGTACACTTAAATATCACATTTAAAAAAAAAACAATTGGGATATTTAAGTGCGAAATCCAATGAAGGTGGCTAGAAATCTGATGTGGCATATTTTTAATAATATAAGTGGTTTATGCAGCAAGCCGGAAAACTGACTCAGTAATGAAGGTGCAAAACGACGTCTTTTTGCCCCAAAAATCAAATTTTAATGTATATATAAATTTAAATAAATTAAAAGAACCAAAAAAAAAAAAAAATAGGTGCAATGTTTGGTGAGGGCCTATACAGGTGCAGCGTTTAGCGAGGGCCTGCGCAAGCCCTCACCGCTGCCGCCCCACCATCGCCGACCCTTGCCAAAGATGGTGGGGCGGCTATGGCGAGGGACTTTGCAGGCCTTTACTAAATGCTACTAATACTTCTTTTTTTATTTAGTCCTTTCAATTTATTTAATTATTATTTAAATAGCCACATCAGCGCCAAATACGACGTTGTTTTGCACGTATTTAGCCATGCCAACACGCAAAACGACATCATTTTACACTTAACTCGCCGGAAAAATACCTCGTTAGCAATATAGCCAAAAATTTATGATAAGTGAGTCGTAAATTTGAAATTCTTTAGCACGATGACCATTTAAATTTTAACACTTATTTAAGTGCCAAAACTTCTAAACTGGAAAGCAGTCTCATTACCATTTAAAATTTAAGATAAGTGAGTCATAAATTTGAAATTCTGAATAAAATATATCACACGGCTCATGATTACATCATAACCAAATAAAATAGCTTTATTGAGAATTTTTCAGAACAAACAACTATTGGGTAGAAATATGGGTGAAAATTCAAAAACTATTTGTTAAACTCCTGGAAGAGAGTTATACTTAACAAGCCAAATCCCATCCATCCGTAGAGTTGCAGTCAGGTAATTGACATCTTCCCTTTTTAAGAAATAAAAATAATAATGAGACTGGAAAATGTGAGTAAATCTGAACAAACGTAGCTAATCTATCTACAATCATGTCGTATTGTGTAGCAGGAAACTGTAATCACCCATACACTCAACAAGTAGTAGACCTATAATAATGTCTAACAAAAGTCACTTTTGAGGCAATGTTAACCATCTTTTCTAATTATTATCACATTTTTTATCTAAATGACAAGATTTCAAGTGGTATTTTAAGTTATCAACATGTACATGCTCCACCTGATCCTTTGTTGGCATTTGGTACGTTTCCTAATTTTCCCTCTTAATGTTGTAAATCTTGACAGGCATGAGTATTTTCAAAAAAAAAAAAAAAAAAAAAGTGTGCATGCGAGAACAGAATATGATGTCATATATATCTTTTTGGACATGGTATCTTCTTCTAAATTAGATCAAATTTCTAGCAGTAAGAGAAATACGGGGATATGTTAGAGTTGCTTGATTCGTCGAATTCTTTATAATTTCTTATTGCTATTTTTTTTGTTCAAGTTTTACTAGTTTTAAATTGGTTAGTTTTTTATGTCTGCTATTTTTCCTATTGAAGGGGAAAAAATTGCTAAGAATTAGAGTCCAAGTCGAGTTGGGTATAGATAGGGTCTAGGTCAAATTGGATAGTGATTGCTTAATGATATTACATATTAATGGATTAATATGAGTTACATGTCAATGAGTCAACTTAGATTAGACTCATTTTTTAGCGACCTGACCCACACGTTTAGACAAATCTAGCTGCATTATTGATTTTCTTCATAAATGGGGCAACTCTTTAATGTTACATCATTCAGTTAGATGGAAATACTGCAAATCCTTCTTTTTCTTAAAGCTCTTATACCTTTTAAAACCTGTCAAGTCACGCCTTGAGAGATACATCTAGTAGCAGTAGCGAACAGAGACGCTTTATCCTCATTGTCCTCTTGTTCGGCGCCTCAAACATTCCAATCGCTAATCCATTTGAAAAAAAAAATTCAGTTTGAAACCTTATACCTCAATGCGTCAAAGCCCGAGATTCATGAGATGCCATAGGAGGTACTTTACCGGTGAAAAATTCTTCATATAGTAATACATGTAGCAACTGCAACACTAGGGATGCGTTTGACAACGATTCTACTTCTGAGAACAATTTCTGATCAAAAATAAAAAAATTTATTCTATTCCTAAGGATAATTTCTGAGTATTTAACGTGTTTGATAAACTGTTTAAAATTTTTATTCCGGAAATAGAAATGCGTTTGATAAAAATTTTCAATTTTTTGATTCTTTTAATTTTTTAGTATTTTTTGTTATAATTTTCTTATATTTTCTTTTTTTTTTCTTTTTCCTTTTTCTTTTTCTCTCCTTCTTCCTCTTTAGTGGTCGGCGAGCAACTAGGCGAGGTTTGGCAACCTCACCAAAGGCTCGCCTGGCCACCGGCAAGGCCAAGCATCGACGAGGCCAAGCCTTGCTGGTGGCCGGGCGAGGCTCGACCTCGCCTAGGCAGTGAGAGGCCAAGCCTCGCTGGTGGCCAGGCGAGGCGAGGCTTGCCCAACCATCGACGAGGTTCGACCTCGCTAGCCAGTGCAAGGCTCGGCCTCACCAGGGCAAGGTGAGGCCGACCTCGCGCCACCTAGGCGAGGTTGAGCCTTGTCGGGCTAGGCACGGCCTTGCCTAGCCACTGGTGAGCTTGGCGGACTTCGCCCTAGCCTGACGAGGCTCCAACAAGCTCACTGGACCTCGCTCGACGACGGCGGCCTAGGGGCGGCGATGGGGTGGCAAGGGGTTGGGAGGAGGAAGAAGCAAGGGAAGGGAAAAAATAGGAGAGGAAAAGAAGAGATATCAAAATTGATTCTCAAAATTGTTCCCGAGAACGAGAAACAACTTTTTTTTTATTCTTGATTCCACTCCAAATCTATTTCTAGGAACAAATTTGTTCCCGGGAACAAAAAATTTACTAAACAGATTTATGTTTCAAATTTATTCCTAGGAACAAAAGAACAGAATCAGTTATTCCTGGGAGTGTTACCAAACATGCCCTAGATATATGCAAAACTAGCTCCCTATTGATCAAATAAGTTGCATCACTAGTTTAGGCCGTCACGCCAAAATGATTTTGCATCCTTTATATTTAAATTCAATGCTTCTTCTTTGCCAGTCAAAGCCAATCCTTTGTACATCAAATTGATTGTCAAGTGTAAAAATTATACTCAGAAATAATTTGGCACTGTAATTTTATTTACACATTGTTCTTTAAAAATACCCCTAATACTCTTTTAACTCCCACCCATCCTAATTCACAAAACCTTAATCCCAGCAACTTTCCTCCCCTCCCTATGGTCGTCGCCACCACCACAAGCCCGGCTGCGTCCAGGGAACGAAACTCTTAGTCCCCTCCACCACCACGTCGGTGCTGTCACTAATTTTGGGCTCCTCCCCTGCCTCTCAGCAACCTGAAACTCGTCGAAACCCAACTCGCGAAACCTGAATCAAGAGCTCTTGAAACACTTGGAGTCCAAGTTATCCAAGCTCAATCGAGGTTGTGGGTGTGAGAGAGAGGGGAGGAGGAGGCAGCGGGGGAAACGGGATGATGACGACAACAGTGACCATCGTCATCGGCATGGGATGGTGGTACCGGCTGCAACTGTAGTCCTCATGGGGAAAGATATAGGAAGGAGTGATGATTTTGTCTCCTCTAGAGTATAATTTGAGTTAGGGTTGAAGAGGGTTTGTGGTACTTAGAAAAGAAAATTTTCATTAAACGGCAATTTTTTCGCTTTTGGCTAAGAGAAGCAATTGGCCAGTAAAAATCATATTCAATTAATGTAATCCCGAGAGCTCATATTCTGCACATTTGACATCTTGATCTAATAAAAAAAACAAGAATTTAACAATTAGGCAAAAAAAAGAAAAACTTGATTGAAATGATCGGTCTCACGACGTATATTTTTTCTCACGTTAAAACCAAATTCCATCTTCGACTAAAGTTTTAGTGTCAACGTTTGCGGGAGCTTGACTTGGACATTAACATTGCCCAGCAAAGGATTCAAGGACTCAGTCAACCGGGTCTTATGTCAACCAAATGCATGTTAATCTAGTGCCTGCCAGCTTCTTCTTTTTTTGTTTTTGGTCGGATAGTGTGCATGCCAGCTTTTAAATCTTGTAGTTTTCATACAAGACTCATCTACATCAGGGAATCGGATGCGTTAGATTCACGTACCCTCAAATTACTTAAGAATAAGTCTTGATAGAGTTCGAGTATCGGTGTCATCCACAAAGAGAGAGAAGAAGAAGAAGAAGAATAAGAAAGAAGAGCTGTGTGTCGCTATGTTCTTGATCTTTTTACTGTTGCTTGTCTTGAATCCCTTTGAGAGTGAAAATTGATTAATAATTGCAGGTTGAATGGCCGTTCTACAACGTCGCTTTCCTGAGGCTCCGTTAAACATTCTGTTGTTTTTAACACTCCATCAGTCCATTCGTATGTCTTAGTCACTTTGACTGTTGAGCCGCATATATGCATACATCCTTCCGTACGGATAAATATTCAATTATGAATACAATAGTACCTGCTAGATTCATTATAATTGATACCAGAAAATGTCCCAAGTATTAAGCATGGCAGTCGAATTGATAAGAACTTGCTGGACCCAAGTGTTGAGGATTCGTCAGTAAGATGCAGTCCATCGATAAGAGAGTCACGCTCCAATTGACAAACATTGTCAATGATTCGACTATTGGGAGACGTTAATCGACACAAATAGTTGGTCTGCAACAACAAATGTAACCATCAAGAAGGCAAGAACGAGATGACCATCCATTCGTGAAGCCGACTATTTCGACTACTTCCGCAAGAGAATGTCATAGCTTTTCGAAACAAACAACTCTCGAGTGCTTACCATATCACAATTGCACTTGAAAAGTCTCACAAATTCAAATTAAAATATAACAAAGTGTTTACCAAATATGCTCACACTAGGCTTCTATTGCATGCTGCATTAGGTTAAAAACAGCTTTAGAAAACATTCTCGTTCGCATCCAGCCTTAGCATGAGAAAAATGAATAATTTGAAGAATATTTTTAAAAAAGATGATTGCTTATATCACCTTTAAAAATGGATAAAAATTATTTTCATCATCCACAAAAATGATTAGACATAAATTATTATCGATAAAAAAATGTTTTTATTGACTAATTATTTTTAGAGATAAAAATAAGGGAGAATTTCAAAAAATGGCCCAAGAGCTCACATTTCCTCAAATAATGGCTCAAAATAAACCTTATTTCAAATAAGGGTCTAAAGTGCTATCATTTTCTCAAATAAGAATTTGAAATGATTATAAATGTTTCAAATAAGGGCTCGACTTTCTAGTGGTCAAGAGTACTTTCATCATTTATCATTTTTCCTTTTTTTTCTTTCTTTTTTCCTTTTTTTCCTTTTTCTCCTTTTTTCTTTCCTTTTTTTTCTAATCATTCTTCTTCCTCTATGCTGATAGCCAATCAGCCAACCACCAGCATTACCCACAGAGGGCTGGGCAAGAGTGACCCTTGCCCAATTCGATGAGGGCCACCCTCGCCAGCCACAAGCAATGCAACCCTTGCCCTAGGGGAGGCCACCCCTTGTGGCCATCTGCGAGGTTAGCCCTCACCAGCCCCAGGTGAAGCTGAACCTCGCTAGATCTGATAAGGGTTGACCTCACCCATAGCCAACGAGGGCTCGACGACCGCCGGTAATGGGCGGTGAGGGCCTACAAGCCCTCACTAGTCATTGTGCCCTCATGGATGTTCGCAAGGGGTGGCCTCCCCCAAGGCAAAGGTCGCCTCACCCAAGCGAGGACGGCCCTCCCCCAGCCCTCTGTGGGTAGTACCAGTGGCCAACCAGCTGGCTACTGGCGCAAAGGAAAAAGAAGGACTAGAAAAAAGGAAAGAAAAATGAAAGAAATGAAAGAAAAAAGGAAGATTAAAAGATTAAAAAAAAAGAAAAAGAAAATTTGGAAGAAAACGCTCTTAAATAGTCAGAAAATTTAGCCAATCGGTTACTAGCAAGGTCAGGTCCTTATTTAAAACAACCAAAGCCACTTCTGACTCTTATTTGAAATAAGATTCACTTCAAACCCTTATTTAAGAAAATAAGGAGACTAGCGCCCTTTTTGGAATTTTCCATAAAAAATCATTTATTGTCTAAAAAATAAACGGAACCTAAAATAAAAATTAGATCTTAAATTGGATGAAAAAGGCAAAACTTCTTCCGAATCAGTTTGACCTGTCAACGGTGTTTTTCCACCACAAATTTCTTGAAGACCAAATCGTGGAGCACTCGATGGTTAAGAAATCAGACTAAGGCATACTAAGTTGCCAAATTGGAACACAAGTTCTATCGAATCATTTGAATAAAGTCCATGAAATTACCTGGACTTTGAGATATAGGACTTTTTGCTTAAGGCTAGGGGTGTGCAACCGGACCGGGTTGACTCGGAACTTGGACCGGACCACTCAAAAAACAGGATTGGAAACCGGTTCCTGGTTGAACCGGTTCCAATTTTTGGAAACCGGTTGAAATTAGTCCGGGAACTGGGTCCAAGCAAAGACCCACCCAAACCAGATTGGTTTTGGACCTAGTTTTTACCCTATTAAAAAAAAATAGTCTCAATATAGTGCATTTGAGTCTCTTTGTCTTTGAAGAATTGTTAAAAAAAGAAAGCATCTCCTTGAATCCAGAAGTTAAGGGAGAATTGTCTTCAAAGAATTGTTTAAAAAAAACTATGTCCATGCATTGTTTTTCTTTTTTAATAGTCCCACCTTCAATTATAATTAAAGCATTCTCAATCCAACTCAAGAAAAATGTTCTCTTAATAACAATTTCATCACATACACATGAGTAGGCTCATTAGATCATATCAATAGTATTTATGGGAATGACACTAATATTAAATCCATATTTGCTAATGTCTATACATTGTTAAGATTTTTGCTTTGTCTTATAATATTAGGAGGATCACGTTATTGTTTTTTCATGAATTAATATAAAATTCAAAACCGTATAAGATATCAAACGGTTGCAAAACAAGTTCCAATGAAAACAGAGTAGACCCTATTCCCATACCGGAAAAATAGGATCGGGTCCAAAATAGAGTCCAGTAAAAACATAATAAAGTACATGGTCCAAAAAAAGAAAACCAATTATAACAGGATCGGATACAGGGTCCAGGTCTAGACCCTACCCACCCTAGACCTGACCACCCCTACTTAAGGCGAGGACTATTGAAAGTAAGTAACACTCCAATCTTTATAATGAATAAATAAAAAAGTTCTACTATTAGGTATTGTAATGACTTGACCCGATTCATATGTCCTAATCTGTCACAAGGAGTGTTCTAGTGCAATCGCTGAAAAAGATTACCAATTAAGTGGATCCTACTTGTAAATCACTTCACGAGACATTTTCCAACTAGTAGACGCGGGATTTGAAGCTATGAAATGACAACTTTTGTTCATCGCATGGAATTTCAAATTTCATTTGGTGGAGATAATGGAATGATAAAGATTACTTTGCGACTTCATGAGCAAGACTTACAGACTTGGAGGGACCACACGAAAAATCAAACAGCCGACAAGAAATACATATCGCTCATTTCAAAGGGGAGACATAGCCGTTCACATTTGAGGATAATTAGTTGGGTAGGAGGAGAGCTTGGCGCTATTTACAAGGAAGTAAATATGGCTATTCGGTAAATGGGTAATTTTCAAATCTAATTCTGCAGTCCTTGAACTGAAATTGAACGCCGATGCTATACAAGCACCCCTTACGTATCCTATCCATACCTGCCTCCAAACGTGCAGAGCAATCTGGATGAGGAATCGCCCCGTTGCATGCCGCATGGCCATGACAAACGTTGTAAACTCCGTTGGACTGACAATATCTATTAAAACTCAAATCTGCCGTGAAACCACACAAACAGTCGGTAACTTCATCGACACGATAATTGTATGTACTGAATGGCAAGTACTTTGCCCCGTTGCATATACTGCTCATCAGAGTTGTGTCTGGATCACTCATCACCACCCTGAAAATAAGGAAACGTGCCTAGGATTGCTGCAATTTGTTGGTAAGCGGCCATCTTGCTGAATCTTTGATCTGTAGCTATAGCTAATCAGCTTGGCTATATATAAAGGGGGCTGTTCTAGAAATTATCTCCCCAATATTCAGAACCAGGTTTAGCCAGCGGAATCCTAGCAGCCGTTGTTGTACCTTTTTTTTTTTTTTTTGGTTTTATGCTATTGAAGTTAGATAATAACAGAACCATTCTAATCATGCTTGAGGAACAAAATTCAAGCATAAATTAAAATCATATGCAGCAAAGAGGATCAAATAAAACTAACCTCTAGCCATTGTTGGAGTTTGTGTTCGTCGGAAATCCACAAAGTCTTGACAACCATCCGATAGCGATTATAGACACACTCTACTAACCCAATCCCCTTGTATATTGATGGTATATTTTGAATGAGAGGACTTGCATTAAACCTTATAATTGCCCTTACGAAATGAACATTCATTTTTATAAACTGTCTTCCATCAAGACGGTTACCAAATGGGCAGTCGTCATAAAGGGGTACAAAACGTGAAAAATCACATGTGGAATAATCACTCGTCAAAAATGAAAACGTGGGTCAAAATTAATGGGTAAAGTTTTATCTAAAAAAAAACTATACCTCAAAATTTTGGAATCACATTATAGATATAACAATTGATTCTAGTCACCAGCACTTGCCCCCTTAGCCGATAGGAAATCCTTCCTTAAACTTTGTCGAGGTTCCTGTTCTTATGTTGGACCTATCGTCGGTCATTCGGCTGGCAAATGTAATCGTTACCTCCTCCACAAGGAGAATATAAATACATCCAATTATGCCAACCGAATTTTTTCCTAAGATCTATAAAGTTCTGCTCGGGAAAATCAATCGAACAATTGGGAAGAATGATGAAGCCAAACTTTGGGACATGATATTACTTTTGTTAAGAAATTATGTCTCACAACATTGTTAATTGCCACTAGTAAATTTCCTCCAAAATACAAAAAAATTTCAATTGAGAATATTAAATAGTAATTTGAGTATTTTTCCAAGATCTCTCAAAGGAAACAATTGAAATGATGGTTATAATTTTGGAAAGACAAACTCAAAAAGACTTTCATCATATTCATTCCAAAACTGACATGTCTACCTTGGTCCTAATGAAGAGAGGCAACCTTTCAAGAAAGGTTGCAAAATGAACAAGTACATTTTCAAAAGTTACATTGAAAAGACATTAAAAATTCTTAATTGCATAAATAATAAATAACCGTAATCCTTTGTAAACAATCCCATTATTTCAACAGGATACTATAGTTAATTTTTATAATTATAAATCTAAATTTTTCAATAAATAAAATATAATAATCGTTGTTTATGTCAGGAAATATTTCTTTTCTTGTGAAAACCAACGTTAAAATGTAGTTTCTATCGGCAGCAGAAGCAAGATTTCGAGTTTGGGAGAACAAACATAGACGGTCCTATAATCACGAATTATCAAAATGTCATTTTGGTTGGCACATTCTCAAGATGTATGCAAGTCGCTATATCCACATGTCTTGGGTAAAGTCTCACCCACTATGTTGCCGATTTCATCTCCAAAGTTACTGGGCTTCGATGAATGGCAACCCCCACGAGAAAGACTTCTTAATGAAAGACAAAACTAGGTATTGGCAAATGCGAAGAATGGGAAATGTTGCTATTTCTGTTCTCAATTTATTTCTACATTCTAATTTAGTTATAAACTATTCAATTAATTTAATGTTAGTCCTACACCATAGGCTGAAAACAAAATCAAGTCCTCCCAACCAAATCTCACAAGAAATTGCTAACGTGACAGCTTAGTTATCACTGGCCATTCTACATATCACAACCGACATTATGACGTAAACAACTTTACTCGAAAAGATGCTATTTTACCTGATTTTCTAGATTTTCTGATTTTCTTTAGTTCTTTTTTTCTGTTTGAAACTGTTCATCGTCTTCTTCGTGATTTGATGTTTGCGAAATTGATCATGCTACCTCCCCTGGATTTGACCTTATTCGAGATATTGTGTCTAATAACACAATAGCGAAAATGGAAAATTCCGTAAGAATCTGTAGTTCAAAACAAAAATCTTAGGGATTCTGTGCTTCTTGGGTCCACGTCTTTGCTTGTTCAATGAAATGTCCGTATGATATTTTTGTTAGCGCGGTCTTAAACTTTCTTTCTTTTTTCACTTCTGATTACAGAATTTTCTGACAATAGGAAATTTTGTATATCTTATCTAGGTTTCAAAAACTGAATAGATTCTATAAATCGTTCTACATGTCCAAATTTGAATATTTTTGAGTGATTTCCTTAAGTGTTTTGAGCCAAATAAAAGTCGAAAAAGCGAGCTCCAGAAAATTTACATAGGAGCCAAGAGATGGTTGCATTCAATAATAGATCGGTTGAGTCTCTAAGTACCACTCAACTATGTATGTTATGGATAATCTGATCAAAAGTTCTAACCATACTCTCTTTTGCTTCGCATCGTTTACCTCCTCCTTGGTCAAAATCAGCTTTGTTACGATTTTTTAAGATCGTCCAATGAAGTGTCGTAACCTCATCTCTCCTACATTCGTTCTATCAATACAAGGGCGAAGAAGAATCAACAACCCACTCTAGTCTGTTTTTGTCTGGTTAAACCATGAACGTCAATTCCAGTAACATCATGCCCATCCCAAGTTATCATTCTAGAAAAAAGATATTCTCTAATTACTCTTCTTCTTTTTTTGGTAAAGTAAGTATTTATAAATTTCCAACCAAGCAAGCTGTACAAGAGAGGGATACAAGGCATTATCTTGCACTCAATAGACAAGTCACTTGAGTGAAGGGGAGCCAAGTATGCAACAAGGGGAGGCTAGGTACAAGTTGCAACAAAAGAACCCAGGCTGGGCCTACGGTTACAATGCAATAAAGAAAAAACAGAACAGCTAGATGCAGCTAGCAGCAGCCCAAAAGCTCGGCCCGAGGGCCTCCAATTCCCTCCCAAAAATAACGGGTCAATACCCTAGCACCGTTGGAGTCTCCTATTCCTTGGGTTGTCATCAACATGTAAGAAAGCAGACGCTTTGTCCTTGACGGCCCTAATAAGGTGTTGCTTCATCGAGGGAATGGAAAGTGGTTGGCCACGAAACACCATGTTGTTTCTGGTCTTCTAGATTAAGTAGCATAGAGCTCCAAAGGAGAAACGAATCGTCTCCTTATAAAAACCGGTACCTAAGCATAGATCTGAGGCCCGTCTAAGGTTGTCAAGCCACGTGGAGTTGATCCAAATGAGATTACATCTAGCCGCCCAAAAGCCCGCTAGAACACTAAAGACGTGACATCCAAAAAATAAGTGGTCAGTGGAATCTGGTACGGCATTACAAAATACACACACCACCGCCGGGATTCGACCATACAAAATAATAGGAAAGACCAGGTGGGAAGCTGGTTTCTTGTGATCAACCACATATGGAATTAGTGCCTCGGTGCAAAGGACTTATTCCAGACAAAAGAGGACCACAACACTGCAAGGGCTTTCCGCCGAAGTGCTTCCCAGGCTGAGGCTATAGTAAAAGTACCCAAGGGATGCCATTCCCAGGAAAAGATGTCCTGGGTATAAGAAAGTATGGGGATTGGCCAGTGCCATGATTGCAGCTCCTAAAGGACATCGTGGCCAGCAAGGGAGAAAAGTTCAACCACCGTGGCTTCTCTAGGTAGCCCGGAGTGGTAAATGTAATAATTAAAAAACACTGTATTTAAAGGGCCTACCTCATGCTAAGGGTCAAACCATAGGGATATGGAAAGGCCATTCCCTACCTGCCATTTAAAACAACCCTTAATTTCCTCTCTAAGGACAAGTAATTTTTTCCTTGCCCACGAACAGGAAGAAGGAATGGACAAGACCCAGAAATTTTTCCTCTTTAAATACGTGGCATGGATCCATTTACATCAAAGGGACTCCTTATCAGTGAAAAGGATCCAAATATGCTTGATCATGGCTGCTTTGTTCTAATTACTCTTTTTCTCACCGCAATTGTTGTAAGTGTTCCACCCTGTGCCTTTGACATTTAAGCCTCTAATGGAAAGACTTCCCGACTCCAAATACGAATATAGACGAGCTCATCAGCCTCGGACCTGCGGACTTCTGATGCAACAATAAACGTGCACGAGACCTTTTGACAAGTCCTGAAAGGGTTAAACTTCCCACCTTTCCACTTGGCAAAGAAAAAAGAAGAATGAAAAAAGATGAGACCCGAAGTCTTTCGGCTATTTGAAATTTGTTTATACAAGAGGACAGAAATAACTCGGTTCATATGCCCAATCCCCGAGAAACCGATGACTTGTTGCCCCAAGTGACAAATAGGACTCAAATTCATGGAGAAATTTCGGTAGCATTATCGTTCGTAGATAACAAGGACAACAATGGCGGAAAGGCGAGTCCTATCTACAACTGACGAGCAACAACGTTAGCATATTAGTGCATCGTCTCAAATTCAGAACTATGAGCTTAAAATTTATACCAAGGGATAATAATAACAGCCCAACAAAAAAAAAAAGGGGGAGGGGGGAGTTGAGAGCCTATGGTTTTCTCTTGTAGATGCATAAAACACAAAACTTCAAATCCCAATCCATCACTACTCGGAAACAAATTGGAACTGCTCAAGCTAACACTGTATTCAAAGCACAACTTCACCTAGCCAAAAAGATGGCAGTAGGATTTCCGGGAGATGGCGGATTCTGTTGCAGTAGCGAGACAAGATTACCAGCGGCAGTTAGAGCATTGGGGTCCGTCAACGACAAAACTTCCACTTCTTCAAGACCGAGCTGCCTTCTAATTAAGTCCAGGTTCTCTTGAAGAACTTCAATCTCTCCAAAGGGGAGCTTCAGATCCAGAGCTTGAACACCAAGAGTTATTGCTTCATCTTTCCTGAACTTCAAAAAGGGCATACAAAGCTTTTGGATTTTCTTGAAATCACTGGCCTGGCCTATGCTGCTCTGCTTCAAAGCATCCATATCTCGCCATCGGGTGCAAAGGAACGCGTTGTCCTGTTGTACTTGTTCTGCAGTATCCATAGGCACTCAGCTTTCCACCCATCATACTGTTCGTTTACATAAATCAAACCTCACAGCTTTTCTTTACTTAGTGAGGTAACTGGGGCTCCCTTATTTGCCTTCTTCGAGCCAAAAATCTGTTTCTGAAGCAGCTTCCTCATCAAGACAATGGAGTCTTGCAAGTACTTATTGGCACTCCTGAGGGTTAGATCTGGAGTCTCAGATAGAGGCCAGCCCGCTTTGGCCACGAAACCATCCTTTTTGAGAAGTACCCTCCACAGGGTTCCAGTTTCTTGCCGATCGTTTTCGAATGAACATGATGTTATAAGTTATCGGCATTTACATGCCTCATCTGATCCTTTGTCGGTACTTGATACATTTCCTAATCTTCCCTCTTATAAATCTTGATAGGCTTGAGTTTTTTCAAATTAGTTTGTGCTTAAGAGAGTAGAAGTTTATGTCACATATATCTTTCCAGACATAATATCTTATGCTAAATCAGATCCAATTTCTAGCAGCAAGAGAAATAACAGGAGCTGTGTTCTAGTAGCTTGATTCATCAAATCTTTTCAGTAATTTCTTGTTGCTTTTTTTATGTTTTATACATTTTTAATTGGTTAGGTTTTATTTTATTTTTTTTCTATCCACTATCTTTCATATTGAAGGAAAAGAAATTGCTAATAATTAGAGTCTGACTCATGTTGGGTATGAGTTGGGTCCTTATTGGCTCATATATGAGTCACTAGATGATATTACATATTAATTTGCCAATATGGATTAAATGAGTCAACTTACAGCAAATTCATTTTTCAACTGATCTAAACTCAACCTAATTCAACTGTTTCACAAATCTAGTTTTGTTGCTTCTCTTCTTCATAAATGGGCCTACCCTTTGATGTTGCATCCTTCAGTTAGATGGAAGTACTACCAATCCTTCCTTTTCTTGAGGCTCTCGTACCTTTTAAACCCGTAAAGTCACACATTGAGAGAAGCATCTTATAGGAATAGCAGACAGAGAAGCTTTATCCTCTTTATTCTCATTCGGCGCCTCAAACATCTAAATCGCTAATCCACATGAAAAATTTAGTTTGAAACCTTATACCTCAATGCATCAAAGCCTGAGATTCATGAGATGCCATATGAGGTACTTTACCGGTAAAAAATCACTTACTGATGATGTATGACGACAATGTATTTGTATAATAAGCAGTACTCATAGGAACTCTTTGTTTTGCCCAAGCTGAATTTCCTCTTTTTTTTATTAAGAAAAAGAAAATCGAAAGGCTTCTTGTGCTGTCCTCCTGTGCTTCTTTGCATCGGGCTAGGCCAGCCCAAGGCTGCGCGACTATAGGGACAAACTAGGCCAGGGTCGTGCAACTACAGCCCATATTTTCTCAGGATCTCCTTATGCCATGTCAAATCTCGCCCATGTCATCTTAACCCAAGCGAAGTTTTTCTGCTTGGTAGTTTTTGCAAAGCATCAACACAATTCCTCTCTTCCTCTCTGGGAGCTGTGCAATCTATCCGAGTTTATCCGGGAATCGAACTGAACTTCCAATGAAAATAGATCTAATTCTCGATTCCAAAAATCTAAAGCCAGAACTATCTAAGTAGATCTTAGGTTCTAAATGTTGAATCCATCCACCCAACCATTTAGAAACCGATAGTTAGAACTTATTTTATAAAGTTGAAATAAGATTATTTATCTATCTTAAATGAACTTAAGTTTCCTTTTGCTTTACATTTTTGTTGTTTTGTATCCATATCTTACTTTGAACCGTTTCATTGCTTATATTATTTCGTTGTAACTACCTTTTGTCTCATTTTAAAAAAAAATAAGCAAAAAAGAAAATAAGTACGTTCTAGGGTGGGCAGACTTGGAACCGAACAAAAAAAAATAGGGAGCAAATAAATGAGGTTTTAAGTTTCAAAAATTAAAAATCAATTTTAACGAGAGAGGTTCAACTCCGGCACTTATCCAAATTCCATCCCCCCTTCCCCCTATATATATATATGGACACACACACAAGTTATTTTGAGGGGTACAACTGACTGTCTAACAGTTAGTGATAATAGGATTGACGGTGGATAAAAAATTTGTTGATCCCCTCTATTTACCTTTCAGAATTGTTGAAAGTCTAGGATACAGAAAATGGGCACTCACCATTAGCTTTGGGCTCTCTATCAAGGCAACGTTCGGTCCAAGTTTTTTTTTGTTTTTTAAAGTTTACCAAACATAATATTCGACTCCAAAAGTACATTGGAGACTTGAAGTCGCTTTAAAGACTCTCAAATGCATCATAAAAGTGGAATCATCTCCATGCTGTCCACCTGCACAAAGAAAGTTTATAATGGGACTCCCCAAGAGATACAGAAAATGCAGCATGCTTTCGATCCCAAGAATTGAGATTTTTCCATCAATTCACCTTTCCAATACACCAGTGAATTCACTGCGCAGATAAATTTTATTGCTAGAGCAGTCAAAGAAAGTTTCACTCGAGTTACTTCTACCAGACAATCCTTCACAGTTGAGTCCTATACCTCTCGCAAACTCAAGCCATTCCTGAAGCAAGAGTTTTAGCTGAGATTACCGGAACATCTGAAAGGCATTCTTAACTTATCTCCTTGAGACCATGGCTACCACCTCACCACACACAATCTCTCTCTCTCTCTCTCTCTCTCAAGAGCGTGCAGTAGGCGAATACTTAGCCTACGGATTTTAGATCTACTTATTATCTCGGCTTACCATTAATTGATTAATACAGAAGAAAAACAACGGTTTGGACACATCGATGTTCTCCATATACAGAGGATGGAATTATATCAGAAACTAAAGCAGGAGGCTCATCGCCCGCCAGAGAGAAGCGATTCTGCAACAGAAGACAGGTCCGTAACTGCCTTGCCCGTGGAGGACGGACAAGGCACGCTCAAATCGTTAAAACCTTCATGATGAGCGAATGTTAACCCGCTGGAGGAAATGCCGGTGGACAACAATTCCGGCATCAGAAGATCGCCCTCCAAGTACTGCAATACTTGACGCATGCTTGGCCTCATCAACGGATTGAAGTGGGAACACATCAACCCGAGTTTCAGCACTACCTCCATCTCTTCTTCCACAAACTTCAACTCCAATATCGGATCTCTTGCCTCAAGAATGTCACCTTTGTCCCAGCAAGAAAATACCCAATCCACTAATATCACGGCCTCCGTGTCCCCATGCTCTATCGGCCTTCTCCCGCAGGCGACCTCAAGCAAGAACGCTCCGAACGCAAACACGTCGGTCCTCCTAGTGGCCTTGCCAGTTCGCGTGTGCTCAGGGGCGAGATAACCAACAGTTCCTGCGACACGAGTTGTTTGAGGGTCGGTTCCATGGTCGTGTAGTCTTGCAAGCCCAAAATCTCCAAGTCTTCCGTTTAATTCAGCATCTAGCAAGATGTTGCTCGCCTTTATATCCCTGTGAATCACCACTTGCTCCCACCCTTCATGCAGATAAAGCAGCCCAGATGCCACTCCTTTGATCACCCTAAATCTTTGCATCCAATTGAGGGTGACCTTCGGTTGGTTATAGAGGTACTTGTCGAGGCTCCCATTGGGCATGTAGTCGTAAACCAAGAGCAACTCCCTTTTCCGACGGCAGTAACCGAGGAGTGACACTAGGTTGCGGTGACGGAGCCGACCAATGCTGATGATCTCCGCTACAAATTCTCTCATGCCTTGTCTCGATTCATGGGAGACCCTCTTCACCGCAATCTCTACATTCGACGTGGGTAAGATTCCTCTGTAGACCCGGCCGAACCCGCCGGCCCCTAGTAACTCTTGGTCTTGGAATCCTTTTGTCGCAATGTAGAGATCTTTGTACTTGAACCGGTGAGGCCCGTAGTCCCTCTCCCAATCTTCGAGGACCTCAGCAAATTTCCTTTTCCTTCTTATCACGTAAACAACGCCAAAGATCAGCATCGATACAACGCAAAGAACCATCAGCGGTAACACGATGGTCAGTACTTTCAACTTCTTCTCTTTCACTCTATTTGACGACGATTTTGCTGCGGAACAAAAAAGAGAGCGTTCCATCATATGGTGTTTGGTGGACGGTGGGCGACTGACGCGGCTGGGGACTCCATTTTTTAACAGAGGGGAGAGGCGAGATAGCGGCAGTGCAACCAAAAAGATGATGAAACCGAGAGGGAGTAAAGGAAAAACAAGTGATGTGTGGAATTACATGGTGTCACCAGCTGTGTGGGGGAATAATGAGGGAGCGTAACCCTCACAATAATTTATAATTATTTATTGTTTAATTTTTGTAGTCCAATATAAACTATTATTTTCACAGTAAATTATAGACCATCGCCAAATCATTTCTCTATAATATAAGAGCATGTATTTTAGCGATACTCATACCGATCTTAGCTTACTAGTACTACTAAGTGATTTACAAAATGAATTCCTATATTGTCCTTTGCATGAAAGAAAATACCAAACAACAAAATGTGTTGACACACCTTTATAAGGAAAGTAAAAATTTTAGACTCGACTAACTAACATAGCGAATATTCCACTTTATATCTATAGAACTACTCTCGAATGTGCAATTACACAATGTTAAACTAAGTCTAGAAGTCGCCATAAGAGATAGCCTATTAATTTTTGTGCCATCTTAGCATTCTTAAAACCAAGTTTTAATTTGATCGCATAAGCTAATTGGTCAAAACAATCAACGATGGTAAAAAACCTCCAACTAACCTCTCCGGCAGCCGGTGCCAGCCAAGAACCCATCGCCGAGGAACCCGTCCCTGCACTTGCACCGGAACCCATTTCTGCCGCCGTACGGCAGCCCCGAGAGCTGAATGCAGTCCGCATCCTGGGAGCACTCACACTCATCTCCGTTCACCCACCACACCAGCTGTAATAGCTGGGTGCCCACCGACACCGACACGTTGTTCAGGTCCTCCGATGACAACGACGACAGAAAGTATTTGCAGTCAAGGGCGGAGAGCCTCGTGCGGTTTAGAAACCACGCATTGTTTTTGGTCATCTGCTCGGAGTAGCAGCTCATGGTGCTGTCGGTCTTGTTGCTAGCCTCGCAGAGGGACTGGAATCGGGCCTGGATGACCTGCGTATTGGGCACATCGCATGGGTAGATCTGCGTGCAATTGTTGAGCAGGATGGAGTTCTGCCCTTTCGGCACGTAGTTGCGGCCGTAGAGCTGGTTGATGGACCTGAATGGGCGGTTGCACTTGGTCTCGATGGTGATGGTGACGATTTCCGGGGATGCAGACTGCACCGGGAACTCCCCGATGAGGGCGTCCCCATCCTCGGTGCAGTTGAGCTGGATTGGGCAGCCCGGCGAGAACCCGAACGGGTATGTCAGGTTCTGCTTCGCAGGCATGCCAGTTTCGCAGGTCTGGCGGCAGGGCGGGTGGATGACCTCACGCGCTGCAGCCGTCAGGATTGGCAAGACCATGCTGTCCAAGAGGAGGAGCGTAGACAGAGCCATCTTCGTCATCATCGGGCACATCAATCTGCCGTCGTGGCGGTGTCGAGTGAAGAGAAGTTGATCAAGAGATTGCTGTGGATTGAGAGAGTGAGATTGTGGGTTGTTATTGTTAAATCATGCTTTGAGTTTGAGCCGTTTAAGAAACACGACCCGCTTGGATAAGTTTTTCATATTTGATCATCAAGATATCTTTTCTGTAGATGAAAATATTCAAGATGGCGCACCGAAGAAATCCCATTTAGGTCCGTACAGCGGACGTCTCCTTCATGCACTGTGATTGGTCGGTCAACAAAGGAGTAATTCGTTGAACTCCTTGTGGACGCACAAAAGGAAATAAAATAAAAGAATATCAAGAAGCCGATCAGAGGACTTCTTGAGTGAAAGAGCCGCGCAAGAAATAGC
Organism: Angophora floribunda; assembly: GCA_014182895.1. Taxonomy (NCBI): domain Eukaryota; kingdom Viridiplantae; phylum Streptophyta; class Magnoliopsida; order Myrtales; family Myrtaceae; genus Angophora; species Angophora floribunda. The sequence goes on along the minus strand of CM024712.1, from coordinate 9,945,371 downwards.
CGCCTGGGGATTCTTCGTCGGTGGTGGAGACGCGGCACAGAGGAGACTCAAGAAGCCGATCAGAGGACTTCTTGGACGCACGAAGGAGTTGGCTCTCGGCCGAATGGACGCGAATATGCAGTGATTTTGTCTCGTGAATTCTACGTCTAAATTGAGTTGTTTATTTGTAAATATTTTAGGTTTGAATTTAAATCTAAGCATGGGAGCATTCGAATTTATGAGTGATTGTAACTCTGATTCTCCAATTATAATGGATTATTAACTGCTGACTCTTATCATGGATACAAGTACCGATACTTGAAACGAATCACATAAATTTCTGGTGTCCTTATTATTCCTCATGTATTTCTGTGGTATTTTCGGATTAACTTAATTTGCAAGATCCTATCATTTCCACGTTTATATTACAACAATTGATATCGAAGCTTGGGATCGGATTTCTTGATTGTGATTTGGGGTTTTTTTCTTGTCTGATTATTATCTGGAAATTCTGTTATTACAATTAAGTCTTAGGTAAAAGTTGAAAATAAGAAGATTATCAGGAGGAACAACTTCAAGATGCATGCACTATTGAGAACCCAAGGTTTGGCCAAGGCATTAGATGGTGAAGATGATTTGCTAATTAAAATGAAAGCTATTGATGGGGCAAAACTAATGGAGAGAGCAAAGAGCACAATCCTATTGAATTTGTCGGATGAGATGTTAATAGAGGTAATTGAGGAGAAAGATGCAACAACGTTATGAGCAAAACATCAGGCATTTTATGTAACAAAGGGTATGAATAATCACTTGTACTTATTGAAGGCAACGTTTCAATTTAGATAAACTGAAAGTACATCTATTAGATCTCACCTGGATGAATTCAGTAAATTCATGAAGGATTTGAAGAACGTTGGTGAAATACTTGATGATGAAAAATGGGGTATGATGTTGTTAGCTTATTTACTAGAGTCATGGGAGCATTATACTTATTCACTATTGTAGGGGCATACTACGATTATCTTGGAAGAGGTAAAGTCTACTTTGTTCTCTAAGGAGTAGCAAAGAAAGTTGTGAGATGACAATTTGGCATAGGGGGTAGTGCAAGGACTAATTATTCGGGGTAAAAATCAACATCGGAGGCCTAGTAGTGGCAAAGATAAAAGCAAATCTAAATCACGCCATAAAAAATCCAAGGGACGGGTGAAGTGCTTTGAATGTCATAAGGAGGGGCACATTAGGAGAAATTGCCTAAAGCAGAGAAACAAAGGTGACAAGCAAGTGGCGAACAATGCTGAGGAGAGTATAGTGATGTAGATGCTATCTTGTGTGTCACTACTAGTTTGTTAGGAGCCAAATGGGTGTTAAATTCGAGATGTTCTTATCATATGACGCCTCACAAGAACTAGTTTACTACTTACCAAACTGCAGATGGTGGTAGTGTTCTTTTGGAGAATAACACAGCCTGCAAGGTTGTGGGGGATATGGATAATTCGTATTCAGATGCACGATGGGATGGTGTGCACATTGACAAACATGAGGCACGTATCGAAGCCCAACGAGAACCTTATTTCTCTTGGAACACTCGATGACATCGAGTATAGGTACACTGCTAAAGGTAAAATACTAAAGATCTCTCAAGATGTCATGACAATGATAAAGGGGAAGAAAAAATCTCTCTATCATCTTCTATGAAAGACTGTGATAGGAATTGCTACAATTTCATCAAGTGAGTCAGACTCTGACTTAATTCAATTATGGCATATGCATTTAGGGCACATGAGTGAGGCAAGTATGACGATGATAGGTGAAAAGGGGTTATTGAAGGGTCAAGAGATAGGGAAGTTGGACTTATGTAAGCACTACATATTCAAGAAGCAGCACCAAATTAAGTTTACTTCGACTACTCATTCAACAAAGCCACCAATTGAATATATTCACTAAGATATTTGGGCCCATCTTCGGTTCCTTCAAAAGGAGGTGCTTAATAAATACTCAAATTTATTAACGACTACTCGAGGAAGGTATTAGTATACTTTCTAAAGCACAGATATAATGTGTTCGATTGGTTGAAGATATTTAAGGTATTGATTGAAAAGCAATCATATAAACAAATCAAGTGCCTGAGAATCGAAAATGGCATGGAGTTATGTGATAAAGAATTTATTGAGTTCTGCGAGAGAGAATGAATTGTAAGACACCACACATTACTTGGGACACCATAGTAGAATGATGTAGTAGAATGGAAGAATAGGACATTTCTTGAGTAAGCTTTGTGCATGTTTTCACATGCAGGATTAGGCAAGGAATTTTTGGCCAATGTAGTGAATATAGCATGTTACTTAGTAAATTGATCTCCGTCATCTACTATCAAGTGGAAGACTCCTTAGGAAGTATGGTTGAGAAAACATGTTGATTACTCTAACTTACAAGTATATGGATGTCCCACATATGCTCATGCAAGTGATAGTAAGCTTAAGCCAAAGGTGAAAAAGTGCATATTTACGGGTTATGCACATGGAGTGAAAGGCTACTAGTTGTGATATACTAATCCCAAATCACCCAGTTTTCCAATCTGAAGTGATGTAATCTTCGATAAGACTGCAATGCTTTAATAGAGAAGCTTTGAGACACTACCAGCAGAGCTAGTGTCATTATTGAGGTGGAACTTTAGGTGGAGATTCTAGAAACCTCAAAGGTAACAAAGGTAGAGATTGTAGATAAGGCTGCAGTTCCTTAAGTCAATGATAGTGAACAATCAATACAACTGCAACACACTATATCCGCAAATAGATAGAAAAGACAAATCAAAGCATTGGTACGTTATCGTTATACATATATTGCTTACGCATTGATTGTAAGTGACGAGGTGGAGATAGATGAACCTTCATCTTACTCTAAGCCGATGACTAGTTCTAAGTTGTCACAATGGTTAGGAGTTATGAGCAAAGAGATAGAGTCACTCCATTGGAATTAGACATGGGAACTAGTCAAAATACTCAAGAGCTAAAAGATTATTGGAAATAAATGGGTCTTTAGACAAAAGGAAGCATTCCTGGTGTCAAGGAAGCAAGGTATAAGGCGAGGCTTGTGGAAGAGATATACACGGTATACACAGTGAGAGGGCATTAACTACAATAAAGTGTTCACTCATGTGGCAATATATGCTTCTATTCGTATTTTACTTGCCTTAGTTCCTACACAAGATCTTGAGCTAAAGCAACTAGATATAAGAACTGTGTTTCTTTATGGTGAGTTGGAGGAGCGGATTTACATGAGGCAACTAGAGGGATTTGCTATTCCGAGTAAGGAATATCATGTTTGCTTATTAAAGAAATCCCACCTCCCTCTTCCCATATAGAAAAAGTAATCACTAGAGAAAACCTCAGTAATTGATTTTACATCCTTCAGTTTGATGGAAATACAACTAATCCTTCCTTTTCTTAAGGCTCTCGTACCTTTTAAAACCTATGAAGTCACACCTTGAGAGGAGCATCTAATAGCCGCAGCGGACAAAGATGCTTTATCCTCTTTGTTCTCTCATTTGGCGCCTCAAACGTTCCAATCGCTAATCTACGTGAAAAAAAAAAAAAAAAAAAAAAAAAAGATCAGTTTGAAACCTTATACCTCAATGCATCAAAGCCTAAGACTCATGAGATGCCATAGGAGGGACTTTACCAATAAAAAAAATCTTCGTCCAATAATACATATGGCAACTGCAACAATAAATATGATCGGTCTCAAATAGTTATTATGCACTGTATTAGATTCACATGTGTCAGGTGCATGCAACACCAACTCACTATTGATCAAATAAGTTGTATCACTGGTTTAGGCCGTCACGCCAAAACAATTTTGCATCCTTTACATTTAAAATCATTGCTTCTTCTTTGCCAGTTAAAGCCAATCCTTTGTACATCAAAATTATTGTCAAGTGTAAAAATTACACTCAGAAATAAGTTGGCACTGTAATTTCATTTACACATTGTTCTTTGAAAATACCCCTAATACTCATTTAATTCCCGCCCATCCCAATTCTTCTTCTTTTTTGTCGATTGTATTTTACTTCTGCTGTATCTTTCATTCTCAGATTTTTGTCCTATCTTCTTGCATAGCATGGAGTCAAAACGTATACCTGAAACTAAAATCACCCCTACCCCGAACCCTCCCGAGAAGGTAGGGATTCAAACCTCCCACTTCTTCATTCTCATGTGAAAAGAGTAACCACTGGGATAAATTTTAATAGTTCACCCATCCTTATTCACAAAATCTTAATCCTAGCAACTTTCTTTACCTTCCCTACTACGCCCAGGCAACGAAACTCAGTCCCCTCCACCACTACGCTAGTGCCATCACTAATTTTGGGCCCCTCCTCTACCTCTCAAAACTTAGCGAAACCCAACTCACAAAACTTGAATCAAGAGGTCTCGAGAGACTTGGAGTCGAAGTTATCCGAGCCCAATCGAGGTTGTGGATGAGAGAGAGAGGAGGAGGTCGGGGGGGAATGGGGTGACAACAGCGACAATGACCATCTTCATCGGCACAGGATAGTGGTACCGGCGACAACTGTAGCCCTCATAGGGAAAGATATAGGAAGGAGTGATGAATTTGTCTCCTCTAGAGTATAATTTTAGTTAGGGTTGAAGAGGGTTTTTGGTACTTAGAAAAGAAAATGTTCATCAAACGGCAATTTTTTCCCCTTTTGGCTAAGAGAAGCAATTGGCCAGTAAAAATGATAATCAATTAACGTAACCCCGAGTGCTCATCTTCTGCATTTGACATCTTGATCTAATGAAAAACAAGAATTTAACAATTCGGCAAAAAAAAATGCAAGTTTGAAATGACGGTCTCACGTCTTACATGTATTCTTATGTTGAAACAAAATTCCATCTTCAACTAAGTTTTAGTCTCGATGTTTGCGAGGGAGCTGGCCTTCGACATTGACATTGACATTGCCCAGCAAAGGATCCAAGGACTCAGTCAACCGGGTCTTGAATCTACCAAACGCATGTTAATCTAGAACATGCCAGCTTTTAAATCATGTAATTTTCATACATCTCATCTACGTGAAGGAATCGGGAAGAATTATCAAAAAAATTCTAAATTTATTATAATTATGTCAATTCAATCCTAATTATTTTTTTAATTCAATCATAAACATTTTGTAATTGTGTCAGTTCAGTCTATTCGGTCAAATTTGGCTAGCCGGCACCAAGAACAATTTTTTAGTAACATTTTAGTATTTTCAAATTTGTTTATTTGTTTATTTTCCTTTTTTTTCCTTTTCTTTTTCTTTTTCTTTTTGTTTTTATTTTTTCTCTCCTTCCTCCACCTTCTTCCCCACCCCACCCCCCTTGCAATGGTAGGCGAACCTTTGACGAGGCCCTCGCCAGAACTCCCCACCCTCACCGGAGGCCTCACCCAAACTTGGGTGAGGCTTAGGGGCCGTGGCGAGGCAACCACTGCAAGGGGGGAAGAAGGCAAGGAAGGAAGGACAGAAAAAAGAAAAGGTAAAAATGGAAAAATAATGGAAAAAATTCGAATAAAATAAAATATTATTAAAAAATTATCACTCCAAGTCAACATCAGTCGACCAAATTTGACCAAATGAACTGAATTAGCACAATTACAAAATGTTTAGGACTGAATTAGTCAAAAAAAAATGTTTGTGACTAAATTGATACAATTGCGATAGGTTTAGGAACTTCTTGGTAATTTTCCCCAAGGAATCGGATGCATTGGATTCACATACATTTGAATCACTGAAGAACTATTCTTGATAGTGTTCGAGCATCAATGTCATCCAAAAATAAAGAAGAAGAAGAAGAAAGAAGAGTTGTGTGTCATTATGTTCTTGTTTTATTTACTGTTGCTCATCTTGAATCCTTTTGAAAGTACGAATTGATTAATAATTGCAAGTTGAATGGTCATTCTACGATGTCGCTTTCTTGAGGGTCCGTTAGAATCTTCTGTCTAGTTTTTTAAACACTCCATTGATCCATTTGTATGTCTTTGACTGTGAGACCTATTAAAATGGGTCATAGATCAATTTTTTAACTTATTTGATGGGTCAAGTTATTATATGGATTTGTTATTTATAGTAAATGGACTATAAATGAGTTTATAATGTTAAAACCAAAAGTAATATCGATGTTAAATGGATTCACAACTTACTTATATCCAACTCACCTTTTTGACTCTCTCTCACTCTTATTCAATCTCACGCCTACCGATCCCACGCTCTCATCTTAGTTTGAGCATAATTTTTCTAAATTAGGTTAAATATGGAAGTGTTTTAGTAATATAGATTGGGTCGAAATATAAAGCTACTAGATTTATATATTATGTATGCATACATCCTTCCGTACAAATAAATATTCAATTATGAATACAATAATGCGTGCTAGATTTATTAAAATTGATTTTTGGGTCAATATCAAACGTAGTCACTGACAAAAAATTAGCTACGTGTGTTGCTACCAGAAAATGTCCCAAGTGTTAAGCATCCCGGTCGAATTGATAAGAACTTGCTGGACCCAAGTGTTTGAGGATTTGTCAGTAAGATGCAATCCATCGATAGGAGAGTCATTGTCAATAATGTGACTATGCGTTGGGAGACGTTAATCGACGCAACTATTTCGACTACTTCCGCAAGAGAAATAATATAGCTGTCCAAAACACACAACTCTCAGCGCTTCCTATATCACAATTACATTCAAAAAATCTCACAAATTAAATTAAAATATAACAAAGTGTTTACCAAATATGCTCACACTAGGCTTCTATCGCACTCTGCATTAGGTTGAAAACGTCTTTAGAAAACATTCTTATTTGCATTCAGCCTTAGCATGTGAAAAATGAATAATTTAAAAAATAATTTTTATAAAGTTGATTGTTTATATTACTTTTAAAAATGAATAAAAAAATATTTACATTATTGAAAATATTTAAACATAAATTATTATCGATTAGAAAAAAAATTATTGACTAATTATTTCTAGAGATAAAAATAATCATTTTTAGAAATATTTTTTAAATTATTCATTGTCCGAAAAATAAACGGAATCTAAAATAAAAGTTAGGGCTTACATTGGGTGAGAAAGGCAAAACTTCTTCCCAATAAGTTTGACCGGCGGTGTTTTTCACCACAAATTTCTTGAAGACCAAGTCGATTGGAACACGAGGGCCGTCAAATCATTTGAATAAATTCTCCATGAAATTACTTCGACTTTGAGATATTGGACTTTTCGCTTAAGACGGGGACTAGATGAGAGTAAGTAATACTCCAATCTTTATTTAATAAAAAGTTTCATCATTAGGTATTGTAACGACTTGACCCGATCCACATGTCTTAATCTACCAAAAAGAGTACTCAAGTGCGATTGCTGAATAAAATGACGATTAGGATGGATCCTACTTATAAATCACGTCATGAGACATTTTCCAAGTAGTTGACGTGGAATTTGGAGCTATAAAATGATAAATTTTGTTCATCACGGGAAATTTTGAATTCCATTAGGTGGAGATAAAGAGATGATAAAGATTGCTTTGTGACTTTATGAGCAAAGACTTACAAACCAAACAGAAGTAAAAAAAAAAAAATTGAGCTCCACAAAATTTACACAAGTGTCAAGAGTTGGTTCCCTTCAATAATAAGATCGGCCGAGTCTCTAAGTACCACTCAACTATGTATGTGATGTCTAACCATACTCTCTTTTGCTTGGTATCGTTTATGTTCCTCTCGGTCAAAATCTGCTTTGTTACGATTTTATAAGATTGTCCAATGAAGTGTGCCAATCTTATCTCTCCCTCTCCTCCATTCGTTCTTATCACTACAGGGGCGAAGAAGAATCCACAACTCGCTCTAACCTGTCGTTGTCTTGTCAAACCATGAACGTGAATTCAAATAACATCATGCCCATCCCAATTTATCATTCTAGAAAACAGATATTCTCTAATTACTCTTTTTCTCACTGCAATTGTTGTAAGCTTTCCACCATGTGCCTTTGACATTTAAGACTCTAGTGAAAAGACTTCCCGACTTCTAATACAATTGTAGACGAGCTCATCAGACTCGGACCTGCGGACTTCTGATGCAACAATAGGCACGAGACCTCTTGAAAAGTCCTGAAAGGGTAAAACTTCCCACCATTCCCCTTGGCAGAGAAGAAAGATAAGGCCCGATGTCTTTTGGCCATTTGAAATTGTTTATTCAAGAGGACAGAAATAACTCGGGTCATGTCCAAACCCCGAGAAAAAGATGATTGGTTGGCCCAATTGACAAATAGGACTCATTCATGGAGAAATTTCGGTAGCATTATTGTTCGTGGATAACAAGGACAACAATGGCGGAAAGGCGAGTCCTATCTACAACTGACGAGCAAAAGCGTTAGCATATTATTACATCGTCTCAAATTCAGAACTATGAGCTTAAAGTTTGTACCAAGGGAAAATAAAAATAGCACAACAAAAAAAAACAGGGGAGGGGGAAGTTGAGAGCCTATGGTTTTCTCTTGTAGATGTATAAAACACAAAACTTCAAATCCCGATCCATCAGTACTCGGAAACAAATTGGAACTGCTCAAGCTAACACTGTATTCAAAGCACAACTTCACCTAGCCAAAAAGATGGCAGTAGGATTTCCGGGAGATGGCGGATTCTGTTGCAGTAGCGAGACAAGATTACCAGCGGCAGTTAGTGCATTGGGGTCCGTCGCCGACAAAACTTCCACTTCTTCAAGACCGAGCTGCCTTCTAATTAAGTCCAGGTTCTCTTGAAGAACTTCAATCTCTCCAAAGGAGAGCTTCAGATCCAGAGCTTGAACACCAAGAGTTATTGCTTCATCTTTCTTGAACTTCAAAAAAGGCATACAAAGCTTTTGGATTTTCTTGAAATCGCTGGCCTGGCCTATGCTGCTCTGCTTCAAAGCAACCATTATCTCGCCATCGGGTGCAAAGGAACGCGTTGTCCTGTTGTACTTGTTCTGCAGTATCCTTAGGCACTCAGCTTTCCATCCATCATACTGTTCGTTTACATAAATCAAACCTCTCAGCTTTTCTTCAGTTAGAGAGGTAACTGGGGCTCCCTTATTTGCCTTCTTCGAGCCAAAAACCTGTTTCTGAAGCAGCTTCCTCATCAAGACAATCGAGTCTTGCAGATACTTATTGGCACTCTTGAGGGTTAGATCTGGAGACTCAGAAAGAGGCCAGCCTGCTTTCACCACAAAACCATCCTTTTTGAGAATTACCCTCCACACATACTCTGCATAATGAGGACAAATAGGAGCAATAAGCCTTGTTTGCACATCCATAAACCTCCATAGCAGATCTCGGTTCATGCCACCAGTACCACATGACAGTCTGTATTCATCTCTAGCAGCCTGAAGATCATAAAAGCCAGTCTTGAGAGCTTCACGGAACATACACTCCTGGTAGTTCTGTTCAGTCAGTTTGACAGCAAAGTTCATTTCATTTGCAAACACTCTATCTGCATAAGTAGATGGCAGACCAGTTCTCAAAGAAGATTCTGCATCCAGAACTTCTTCCATCCATGAAAGCTCCTTTGTGAGCCTCAAAATTGCAGCATTCGCAGTCTCAGATACAAAGTTGGCATCATCAACACCGTCACCAGCATCGGCCAGAGAAAACCGTGTGGCATCTGCAGAAAATTCCTCAATGGACTGGCGCAATGTTTTGAAATTCCCGGTAGACTTCGACATCTTTTCTGAATTAAGCATGAGGTGGCCGTTGCACCTGAATCCACGAGGCCAATGTTGCTTAGCCATGATTGCTGTGTGATTGTAAATGGTGAATGTCAAATGATTCTGGATGAGGTCCTTGCCAGATACTCTTAGATCAAAAGGATACCAATATTCAAACTCCTGCTTCATCTGGTTGAGCACAGATGATGGAATATCAGATGACTGAGGGTAGGGACCACCACAGAAAACAAAATCCCACACTTCATCGGTCATTTGTTCAGGTTTCATCGAACTGCTAGAACCATACATGTCATTTTTATGTAAGAGGTGGGCAATCGTGTAGTAAGCCATGTAAATAGTAGAGTCGGATAATGACTCCACAAGGAATTGCTCATCCCAAGGGATACGAGTGCCAAGGCCAAAAGATCGTGAGCAAGCCCACTGGTTAAGCCAGCTCAATGTATGCTCAAAGCCATGTCGTGTCTCATCAGAATACAGATTCATGTTAGATAGGCATTCCTCAGCCAGCTTCTTCCATTCCGATTCCCCATAAGTGATGTACCACTGATCTGTAAGAGCAACAACACATTCATCACCTGACCTTGACATAACCCTTTTTTCAGGTTCACTGTACAGAATAGCCTGCCCAGTCTCTATAAGCATGCTTCTGATCAATGGCTTCGCTTCTTGCACTTTCATCCCTGTAAATTCCCCCACGAGCATAGTTCCTTCAGTAAATCCTTTCAAGTATGTCTTCTGCTTTGCTTCTGCAAGCTTATCTTTTTCATTCTGACTCTTAATTTTCATATCTTTGCAGACTTTTTCCGCAGCTTTATCTCCGAATTCCGGAATATTAATGATTGGCACAATCTCAAAGGGCAATACCCAGTCATCCTTCACACCAAACTTTTCCCTAAGACCTGGCTTTGCTTTCAAATCATGCAACGCCATGTAGTCATCAGGAGCATCGCTGGGTACACTAGTCACAATCCCAGTTCCTTTGTCCATAAGGATAGTCAACATGGGTAGAGCATAGATAATCTCATTAAATGAAAGTGGTGACTTCAAGGGAAGACCAATAAGATCATGACCAGTCAGGTCCACCAAGCAAGTAGGCTTCTCTGGAATCTTGGAGAATCTCTGGTAGGCCAGGTTAAGGGCTGCCCTATGAGCAATAATGAACACATCGGTATCATTGATTTCGAAAGCTCCATATTTGCCATCTGGCAACACCCATGCATTTGTTTGCCCATACATGGTCTCAGGTCTCAAAGTTGCAGCAGCCAAGAACACTCTTTTCCCTTCTAAAACTCCCATTTTTGGTGGAAATGGTGAAACTACCTCCATCTTTATAAGAGTGTAGTCCTGAGGCTGAACTCCTTCACCAGTTGCCCGGTCATGATCTGCACATGGTTGGCCATCTAGAGGAGAGTAAATTGTGTACCGCAGATCTTTCACAATTTTACCCATGGACTTCAGCTTCCTCATTTGCCATCTCACAAAGGAATCAAAAAATGGGTTCATTTCAGTGGTGATGAAGGAACGTCTCCAATCACAACCCAAACCAAAAGCCTTGAGATCATCCATCGCCAATGGAGGAAAGAAACTCAACCAGTTGTAAGGATCCTGAAACTTTGATATTTCACTATCCGAGAGGCCAAGACTGCGCATAATCTCCCACTGATACATCTGCCCACCTGATTTTGATGCAGCCTTGGATTTCTTCCCCTTGAACTTGTCTTTCATGGCTGGTTCAGATGCATTTTGGTCCTTCGTTTCTGCTTCTTGATTTACCTGATTCTCCTCTTCACTTGGAAATGCTGGAGGATCACCAAACCGTTGGATCTCCCTGGCCAGTTTGTCAGCCGATGCCTTGATGGGCATACCAGTGCAGTGAAAAGCAAATGGCAAAAGCACATTTTCCCCTCTTAGTCTATGATAGGCTGCGGCAAATTCAAGCTTCGAAAGCGAAAAGGCATGTCCAAGATGCAAAAAACCATTCATATATGGAAATGGAAAGTTGCCAAAAAACTTTTCACCCTGTTCAGGAGGTTTTTCACAAGATTCAGCATTGAAAATGTCTTTTTCTGTCCACCAAGTTCGCACTGTAGCCTCAATCTCCAACAGGCGATCCCTTCTTGCAAAGCTTTTCCCTCCCTCAGTCATCATCCCAATAAAACGAGAGAACCTATAGAGTTTACATGGGCAATTAGATTAATTACTTCAGGTTCTAAATGCAACTTCCAATCGCAAACACAAAGTAGCCTGGTAGTCCACAAGAATCAGGCATAATGAAGAAACAGAAAAAACACGTCAACTTGAATAGAAGAAAGAGAGAGAATTGATCATTGGAAAAGAACAGTGGCTAGTACATGGTGCTCAAGTAAATATGCCACTATATTTGTGTCTATGAAGAGAGAGAGAGAGAGAGAGAGAGAGAGAGAGAGAGAGAGAGAGAGAGAATCATCACAGACAGGATAAACAAAAGAGAAAATGTGACACAAACAATTTAGCATCAGCAACCATCCAAGCAATTTTCAAAACATACAACATAAGAAAAAAAGGAATAATATTACACAGACTGGACAAACAAAATCGAAAAAACGACATGATCAATTTGGCAATATTAATCATGAGAGTGATTTTCAAAATACACAACATAAAAAAGAACAAGAAAAATTGCCAAAGAGCTAAACCTAAAAGAACTTTGTGCTTTTTTGTCAACCTTTTTTATACTGTATAAGATATATCAACTTGGAAATCATTTGGAGATTTCTATCCTTTAAGCGAACAACACACATTATCATCACCACTCAATTCCTCAATATTAAAAGCTTACGACAAAAGACAGACTGAAGATACAATAGAAGATGGTGAATTGAGAAAGTCTTTCTCTTAGGTGAAAAATGAAGAGAAATATGAGGAAAGTAGTAAGGGGAAGAAGATGTCAAGTAGATATTAGGGAAGGAAAGATAACCTTCATAGGTCTTTATAACAGCTTAATCATCTTTTGTTAAGGCATCTTCAGTTTGATGCTCCATTATTTTTTAGTAGCCCTCCGATTCGGTTTCCTTTATTGATGAATACTTGTGGAGGGCAGACCGCAGCTATGTCTAATGGGCTTTGATGACTTTTATGTGGGGTTTGATATTAAGTAGAGCTGTTATTCAGCAAATTCCATTAAATATCTTAGCCAACGAGAAAGCATTTCTGTGTGGTAAAAGCAGTCAAGATTACGCCTCAAACCATGATAGGAGCATTCATAAAGAGTAAATGTGTCATCATCTAAAACCAAACAATTAGAAGCCAAAGAAAAGAAAGAAAAGAACATGAAACAACTCACCGAAAATATATACGAGGAGACAAAACGATAGGGGTCCTTCTATAATGCATGTAATTCCCAAACCCACTCTACCATCTTCTCCTAGAATAACAAAAATGAAGGAAGGAAAAACATCTTATATGACTATTACAGAATGAACAAAAAACAATTGCCAAAGCACAGTGTCAACTCATCATCAACAATCAACCTCAATCTTGAGTGAAGAGAGAGGCTTGAAGCTAAGGAATGCAGATTATCAATAATTGAAAGAGAATTTTACCACAGTTGAGGAAGAAAATAAGAAATGGTCTAAAGTGGAAATGGAGTTTGAGAATGCACAAATAATTTGGTAATCACTATAATTAATTACTCAAGCCTCATATGAAGACTTGACAACAACTTGAATAAAAATTAAACTCTATGGAAGCCTCTTGCAGCATCTCAATGATTTGCTTAGACTAGCTGCAGCTGGAAGGCAATAATGCCAGGGAAAAAAAAATGGATCTTCTCAAAGTTTCGACAAAAAGTGTGAATATTGAAAACTTTGCATCTGAGAAAGATTATATTCCCTTTAGTGTAGTATTTTTACCAGTACCAAACAGCCAGTGTATCAAGCTCTATATAAGATCCACTAGACTACCTTATTTAAGGAAAAGCACTCTACCGCAATAGGAATGAACAATTCCATCATGTGCCAAAAGAAAAAAAAATCATGCTACAAAGAATCTGTTGGGTATGCAGTACTACATATCAAATATCCATGCGTAGTGTGTAATTATTTTACTGAAAAAGGTTTATACAGTCAGACAGACCACTCATTTGGTTATGAAAATATCGTGCTTCTTCCAGCTGGCCCAAGGAGTTAAAAGCAGAAAAAACGTATTTTGATAAATAGATCAGCAGAAAAAAAAAAATACCAAAGATCTGAAAAACTGGTTATCGAACTGAGAAGACAGTATGAAGGAGGAATGAATGAGGACAAAATGCTGCCTCCACAGAGCAAGGCGATACCGGTACAACCCTTAACCAAACCTGCGATAAAAATTATAAAAAAAAGTATGGGAATTTGCAAAAGCAACTCAGTTTTTCTAATTCACGACAAAATTCAAATTTTTGACATAACCGCAACTGCAAAAAGTCCAAGAACACAAACCACTCTTTAATTTTCGTCGATAAATGAAATCTATCATAGCGATGAGGTACAACTACATGCGAACGTTCCTAAGCCACTCACTACAGCTTCATTCGATCTCGAATTCAACGGCTCCGTTCCAATCAGACCCGTTTCCATCCAAAACGATTAGCAGTAGCTTATCTAAAACTGAACCGCAAATCGAACGGCATTAACAATTCTGCTGCCCGCCTCCTAACATTCAACCTCTAACGGCAATAAGCTCGAACGGCAGATTTTGCAGAGGGATAGCAATTCAATTTTACCTGACGCCCCTCTACAGTGACAGCTCCACGCACCTCACGGTACCACAGCTGCTTCTTCCCCTACACCCGAAAACGGCGCGAAGCTCGTCAATCTCGCGCGAACGGCTCGAAGCTAAACCGGAAAGGGAGTAGAAACGGGGGGACCTACCGGCGACCCGAGCCCGCTTGTCTGCCGCTCGGTCGGCGACGGCGGCGGCGGAGCGGGAGGAAGGACGGGCGGCGGCGCTGCGAAACGGAGGACGAGAGGCCGATGAGGAGGATTTTTTTGCCTCGAGCGAACGGCAGAGAAGAAAGCTATAAAGAAAACAAGATGCTGCGTGAAGAACGCGAGAAACAGAAACCCTGGGGGCAGGACTTTAAACCCGATCCGACGGCTGATTAACGCGGGGGACATGTGAGTGGACGGTATAGATTTGACGGCCCATTGGTTTTGTAGTTTTTACCCGAAAACGTATATTTTATTTTCATTTTAATCCTCCATTTCTTTTTTCTTAACGGACGAAAATAATTTCTTCAATTTCTTTTTCGTCGAAAAGAAAGTTTTCCATACAATAACCAACACTATTAGGCATAAACACGATTTGGGTTGAGCCAGTCCAATACCTAACTCAAGAACCGATCGACACAATATTGGTCTTCAATTCTTTGAATCGAGTAAAATTGAGGATCGAATCAACTCTATGGATCTAGTTCAATTCTAAGGTTAACCAAATCATGAACATCAATGCATATCAAACATTAACATAAGAAAAAGTAACAACAAAAATCTCTATTTGTGATTGTTAAATTGTGTTTATGAGATAGCCAATAGAGGCAAGCAATAACTGAGCTGCATTAGTGAGGCAAGTGAGAAGAAGCTAACGACAAGGGGTGAGGCGAGTGGTGAGCAAAGAGACCAAAGAGGGCTCTTATTTTATTTTTTCGATCAATTTAGGGCTGGGTTTCTACTTCATAATTCACACAGTAAAACCACACAAGAAAGAACAAATGAGAAGGCATAAGAATTTAGAATAAACGAAACAAAAATATATTACATATGTAATACATAATATATACAGGGTTGGTTCAGGTTGAACTAACCTAAACTTCCAAGATTGATGACCAAATTACACAATGTATGATCCAAGGGTCTCAAAACCAATGACCGACTCAATCTCCTTGGGAACCAAATCAAGACCGACTAACTAACTAACCAAACTTTCCAAGATTGATCCTAGACTGATACTCATCCTAAAACACTATTGGAACATATTACATGAGTTTTTGAACATATATTTTATTGAAATTTGATTGCAATTAAAGTAATTAAGATTACGTTTAGTTAAATTTTGAGAAAATGCAAAGTCATTTTCCCAAAAGTTTTTTTGGCTCAAGTTTTACTTGTTTGAAGCAAATTCCGTTTAATTATCCTCGTCTTGGGTAGATTTTTTGCAGCCGACTTTGAAGTAAAAAGGCAAAAAACCAGAAAAAAAAAAAAATTGCCCAAATCTCCACAACGCAAGGTAGGTGGTTTATCAATATTGGCATCCCCCAAAGTGGCAACTTGTTCCTAGGGTACTTTAGGGGTCCAATGTTCTTTGGGAAGGCTGAGCTAAATGCAAGTTAAAAACCTTACAAGTTTCGAAATCGCCAAATCGAGTCAAAGACCCTTTAATCAAATTTTTCAAGAAGCAAAAAAGAAATTGGATATTCGGTTGCAATTCAAGTCATGACAAACCAAGAGAGTTTGCTTCGGTGATATATTCCCCACATGAAAATGGGATGATTTAATTTCAGATATGAGTTTAGACTCGTACTCCTGAAAAGGGCAAAGCAAAATTCCGAAAATAAGAGTTAAAGTAAGATTTCAAGCGTGGTGATAAGGTATAAGTTTGAAAGCCAAAGCTAGAGTAGTAAGGTTGGGGTGAAAACGATTTAATTTCAGGTGTGGGTTTTGACTTCTACACCCTACAAGAACGTTCAACAAAAATCAGAGAATGAGAATGAGAGTGAGAGTGAGAGTTAGATATAAATAAAGTAGGACCAAAAAAAAAAATCATGATATTTTTTTTTTTGCATATTCAAAAAAGATATGCTCTATTACACTTGTGTCCAATGCTAATCCTCACACGAGGAAAAGGGACATCGAGAGCAAACCTACTTGAAATAATCGATGTATATAATAACTCCTACTCATTCAAATATGCAATAGGCTCGCGGGCACACGGTTTTTCGAAGTTGAAAATGGGAACACGTCAGCAGAAAATCGCATTTATCCAGAGGAGGTTGCCCATTCCCGTGTACCGAACAGGTTCAAGGGGGGTGCAATCTTCCAAGTGGGAACGAACGAATCCCATTTTGCTTAGAGACACCGAAAAGCATCAGAATCGACGGGCGAATCCTAGTAAAGACGCCGTCGTGGTCGAACCTTAATCCGTTGTCTTGTCTCGTTTTGTCCTCCAAAATCAGGAGGAGGAGGAGGAGGAGGAGGAGCATCCGAGAGATTCTGGGTTGGCGCACCGATTTCGCATCCGGAAATGCTTTTTCCCCCCGAGCATCCGAGAGATTGTTCGTTCGTGGGCGCACTGAATTCGCATCCGGAATGCTTTTCCCCCGACATTACGAGCGTAATGCGTTGTTAAAGATTGCCTCCGGATACTCGGTGTAATAAGTCTTTGTCCAAAGCCGACTCCAATGCAGGGGAGGGAATTTACCAAAAAGTTCTCATAAATATTGTGGGGGACCCCGCCGGTCAAGAGTTGGAAAGAATAATAGGAAAAGAAAAAGGAAGAAAAAGGAAATAAAAAATAAAAAAATTCAGACAATTTTTAAGAAATTACAAAAATTGTCCACGCCAATGGCAGCCGTGCCATGTAGGATGTTCAGTATCGACGAGACCACCACGTTAGCATATTTTAGTTAAAATTAACTGAAATGACTAATTTAACAAATTGTTAAAAAGATTTATAAATATATTGGCAAATTTTCAAAAGGTTTAAAATTAAATTGATTAAATTTAAAAATTGAAAATTGAATTGGCACAAGACCAACAGATTTTAACTTTTTTAGTAATTTTCCCCTCCAATGCGAGCGAACAGATTGACTTGTCGATCTTCGTCGAGATAGGCAAGTGAAGCCAAGTCTCTTCTCGAACTCTTTTCCGTAAATGACCTTAAAAAAACTGATGGCCGCTATATAAGGTTGCGAATGGACAAATCGCAATTGATTGTTTCGTTCGAACTTGATGTTAGGTATTGTCACAAGAGCAATTGGAAGAAAGAGAGAAAATGGTTTTTCTTGTATATATGCTTACAAGTACATCGATGTATTTATAATGTAAGATTGGAAAAAATAAAAAAGGAAAATAAAATATATGCATCGTTATTTTCCTATTTTCTGTACTAATTTGCGATTGACTAAATCAATTACAATCGGAATCGGTCTCGAGATCTTCGACCATATTTCCAACACTCCCCCTCAAGCTAGTGGCCTATATATGTCGAGGACACCTAGCTTGCTTAGTAAATATTTGTGCTGTCTCTGGCATAATGGCTTAGTAAAAATGTCTGCAAGTTGTTCCATTGTTCCGATTCCCTTTGTCACTAAGACTCCTTCTTTGATTTTGTCCCGAGTGAAATGACAATCAACTTCTATGTGTTTTGTTCTCTCATAAAAACCGGGTTTGCTGCCAATTTTAGTGCAGCGTCATTGTCACAAAACAATTCACTTGGTCCATTGACCTGTATTCCAAGGTCTGAGAGTAATCCTCGTATCCAGACAATTTTGCAAGTAGTTTTTGCCATGGCTCGATATTCTGATTCAGCTAATGATAATGACACAATGGACTGCTTATTTGTCTTCCAAGAAATCAATGATTTACCTAATTTTATACAAAACCCAGTAATGGATCTTCTAGTTATTGGGCAAGTGGCATAATATGTATCACAAAACGCTGTCATCTTCATATTGCAGTCACGAGACAAAAAGATACCAAGTCCTGGACATCCTTCAAATATTTTACAACTTTCAAGGCTGCATCCATATGCGACTATTTTGGCATGTGCATGAATTGGCTGAGTATTTGTACTACATAACTTATGTCGGGTCTTGTCATGGTAAGATATATCAACTTTCCAACAAGTCACTGATACCCTGATGGATCTCTGAGCCATAAATCCTTGCTAGGTGAAGAGGAATTCACATCATACTCATATGTTGTTAATTTGACATTCTGTTCAATCGAGATTATTGACGGTTTGCAACCTGATAAACCTGCTTCGGAAATGATTTCCAAGATAAATTTCATTTGACTAAGAGAAATTTCTTTATCAGATCGAGCAATCTCAATGCCAAGAAAATATTTGGGAGGTCCCAAATCCTTGATGTGAAAATTGAAATGCATATATTCTTTGAATCTTGCAACGTCAGAGTCATTACTTCCCATAATCAGTATGTCATCGACATATATCAACAAATAAATCGACAAACTCCCTATGGTCCACATGAACAAGGCATAATCATGCTTTGAATGCTAAAAACCTGCATTGGTTAATGCAGTGGTAAATTTGGCATACCATTGTCTTGATGCCTGTTTTAATCCATACAAGGACTTACAAAGACGACATACCTGATACTCCCCCTATCTGCGAAGTCCTTGAGGTAAGTCCATGTAAATTTCTTCATCTAGATCACCATGGAGAAATGCATTGTTCACATCCAAATGATGCAAAGACCAATTTTGTATAGCAACGACAGATAAGAAGGAACGTATCGTGACTTCCTTTGCCACTGGAGAAAACGTCTCATGGTAATCAAAGCCTTCCTTTTGAGTAAACCCATTAGCTACTAACCGAGCCTTATATCACTCAATGGAACCATCTACCTTAAACTTGATTTTGTAGACCCATTTGCATCCTATTGGTTTTCGATATGGAGGTAGTGAGACAATGTCCCAAGTATGATTCTCCATAAGTGCAGTAAGTTCTGTCTCCATTGCATATCTCCACCTAGGATCTTTGATTGCCTCAGCGAAGGAGGATGGTTCATGTACGTCTGATATGCGACTGATACAGCACATATGTTGTGGCGATAATTTTCTAAAGGAAACATATGAAGAAACAGGATACAAAGTACTTGAGGAACTTGCAGCAGAACATATATAATCCTTTGTCCACGTAGGTGGGCGAGTCTGTCGTCCAAAACGTCGAGGTTGTTCATTTATTTCGGGAACTATTGATGGTTCAAAACCGATCCCTGACGTATTCATTGAAGAGGAGGATGAAATATCTTCAGATGAAACAGGTGATCCTACCTCAGGATATGAAGATTCAATTGGTGCCGACATCAATGGATCTGATGTCAAATGTGGTCCTGGTGCAACAAGAAATCCTGGTTCCATAGATAAATACTCATCAAATAGAAAAGTCTGTTTGTTTTCTGATAGACCCTCTTGTGATGAAGACAGTGTTTCTGCAAATGGAAAGATATCTTCATGGAATATGACATCCCTACTTGTAAAAAAATTCCCTGTTGAAATCTCCAAAACTCGATAGCCTTTCTGAAGAGGAGGATATCCCATGAAAACACATTTGGTTGCACGTTGACTCATTTTATCCCGAGGACCCACATTTGTTGTATAACACAAACAACCAAATACTCTAAGATGATCATTATTTGGTTGTCTATTGTAGAGCATTTCAAAAGGAGATTTCCCATTAAGAATTCGAGTTGGCATGCGATTAATCAAATAAGCTACCGTGACCACACAATCTCCCCAAAATTTGTCAGAAACAGAAGCTTGGTATTTTAGTGCCCGAGCTACCTCTAAAAGATGTCTATGTTTGCGCTCAACAACTCCATTTTGTTGTGGAGTGTAAGTGCAAAAACTTTCATGGAGTATTCCGAGAGCAGATAACAATTTTGTGCACTTAGAAGTGAAGAATTCACGACCATTATCTGTACAAATTCGTTGTACAATTTTTCCAAATTGATTCCTAATTAAGGAAAGAAAATTTGATATATGAGTGAATGTTTGACCTTTTGACTGCATAAGATAAAGCCAAGTGGCACGAGTATAGTCATCAACGATAGTAAGAAAGAAAAACGAGATCCATCCCGATGTGTGGTATGGTATGGACCCCAGATGTCTATGTGAAGTAAGGAGAAAGGATTTTTGGCTCGAGATGTGCTAATTGAAAATGATGCTCGAGACTGTTTAGCTAAAGGACAGACTGGACATTTTGAATATGGAAATCGTGCACTATGGCTGAGTCATTGATGAAGTAGGAGATTTTTATTTGTACTAATTGCATTACATGAAATGCTTTTATTCAATAACTCTAAATCTCCTTGGGAATTGATCCAAAAATAAAGTCTTTGTGCTACATTACCCAAGTCCATCACTCCCCAGTCGAATGGTCTTGAAAGACACAACTTTCGGAATTGAATATGGCATGACAAGAATTGTCCATACATACTTTTGAGACAGAAAGAAGATTAAACTCAAAATCTGAAATATACAAGACATTTTTTAGATAAAGTTTTGTCCAAGATGTATGGTACCGATTTTGGTAACATTAGTAATGTTTCCGTTAGGAAGACGTACCGTAACAGGGGAGTGTATATTTTTATGAACATGAGTGAATAAATAATCATTACATATTATGTGGTCACTAGCACCTGTATCGATAATCCATACATCAATTGAAGGTGAATTCTTTTCATGAAAAATGGTACCTGAGAATCCTACTATGCCTTCATCACCGGTCTTAAGCTGGCTCAATACTTGAACAATATTCTCATATTGTTCTTTGGTGATCATCTGATTTTGTGCTCCACCCATTTTCTGTGTAGAGACTTGATAAACCGTGGATTCTTTGCCTTTTTTATCATTTGGTCTCCCATGCAATTTCCAGCATGTATCAACTGTATGATGTGGACGTTTGCAATATTCAAAATATTTATTTTTATTTTTGAAATTTTGTCCACTAACCTTTCCTGTTGACGTGGCATTTTGTGGGCCATACGATGCCCTATAAATTAGTGCTGACGTGGCACAATGGTGGCCGTCCGATTTGGCTGATAAGGTGGGCGCCCATGGGCCGTCGGATCTATGGTATAGATCCCAACCATCCATTTCTGCAATCTGATGTGGACCGTCCGATCCACCGCTCTTTCCTCGACCGTCGGATCTAGGGTTTTTATTCCAGCCGTTTGATCTTGATCTTTGATCCCAGCCGTTCAATCTAAGGCTGTATTCATTCCTTCTTCTTGCTGTAGCCACGATCTTCTTCCCTCCCATGGCTCCAGCAGCTCCGATGCCTCCACCAGCTCTGGCCACCGTGTCCGTTGAGCCGAAACTAGAGGGAAACGTTGCAAGGCTCATCCCTTCACCTATTCAAGCTTGCTCCATCGCAGCAACTCGCTAATTCTCTTCCTGTACAGCAAGCTGGAAAATTCTCCCGAGCCGTGGTTGGGGGTCCATCGCCAAAATCTGAGACCGGAACGCTAAGTAGGTCTCATTGAGGGTAAGCAAGAATCCGATGGCCTTTTCTCTCTCCTTTATAGCACGATATTGTCAAAGGGTCACCTCCGGTCCTTCCAATTTTTCTTCGGCTGCATCGATCTCCTTCCACAAGGCCGAGAGCCGATTATAGCATGCGGTGACCGAGAGATTGCCCTATTTTAGATCTGACAAAGCTTGAGTTAGTGTAAACAAACGGGCTCGATCTGTTTTTCCATACATTTCCCATATATTATCCCAAAATAATTTTGAATCTTCCGTCGGAGGTAAGCCGGCTGCAACTTCGAGCGCCAAGCAATTTCCGATCCATGTGCGCACCAGTTGATTGCACCGTCGCCAATGCCTCTACAGTCGCTCGTCCCTCGGGATCGGGACACTATCGTCAATGAAGCCTTCTTTGTCCTTCGTGACAAGGGCTCGCCGGAGATCTCGCGCCCAAGAGGCGTAGTTGTCTGATCCGGTAAGCTGTTGGCTGATCAGACGAATTTCCGGCCCGTCCATCGGTGAAGTGAAGAGTGGATCTCCAAGCTCGGGGCGGCTGCTGCCGGCGACCGGAAAAAATTGCGGTAGGAGTCCGGGTTGGAAGACCGGGTAGGGATCCGTTCCCTGACCCGGTATGGATCTGAGTCTGTAACCCGGATTCGTCTGACCCGAATCATCATTCGGGTTGGCCCCTCCATCATTGGGCCGATTTGAAGATGAATACGGAGCCCATGCTTGCCCCAGCCCAGCCATCCATTGGCCCTGCATTGGATACCACTGGATCGGTGGGACTGTTGAAGCCCACTGGATAGTTGGGCCTGGAATTTGCCCCGAAGCAGAAGGCTGGTCCAAAGCAAGAGGTTGAATAGAAAGCTGCTCCTCTTCGGGTGAAATTGTTGCTGGTGGTGGAGTTTGATTATTCCCACTTTCTTCCATGATGAAATTTCAGAATTCCTAAACGGTTTGCTGACTTGTTTTGCAGGATGAAGACTTGCAACAATCAGAAAAACAAACAAAGGCAATTCTGAGGATTTGCGGAAGCTATTTCAGGAATGTTGCTTTGATACCATGTCACAAGAGCAATTGGAAGAAAGAGAGAAAATGGTTTTCTTGTATATATACTTACAAGTGCATTGATGTATTTATAATGTAAGATTGGAAAAAATAAAAAAGGAAAATAAAGTATATGCATCGCTATTTTCCTATTTTCTGTACTAATTTGCGATTGACTAAATCAATTACAATCGGAATCGGAATCGGTCTCGAGATCTTCGATCATATTTCCAACGTTTCCAATTTTGCGTCCATTACAATAAAAAAAAAACGGACCCCTTTTCGAGTTAGGCTTAGAAAGCATTATAACTTAGACAACGGGCTCAAGATGCAGAAGGCGTGTGCATATATCGGCTTAAAGCACGCCAAAAAAGGAGATTTAGACGGCCTCTCATTTTGCGAAATCAAACATATGAACAACACTCCTCCTTGTGCACGCTCGAGAGATAATGGGATGAAGTCCCGCACGTTGATAACAGTGGATTCAATCCATGATATATCATAAGTTTTACGCTCTGTTTGTTTTATGAAAAATAGATGATTTAGAAAATATTTTTTCTAAAAATGATCGCTTGTGTCTCATAAAAATCATTTATTTGTAAATATTTTCGAATACGATAAAAATATTTTTGTTCATTCATTCTTATAAGCGATCATTTTTTGAATAATATTTTTTAATCATTAGTTTTTTTTAAAAAAAACACACACACCTAATAAGACATGAACATAGAGGCTAGGCCTTCTCCAATCAACTGGTTTAAATTCCTAGGTTCATTTATAATTGTCTTCAGAAGATTAAAAACATAAATTACAACATATTTAGTAAAGAAACATGAATTGAGTTAATACCGATATTAACAAAAACATGAGCATGTCTTGCCGACAACTCAACTCATGTTATTCATGGCGGCAGCACATGCACGTACGCGGACACATCGAAATCAGATCCGACGTCAAGAAGCCGCGCGCTTATTCCGCAAATGGATAATCCTCGTATCGGACCTGGCAATCCTTATGTTGAAACCGAACCCCAGTAAAGCATTGCAATCTGGGTTCGTGAGGCCTCCGTTGCACCCCGCGCAACCGTAACATGGACCGCCGCCCGCTCAGATCGACCACAATATTTGAAACCCAAAGTTGCCGTCTTGTCCTGCATATTTTCTCAGCCAAATTCGTGTTTGGAATGCACCTCGCGACATTGCAAGTACAGAAAATCACAGTAACAATCAAAGCAAAGCAGTTCTTGCGAAAGAATAAGCCATGTACAACTTCCTAACTTCTCTTCGTATGTCTATTTATGCACGTTGCTTTCCGAAGAGACTTTACTACTTGAAGATCGGAACTTAGTAGGGATTCTTACTTAGTCCTTTATCATGGTGATATGATTTGTGCTGCTTTATCCTTAGTATCCTCATCATTCATCACGGCTTGGAAATTGTTTTTGAAACGGTTGTGCTTGAGAAATCATGAATCAAAGTTGATATTGATAATGAAAATATTTTTCATCGACCAATTATTTGAAGCAATGCAACCAGCTTTTTTAGAGAAATTTTTTCAAATTATTTATTTATGAAATATACAAATTTTAAATTGTATTGTAGAACCCCACTGAGTATGCGAAAGATCACGCTAAAGCCAAAGTCATTCTCCATTTCCTATTATGATACCTGACTTTTGAGTTTCAATATATGTCTCACATTAAGCATTTGCCTCCCAGCATAAGTGTCATCCGATCAATAGCTTGAAGTCGATAAGCTTCCTTTGCTTAGAGGATGACCAAAAGCTGGGAAATCCACTGTGATCCAGATTTTATGCACGCAAGATTCCATAAAACCCAGCCTTGGAAAGCCGAGACGCCTTCATGTTTCACATGAAATTTCCATAGAGAGGGAAAATTACGTCGATAATTTTAAATGTTTGGCTCAGTATACAATCAAATCCTAAGTATTTGGAATTGTACCATCAAGTCTTAAATGTTTTCTTTTAATGATCATTTGAACAATTTTACCAATGCAGTACCTTAATACTTCACTTGAAGGTTTTCAGTATTTTTGAGCGTATATAATGTTGATGCAACCCTGCATACAAAATGCCAAAAGATTATTGTCAATGAAAATTAGAAAAGTCACAATTCAAAAAATTTTGACACAACAGTAAACACAAATGTGCTATAAAATATCAAGAAAATGTCACATTAAATTTCGAGGTTTCGTTGCCTCAAAGTTATATCCTTGTTATAAATTTACTTTAAGAATTAAGAAAATTTTAAATAAGGGCCTAAACTACACTTGGATATATCTTATATTAAATAAGAGCCTGAAATAGTCACATCAATCTCAAATAAAGATATACCTCGCCAATTGCTAAACGACTAAATATTTCCGGACGATCAATGGTATTTTTGTCCAAAACAATTGTAATTTTAAATTAATTTTTTTCTCTTCTCTTTTTTTTTTGCCTCTTTCTGGCAAGGTCTGACGAGGGTTCACTGAACCTTGTTCCTGCAAGCCCTCACCAACTGCAAGTAAGGCGACCCTTGCATGGGGAATTCGAGGGTGGCCTCGTCTAAGTCAAGGCAACCATAGCTAATGAGGGCAGCCTCACCCGAGGTGACAATTGCCTCGCCTGGGTGAGACCATCCTTGTCACATCAGGCAAGAGTGACCCTCATCCAATCTCTCTCGGCACATCAACCATTAGCGAAAAAGAAAGAAAAAAGAAAAAATTCAACAAAAAAGGTCAAGGACATACCGAAAATCCAAATCCCTCTTTAAAACTGACAGTTAATACTATTATTTGAAACAAAATTTAATTCCGACCCTTATTTGGAAAATTTTCCGAACAGGCCATCTTCAATTTGAAGAAGACAGCGCGGGGAAGAAAGCAAAACCCCATGAATTGAAACCTCCAGTTTTATAGCAGAAGGAAGAGACCGGAGTTCCTTCAAGCTCATCAGATTTCAGAGACCCATGTTCCATTTGTCTCGCGAAGCCCTGCTTCACGTTAGGGTTCTTCAACTAGCTCCACTAGCCGATTCACTCCGTCTGCTGCTTCGATTCTCCTCGAACTCCTCGAAATCTCGAGCATTCAGAGTCTCCTACCTCATCAATTCTTGTGGGTTGTCTCCAGAATCGGCTCTCTCGGCTTCCAAGCTCCTCAAATTCGAAAACCCTTCAAGGCCGGACGCAGTCGTTGGGGTCTTTGAGAGCCGAGGTTTCGCCCCGGCTCAAATCTCCCAGATCATTGCGAGATTACCCACGTTGCTTTCGGCGAATCCAGATAAGATTCTCTTGCCAAAATTCAATTTTTTGCGCTCCAGAGGGATTTCCGACCTCGAATTAGCCAACCTCGTGGTTGCAGTCCCGAATGTTTTGAGCAGGAGCCTAGTGCAGCATTTGGTACCCACTTTTGATTACATTAGTAATTTGCTACAATCCGATGAGAAGGCCATCGCAGCCATCAAACGTTCTCCTCGATTATTGTATGAGAATCCTCAAGGTGTACTTGTTCCTGAAATCACGACTTTGAGGAATGCTGGAGTGCCGGAACCGAACATCAGGCATTTAGTCCTGTACCATGGGCAAATGTTTTGCGGTCGGTCCTTGCAATTTGAAGAGAGCATGAATAGGGTGAAGACAATGGGTTTTGACCCTTCCAAAATAAGTTTTGTCATGGCTCTGCGTGTGTTCATGGGCATGAGCGAGTCAGTGTGGAGGCAGAAAATTGGTGTGTATGGCAAGTGGGGTTGGTCTGAGGAGGTGGTTATTTTAGCTTTCAGGAGGTATCCATTGTGTATGATGTCGTCAGAGAGCAAAATTACTGCCATAATGGACTTCTTTGTCAATGTGGTGGGGCTTGATCCTTTGGTTATCTCCGAATGTCCACTCGCCATCACATTTAGCTTAAAGAAGAGAATTGTTCCTCGGGGTTCGGTCTTTCGAGTTCTACTGTCCAAAGGTTTGGTTAAACCCCGTAGCCTATCTACATTGTTGACAGTTTCAGAGAAGAAGTTCGTGGAGAAGTATGTGACTAATTATTTGCGGGAAGCGCCACAGTTGTTGGCTCTCTATAATGAGAAGATGGGTCTTGCCTGCTAGTTTGGAAATTTTGGTACTTGCTCAGCTTAATCTAGGATGGGATGCTAGTAAACCGAAGAAAAATTGGCTCTTCTTTTGGTCTTTTGTCTATGTGCTACTTGATAAAGTTAACTTCTTCGTTCGTAAGGTTATTGTTTCATCCCTCCTTGTTTAATTTTAGTCTTCCTATCCTCCGTGCAACATCTCCAATACTGAAACTAAATTGGAACTTGAGGAAAAATCAATTGATGGTGGTTCTTCCTTCTCTCTGCCCTTACTGATTTTCCTTCCTGTAAATTCTCTATGCCTATCTGTGTTCCCCTGGTAATTATTCTTGCAATGCATCCCTGTAATAATGAAAATATTGGCTGTGCTTGAAACTATCCTACTCAACTGACTGAAGGCAACTTCTAATTAGTTTTGCTTTAGTTTACTATTAATTTAGCACCTTGTTCCCTGTCACCTGGTGCCATGCTAATGGTTCTTCATGTTCGGATAAATATTGTGTGTTTTTGCCAAAGTTTGGAGATATGTGATGAAATGTTCTGATTTTGCTCTGATTAGCAATTTGTGCTTTCATAGATACAGACAAAAATTACTTGTTTACAGTTTTGTCTGGACTCAAATATGAAGTGGATATGTTTCCCTGGAGGAGATAAATTCCACATTCACCAGCATAAAAGGAAAATGTGTTTTGAGCCTCTGATGGGGTCTAATCATGGATTTCAGTATAATTAGGGCAGCAAATGACTTGAGGGAGGAGGTAAATCAATGCATGAAGTGCAGTTGATCTTGGGAGAAATCTGTTTTTAATTTAAGGAGGCAGCCTTGGTGTAAGGAGTCATCTGAGAGTGACATTGCAGTGGCGATGAACTTTTTTGTTAACATCCTTATTACTCTAAATCCCATAAAGATGCTGTCCAACTGTTTGGCTGAAGAGACTGTAGCTTGCTTATATGTGACTGTTTCACCCAAGTTCATGAGGAAGGTCCTCACTCATTTGAACTGTGCAGAGAAGACATGTATCGCGTGCTTGACTGGAACTCGAGGTACTTTGCAGGAAGCTAGAATGTTTATAAGCAAAAGGGAAAATTCTCCTTCTCTTTGCTTGCATTTTGCAGCTTGATGAAGCTTGTTTTGTCAGTTGTTATATTATTATTATTCCATTCCTCTGGGTTTAGAAGTTATTCCAATCTTCATTGCAATTTATTGGATACTAAAAGGGAAAGTTCAGGCCTAGCAGGGAGTTGAGCGGTTCTCCATTCTCGTTGCAGCTGTTTAAATTTCAACCATTCTACATGAGGAATTGTTCTTTGTATCTAATGGTGAAACTTCTGGTTCTACTTGAAACTCTTGTCCTAGAGTAAATTATTGCAGCTCCTAAAGTGATTGGTCTAAATATATTCTAGTTTTTAGGAAACTTGGCAATTTGTCCTTGCATCTATATATTTCTTTGTTATCTGATGCAACTGGTGCTTCGTTTATAAGTTTCTTTATGCCCTCAAATCTTACTTGGGAATTTCATGGAGATTAATTCATCCATTTTGCTTGTTATTTCCCGGCCAGTCAATGTACATGCTTCTCCATCAGTGTTACTTGCCCTCGGGCCTTGGAAAGTTTCAGATGACAGAAATACCATCTACCTAAAAATTGTGAGTGCGAGATCATGATGGTTTAAGATTGATGTTTTCATGTGCTTGTTGCTTTGAATTGAGCTCCATGCAAGTTCTTTCAGCCATGTCATTGGAAGGAAGTGACTTTCTGGTTTTGATTGGTTTCCTTCTCAGGATCATACAAAGCATCACACTGAGTTGAATATTTCAATCTTTATCTGATTTTTCGGTATTCAATGAATGTTGCACTACTTGAAAAGATGTTGGTTATGTGCTCTGTCTGCAGCAAAAACAGCATCGGGAGGAGCTTATTTCACGATATAAACCAAAATCATTTTAGCAAAGCTGTCATGAGACTTTCATTTGACATCAAGCATCTTGTGATCAGTTCATTCCCTACATTACCTAATGTGATCCAATCATCCTACATTTTGTAAATTGTCTCTCTGTTTTCTGGTACATTACTACACTTGATGAGAAATGGTGGAGAAATGCTCTGGCCAGATCTGCTAATTGTGCAATTTCAATACCCAGGGACAGGGTACAATAGGTCTTCCCGAACTCACCTCAATATGCCCATTGATTCTTTCAGAAGCTTCGTTTTGCTCTTAAGGATGATATCCTCTCTGAAACTTGACTTTAAACTATATGTTTTCATTGTCACCAAATCTTGTCTATATAAAGGTAGTGCCACCAGAGCATTTTCGGATGGGTTTGGGCAAGTCTATTTAGCTAGATAGCTCAGCCCGGCCTATTTTTTTGGTCCTATCTCTAAGTCTCTCGCTGACTTTTATTTTGCCTCTTTATAGAGCTCTAGAGTAAAACCCCGCATTTGTGATACTAGCGTCCTGACCCCCCGATTTTCATACCACTAGATTGCTCGTCTAGTGGCCTATCTGGCCTCTTAAATTATACTTCTTATCGGGTGAAGCGAGAGACAAACCATGGCTTGTACAATGATCACTTTTCACTTTTTTATGCAAAACTCACTCATTGAGGTGATAGAGGTAATGCTAACCAAAGTTTAGGCAAAACAAAACTAATTCCCAAGCCACTATTTGCTAGCTTGATTATATTGCTATTCTAATCTACCATATATTTCTATGGAATGGGAGCCTAAAAAATTGCATGCTAGAAATATATTGTATATTTAGCTGTGTTAACCTCAAAATCCTTCATGTCATTGAGGTGATAGAGGTCATGCTAACCAAAGTTTAGGCAAAACAGAACTAATTCCCAAGCTTGCTAGCTGGATTCTATTGCTATTCTAATCTACCATATACTTCTCTGGGATGGGAGCCTAAAAAATTGCATGCTGGAAATATATTGTATATTTAGCTGTGTTAACCTCAAAATCCTTCATGTAAGAGAGGACAAACACCAAATTGTTGATGGTTTCTCTCCATGAATTTATAAAGAGAAAAGGGGAAGGAAGAAAAACAATTTTGGATGAATGAGGAACAATTCAACGAGCAATTTCTCTACATTACGATAGATAGGAAAAATGAGATCTGCAGCTGATGACTCTCTTGTATATACACTTTAGATGCTCCGGCACAAGAAGTCCAATGATTTGGGTGGGTTGAGATAACATCTTGAAGTCATCTTTCTCAGAGCAAATCAGATTCATCTTTTTAGTGTGCATTTAGTAATGATTCTATTCTCAAAAATAATTTATGTTAAAAAATGATCCTTTTTTTATTCTGTTATTTGGACGAGTTTCTAAGCATTTTAAAGCATTTAATAACTGTCCAAAATTTTCATTTCCGAAATAGAAATGCATTTGATACGATCCTTAAATTTTTTTGTGATATAGAATTTCTTTTAATTTTTTTTATTTTTATCATTTTTTTATTTTTCTTTTTCCTTCCCTCTTCTTCTTCCTCATTGCCAAATGCCAATAATTGTTGTGGTCAACAATTGGCTAGGCAAGATCCAACAATCTCACCAAAGTTTTGCCAAGCCAAGGCGAGGTTTGGTGAGCCTGCTGAAGCCTCACCAGGCCAAGGCGAGGCTCTTGCCTAGTTGACGTGAGGCTCAACCTTGCCAGGCTAGGGTGAGGCCAACCTCGTGTTGGCTAGGCAAGGTCAAGCCTTACTAGTGGCTGAGTGAGCTTGGTCTTACCTTGGCCTGGCGAGGTTATTGAACCTCGCCCAAGCAGTCGCTAGCCATCATTGTGGCTGATGACCGTAGATCCTAGGGAACCGGACCGACCGACCGGTCCGGTCCAATGAAACCGGTAATTTTCTTTTCGGTAAAAAAATTGTTGATATTAAGAATTCTCAAAGAAAAACTTCATTTAAAGCTTTATTAATTTGTCCTTTTAATTTGTATATAATTGTAAAGATTCTAAAAAAAAAGAGAAACTTTAAAAATGATTTTGGCTTGATCATGGAATCGTTCTCGGTTCCAAGAATAAAAAGAAATTTTATTTATTTATGCGGAAGAAGAAGGAAAAGAAAAGGAAAGAAGAAAAAAAAAGAGAAAGAAAAAAAATGATTTTAATTTTTTTATTTCAAATCTATTTCAAATCTATTTCACGGGAACAAAAAAGTTACTAAATTTTTTTTTCTAGAAAATGAAAGAATAGAATCAAACATTATTTGGTTGGTTACCAAATAGGCTTTTAATCCGATAAAAGTTGAATCCTCTATATCATCATGATTTTGAGAATTCTTTTTTCTTTTGGTTTGTGTCAAAATATCAAGCATGATCCGAACTTGAAATGGGAGATCTTTGAGACGAAAGTTGATGAATCAATTTAATTTAAGTTGATAGTCTCATACAAGAGTTAATAGGTTCAAAGAGTTAGTCATGCAAATAAAAATTTAGCAATTTAGCACAAAAAATGGTAACTTGCATACTGTAATAAAAATTGGTATTTCAAAAAATGTTTAGTAAGTTACTAACTAATTACTTGGAAAAAAAATCACCCATCAGTATTTCACCAACAACTTTTTTATGTTTACCAACATTAATCAAAACAGAAAATGGCATAAATTTTCCATGAACTTTAACTCAATATATAATATCAATAACTTTTGTATACTTACTTTCATTAATTGAAATAGAAAATGGCATAAATAGTCATGAACTGTAGCTCGATATATAATGTGATATGTGAACTTTTAATTTGTTCAATATAACACTTAAACTATAGCTCAAGTGGTCTAGAAACTTTTAATTTGTTTAATGTAATCCTAAATTTTTGGTACATATTCAATTTAATCCTTGGCCTATATGAAAAATGTTCAATGATGTCCCTAATTTTGAATTAATTGAAAGATTACATTGAATATATTTATTTAGTTTAGGACTGCATTAAATATATACAAATTGAACCATTTAAAAATTCAAAAATTATATTGAACATTAGGCTAAAGTTCATGAACCATATTAAACAAATTAAAAGTTTAGCAGCTACATTATATATTAAATTAAAGTTCAAGTATTATTTATGTCATTATCCCTTATCAAAATTTACTAGCATGAAAAAAATAAATTTGTATTTTTTGACATGGAGCAATAGAATTATTCCTTGCAAGACTCGTGGAACTAGGTGACCGATGCCCAATGACCCAAAACCAATGAACATTTAACGAACCTAGTACATGTATCAATCGAATCTGGACGGTCATCTGATGGAACCCGCAGAAGACCTTTATGGCACTCATCACTACACTAGGTTTCGTATTGCGGTTTTTCATGTACTGGATTAGAATTTCATTCTCTCAGATCGAGAGGACGAAATGTCCAAAAATTTAGATTGATCGAGCTGGATTCAAGCCTGGAACTTGAGAATCTTAGTCACTAGGGTTCCTTCATGATCCATTTGAGGCAAATGTCTTGACCATGTTTATTTTGGAGTTTGAAAAATAATACAAAACATGAATATAAATTGCCCATAAAAATATTTAGACATAAACTATTATCGATAATGAAAACATATTTTGTCGATCAATTATTTTAAGCAATGTAAGTAATCAATTTTAGGAAAATACTTATCAAATTAATTATTTTTCTTGAAAGAAATGAAGCCTAAAGCTCATGTGCTAAAATGGGCAAATGACTTTACTGCAAAATACAATTGAAAATGGAAGTAACATCCAAACGAAAGAGAATGGCTTCAAGCATATAAAAATGGGGAGATAACGAAACAAAGTTGAGCGGGAGATAAGAAAAAACAAGAACATCTATGGCTGCTCTTCCGCGGCTCGTGTTTTACGCCATCACCCTCCGCTCGGCGCACGGCATTGCGAAAGGCGATCCGGACACGACCCAAATATCGAGGATCTGCAACACCTTGGATTATCCAGACGGCGACCCGTACGGAAACAACGTGGCTTACGTCCTCGGTGATTTAAGTGACTGTGACCCCCAACCATGACAACTCCGATCACCATACCTTACCTCGACCGCCTACTGCCATGCCGCTTGCAACACCGCACTCGCAAATTCGGATTGCACGACCTGCCTCGAGGCTGCCCAAGCCCCTGTGCCGAACGAGTGTCCTAATACACTGGGAGTCCAATACACGCCCGGTGATCGCAGGATGAGGTCCGAGCAGTACCAGTTCAGCGATCATGTACACGCTGACACGGATTTTCTGCCAAATGCCAAACAATTATGTAGTTTCGACGCTCGAAGTCCCGGCAGCGATCCTCTGCCAGTACCCACGGTACTAGGTTTTACGAACAACTCATTGTTAAAGATGGACTGAATCTACTTTGAGAACCGGCGAAGTACAGAAAAGATTAGATCACGGTTGATATCCCAAAGCTCTAACAGAAGCCCTAATTTGAACATTTTTTTCTTTCGATCTTGTATAACTGTGGCATGTACAATGAAAATGTGCGTATCTACTTTTCTTTGTAGCCCCTGTCCTGCTTTTTGACATCCATGGGGTCATATCCATACGCCCAAAAAAAAAAAAGAAAGCTGAACAAATTTACAAGATGAAAGGGAAAACAAGAAAGGCAAGAACTTTCCACCTGTGGCTGAGTCCTGTCCATTTACAGGCTTTTCGTTGACTTCCCAAAATTCTGATGCGCGCAGGTGATCGAGAACAAAGAGCGAACT
Source organism: Angophora floribunda (assembly GCA_014182895.1). Lineage (NCBI taxonomy): Eukaryota > Viridiplantae > Streptophyta > Magnoliopsida > Myrtales > Myrtaceae > Angophora > Angophora floribunda. The sequence continues at coordinate 9,911,630 of CM024712.1, read as the reverse complement.
AAAAGCTATGCGATCAATTTGCCGTTGCAACTCCTATGACGTATAGCTCTTCATTTTAGGTATAAACACCACCACATTTAACTTGTTCAGCATGAAACGCATGAGGCATTTGTCAAATCTCGCGACTGCACAGAGTCACGCTTGAGGAAAAGAGCATAAAGAAGCTCATTCCACATGTCTGGGATACCGGGCAAGCACCAATGGCTACAATCCTGCCTATGGAGCGGAGCAGGACCCAACTTGGGCCCCAGGTAATATAAAGAGGAATGGCCATCTTTTCTGCGCACTGTCATGGCTGTGATATTCAGCACGTCGAGGTTATTCTTTCCTGTTTGGTTGGACCGATCAGTTAATAAATCAGTAAGAATTTTCAGATGGACCAACGAAACTGGGGAGGAGCCCAAGTCGGGTAGAGTCTCCAAGTGACATGTTCCCCCGGACCTCCAGTCTCCACCTCTGTTAAGAACATAGATGCCGCAGTTACTTTGACTAATGAAAAAGCAGTAACAACAGATAAGCAAATATTGAATAACTGACTATAAAATGAAGTTCGATATGCTCAAGAGTGTCAAAATTATCTCCCTCATCTTCCAAACCAAGGGACTTTTGTATCTTAACCACTCTTTACAGCAATGCAGCAGTAATCAAGGGGCATGATATCACAATTACAAAAAGATTTTAAACCTGATCACCATTACTTTTTGACACTTAAAACAAGTCCTCGAAATTTTGTTAAAGTTCTGAGAAAATAAAATGCTGCTAATTATAAAGAATCTGCTGCACTATTTCAAACATAAAGAGGAAAGCTGCAGGTAAGCCGTGATCCAAAAGACGCATGTCACAATCGAGAGAATAGAAAATGTCATAGTACTATCATGGAAACACACAACCTCATTTCCATCTAGACTAATGGGAACAAATGCCAAGGGTTAGGACCAAATTAGAAAGGACAAAAATAGTCAACAAGAGATAAATATCACAAAATAAAAACAGGTTTGCTTCATCTTTCAAGAAAAAAATATCATAGAACAATATTTAGTTAAAATTTTTGTCAAAGAATCCTGTGCCAATGGCCAAGGAGTGGTCATCAGCTTAAATGCTGCTTCTAAGCAACAGAAAGAGGGAAGTTAATATTCAATGTCAACATGAAAGAAAATTATGATCTTCTGATGCGAAGAAGATAAGTGAAATCACTTAGGTTAATAGAAATGACCTTACCTAAAATGTACAGGTGCATAAGATCGAAAGTAGACCTGACTCTTGCTCATATTCACATGAGCACTGATCCAGTCAAGTACCGTCTCTAGCGATCTCCGATATGCATCTTCAACAGTCATATTCATCTTAACCTCATCTCCAACCTGGAAGTAAGAGCCCCTGCCATGAACATTCAGAGAGATCAGGGCAAAGTTAAAAACATTCAATGTGGAAAATGAAACCACTTCTCAAAGAAACATAGGGCAAAAGCAAAGCTAAAGGCCCAAGGTATGCATCCAACCAAAAAAAGGTAACCAAGACCATTAGAATTTTGTATATCAGGAAGAGAGGGGCTTCCTTAGTCAATGGCTGGACAATAAGTCTTTACAACTGATTGTAAAAGAACTAAGAAAACATGGTCTGCTGAGGAAACAGGTGAAATGTCCGGGCAAGCATAGGAACATTATCAATGAAAAGCCCTATAATTTCCTATATTGCACTTAGAACCGACAACCCAGATTGGGAGGAAATTAGTACATTCACACACCGTCTCCTTAACAAAAACATGGCCAAACGGCCTAATAAATAATGCAGCCACAAGCAATGACTTCTGGTCTGAATCAGAGGCCACACTTGTACAGGTGGTGCAGGGGGAGAGATTGAGGGGAAACTGGTCAGTATGCAATCCAGACCAATGTATCATTTAACCAAATGATCAATCTGCCTAAAGTAGCCAGCGAAGTGTCATTTTGCAGTTTGCAATTCCAAGAGTAGTGCTTGGAACAAAGTCCCTATATTTTAGGATTCAACCACTTGACAGGACAAAATATGAGCTTACAATGGCATGAAAGAACATACTTACACTCGTACAGTCTTCTCATAGTTCCACCAATGCCCGGTATTGAGAACCAGCAAATCAGCATCCACCCACTGGTTAGAAGTCCAGTCAATCCGATCCAACTTCAGGGTAATTTTCACGTCTTCTGGAGATCCAGCTGGAGCTCGGCCCTGGACCACTAGAAATGGAGATCTGTAATATTCAACTGTACAGTTGAAGTCTCTGAACTTGTACACCAAGAACCCAGTATGCTTGGTGATTGGTCTACCATTCACTTCATAGACTGCGGCCTTATCTGAAAGAGCTGAGGAGAGCATGCAGAGGAGGGATTCCCATTGGTTCCGACCAATTGAGTCACCGACAAACACAACCCTTCGGTTGCGCAACCTTTCCAGCATCATCTTCGCATCAAATCTGTACTCGATTAGACAGAGAGAAATGTTGGTATATGTGTTTTCTAGTGGGAAATTAACAACAAGATTCATGTAAGAAATGCTCTGACATTAAATGTTTGGTTCACTACCACCTAATTAAAACAAGGAAAAAGAACCAATTGAAGACGATTCTGATCATGTAAAATTAACCTCAGACGATATTGCCAAAGAATTAATCCAAGGTAATTCTGAATGTGCAGAATTTAATAAATGATGATATCATATCACCAAATGAATTACAGGTTCAATCATCATAAAACTTAGATTGACCCCTTACTGCCTAAAGTTCATTTGATCGCCTTCTGTCAGTCTTGACTTTCCAATTGGAACAATTAATCAAGCACTTTTCCATAACATGGGTTGAATTGGAATTATGCACATGAGTAGATCTGTTACAGGCTTTGCAGTTGGCAGACAGATCAAGGAAATTCAAGAGCAAAAGAGATTCTCCTACCAGATGCCTGTTAAGGCACGAAGATAAATTTGGCTGTTGGATAATATCCATGTATACATCCACTAGTGTAATTTCATGTTTCAATCTTAGGACAAACTCTTCAACCACACATGGGTTGAGCACTAGCATTCTATATTGAACCCATCTCCACCTAAACGTACCCCCAATTCATCGAACGAGTCGAACATGGATCTTCATTTCCTCAAGCTCAAGCATGAAGCCCTCCCTTTATGACACCATATAAGTTATATGGAAGAAAATTTGTCTTTTTTTTTGTTATTCACACCCTGATAAAATTTAGTTTATAGTCCTTCCTCTGAATCAAAGCTAAGTAACCATCCCATATGGACAAACTATTTGAAAAGAGGGGATTGAATCATTTTTCTTCTTCCGAATTAGGTTGAATAAATTTCAATACAACAGTGCAAAAAAAGAAGAAGAAGTTAAGTTGGAAACATCTTCGTCCCAGAGTAAATCACCGAGCTAGAATACCTATGGAGCTGGAAACAACAAAAGCATGAACAGAAATTTCATCAAATTTGGACCACTTCACGAGAACATCCCCACTCACAAGTTCACAACCCATCAAATGACTGTACGGTGGGTGGGCATCCAAACCTGCCTTACCGTATAAAATTCCAAGCAACACCAAACGGACAAAAAAGCACCAATCAAGAAAACCAGCACATGACAATAAATACAATCACCCTTCAACAAGCGACACACAGCATGAGATAGAAATATTTCAGAAACAGCTAATCATTAACAAACTCCTCCATCAATTAAGGCGAAAAACTGAAAAGCAATAAATTGGGAAATTGACAAATCAAATATTAAAAAATTATTAAAAAATTGAGACAACAAGAACAACAACATCAGCAGACGCGAGTGAAGAAACCTGGGCAAGTCACACATCTTGGGTTGCCATCTCCACTTGGTGTAGAAACTATCAGGCCTCCCATTCTCAGAACACCTGAAACCTTCATCTAACAAGGCACAATCTCTGCTCTCATACAGAGGATACCTCTCATCCCACACCCAATTTCCAACAAACACGTCACACCCGCCACTGCCCTCATCAAGAAACCTGGGCCTCACAGCCGGCGCCGCCTCCTCATCCGGCGACACCTGGCCGCCGCGGAGCCAGGACTGCCCAGTGATTCGTAGCCTCTGAGTCACTGCCCTGTAGTCCAAGTAAAAGCAAGAGCCAATGAAGAGGGCGGCGACAAAGAGGAACCCGACTATTCCTAAAGAAGGCTCAAGAGGGCTCTTTAGGCGCTTAAATTTGTTCAATACGCTCAAGTGGGTCACCATGTCTGAGCACCCGATGGTTTATTCTTGGACATTTCGTGGGATGGAGAAGAAGGTTCATGGGAGCCGCGAAAGGACAAGGTGCAAAAAACAGGCCTAAAAAGTGGGTTCGGATGGAGAGAGAGAGAGAGAGAGAGAGAGAGATGGGTGTCCGTGTGGACGTGCTTGCTGCTGCTGCTGCTGCTTCTTCTTCTTCTTCTTCTTCTTCTTGTGGTGGTGGGTCTCACAAACAACTGCGAACAGTAAGAGCTTTAATTAGAGATGCTGAGTTGAATTGCGGGGCATTCATGCTTGTCTGATTCGGGTATTTATATAGCGATGATAAGAAATAGCTCTCGAGCATTTAACCTTCTTTTCTAGCCGATTCTTTACTTCTTCTCAGAGAGAGAGAGAGAGAGAGAGAGGGAAAGAATTGTCCGCTAGGAAAATTTGAGAAGAATAAGAAAGAAAATGAAACAGAAGTCGAAATCCGGCGTCGAAGAGAAAGAAAACCCAAGAAAATGCAAGAACCGACCGGTCTGTAACAGTCAAGTTCGTCATCAGCAAATCTTGAAATGGGTTCGAAGTGAATATTCAGAGATGGAAAAAGAAAAAACGGAAAGAAAAAACAAACTTGCCCAATAAACAGATTCATCGACCAAAACCGAAAACCCAAAAAAGAAGAAAACTTTCTTCCCGGGGCCACAAACGTCAGCTCGGATTTAGACAAATTCAAGAACGGATTTTTAGTCGACGTGGGTCTCGTATTGCGTGCGTGCGTTCACGATGGATAGTGCGACTCCGACTTGCGGAATCCGATGTAATCTTGAATTCGTCTTCCTTGTCTTTATATATTTTTTCTTTGATTTAGAAAATTGGGGTAGAGTAAAGGTAACCGTGTTCTCCGACAACGACAAGAATACTGCCCCGTGAGATATAGAGAGAGAGAGAGAGAGAGAGAGAGATTATCGTAAAATGGTCGTAATTTACATGAGTGGGAATGGAACGTCGTTCGGATTGCGACGGCGGAAGTAATCAACTCCGCGATTTCCGGCACGGGGTCCGACGTGCGCTAGTCTGGGCGCTGGGTCAAACCACGGAATCCAAATTTAAAAAAAAAAGAAAAAGAAATCCCCACCCGATCCGACCTAGTATAATTGTCGGGCTTCTTTTTATATTGCAAGATTTCTTAGAGAAATGGTCTAGAATGAAAAGAGTATGTAGTTTTATGAAATAAAATAAAAAATTTCGATGTATGTCGCTCCTTGTCGGCAGCTTCTAATTTTTAGTAATGATTTGCCCTCGTGGAGTAATACATTCTTTTAAGAGTGTGATTTGTTTGGAGGAAAATTTTATGATAAAGAAAAATACTTTTCGAAAAGTTATTTTTTTGAAAAATGATTAGCTTTCCTTTTGTTTGTTGGTATTTTGGATTTCATTTGAAAAATAATTCAATCTAATAGCTTTATCTCAAGCCATAAAATATTTGAATTTTTAAATCTTTTATTTTCTTTTTTTAAAAAAAAATTCTTTCTCAATTGGTCACCGGACATGAGAGACTGGCCACGGATGCAAGCCAACGAGGTCAAGCCTCACCAGCCTTGTTGAGATCTAGCGAGCTCTTAGGCAAGGCTAAGGCTCAAGCTCCTAAAAAATGGTGAGACTTGAGCTTGCTATCGCTAACCATCGCCGAGGCTTGACAACTCACGAAGGAAGAAGGAAAAATTAAAAAGGAAAAAACAAAATATTGAAATTAAAAAGTTTGAGAGGAAAATTTTCAAAGAAATGTTTTCATCTCTTTAGATTTAAATATTTACTTTTCTAATTTTATGCATGAGTGTTTACGTAATCTAAAAAGTGTTTTCAATTGACTAGTATTTTTTATGGATCAAATAGGTAAAAGTCCGAAAAATATTTTTACAAAAACAAACACACCATAAGTATATGTTTTGATTACAAAGGTAGTCATGTGAAAATTCTTCATGATCCAATTTGAATATTGTCGGAAGTTAGCAAGTTTGCAAATTTTACAAGGAATGGTTAGAAGTTAAGAATAGATGTCACCCAAGATAGGTTGGAAATTTTGAGGAGGAAAAAAAATCTCCCGATATAATATAGCAAACTTTATACATGGCGTATCCTCAAAAAAAAAAAATTTGCCAATAAATTCCATGATTATAATGTTCTGATTGCAATCAATGAATGAAATCGTAACTCAAAAGTAAACTAGATATTCAACACTTCAAATCATGGTCCTCTTTAACGCTATGTTTGGTAGAGGTGATTAAAAATAAGAAAAGAAGAGATCAAATAATTACGAGAGAGAAGAGGAGAACGAAATGGAGGAATTAATAAGTTATGATATCGATGAAACGTTATAGGTGAAAAGAATAAATGGAACACGGTACAAATTAATCAACCTTCTTATGTACTTGAAAGTGTTAAATAATAACTGAACATCTTGAAGAACCTTTCTCTTCTCTCATAATCTCCTATAACACGCACAAATTAAATCTCATAAATATTTCCAAATTAAAATTGAAAATTTTCGTTCATCTTTGGTAAGTTAAATCTTTCTCATATGGAAGAAATTCAAACCCTTCTCTCTAAATATAGCAAACTTTCATACAAGCCTTAAAATGCACAAGGAAACGGAGACCAAATGGGCATGAAATTAGGTATTTCTGATAGAAGGAATTAGGGGGATTCCTTTTCCCAGTTCCATTTCATTCTTTGGTGTTGAGTTGAGATCGAGAATGAACATTTAAACAAGACTAAAGATACCGTCAATGTGGCCGGCCGATGATCCGGTCGTGTGGTCCAAGTCTAGAGGGAGGAAGGAGAGAGTGGAGGAAAAGATGAAAAAGATTTAAAAATAAATAAAAATAAAGTAGAAACATATCTGCCCATTGAGCATTCAATGGTTCAGATGTGTTTTTCCATTTTCAAAGCTTCAATTTAAAGGATCTTGTCCTCAAATTTAAGTCGTTCGAAGAATTGACAATGAATACTATTTTAAGGAATGTGATTATTCGGAATGTGAATCGACTTATAATTTCCCTGTCGACTTACCAAACAAGGCCTCAATGAATGGGCCCGCAAGCATCAATACTCAGAAACTTATTAAATTTTCTCCCATCAAGTACATGTGAATCGAATACATCTAGAACTTCGCCTATGATCGAGTGATCAAATCAAGGTACGCCTACCCCGAGTTCATGTTAGATTTTTCCGTCCATCCCTATCCAGAAACTTTACTGAATGAAAATCTCAAGATTATAAATACGTCGTTCAAAATTTTCAAGATTAAAAGAAACTGAGAGATCCTATAGACGCAGCCAGACATTCTTCCGCATTTATTTTGCTCCTGTAGGTCATGTGGACAAGAAGAGATCTATCATTTTCTGTGTTTTTGTTTGTTTTTGGCTAACACTGGATCCACAGGCGCAACAACACTGTTAGAGAACTTCTATCGAGAGGAAATCTAAGGAGGAGGACCCTCCAAATCCTATGATTTCGTGCAAGAGACACTCCACCTAACCAAGACCATCATCATCTGTCCTGTTCAAGATCGTCTCGGCTATGACACTTAAAGCAGACTCCTCACCAACAACCTGCTCATAAATGATTTTTCCTCTCTTGGTCCTTTCTAGGTTGCTTTGCATCTACATCAACCACTCCGTTGTACACATGCAAATTATGAAAATGATGTGGTGGGGGGCCGACTAATGTTTCTGCGCCTTCTGATATAGAAATTTTTCGCACCAGTTCAGTAAAAGTGGAAACTTTGGCGGGGCCATATTCTGTTAGGTTCGTCTAATAAAAACTAATTGGACCTTGAGTTACGATTCATTTCTTCGCCCTTTATCGCATACTGAAAGAAAATGATATAAGTCCACAGAAGCTACTAACATGCAGCTTGGTAATATAGAGAAATGAAGGATGAAGAATTAGAAACCAAGCCATTGGACCCAGTGGAAATCAACCGACTTCTCTGTATTCGATGATCCAAATGCATTGGATCCATGCATACTGAATTCATGTAAGGATTGTTTTGAACCCCACAGCAAGTTCATGGTGATAAGGCCCAACATCTCTAGCCTAATTTATACAAGCAAGTAAGGATCTAAGTTAGTAAGGCTACTTGCAAATCTAGCTGTGGAAAACAAAAGGAGAATATTGAAATTCCTCACCAGTGGCTATAGTATTGTGCCTCAGCAATTCATGAGTTTAATATTCGAATGAAGAATGCCCACTGCCTTCTTTATTGACCAAATGATCGACCTGTACACCGTTGTCATTATCAGTTTAGGAAACATAATCAAGCAACAATTAAGGCAATTGTGGTCACCATACCCTGGATATGGAAACTTCGTTCTGGCAAGGAAGAGAGGCAAGGGCAGAGGAGAATGAGCTGCCACAGACTTAGAATCCTTGTCTATCATAGCTAATTGTTGCGCAAACGAGGCTGCTAAGTTGTACTCTATATTACAAGCTTAAGCATATTAAGGTCCACATTCAAGGAAGCAATTTCCGTGGAGTAGATCAATGAAATGAATTGCAACTTCAAAGTTTTCACGCCTAAATCAACATCAAAGATACCTCCAAACCACAAAGGCAATATAATCAGCATTGCTTGTTGTTCACAAGACTAGTTCCCAAAGGAATGATGTAAGTCGGCAGGGACAAGTTAACGTCCACGGCCCCGTCCACGACCTCGTCCTCGGCCTCGCCCACGCCCCACAGCCCTCCCTGACATAGCAAGTAGCACAATTGTTCATGACAAAGCAGAATGTAAAAGCAAATGAAGATCAAGGCAGGTAAAGTTAAGAATGATTTCAACAAATTAAAAATGAAGTTCACATACCTGCAGTTGGCTTCTTGGGCTTGACCCTTGGTGTCTCTTCTACTAATAGGGTCTCTAGATTCAAACTGTCAGGAAGGATGTAGTAGCGAATGTTGTTACCCCTCACACTCAAGTGATCAAGAGTCACAGGATTTTTCCCCTTCAGAGTAAGTTTCACAGTCTTCAGATGCGTGTTCATGCTGATATCAACACCTGCAATGACCAAACACTGTATTCTGATCAGATCAGTCATGCATCTCATAACTTTGGAAGTGGGTGCTTTTTACGAGTAATATCCACAAATAGGAAGTTATCAGAGACAAATCATTTTACTGCTATATAACCATCAGTACAAAGAAGTTTGCATACTTCTTGTAGTAAGCAGTTAATAAATTAAGACAAAAGTCTTGCTAAAAGAAGTTGAATCAAAATATCATCTGATAATGAGTGAAGGTTAAGGCGCAAGTCAGTGTCATTACAAAGTTTCATCAACTTCTTCAATCTAGAGGAGCATAGACAATCTTACTTCAAACAAATGCCAGAACTTCGGTATGCTTGAGTGCTCTAAGCCAATACCACTCAGGATAACTCCTCCTTATTAAAAAAACATACAACACAGAGACCTAAATAACCCAAATGAACAAGTTCTTTGGCCAAATAAATTCTACAATCTCTCACTTCCACTCCTGTTTCAATTATGATCCTTTCACTTTCCAGCATGTCATTTTTTTGTTCAGTAAAAACTTGGAGGATTTAACTTCAATTTACCCATGTTCAATGGCCCCTTTTGATACTGAGGTTTAAATAATTAGAAAAAAAGTCCTGCAAGAAAAGAGCACCAGTTTAACTTAGGTAAAGTAGAGGTTATCAAATATATTTTCCATCTAACATCCAGCTACATTCAACAAATGACACTACTGCACTAGATTTTATCATCAGAACAGGAACTCTTAGTCTGAGATAATATAATCACCCCCAGTAAAATTTCTTCCAGATTCCACAGAAAAATTGGGAACTAACATATATTAGAGATCACATCCGCTCAAATAGATTTCAATATAACATGATCCCAAGCCTAAGAAGTAGAATGACTTCACGTCCCATTACTGAGGAGCAGTATTCTAGCATCTTCAACTCAACCCATCACTAAAGCAACAAAATGCCAGACAATTTTATTTGCAGACTTGAATTTGAAAACTAATTATTCATGTATGGACATGCGCAACTAAGGGGATTCTCATAAAGGTATGGACATCTTCCTATACTGCCAACTGTAGCTATGTCTATCGTGCTTCTAGAAGTTCCGTGAAAACATACTGTCCTGATTCACAAAATCAAGTAGAGCATAAGAGTTTCAGCCATTGCATCAAGGGTAATCATTTAGACTGATCCTCATACAAACCAATGTACAGAATCCAGGATGACAACAACTAGTACTAGAAATCAAAAGAACTTTACACAAAGGAAACTCACTCACAAACGTGTGAAGGAATGGGATAAATCTCGAACACAACACTAACACATATGCAAAGTGTTCCATAAGGCTCAAAGATCTTAAATGGAGAACATTTGCATACATTCTCCTAACCCTAAACTAGACGCCACACATTATGGGTCAATACTAGAGAGCAATTTGTTGTAAGAGGAAGGAAAAAAACACAGAAAAGATAAGCAAAACTACATAAAGAACAGAATTTTCCCGTTTCCCGGAATTAGTAGCATCCGATGTAGCCAAAAAGAAAAGAAAAGCGCACATGCTATATATTGTTGGTAGGAAATTGGAAAACAATTTAATCTATTGATGACACTCCCTTCAAACGTAAAGACATGAACTAGTCCCTTGTCGATGCAATTCAAAGGCCATTTAGGACCTTTTTCACGGAAGGAAGAACTAAATCCCGCAACTTTAAAAAGTCACCCTCACCCATTCCACAGCACCAGCGCAATGTTCCTAGGAAGTGCCCAAACATACATGCCGACACGTCCACGAGCTCAATGTTCATCCAATGAGTCCAACATCTAGAGCAACTGAAAGTCACAGATTGTGCAGCCATCACTGCCATCAAACTCCAAAGACCTCTAAGCTAACGCGAATTACAATTTTCTTTTTTCAACTTCTGCCTCGCCCAGAAGCGAGTTTTAACACTTCTCTTGGCAATATCTCTGAATGCAGTGATATATCTCGCACTATACAGGGAAAAAAAAAGCCGACCCCAAGAAGGAGGGGGAGAGAGAGAGAGAGAGAGAGAGAGAGACCTGTGATGGTGCCGTGAACGACGGTCCCATTCTTGAGCTCGATGGAGACAGTCTCGTTGTTCAACTTCATCAAAAACCTGACGAGCTTCATCGTCGTCACCTGTTCCTGCAAGGAAAACGATGATTAGGGCTTTTTCTCCCTGGTTTCTCTACTTAACTAGCCGAGAGATAGGGACAAAATACGTTTTGGGCTTGAACATGGGCTTGGGATTTGGTCTTGGGCTTGGATTAGAGCTTCCTGTGTCGGTGCAATTATGTCTTACATGTATAGATATCGATCGAGCGCTCCCGAGTGTGATTCTTGTTATAAACCGAGCATGAAATTTATTCTGCATAGCAGCATATGCCCCTTCGGATCTTGATTTGCGTTTGAAAAAGACTCGCATTCCTGCAAAGTATTAGAGAGAGACAGAAATTGACCAAAATTGACCAAATGAACTAAATTGGCAAAATATGAAAAGACTTAGGACTCAATTAATATAATTTTGTTTGCATTTTATTGTTCTTTTCTCACTTTTTTCTCTCTCTCTCTTGATTTAGATTAGGGGGCTTTCTTCTCCTAGTCTAGTTCTTGATTTGAGAGTGTGAACTCTTTTAATCTAATTTTAAATTTGGGTGTTATCATCTCTTGATCTATATTTGGGAGTATAATACATATATTTTTGAGGATTTGATGTCCCTCTACTTTGTTCGTGTACAAATTCTCTACCTTCAATTTCAATGATGATGATAGTAGCTTTGGTGTCTTGTCAAATCATGAAGATTTGTTTGTCCATATATTAGATCTATGTTTCTTCAACCTATTTTGGTTATTTTTGTACAACGATGGTGTAAAGGAAGTTGAACCTAAGCGCACATCATCAACTAATAACATCGTAATTGTTGGAGAAGAAATTTCCGACGTAAAATCATCAATGCAAAGACATGAGATTCAGTGATCCGTTAATCATTTTGCTTAACAGATCCATTTTCGTGGAACAAGTGTGTGTTAACTTTACTAATGTTCCATTGGTTTGCCTTATATTTTTGGATTTGGATTTGGCTTTTCTTTTCAAAATTCTTGCTTCGTTTGAATTTGTTTAGTCATTGAAACTACATACATTTTAGGAAAAATGTCACCAAAAATCCTAAACTATACCTTCTATGACAATTTTACCCTTAACTTTTTTTTGTGTCATAAAAAACCCCAAACTATGCTACTTGTGACAATTTTACCCTGAACTATGCCCTCTATGATGCCGGCAAGGGCCCTCGCCCGACTCTAACGCTAGCGAGGGTAGCCTCGCCAGCTTCCCTTTGTCAAGAGAAAAGAAAAATAAAAAGAAAATGAAATAGAAAATGATGAAAATGCCTCTCAGTCAAAAAGTTTAAGGTAAATTTGTCAAAAGTGACATAGTTTGGAGTTTTTTGATGGCATAAAAAAAGTTCAAGGTTTGTCATAAGTGGCATAATTTGGAGTTTTTGGTAACACAAAAAAAAGTACAAGGTAAAATTGTGATAAGATCGTGGGTTTCCCACATCAAAGTTGGATCTTCATGGGTAAGCTTCCTTATATGATCATTTGGCTAAAGATGATCGCCCCTGGTTTATCAAGATTCCATCCATGCTTCCTACATACGGAGAGGGAGATTTTCGAATATTAAACCTTCAATGAGATCTAACGTTAGAGAACTGGCGATCGACTTTCGTTCGGGTTATTTTTCGGGACCCTTCTAGTCTACCCTGATGAGAAACACGGTCACGGAACTATTCATCAACGTAGGATTCCTTTGAGGCAATTGCTTCATCTGAAGTCACGGATTTCGTGGAAGATTGAATTTTTTTTGGAGTTCTTTCTCGATTGATAGCGCATTGAATGGTCTCGGAAGCAGGAAGAGTTAAGTTTTTTTGTTTTTTTCCTTTTTTTGGGTGTTGGCTGGCAGGGTATTGACCTTGGAGTAATGCCAGCTAGGTTCAAAGCTGAGAATTGCAGCTTACTCCTCTCGACTTTGACTTTGTTGCATGGAACAATTAACTGAATTGAGATCCCACCAAATTAGACTATATTAAAAAGATAGCTAGACCTATTAAATCTTGTACACTAAGCTTTAAGTTTCCTCCGGTGAACGATATTACTTGTCAATGAAGTACATCTGGCTGTATCATCATATTAAAATAAAATAATTAAAAAAAAACAAATTCTAGGGGTGATTTTATGTATGTTGGGATTGGTATATAAAATTGATATGTTAATTGGTCTAATAAATTGCAAGTGGGGTATCAAACATTCAAAGACACGTTACATCAATTCGGGTACCTAATAATATAATTTTAGTACACCGATTGCTGTCAAATTCTAGTATCCCTAAGCACTATTGCTAGTAAGGGTAAATAGTGGCTATCCGGCCGTGTAATCTAAATTCTATACGTCCTAGATCTATTACCATGAATATGAATAGATAAATTGCTCATGCAAATGACAGACAACGTGGAATTTTTGTAAAGTAAGTTCGTTTAAATTTTCAGATCTTATTCGTAATAACACTACACTAGAATGACTCACACGGCTATCTGGAGAAAATTCAAATTTACCCTAATTTAAAGTCAATGCTCCATTATAGATTTCCATCAATCCGATTCTTAGATTTCGGGTCTAAAATCATGCTCGCCCCTAATTGCCACCCCCTCGAAACCCTACCTTATAAGCTCATCCTATACCCTCACCAAAGCACCAACATCGCCCATTTGACCCTCAAGCTAGAACAATGATGCTTCTTCTTCCTCCTCCTCCTCTCGCCATCATCCTCGTGCTGCTTCTCACCATCAGTGCCATCGCTTCTTCAGCCCAACCCTACCATGCCCTAGTTTCCCCCATCACCAAAGACTCGTCCACTTCTCTCTACTCCATTGCCCTCGGTCCGAACGGTGGCAGCGGCTACGTCATTGACCTCTCGTCTCCTTTTTCATGGGGTCACTGCAACCCGCAAGATCCTGCCCTTTCTTGTGGCTCCCGGCAATGCATTGCTGCCATACGCCACCAGCCCCGTCCCGCCTCTTGTCCTCATCAGAGTAGTGTCCAAATCGATGGTAAGAATAACTCGAGGCCCGGTCATCAATATTGCTTCTGTGCAGTGACGGCATCGAACCCCGTCGCCAAGACATGTGCGGTGTCGGAGCTGGCGGCCCACAACGTAGTGATTCCTTCGACAGATGGCTATGTCCCGAAAGCAAATGTCTCGGTGAATGCCATCCCGTTCGCTTGCGCTCCAGCATCGCTGTTTCGTTCTCTCCCGTCTGGGCCTTCTGGAATGGCAAGCCTCTCGAAGAGTTCGTTATCTCTCCCCTCGCTATTCAAGAAGGCTATCGGAGCCACAGCGGTCAACAAGCAGTTCGCGATTTGCTTGCCGAGCACTTCTTCAGCCCCCGGAGTGAGCTTCTTCGGAAACGGGCCGTTTTACTTGCTTCCGCCACCAGGTATGGATGTCACACAGTCCCTCCCGTTCACTCCGTTGCTAAAGAACCCCGTGATGAAGAACAATCTCGACTACTACATCGACGTCCGATCCATCTGCATCAACGGTGAGCCGGCTTCGTTCTTGCGGCGCACGCTCGAGTTCGACTCCCTTGGCCACGGCGGGATCAAGCTCAGCACGGTGGTCCCATACACGACGCTCCGGAGCCACGTGTACAGGCCTTTCCTCAAGCTCTTTGCAATGTTGACGAGAGGGATCCCGCGTGCAAAGAAGGTGAAGCCCTTCGATCTGTGCCTCAACACGACCGCACTAGGGTCGACGAGGGTCGGGTTGCCGGTGCCTTGGATCGATCTCGTGCTCGGGAACGGGAGGAACTGGACGATCGTCGGGGTGAACTCGATGAAGCAAGTGAGCGACAACGTGGCGTGCCTCGCCTTCATCGACGGCGGGGAGAGGGCGGAGCAAGCGGTGGTGGTCGGGTCGTATCAGATGGAGGACAACTTCTTGTTGTTCGATCCGGTCGGGCAAAAGCTAGGGTTTAGCGGGTCCCTGTTGTTCCGTCAGATCACGTGCTCTAACTTCAATTTCACGTCTTCGAGTTCATAGTTCCTTGGGCCACGTGTGATTCGTTTCGGGTTCATTAATTACAAAGGTCCGAGCTATCTTGATTCCAACCTTATATTATGTTCCACTGTTGAAGTTCATTGCTTTTTTCATTGTCCCTCTTGATTGGTTTTTTTTTTTTTTACATTTTAGATTAAAGTCTTTCTCTATTTGCAAAAGAATTGATTAGTGGCGCTGCACCATTGGAAGATCAATCTACCTATTTTTTACACTATATTTTCCCTGTTTGAACAATGTTCATGGGAGATGTATCTATGCAATAAGGGAAGAGTTTTTCATTTTGCTTTATTTTTACTTTCTTGGAGACACGTGAGGAACCGTTGGCATAACCTTACTTTCATGGTAAGGTTGCCCTACCGATTGAGGGCTTCCAACAGTAGTCTGGGAAGATCCTGATGCGCCCCAATTTTGGCGGAAGGTTTTCTTCCCCTTTTAGCGGAAATACGATAGGTGATATTATGGGTCTCTCATTCTAGGACGAATTTCCTATATGTTTCTTCTCCCTAAGGTTCCAATAGTAGAAAAGAATCTTTTGGACCCAAGCTCTTTGACATTAATATAATGTTTGAGTACAATTTCAGCAATCACCTCGTTAAATGTCCATGCCCATGGCCGGTTTGAGCCAAATTAGATAAATATTCATGCCTCGAACAAAGAGACTACTGCCAGGGTTACAATCGAAAAATAAAAAGGGTTAAATTTCTCTCCATTTGTATATTTAATTGTTTTGATATCACCCACATGCAAACCTACTAAACATACATAGTATGGATGGTTTATATGTCCTTAACCCACTGAAAACGGGTAGGAGATAAGACAGGACAGTCTTTTCCCCTCAGGGGGAGATTTTGTGCTCTCCAATTTTCGATTGTCCATCTATATCCTAATTAATGTCACCCATATGCAACTTTCCTTAACTCGAAAGAAAGACAAATACGAAAGGACCCTAGCACCATTAGTCGGTGAAACAGAGTAATATGTGGCATCTTGTTTGGGGTCTAGCAGCACTTACGAATATTTAAGATTCCTACACATCCAAAAACATGGAGAGAATTTCCAAAAAAGTTATAAACCTATTGCAATCGTGCCAATTCAATCCTAAACCTTTTTTTTTTACCGATTCAGTCTTAAACATTTTGCAATTGTGCCAATTTAGTCCATCCAGCCAAATTTAGCCAGCCGGAGCTAATGTGGACACTCGTTGGCGCCAGCGACAATATTTTAATAATATTTTTATTATTTATTTATTTTCTATTTATTTTTTTGTCTCTCTCCTTTGCCCCTCCCCCTGCCAACGGCAGTGGCTAGCCAGCTCCGACGAGGCTTGCCGGCCATTGCGCGAGGGTCGTGACCCCCGTCAAACTAGCCACCCTCGTCTCGTCGACGGCATCGCCCAGACCAGGGCGAGGCCTGGGGACCGCGGCGAGGCGACCTCGCCATGGCCTGGCCACGGGCGAAGGTGGCCTCACCCGCGACTGGCGAGGCTAGCCTCGCCCAAATCCGGGCAAAGCCGCCTCGTCGCGCCCCCCTAGGCCTCGCCCAGGTCTGGGCGAGGTCACCAGTGAGGGTTGTGGCCCCCGGCAACCTCGCCCAGACCGAGGCCAGCCTCATCGCGGCCCCCCCAGATCTGGGCGAGGCCGCCGGCGAGGGTCGTAGCCCCCGATGGCCTCGCCCAAACCTAGGCCAGGTAGCTTCGCCCAGATCTAGGCGAGGCCAGCCTCGCCACGGCCCCCAGGCCTCCCCCAAGTCTAGGCAAGGTTGCTGACGAGGGCTTCGCAGCCCTCACACAGTGGTCGGTAGCCCTGTCGGAGCTAGCCAGCCATTGCCGCCGCCGGGGGGGGAGGGGAGGAAGAGACAAAAAAACAAAAAAAAAATTTAAAAAAACAATAAAAAATTCGAAAAATAAAAGAAATTCAAAAAATAAAAAATATTATTAAAATATTATCACTGACACCGCCTGGCGTCCACGTCAGCTTTGGCCAGCCAAATTTGGCCAGATAGATTAAATTGGCACAATCACAAAATGTTTAAGATTGAATCAGTAAAAAAAAAAGGTTTATGACTTTTTTGGCAATTCTTCCCCAAAAACATGAGTAATTTAATCATCATATGGTCAATCGTCCTCGGCAGAAACAGTAGGGAAAAAGAAGAAGAAGCTTTGGGCATTAGTGCCCCGATTAGTTTATGCACACCTTTTGTCTTTACCAAACGTACATTGCATCATATTGGATAGAGTTCCCATCGGATGTGCGCGATCGTCCTCCTCCCGTTTACACAATCTCCCTCCTCATCCCGCCCCCGGACTCGATTCTTCGCGAACACAACGCACCAAGCGATCGGGCATGAGCGTCGAGAACGAAGCTATCCCGCCCGGCGCATGTGGGACTGGCGAGTCAAGTGAGATTGACTTTGTAATGCTTGTAATATCTAGGTCTTTGGGTCAAAGAATTCGTGCCGAAACTAAGGCGATTCGATCCGGAAAGTCTAAAGCCGGAGACAAGATCCCGATCGCGTTGCCTTATCCTGTGGGTCAATGCACGATGGATGATTTTGGCGTATTCCGCTCCTTCTCTTTTAATGGAGACTCGTCCAAACCCGTTCTCTCGCACCGACAAAACTCGAAACCCAATCCCAACCTCGGGAATACAATGCCGCTCCACGTCATCTTCCTCGTCACCATCATCATCACTCTCGCTCCTCCTCCAACGCTCTCCCTCTCGACCTCGCCGCCGCCGACGCCGATGACGTCCTTGCCCTTGCTCTCGCCGGTCCGGAAGGACCACACGACCCTCCGATATACCCTCTCTGTCAACCTCAAGACCCCTCCCCAGCGCCTCGACCTCCTCCTCCACCTCGGCGGCCGCTTCTCCTGGGTCGACTGCTACTCCGGCAACTACTCCTCCTCCACCTACCGCCACATCCCCTACAACTTCTCCGTCTGCGTCCCCCTCGACTCCCTCGCCTGCGGCTACTGCTACGACCGCCCCGCCGGCCCCACCTGCTCCAACGACACCTGCGAATACTTCCCGGAGAACCCCATCACCCAAAAGGTCGGCCTCGAGGACGCCCTCCTCAACGCCCTCGGCCTCCCTTCCACGGACGGGTCGAGCGTGGGGCGGGTGGACGTCGTGCCCGACTTCCTCTTCTCCTGCGCCAAGCCCGACCTGGTCGCCGAATTCCCCAAGGGGACCTCCGGCCTCGCCGCGCTCGGGTTCTCCAACGTCTCTCTTCCCGTGCAGGTCACCGAGGCCCGGTCCCTGCCGCGGTGCTTCGCGCTGTGCCTGTCCGGGTCGCGGTCGGCGGCGGGCGTGACCTTCGTGGGCACGGCCGGGCCCTACGACTTCCTCCCCGGGATAGACCTCTCCAAGGGCCTCATTTATACACCGATCCTCCTGAACCCACAGGGAGACACCGTGATCACATACGCGCGGGAACCGGCGGCGGAGTACTACGTCGGCGTGACTGCTGTCAGGGTCAACGGGAAGGCCGTGCCGCTGAACGCCACCCTGTTGGCGATCGACCAGGAGAGCGGTCTCGGCGGGACCTTGATCAGCACCGTCCTGCCTTACACTTCGCTCCAGAGCTCCATCTACAGGGCGGTCGTCGAGGCGTTTGCACGAGAGGCCTCCTCAGTATTCAACCTCACCGCAGCACGGCCAGTGAAGCCGTTCAGCCTGTGTTACGCCGCCGGAGACGTCGGCGTCACCCGCGCGGGGCCGGCCGTGCCGGCGATCGACCTGGTGATGCAGAGCAAGGGCGTGTTCTGGAGGGTGTACGGGGCGAACTCGATGGTGAGGATCAAGAGGAAGGAGAGGGACGTGTGGTGCCTGGGGCTCGTGGATGGCGGGGTCGAGGCGCGGGCTGCAATCGTGATCGGAGGGCACCAGGTGGAGGACAACCTGCTGCAGTTCGACCTCGGGGCGATGAGGCTGGGGTTCAACTCCTCGGTGCTGCTGCGGGGGACCACTTGCGCCGATTTCAACTTCACGACAGGCAATCATGCGTGACGAGGTCCCAAAAGAAGAGATGCCGCGTCATTCGAATGTGCACTTCGGATGGTTGTGAAAACAACGGGCGATAACTCATCTTTTGCATCGTGAAAGAGTGGAAAAAGTCGATGGACCGATGCGTTCATATTTAAAATTAATATATAAAAATAGAAAATTCTAAATGAAGATATGAATTGCTTTCATTTTCTAAATAAGAATTTGAAGTAAACATCGTCTCAAATTAGGGTCCAAATTGCCCTCATTGTATCAAATAAGAACCTAAAGTGAATATTTTGTTAAATAAAGACTTGACAATATCAATCTCAAATAAAGACTTGAACCCATAAGCCTTGAAAGATAATTTTGTCTTTTTAAAATTTTCCTTTTTTCTTTATTTTCATAAAAAATAGATAAAACTAAAACTTTAAAAGGGGGAACACACACTATTTCCTGGGCAAGGGCCAACAACCCCGCCAACTATAGGCGAGGACCTGCTAGCCCTTGCTAGGGATGAAAGAGGGTGGCAATCCTCTCTTAGATTTGGGCGAGGATCGCTCATTCTCAACCCCATATGAGCGAGGTTGTCAACCCTTGCACAGGTCCAGCAGAACTCTCCTAAGGAGCTCGGACCACCCCCGTCGAGGTCTAGGCTCCTTGGCAGAAGGTCGCTGAGCCTATGCAAGAGTCGATGATCTAACCTAGACAGGGCCAAGGGTGGGCGGCCCCTCCCCAAAATCTGGGAGAGGGTTACTGCCCTTTCTCGTCCCTGATGAGGGCCTCTGGTCAACGAGGATCATTGGCCTCACCCGAGCACTAGCAACCCCATTGGTCGTTACCATCACCCCACCGACAATGGGGCGGAGGCCTCTCGCATGTGTTCCCCTTTTTAATTATTCTTTTTTAAGTTTTAATATAATTAAATTTAAATTGTGTTTGGACAAAAATACTCTTGATTGCTCGGAATTTTTTGCCAACTGGTAAGGCTAGACCATTATTTAAAACAATCATAACCATTTCAAATCTTTCTTTGAAATTGATATAGCCACTTTAAAATTTTATTTGAAATAAATTTTATTTCAAATCCTTATTTAAGAAAATAAGGGCACTTCAAGCCTTTATTTCGAATTTTTCCTATTAAAATTTGTATGTTATAGTGACGTACTTATTAGGCAATTAAACCAAGGGGTCGTTATTTAAATTTATGTATATCTAAACAAAATGAATAAAGATGGAGATAAAATTACAATAATATTATTGAACAAATATCAAAATCATTTTACCTAAAATCGGAGCTCGACCTTTTAATTTATTATCTTATCGTTTGATGTTCTTTTTTAAATATCGTCAAGTAAAATTGGAATGGGAGAGATGACCTCGAGTTTTATCTTAACTATTAATATTGAATCAAAATTTCGTATAAAGAGTAGAACCAAGAATAAACATATCCATATACGTGGAGAAAACAAAATTGAATTGTTGATGAATCTAAGAGTATACAGAATCTTCTTTCTTAATAATTATATAATACGAGTACCAAAAAATATCTTCTATTATCCATCTATCTTATCGAAATTTAAAGTTTAATCTTGAAGGCAACGTCCTTCGTGTCCAAATCAACAAATACTTTTACTTGGCATTTCCTACGTTCAATGAAGCGGGGTGCGAGGTTCCCTGGGTCATCAAAAAAAAAAATGAAAGACGACCCCATATGACATGATGTGAAAAACTATGGACTTCAACAGCAAAGAAGAGAACAGACACATATCAAAACATGTTCATTCGTAACAGGTTCAAGTCCAAGTTTATGATGAAGTGATGGAGATCTGAGAAATCGCGACATGAAGTGTTGGAGAATCGGTGTATCTTCAATTGCGATTTCGTCCCTCCATCGATATCACTTTATTATAAGTCGACTACCGGTGTCGTGTGAATTCATTACATCTTCACTACGCGGAAACCGCAGTCTGAAACGGAGATAAATTATGAAAATTGCATAACCAACAACTAAGGCCGGCATGCTAGTTAATATATTTTGTTTTGCGCTGACCAAAAAAAAGATTACGAGGTCAACGAGACCCGGGCCACGGGAAACATGCCAAACCTTAATCCAGAAGCAAAAGCCAATGAAAGCGAAGGGTCAATCTCAGTCGTACATAGGGGCGTGCTTGGGTCCGGATCCTGGGTCTTAGTTCTATTCGGAAACCGAAACCTATTGGGTAGTTCTCAGTGATTCTCGAGAAGGTCGGTTCAATTTCCAATAAATCCGTCCAGTTCTTGGTTCTACAGAAGTAATAAAACCACCTTAACTGGCTAAGATTTCTTAATTTTTTATTTTATTTCGAAGCAAAACATAATTAGTAAATTATCTTTTTCTTTTAATATCGAGAAAATCCCACTTATAAGGAATAGAATAGAAAAAAAAAAAACAAAGAATCACCTTCTGGAACCCAACCGGACTAAATGATTGGGCGGGCTAGTTGCTAGTTCCACAAGCGGGGAACTAACCTTGTCCAATCCAATTCTAAGTTTCAGGGTGAGAATCGACTCACCCTAGAACTTGGGTTGTTAAAAAAGCTCAACTTGGCCCAAGCCGAACCAACCTGCCCCTAAAAATATGGGGTATTTTCAAGTCGGGCGTTAGTCTGCTTTGGGTAAGGGTTCAAGTGTGTGGGTAATGCTAAATTTGGTTAGGTTCGGGTAATAACATTATTCACTGGGAGAACCTCTCAATCGTCGCTCTTATCCCCCACACTTTCCAATTTCTATAGTCTCTTCCACAGACCCTAACCGACGCCCTCCGCTCCATCCCTAACCGTATGAATGCCCAAGTCGCCAGAAGTAGCCACTCATACTCGATAGTCGCACATCTTCAATCCGGAGGGGCTGGATTCGTCATGAGTATTCTCTATTTCTCCAATTCGTCACCAAGCAATTGATGATTTACATTTTTGTAATGTATGATGGGGGTGTCAATTGATTGGATCGGGTCGGCTTTCCACACTACTCGACTAGACATGAACCATAAGAAATGTGCGTTCTCTCGGACTCGAAGTGCATAAGAGGTCCACGTGTTGATTGTAAGACAAACTCTTAGAGATGTATCTGAAAAATATTCTTTTCAATTTGCTTCTTTTCTCAAAGTATAACTCATAATAGTCATGCTTTAGTGTGTTACGTGATGGAACTACAAATTTCAACTGGAATATATTTACAAATAGCCGAAATCCTCATTATTCTACAAAATTGAAAGGCAATTCACCAATTATAAACATGGCCGCTAAGCCTGTTTGACCCTAACAAGTTGATCAAAGGCACTTTTTTTTTAATATCTTTTCTCGACGTTTGTATATGAGTATTCCTTACATCAAGTAAATGATGATGTATCGAACTAGTCCCTTGACCATTAGCGCAACCAACGTGGGCCTCACAATATAAACGTTTTGCCTTTTCTTGACAAGAAATCTTCATTATAAATCTCCTTCATTTATATGTGATAATAGAATCACCCATTAAAGACATTAACAATCTAGGGACATTGAAAACCTACGAATTATTATTACAATGAGGAATATAGTTCTCGACATACTCTCGACAAATACAAAAACAGCTAGTAAGCGACAGCTTATTAACAAAAATTTATACAAATTATTAATCAAATTTAGCCACACGACCCGCTGGAGAAATGCAAAAGTCTCACTCTGTAAAACTGAAGTGGACGAGGAACATAGGAAAAGAGATGCATCGAATAATCCCAATACAAATTCTAAAATTAAGTAGCAAGTGGGTTTTATTAATCCAAATTTAAACCTATAAAAAAAATTCTATTTACTTGTTCAAAGTAGTCACATGTAAAAAATTAAATAAAATGGACGAATATCTCCACAAACTAATAAACCAAACCGACCATCTAATTCAACGGTCCAAAGCATGCAAATTTGGCTACGTGTGAAACCTTAGTCATAATCATCATGTTCATATCTGTATGGTCATTTAAAATATACAAATTATTCTCTAGAAAACGTGAACCCGCAATTATTTATCACGGACCCAATGTGAGATTTTTCTTTTTGGACGGGAAATAGCATTATAAATTTTGGATAAAATAATTAAATTACGAGAATAGAATAAGGGGGGATGCACTGTTTCCCATCTTCATTAAAGCTCACTTCTTTGGATGTGTTCAAACCTAATACAATTTCGCAAAAAAAGCAAAACAAATAAAGAGATATTCTATTATATATAATATAAAATCGGGAAGCGAGACGATGACTCAAACTTTATTCTTAGTTCGTTATGTTATCGTCAACCTCATGATTATAATCACTAGCACCATAAAGTATTTCTTCTCGATATTAGTGCTAATGTAATTTTTTTTTTGTGTATTTCATAAAATTTATTTGAATAATTTCCCGCTCACGAAGCGAGAGGTTCACTTGGTTATTATTTTATTTGATGTTTCATATCCAAGTCATGGTTTTAAATGAAATATTCGGCTCCCTCCCTTTTTTTTTTGGGGGGGGGGAACGTATGTTCGTCCCCCTTATTGAAATAGCTATTTGAGGGAGTCTTCGTTTCCCCTGCAAATCTTATTCTTCATTAGGTCATTGTACATCTAATTGTGAACAAATTCTTTCACGAAAACGGACACGACCGAGCTAGGACATACAAGTCGAGAGGCATACGAAATTCGCACGGCTTACGTCAGTCTGTTATTGGTCGTGCGTGAGGTGAAGTGGCTCTTGGTGCTTCTACAGTACAAGGCTGATCCCCCCACAGGATTTTTCTGCTCGGCTAATGCCTAATGGATATTAAATCAATAGCAAGTGATAAGGCTACTACGCTTCCTAGTGTACTTTTGGTCCAGAAATTGTCGTAGGTCTTAGAATAATTACAAGCTAGAAATGTTCAACTTCAGCTAACAAATCTCAACTACACTAAGTCAAGACATTGTTCATTTTATCACTGTATGGGGAAAGAAGTATAATTTAACTTTTACGCATGCGACCAAATTATTGGTTGAAAAGGAAATTTTACAACAGAACAATTGATACTTGAAAGAGAGAGATTTACCAAGGACAAAAGTTAAGTTGTGAAATTTTTTTCATAAATTCATTTCAACTCGTTGACAATTAACTAAAATGGGAAAGAAGTTTTGTAGTATCATATAACCTTGCTTTAGAGAAACTTGGCGAATGGAGTTCACATGAGTATTCTACTCTTAGCACATAGAGATTGAGTTGGCATTGACTAGAGTGTCATGTTTGTAAGTATTTATGACTTTTCGATTGATCGTCAATTGCATTTATCTGGCATAATATAGGATTCAAACACACTTTTAGTCTTTTGTTACCATAAAAAAGATGTTACTTTTATATGAAACAATATGGTTTTCGAGCATACTTAAATATAATAAGACAGTTGTTCTCCAATTATTTTAATTCAGGCGACTCACCAATGAATTTTTTTTATAAGAAGAGGGATAATTCCAATACGGAAGAGGCGCATATATCTTCTTTATGAAAAGTATTTGAAAGATGAAAGTACTTTATGATTATCTCATGCGTCACTTGATGCGGTGTTAATTGATCAATTGTCTACGGTTGACATTGTTGAACTTGACGAGGTCCAACCCATTTATGTGGCTTATTAGGTCTATTATTCGATATTTCATATTTGTCTAATTTAGTTAAATACGTTATGGGCAATATATCTATGCCCAATTCAGTTAAAGACATTATAGGCATTATATCTATACCCAGATTAATTATATATATATTCTGGGCAATATATCATGACATCCAAATTAGGCAGGTAGAATCCATATCTTAAACCTTGATGGAAGGTTGAGATTTTGAAGCTCTAGGGTTAGTTGTACCACTCCCTTTATATAAGATCTCTTTTTGATGAAGCTTTTGGTATTTCCAAAAAATTGAAGAGAGAAAAATATACATCCAACCATCTTTTCTTCTTGGATTATCAATGACTTCTTTTGATTCAGGTACGCAATATTTCTTAAATTTATATCATATTTATGTGATTAGAAGATCTTATTATTCTAACTTAACTGACATCACAAGCAAATGGGTCGCTCTGCAACTTTACTCCAAAAAAATGAAATCATCATTTTAAATGTTTAAAACTAGGAACAACCTCCATTTTCAATTCTGCAAGTATCTCTCATGACATAGAATAACATACTTCACGTATCTTCATTTCTTTCTCTTTAATTCATCATAAACTTCACATTCAAGACGAAGATAGGAGGGATTCACGTGTAGGGCTGTGTAAGTGTGGAAGCGTGCACCATGTGCCATCTGCCGTTGACCCCACTTTGTTATTAGAAAGCAAGTGACCATTGATTAGCTCGTCTCACGGATCTTGTCTCTCTCTCTCTCTCTCTCTCTCGCTTGTGCTGTGTTCTTATATAAACTCCTCCAAGACCAAGCCTCGAGACTTCAGCCTTCGCGACTTGCTACGAAAATCAGCAAGCAGAGAACCCAAAAGAGCACAAGCATGGCAGCGGCAGCGGCACCGACAGCAACAACAGCCTCAGAGACGCTAAAAATGGCTTCTTGGAAGAAAACCATCTCATCCCCATTCCGGAAAGCCCGCACGTTCTTCATCCAGAGCCCCTCCCGAGACAAGAAGTCCCACCAAGGTCTGCACGTTCAATCCCCATCATCTCATCTTAAATCCATACACCCTAGAAACGAGAAAAGACTGCGCCCTGCTTTCGTATGATCCGTATACTGATACGTTTCTGGCGGCATTTCGTTTTGTTTTGCAGAGCACGGGAAGCGAGTGAACATGATGAACTTGCAGGGGGAGGTGATGGCCTGCGCTTACAAGGATGTTCAAGTGATGTGGTCGATCCTCGACAAGTCCAACGCCATCAAATGCGACTGAACAAGAAAGATCTCCCAAAGAATAGCTTCAATCTTTTCGCACCGCCTTAGCCAACCGATTTCTATTGTAGATATGATGATCGGTCGGTGGTAGTTTTTAAGTTTTGTTTTTTGGGGTGGTGCACAAGAAAGGAAGAAGAAGAAGAAGAAAAAGTGAAGACCCCCCTCCATTGTAATTTTGAATTTTGATGATGTGGGGTCTTGGCATGAAAGGAGATAAGGAGTGTTTTGGAGTTTGATTAAGTTTGGTATTTCCCGGTCTTATTTTTATTTTATTTTTCCCCCGTTGAGTCAGGTTGTCATTATCTCCATAGGGAATCCCCATGATTAATGAAAAATTGTCATGGCGAGATTTAATGAAGGTCTCCCATTTTTATATTTTACGGTATCCTCTTTCTCCCCTTTATTTCCGTTCTATTTAAATATTTTTCTTGGGATTGTTACTTGCTTAATTTTTTATATTCGAACTTAGGGATCCCCCATGCTTTGAGATATTCAACGTTCTTCTTTTTATTCTCCCTGTTTTAATTGCACCGACCACGTCTCCACCATTTTGCTGTTAATGCTTATCCACCACCACCACGCACCGACCACGATCACGCCTGTGACGTCTCCAATGGAAGTGAAAGAAGAAGAATCTGGGCATTCTTATGAAAAACATAAATATTTGTGCACAACATTAATTTGAAACGGGACGTGTTTGGTCCCGCGTACACTTCACCTATACTTCCCATCAAGTTTCATGGGAAATTATCATAAAAATTCTAAATTATTGTACTTCTGTTAATTTAACTGTAAACCTTTAAAAAAAGATTTTGCCAATGTAATCCATTTAACTACTTTGGTTAAAGATTTTGCCAACATAATTCATTTAATTACTTTGTCTAAAAATCATTGACATAGAAACCAGTCGTATATAGCAAGACGACGTTGGAGTGAAATTTTTTTATTAATTATTAATGTTTTTTATTTTGAATTTTTACTAATTTTTATTCATTTTTATTTTTAATTTATTTTTTCTTCCTTCCTTTGTTGGTCATCAGACCTTGGTGATGACTAGTGACCAGCGATGGTCCAAAGGGCCTTACGCAAGGTCACACTTGCCAGGATTTGGCAAGTGTGTAAAAAATTAACATTCTTCTTAGTTTATCTAAGTAAAAAAGCATATTCCAAAGAATAAACTTTTTATAGAGTATGTAAATATTAAAATCATTGCTATCGTTTAGAAATTTAAAACTTTTAGAATGGTTAATTATTATCCCCCCAAATTTTTTATTTTATTAGAGCAAAAGTCAAAGTTTGGCCTAGTGTGAGGAAGAGTGTTAGTGTATTTAAATGTTAAATCATGGCTTTATTTATGGAGTTAAACTTTTACAGTAATTGGCTGTGGTTGGCAAAGTTTTTCATAGTGTCAGAGTTGAAGCTATCTATGAGCTCAATTTTTTCTGAATTTTATATGTCTGTCACATGTATTGTTTCCATACTTTAATTTTAAGCCAAAATTTAAGCTATGCGTGATAAGAAGTGTAGTATTTTAAATGGTAAACCACAAAACAGTTATTGGCTGTGGTCAATCAATTTTTTTCAATTTTGTAGATTATTCAAAATTAGCACGTAAATAGTAAATTTTCGATCTAAATTTTTTAAAGTTTAATGCGTCTAAAATTTTTGTTTAGTTCTTTTATAAAACCTGGGAAATGTTAGTCTTTCCATTGATCTTAGAATTCCATTTCAAAATAAACCATATAAAAAAGAAAGTATTTCACTGTAATCGAAGGTCCTTTCACTATGCTACGTCAGAGGGCACAGTGCCACAAATGAATGTTTGGGTTTATCTTAGAGGGATGGACAATGGCGATAAAACCCGAATGTTTTCCTATGTTTGGGAAACGTAACATACGAGTCCAAAGTGAGAATGGTGGAAAATCGAACTTTTACCTGTTTGGTTGAGCATTCCAGGAGCTTTGAGCCTTCAAATTCCTTTGGGAAAAATATGAAATGTTTGGTTCAACTTTTGGAGCCTCATTGGTCAAATACTTACATTTAGAATGCAAAAACCCAAGGCAGGTGGGGACTTTGTTTTGGACTTTCGGCATTTGGGAAATGCAAATCAAACATTTTGACCTTCTTCTTTTTTGGAAATCTTCATCTAAAGGCCGAGCACTGCCGTTGGGTCGCACAACCTCCGACGACCGTTGCTTGGGGTTCATCTTGGAGGGATGGTCAATGGAGATAAAACCCGAATGTTTTCCTATGCTCTGGATGAGGGTGGCAAGCAATAGACGCACCAAACATGTGTGCAATAAATTATAACAATAATCAATAAGAGATTAAGGGATAAGAGAAATTACATGTGAATATTATAGTGGTTTGGCTTAGATCAAGCCCACGTCTACTCTCTAGGCGATCAGCCAATAGGTTGGATTTCACTATGTGATCAAAGGTGATTATACACTCTTGAGTGTTCGCACTTAATGATGATATGTCTCACTAAGTCACTCTTTTTGGTAATATACTAGGATCACTCGATTTCGCTCTTTTTCAGACAATTAGTGAAGAATTGAATCAAACTTTGAAATATATTAATCCTATCACTCTTATGGTCGCATCCTCTCCTTATATACTCTTCGAGCCACACTTGACCGTTGGCTATCACCTTGAGAGACTTGTCTTCCATTTTCATTCTTAGACAGACTTCATAAGAAAAGTTTTCTTGACCGTTAAAATAGATTGTATCTCCTTGGATTCTTTTCACACATACAATCAAAATCTGGGCTTCCATATGTATTTCATCCTTTTTTGGAAGTTGTCTTGATGATTGATCTTACTAATCGAATCGAGATAACAAAATCAATATAAATAAGGTAAGTGAAAATTATGACCGTTGGTGATCTTGCTTTCGGTTTGGGTCTGTCAGACCAAGATTCTACGTCTCATTGTGTTCTCTATCTGGTACACCTAGACTCAGAAACTTCTTCTACGTCTCATTGTGTTCTCCGTCTGGTACACCTAGACTTAGAAACTTCTTCTGCATCTCCTTGTGTTCTCCATCTGGTACACCTAGACTCAAAAATGTTCTATTGCTTCTCCGTCTGAGACTCGTAGACTCAATCAATAAACACATTGGTAGCATTTAATTTATTTTGTCATCTTCAAAACATTATAAGAGATTTCCCTAACAATTTCCCCATTTTTTATGAAGACAAAACAATCTCTGAATATGTAGATGTGCAATTATGCTTTTAAATATATTGATAAATCAAAGCATCATAAGCACATAACGCAATCTCCAAAATTTTAGATATTCAAAGAATGTCATTCAAAGATATTATAAAACATAAGATAGTTGATAAATTGAGCAAAATAATATATAGAAATAATTGCATCTCAATATTATGCACTAAATAATATAAACCAATTAGCACATATGCATATACATATTCTCTCCCCCTTTTTGTCTTAATCAAGAAGTGATAACAATGAAAAATGGTGTCACGTGGAGAATAAATTCACATAATATCTTTAAAAATGTATGAGGCATGAAACACAAACTTTAAAGATACCATATTGATACGAACATAAAGAATATTCAATATAGCTCATATATAGCAACAAAAATCTATGAAGGATCATGAATTGCATTATAAATATCACCAACCTTTTTGTCTTAATAAAAAGATAATATAATTAAGTGATCTACTAATGACAAAAAGTGATAGAAATGGATGATATACTTACCAAATTATGTAGGATACAATTTACCTTTTATTTCCGTAGTAATCAAGGTCAAAATCGATTCAAAAAATCTACCATACTTGATCAATGCTCTCCCTCAATTTGCTGCCTTTTCAAAATATCACGATTCTCCCCCTTTCTTTTTACATTCACTTTCTCCCCCTATTCTCATGACAATATTTGCAATAATACTTATTGCAGCTTGTGCACGTTGAGTATAATGTTGTCCCTTTATTTCCTTTGTAACAATAACAACTGCACTATTTTCCTGCTTTTGAATTTTGAGGTAGAAGTTTGTTTTCTTCAATCAAGTTTGCCTTAAATTTAATCTGCACAAACTTAACAAACTTTCTGCACAAATCCACTTTCGTATGACACATTAGGGGCTGCTCAATTTATGAGAATTTTGTGCAATGAGTAGAATTTTTGAGCTTTTGAAAATAGTATAAAATCTCCATAATTTCGGATCAAACTTTCCCAATCTCATATGGAAAGATTTTTTTGCCACTTGCAAATCCTTGTAAAATAGATAATAATCTTTACACAATAAAAAATATCACCCACATACCTTCCTTCAATTTGTGGATCAAACTTGCCTAATGTAAAATATCTTCCAAGATTATAGCAAGTGTATCCATAAATGTAATAATATCTTTCAAAATAAAAAGGATTTCCTTAAGCATAAATTTCAAAAGGATATTATTGACGTAGTGCGCAAAAAGAAAGTAGATATTTTTATCACGTGCCAAATCATGTAATTAAAATGGCAATATCCGACAAGTGATTTTTTGCAATATAAATCATACGTGAGTCATAAAAATCATCCAGAATTTTAGAAAAAATTTGTGGAAATTTGGAAGGCAAGATGATAAATATGAAATATTTTATTTTCTTACCCAAGGTATATATTTAAAATATACCATTGAATTAAAAAAAAAAAAGATCATCATCAATCATCGCTTGAGATATTCTTCTAATTGTTCAATGATTTGTGTAAATTTGCAATCATTCTTCTTTTGTAAAATTTCTGCAGCAAGCTCTTTTGCTTTTAGTATCCATGAATTTGGATCATTTCTTCATGTTAGAGCACGAATAGGAAATTTTCATAAAAATTCAACGATGCTTTCTTATCTTGTATAATATCTTGTAAGACAAATTTTTACTTTGCAAAAATATAACAGAATAAGAGAACATAAAATCCAATCAAATAATCAATCAATCACACGTATCAAATTCCAACTCACAAAATTACCAAAAATATATCACACAATTATTCCTTCAATATAACCAATTATAGGATAGAGTCATTATAAAGTCTAAATCAACCGAGGCATAAAAAGGAAATATCGAATATCAAGTATAATGAAAATATTTAAAATATGCACGCAAAACAATTTGAGAATTTAAAAATATATTTTTCTTACCAAATTCTCTTTCTCCTTTCATTTATTGCTTGCAAGAAAAATAACTCATTTTTTTCTTTTGTACCCAAATAAATTTGGGTCCATTTCGATTAGAGGAAGCATTAAATTTCCAAATGATTGACTTGGATTTCTTCCAATCAAGTGGACATGGTTGTTTAAAGTGATTACGATCACTACAATTTGAGCAATTAAAATATTGAGATCCAACAGGCTTAACAAATTGCTTACCAAAATGATTTTGATAATGGTGGATTGAAGGTCTGCGCCTCAATCTCTCCTTTACTTTTGGAAAATCATTCTTGATCTCATTATCATTCTCGTAACCAAGGCCGGATTTGTTGTAGTGCGGCATTTATATGGAGATGACATGCTCTAATATCTTCGAGCCAATAGAAAATTTCTTGCAAATTTTCAAAATTTCTTCTTTATAGGAATCATTTTCCTTTTGCAAAAAATATTTCTCTTCCTTAACAAGAGAATTCTCATTTTCCAGCTCAGAAATCCTCATCTCATTTGTAGAATTTTCCTCTCTCAATTTAGAGATTTCCTTTTTCAATTCAAAGATCTTCTTCAATGCTTTCTTGTGTTTAGCACATAATTCTTCGAAAAGATCATCATTATCAAGAATAAGATATGAACATATTACCTCGTCTTCTTCAAATTCAATGTTTGCCATTAAGCATAAATTCTCATCATCGTTGGATTCAGACTCAATGTCGTTCCACGTCTCGGCTTTCAAAGCTTTATTCTTCTTCTCGAATTTCCTTTCCCTTTCTTGAATAAAGGACAATCTCTTTGTGGACTTCTTCCCTTTCGAATTGCTTCTTTTTCTCACAAGGTGTTCAAATTTTTTTGATCAACGACTTCATCTCCTCATTGTCATCTTTTTCATCTTCCTCAGAATTTGCCTCATCAAAATCAGTGTTAGATTTTAAACCAATTAACTTCTTACCTTCTGGATCTTTGTCATTTATACGTTTTGCTTCATATGATTGCAAATTTCAATAAGTTCATCAACAGATAAAGGCAAAATCCTCAATGTTTCGCGGATAGAAGTTTTGACGTTGTTGCAATTCTTCGATAATCCTCTCAGAAGTTTATTCACTTTCATGGGTCTCGAGATTGGTTGTCATTGATATGCAAGTCCATTCTATATTTCAGTGAATCTATTGAACATGTCTCCAATGGATTCTCCTAGCTTCATCTTGAATGATTTGTATTGCCCAAGTAGAATATTGACTTTGGTCTCCTTTACACAATCAATCCCTTCATAGGTAACGTGCAGCTTATCCCACACTTCTTTTGTTGTTTCACAAGAAGAAATTCAGTTATATTCATTCGATGATAAAACACAATAAATTGAGTAGATAGTTTTTGCATCTAGTGCTTTTCTTTTTGATATCTTCGTTTAAGATAGAGTGACAGAAGATTGAAGCATTTCGCCATCCCCTTTTCTAGTAGATGCTGACGCAACATTAGGATTGATTTCTTTCTCAACAACATCATATTCCAACGGATCCTTAGATATTAGGAATGTCTTCATTTTGTTTTTCCAGACATTGTACTATTTCCCATCAAAGTAAGGTGGCTTGGTGCAACTTTGTCCTTCGACAAGACCTGGTGTCAAAAAGCTAGCCATAGAAGATCTTTAGCTCCGAAGTAAAAACATTTCAAAATAATGAGCATGAGGCTCTGATACCAATTGAGGGTGGCTAGCAATAGAAGCACCAAGTATGTGTGCAATAAATTATAACAATAATCAATAAGAGATTAATGGATAAGAGAAATTGCACACGAATATTATAGTGGTTCGATTTAGATCAAGCCTACGTCCACTATTCAAGCGATCAGCCAATATGCTGGATTTCACTATGTGATTAAAGGTGATTACACACTCTTGAGTGTTTGCACTTAGTGATGATATGTCTCACTAAGTCACTTTTCTTGATAATACACTAGAATCACTCGATTTTGCTATTTTTCAGACAACTAGTGAAGAATTGAATCAAACTTTGGAATATATTAATCCTATCACTCTTCTGATTGCATCCTCTCCTTATATACTCTCCGAACCACACTTGACCGTTGGCTATCACCTTGAGAGATTTGTCTTCTATTTCCATTCTTGGACAGACTTCATAAGGAAAGTTTTTTGTCTTCCATTTCCATTCTTGGATAGACTTCACAAGGAAAGTTTTTTTGACCATTGAAAATAGATTGTGGATCCCCTTGAATTCTGTTCGCCCATACAATTAGAATCCGGGTTTCCATAAACATTCCATCCTTCTTTGGAAGTTGTCTTGATGATTGATCTTGCTAATCGAATCGAGATAACAAAATCAATATAAATAAGGTAAGTGAAAATCATGGCCGTTGATGATCTTACTTTCGGTCTGGGTTTGTCAGACTAAGATTCTGCGTCTCCTTGTGTTCTTCGTATGGTACACCTAGACTCAAAAACTTCTTTTGCGCCTCCTTATGTTCTCTGTCTGGTACATGTAGACTCAGAGACGTTCTATTGCTTCTCCATCTAAGACTCGTAGACTCAAAAGCATTCCTTTGCTTCTCCGTCTGAGATTCATAGACTCAAAAGCATTCCATCATCTGTGTAGCGGCTTGTGCGTCTTTCACCAAGTTACTCAATCAATAAATACGTTAGTAACCTTTGATTTATTTTGTCATTTTCAAAACATTATAATGGATTTCCCTAACAATGGAAACGTAACATACGAGTCCAAAGTGAGAAAGGCGGGAAATCAAACTTTTACCAATTTGGTTGAGTTTTCCCAAGGAGTTTTTAGTCTCAAAACCCTTTGGGAAAAATATGAAGTATTTGGTTTAACTTTTTGGGGCCTCATTGTCCAAATACTTACATTTGGAATGCAGAAAGCCCAAAGGTAGGTGGGACTTGTTTGGGACTTTCGGCATTTGGGAAATGCAAATCAAACATTTTGACCTTTTTTTTTTGGAAATCTTCATTTGAAGGTTGGCCACTACCGTTGGGGTTGCACAACCTCCGATGACCACTGCTTGGGGTTGCTTGTGACCTTAGGCAAACCTAGGCGGCAGTGCATGAGGTTTGGTGATGCCAACAACTAGGCAACTAGATTTGGCCGTTGGACAGTATCGCTGGCGGTTAGCCAACGGCGAATGATTCAATTTTAATTTTTTAAAATTAACAAAAGTCATTTGCAAATGTAGAGTTTACCAAACAATATTTATACCAAAGTCATTTTAGAAAATTCCTTTACGTTATAATTTGTCAAATACTATTACTTTCACCAAATGCCCTTTAAACCAAAGATATTTGAAGAAATGCTAAGTTTTGCATTTCCCCAAAGTTGAACTAAACGGGCATGCTTCATTCCTAAGTGAGAAAGTTGGCCATTAAAACAACCTCCAATGATTAGCAATTGATAGTGATAAATAGAAGATCATTTGATTATTACTTTAATATAAGATACTAAGATTTTGTTTGTTCGAGTCTCGTTGCTGTGTGATTTTGGACGTGGGATAACTGGTCATCGGCAACGTTAACCCACGTGGGTCCTGTAATGGATGGTGACCCTCGAATCCCGCGGCAGTTCGGTGGCGAGCGTAGGTGGCTGATGGCGGAGGTCCGGTGACGAGCGTATGGGTTCGATTGTGAAGTCTATGTGTTCATTTTCTGATGTTCGGACGTTCTGCTATTGAAGTTTGGGATTGGTGCAGGGAACATCGATCGACGGGCAATTTCCAGGGAAAATTGATGCAGTCCCTGATGACAACAACTTGATTATTACCGTCGACAAATCTTTGAAGGCGTCGTCCATGATTTCTTGATAATAAATATGCCGCTTTTGTGGAAATCTGCCACTTTCTATTTGTTTCCTTTCTCAGATATTTTTGCTCGTCGCTTTGCTTTCTTCGCTCATGATGTGGAAAGCCTTCCCAAGTTACCGATGCCCATCGTCTTCGTCAGGTAATGATCGGCACTCACGTCCATAGACATGGATGTATGACTAGATTAGGTATTTCAAGTTTCATCCGTAGTTATGAGTAAACGGTTTCAAATTCCATACAAATTTCAATTAGAATCTATAACCTACCTATTGTCACAGATTTCGTGATTAGTTCCAGGATCTATCAAGGCTACACTTATACTATTAATTGCATAATTGCAATGAATTATCATCTTTAATGACAACCACTCGTTGTTACATTCACTTATCATAATTTATATTTAGATACATCAAAAATAAAAATATTAATAAAGTAAAAGTCACATTTATAAAATAAAAGCTCAATTCTAGATTATATACCATGGAATACTGCAAGATCAAGTGAAGATATAGACTAAAAAAATACAAAAATTTATTCTAAATTCTAGATTACAGGTTCTAGGTTCCACCGACCGAGAATATAAAATCTACTTATGGAAATAGTTTCAACCCGACACTTATCCTACATACCTTAAAATCTGAAACCGGTGGATTATCACTAGTTCGGTTCTTAAACTTTAGGTCTATCCTAAAATCATGCTCACCCCTTTCCATAGTCGCCATGTTCATTATAGTATGTGCAAAAGCCTAAATGCCCTATTTTTATGGGTAGTGTTAGAGATAATTAGGATATTTTCTTATATTAAAAATAATTAAAATATTTCTATTGATTTTCTATATCTTTTTAAGGTTGCGCGGATATGATATATGTTACTTATATTGTCTATCATAAAGTTTAAAAATAGGTCCCTATACTCTTCATTATTATATATCAAATTATACATAAAATTTTCCATTTCCCATTTCTACTCGATAGTTAACCGATAGTGTTATTTTCATACGTGAATCATCGTCATCAAATTTTGGATATAAGCTCGTAATAGCATGAAGCAAAAAATAAAAAACGATCAGGATTGTGTTTTGGGTTCGGGCCTTAAACAGGTCGGGTTTGGTTCCGATCAGAGAGAACAGACCTCACTTACGATTCGGGGTCGGCTCGGATAGCGTGGAAATCCGACCCGACCCGTTGACACCTTACGGAGTACATTGCCTCTGGCGAACATGCCCTCGGCGAGACTCCGTAATAACAAGGCGAACCGAATTCCTTAGCGATGTTAGTCTTCTGCGCAAGACGAAAGCGACAGCCCCGACAGGAGATCACTACAATACAAATGCTCTCTCTCTCTCTCTCCTCCCTTCTCTCTCTACCAGACTTTTTGTGCGGGTGTGTGTGGCTCTTGAAAGGTTCAGTACGATTTCTCTCTCGCTTTCCATGTAGTTTCGCTTTCCCCCCCCACCCGTTCGTCCCTTTTCCGTAGCTGTTGATGATTCAGAGGGGAAAAGCACACGGTGGTCT
This sequence comes from Angophora floribunda, assembly GCA_014182895.1. NCBI lineage: Eukaryota > Viridiplantae > Streptophyta > Magnoliopsida > Myrtales > Myrtaceae > Angophora > Angophora floribunda. The sequence continues at coordinate 9,874,849 of CM024712.1, read as the reverse complement.
GGAATTTCGAGTGTGAAAGAGCGAAACTTTGGACTGAAAATTCGTTTCTTTTTTTCGAGCTTTTCGCTCTTGAGGGTAATGATCGCCTCTTTTCGAGTCCGGGGTTTGATCGTCGAGGGGAGGATTCGCTTTTGATTGTCGGTGTCCTGTTTTCTGGTTCGGGAGGTTGTTTTGGTCTTGATCGTTGGATTTCTTTCTCTACTTGTGATTTTGGTTGTCGGTGTGGGCCGAGTGAAAATTGCTGTTTCGACGGTCAATTCGTTTTCTCCGATGCGGTTTGCTCGAGTTTTGCTGCTTTTGGTGATCTGGGCTGGGTAGATTCATATGGGTTTTTCTGAATTTGGAGTTTTCTTTTTTTTTTTTTTTTGCTGGGAGGGGGGCTGGTTTGCCACAGAGAGGCTTGGAGTTCTATTTTGCTTTATATTTTGAATGGAATTTCTTGTCATTGAAAATCATGGGGGTGTGAAATTATGAACTTTTCCCCTTATGGGTTGTGTGAAATCTATGTAGATGTTGTTCTGGTGCGTCTGAGGAACGATTTAAAATTCTTGAATTGCCTTGTTCTCCTTTGTGCTTATTTTAGCCTTTTGCACTCGTATTTCTTTCTTACATTTTTTTTTGGGATCAGACTCTTGGGTTTTTTCTTTTTTCTTTTTGAGTTGTTTTCTTGCTATTGTTTAATAATTTCAGCATGTTGCTTGCGATATCTTTCTCAATCTTTTGTTTGTCAATTCTCATTGCGATCTCGATTTCGAATAATGCAGGCAGTGCAGGCAGTAGCTTCTGAAGATGGGTTTTGCTGCTGTTTACCAATGCCTGCAGGAACTATTCCCACAGGTGCGTATTGCGTTCATGTAGTTAGGAGCATTTATAAATTTAGAAATCTGTAGACTCCTCTGTTAGTTTTGCAAACAGGTTTTGGATGTGTTCATTGAAAATATTGATCAGCTCAAATGTTGATTTTCTTGATTTTTTGGATGTCTGTGTTCTCCTTGTGCAATGAAATTTTGATGCAGTCAAATTTTGCACTTGAGTCATTTCTATTTGTTAAATCATTTTTTCCATGCTGTTTGCTGGATAAGATTTTGTTGGGAGCATTTCATTTCTCAAGTCCTTGTTTATTATTCCTTATCTTTTTCACTCTTCAATCTGCAGCTCGATGCACGCTTGCTGAAAGCTGTTGCTATTGAGCATCCTAAAGATGCTGATGCAGCTGTGGAAGTTATTCTTTCTGAAGTTCTTCCTCATATGCTACAAAAGGCAAAAATTTCTGATTCTTGCTCTGACGATATGAGTTCACTTGGCCAATCAGTTGGAGAAGGTGACGCAATTTCCTTTCCAACACAGCAATCTGTTGTCATTTAAATGTCCTAAAACAATTCTCCAGTCCTTTGCTTTTCCAACCTTTTTAATATTGTGCCTAACTTCTCTTACTTCTGTGCTTATCTTGGTGAAGTTGAATCTGATGAGCAAACTTCATTATCACGCCACCGACGTAAGTCTAAGAGGGAAACTGTCAGTTCTTTGGCGACAAAAGAGGCGTTTAGTGGAGGTGGTGATGCTTCTAACACTGCAGGCAATTCTGTGGCTGCTGATTCCACACTTGGAGATGAGGGTCCTTTCTATGATGCAAATGATGGGAATGATCATCCATCTAGAGCTGTTGATAATGAAGCCATGACTATATCTGAAAATAGTCAAGTAACGAGTGTCTTTCAAGCAAATAAAAATTCTGAAGTCTGGAAACATTCTGATTTGCATCCATGTGATGCAATTGATGTCCATGAGGTACATGGAAATGCTGATGGGGAAGAGTTAATTTTGTTAGGGATGGAGAAAGTTCAGGAGCCTATGCCAGTGTCTGAGAAAGTTCAGGAGCCTTGCCCTTGTTATGGTACCACTTCAAGTTCTCATCTGATGCTCCCTTCGAACTGTGAAATTGGCAGTTTGAGCAGCAGTTTGATTATTGGTTCGGAAGGTTCTAGTTATTCCGACGTTGGTGTTGATGTTGGTGAAAAGAGCTTTAACTTGGAAACATTTGTGTCTGACGTTGAGAATTCTGATATTGAACTGCCGTTGTTGTCTCCTCGAGAGCATTCCTCAGAGGCTCCAAGCTATGCCTCTAAATTTGATACTGATGCTCACGAGAATGAATCTGCTGATGGGAATATAGAATTAGAATCTAGTGCTGTTGCTCAGAAACTAGACCTCAATAGCATTGATAATGTTGATATGGATGATGATCCTCCACTGAACATGACTCGCTCTGGACAGATTTGCAGTGTTGAACTTCTTGAAGAGATCATCGAGGATGCAAAGAATAATAAGGTGCTTAACATTTTCTAAAACCAAATTGGTAGTATTTGCTCTATGTTATTTGAAAGCACTAACCGGGAGCTGTATTGCTGTTGCAGAAAACTTTGTTCTCAGCAATGGAATCGGTTATGAACATGATGAAGGAAGCTGAAGAGCAGGAGAAAGCTGCAGAAGTAGCCAAAGAGGAAGCTGCTAGGGGAGGTCTTGATATTTTTAGCAAGGTTGAAGAACTGAAACAGATGCTGGCACATGCCAAGGAAGCTAACAATATGGTTGTGCCTTCTTTAAATTGCAGTATGTTGGATTATCTTCAGAGTGGATAGAATAGCTTATTGTATTTTATATTTGCAGCATGCTGGAGAAGTGTACGGGGAGAAGGCAGTTTTAGCAACTGAAGTTGGGGAGCTACAGTCTCGTCTGCGCAGCTTGTCAGATGAAAGAGATAACTCTCTTGCTCTTCTTGATGAGGTACTTCCTATATCTTTTATTAGATTCATCTTGCGTAAAACTAATCATCTGTTGGGATTAATGGATCCAAGTTTACCACACTGTCATGTTTTGGGAAGTCAAGCTCCTGTCGCAGAATCTAATGGACGAATTGGAAAATGAATTTGTAGCACACATTCCGCCAAACAATGAAATTATTATCTCTGCATACAGATTGGGTGTGCCTTAGGGAAATCCATTATGCCTGTCATTGGTTTTGTGAAGCATTTGACCAGTGAATATGCTTCTTAAAGCAGTTATCTTGCTTAAAACTAGAAGTTCTTCAAGATTCAAATTTTGGGATGTGAAGATCATAAGATCTCGTTCTGGAATACAGTAATACAGGAGACATCATAAATATGATGTTTATGTAAATTTGGTCGACTATCATGATAGATTTAGAATTGTTTGGTATAGGTTTTCAAGAGCAGTTTCGATTGTAAAAATGGCTGGTGTAGCTTTACTAAGGTGTTTGAGAAACATCTCATAGCTGCAACATCTCCAAAATTCCAACGGTTCAACAACAGTTTTAGAAAACTGCCTCACTTAGCTTTAAGGTTTTGTAGCTGTAAATATTATTACCAAATATTTAGTGTTTTATAGCATAGTAACAATATAATACAATTACAATATAGCCACAGTTATGCAAAACAGGTTATTGGATAATTGTATGTGACTTGCTGGTGGCATACGACATGCCTTATATTCTAGCCACATAATCGTAGTAGATGTTTATACAAGGATCATATATTCTGCCCTAGCAGTTATGGTTTTCACATTCAAGCAATTGGCTGATGTTTTTCATATTATGGGCTTCATATTGGTATGTCTGCTGCCTTCATTTGTTTTGTTTTCTTTGCACTGGAAGATGCGTGAAGCTCTTGAATCTAGACTTGCCACTGCGGAGGAGGTGATGAAAGCTGCTGAGAATGAAAAGCTGGAAAAAGAAGAATTGGCACGAAGTGCTCTAGCAGAACAAGAAGCCATAATGGAGAAGGTGGTTCAAGAATCAAAAGTACTACAAGAAGAGGCAGAGGAGAATTCCAAAGTAAATTCTTTTTGGCCTAACTCTTGATTGAATTCTGAATATTCTGAATTTTAATATTTGACCAATAAATAACCTACTGATTGGCACCTATTACTTCTCATCACTGCAGCTAAGGGAGTTTCTTATGGAGAAGGGGCGAATTGTCGATATATTGCAGTAAGCATTTAATATTAATTTCATGCACATACAGATCATAAGTTGGAATTTGCTTGTGAATGTGGGTGTCCTATTCTCATTGCTCTCTGGACTATATCAGCTGTCAGTTCGATAGGCCAATACTTGCATAGATCCCTCAATTAAACCTTCTGCCTTCATTCAGCACCTTATATACGTGAATTTATGAATACAGATTGAGAATCTGGACTTAAAGTCAATTTTCTAAAAATGCTGAATAAGAGTGTTTGTGAATTTTTGTGGGTGTTATCTGGAGGTTGTTATGTCCTTGATAATAAGAGTTAAAGCTGTTACAGGCTTACAGTTGGTTTTGGGTTTTTTACATCTTTCACTCTCTGTGTTGGTCTCCTAAAGTCATAAACTGAATCATGAGTACTTATAATTAGATGCCTCTTCGTGATTTTTAAGTGCTGTGCCTGTCTTCTGATATTGACTATGAAGTATAAAAAATCCTCTGTAATATATGAATAGCGTACTTCTTTGGCATGGGTAACTTCAGGGTTGATGCTATCTGTGAAAGAGCAACTATTAGGGGCCACTTTTGATAAATGCCTGTGATGATATTGCTTCCAAGTCTTTGTTCATCTTCAAATTTATGTTTTTTTCAGTTCATTAAGTCACGTGATGCTTGTTTCTTTGTTTTTGCATTTACTTATTTTGCCATAGTTGGGGACTTTAGTCATACTCCATTTTTGTGCGCTCATATGATGGATTGAGTTGGGCTTAGGAATCAGGATGTTGATATGCTTATAATATTACTAAGCCACACATCCCTTAGTTGCCTGCATCTCCTCATGTTGTGATCATTATCACGAAGATTTACAGTTTTGAAGAAACTCATCGAGTCGTATCTGGCATCTGCAGAGGCGAAATATCAGTTATTTGTCTGGACGTGAAGTCCCTTAAGGAGAAGTTTGATGAGCGGGTTCCTCTGAGCAAATCTCTCTCCTCTAGTCAAACTACTTGCCTTTTGGCCTCATCAAGCTCTTCTCGGAAAAGCACGGCCTCAAATCCAAATCTCAACGAAGCTGAAACATGCGGGTCACCAAAAAAGATTGCCGAGACAGCCATGATCAAGGACATATTTCCTGAGACAACTTTCGAAGAGGAAAAAAGCAGAGTCGATCTGAAAGAGCTTACAGACTTAGGGTGGGAGTTCTTTGATGAAGACACTGTATTCAACAGTGGGAATCCGAGCCCGACTGCCAACAGAGAATTTAGGGGCTCCGAATCTGACATCCATGGTGGCCATTGGTGAGCTCAGGGAGCTTTTCTTATTTCTTTAGTTTCGGGCCCTTCTGCCAAGTAATTGAGAATCTGGTTGTTCTGCGAGAAACCATGTTTTAGGACTTTAGGTGCAGCTCTTTTACTCTCTATGTATAGCTTAAATAAGGACGAATGATCTGAATATTGCTGTACAGCATTCCTATAGTTACTATTCCCCATCTTAGCACGACTTGACTTTTGGAAAACCTACCATGGTGCTCTATCTCTCTTCACGCTTTTGAAGTTTTAATAGTCAATTCTACTCTCCTCCCCGCCAATATCTCCTTGTTATCATAACTTGCGTACTAGAGATCATTTCCCTTATTAGATCCTCTTTAGGAAATGTTGGTTTGTTTCCCAAGGTAAGTCAACGATATCAATTCTTCTTCTAATTCGGGTATGTTCCAATCAATGCAAATGCTATTTGTGTCTGCCATGACAAGTGTTGGAAATAAATTGAAGCCGGAAAAGTGTTCTTGCTGCAAGGGGACCAAAGTTGAAAGCCAGAAAGAGGTCATGACCTCGGCATATTTGTGGTATAGAAAAAGGAAGTGATGACCTTCCAATTCTCCTAGATGTGAATCTTTCAAGGTAGATGAATCGATGCGAATTTGTTCCTTTTTGGGGTCATTTGAAGTTTGGACGCAGAAGCGCCAGTCCTTGTCAATATGGCAAAGCAGAGTAGATCCTTGAGGAACGCTAAGACATGAAGTTTGAAGTGAACAATGGCAAGCAACTTAGGATGATGTAATATGATTCAGAATGAAACAAGCCTTACGTTGCTGCGTAATTCTATTTTCATGTATTTGCGTGTAGCTGCGATACTGGGCGTGTTGGACTGACAATTCACATCTTGGGCTTGGCTGTCTCGATTGAAATTTGCTATAGAAAACACAAGATGGTCGGCCATTTGATGACCAAAATATAGGTGGTGACTAGAGTAGAGTGCCTAACGTGAGCACTAGTGTTTCCAAACCATCCCGGAACATTTAACTTGTACTCAGATTGGATTTGTTGAATCGGCCTAAAGTTCGGGATAGAAACCGTTCTTCCTCTTTTGGCCTAGTTGATATCCGATTGAACCGGTGGCTAGTTTGTTCTGGTTTTCTTGACACTGTAGCACTAGTCATTGAACATGGTGTTAGGAGTGCATTTGCACCGTACTAAAATGATCGTTTGTATTACTTACAAAGTTGTACAAACAAAAAAATATTTGCATTGATTACGAAAAATGTTTAGACATGAAGTGTTGCTGATAATAATAACATTTTTATTGATTAATTATTTCAAGTAATACAAATGATCACTTTTAGAATAATGTTATTCAAATCATTCAATTTCCGTGGAATAAACAAAATCTAAATGTGGGATTAATTAACCAAGCCTAATTTCATCTGTTTTGTTAGGCTTAAATAGTTTTTTTGGGTGGGGAACCCGAGTTAGGTTTTTATAGCTCACTAGCCCTTTTTTGCAAATTATTGAACAGAATTTATTATGGCCAGAACAGAATAATAAAATGCCCCCATTGATCTCAAGGAGTACGTCTAAGAGGGGTAGATAAGTTGAGATTCTCAACTTGAGAGGATGAAAAATAATGACCAAAATTCACATTAAATAAAAATAGTAAATTCATTGAATTTCACAAAATAAATTTTAGCACGCATCAAACGTTGGTACGTACGAGGTGTGGACGACGATAGATTCACCGAGTGAGTGATTCTATGTATTCTATGTATCACTTACATAGAGTTTGTTCACTTATGGGGGAGTGAAAATAAATAAAAATTATGTTGTACACTAAACCACACGCACTCTTAAGTATTTGCCTGGTACTTTGTATTGAAATTAGAACAAAATATGCTAATAGATTGATTGACGGCAGATTAATCCCTCAAGAGCCCCAAAAGCTTCTCAAGTAATCAGTTACAATTAGTTTTTAATATTTCTCTTCTTTTTTACGACATTTGAATTTGACTGATGTCAAACGCTCAACACCTTTCAAATTAAAACCTCTCGAGTGATAGCTATCAATTTGATTTTCCATCGGACTATCATATGAAGTCATGATTCCTTTCATAATTTTCTAAGATTTAGTATGCTCATCATTTATTTTTCAAAGCTATGTGAAGATAATAAGAATTTTTTTTTCCTCGAAGGCCTGCACGACTTTATATATTAGCAAAAAACACTAACAGTGGAAAATGAAGAAAATAAAAGAAGGAAGAGGCTAATTAAGTCGCACCTCTCTATTTAGCTTTGCATAATTAATCTATTTAATTTTTTTTTCCCATTGAGTCAACCTTAACCAACTAGATAAAAAAGAAAGGAAAAAAAAGGAGGCTGTACATTCATGCAAACTTTCAGAAGAGCTTTCTGCACTTGAGAAGAAAAAGAGCTTCCCGGCTCAACAGCTTCAACTTCGCAACGCTGCGATCTTGATCTCTCTCTATCTACCATTCTTTCAATCTTGCCAGCAGATGAGCAAGACCGTGCACCTCCAGATGAGGTAGACGCGGGCCCTCTGCTCCCTGATGTGCTTCGAGCAGCACCTCTGCCATGACCGCAGCTTCAAGCTCGTCCTCACCGCGCTTGTGCCTGAGTGAGCCCTTCCCATTCTCTCTCTCTCTCTCACTCACACCAGAAGCCTAAAATCCACAGAGAATAAGGGGAAAAAGATGACGGGTTTCGGTTCTTTTCTGGGTAGAAGTTGTTTGTTCTTCTTGTGCTGAGGCTGCGAGCAACGGAGGCTTCCGGGTTATTATATAGAGCGCGCGCACGAGCGAGAGAAAGAGAGGGAGCAGAGGAGGAAGAGATATGAAGGAGGAGGACCTGTGGTGGGTGATGAAAGAGGGCCCGCCAGAGTCGGACCGGCGAGCCGGTCGGTCCGAGTCAGGGAAGTTTGCATGAGCTTAATCGGCCAAATGGAAATGGCAATCGTTGGAGGTGGCTCGAGGCTTTGATTTTCTGTCTGCCGACGAAAGGGACGGGTCATCTTCTCCAAAAGGCTCATCTCTGTCGACGGGCCCTCCTCTGTCGCTCCCCCCAAAAACTCCGATAACCCTCGTGCCTGATCGCCGTTACGTGTGGCACTGTCGTTTCCGCTTTCGAGCCGGGCACGATGGTTACTGTTATCCACTCGATGTAGGGAAATGGAAAAACAATGAGAGAATTCTAAGTTCGGTTGTCGTGTTTCGAGGCGTGTAGTATCTGCTCTCACTGTGGCAAGCTCAGTACACGCGTGGGGTCGACGACCACGAGCCACTGGTCGGTATACTGATATAGGGCTAACTTTCATAGGGTTTGGAGGCCCCCAAATGGTCGTAGGTTCGAATCCTCCGGTCACTCGTGCAGGTTCGACCGTATGATAATCTCACTCTCCTCTTTTTAGCACCTGGGTGGGATGGCGGTGATGGGCTCGCTTAAAGTAAATTGTACTTGTAATTTAGATCAAACATTGATTGCCAGTGTTAGATTCTTACGGTAATTCTTAAGGAAATATCGATACTGGCCACCTCTTTTCTCATTTTTAACCCATAAAAATGACTGGGAGTCATATGGTCTGTTTTTCCTTAATATATGCACATGCTGTTACTACTAAACAACAATTTATTTATCCCTATCTAAGCACAACGTGTTTTACGAACTCGAGCACTCCCCATCGCCCGGAGGGTGGGGGGGTTGGGGGAGCCTTGACTTGTCCTAATTTCATCTGAAATATCTCACCCATGAAAATAACTAGGAGTTGTGTGGTCTTTTCTCCTTAACATATACACATGCTGTTACTAAATAACAACTTATTTACGAACTCAATCTCAGGGAGGGAGAGAGAGCCCTGGCTTGTCCTAATTTCATATGAAATTTCTCGCCCGTGAAAATGATTAAGAGTTACGTTACTACTAAACAACAATTCTCGGGAGAGAGAGAGAGAGAGAGAGAGAGATTGGCGACGAACACTATAGCTGGCGACTGAGATGAACATGGAGGCAGCACAATGAGGTGGTGATGGCATGGTCGAGGGGCGGAACATCTATGGAACGTCTGAGATTATTTTAATTCCTATGATGCTTGGATAGAAATGAGGATGTCATTGTTACATAAAACAACACATCACGGTTGAACTAAGATGAGAAATCGCGTTCAATATTTGTCTGGGTAAGTTCTTGACCTTTATTTAGTGTCGTTTCACTTTATGACTATAATATAATTTGAAGGGCAGAATCACATCTATTCCCCGTCGGTGCTTCAAGAATGACTGCGGATGGAACCGCATAGACCCCATGTTGCCAACCGCTTATGATAACATAGTTGTTAAGTCGAGAGACGGATACTGAATCCAAACCTCAAATTTATAGATCTTCAATCGAAAATCAACCTAAAATTAGCATTTAATGTGTAGTCTTTTGTATAGTTTATAAAAACATGAAATGCTAAGTAAGATCTATATCTATGATTCAAGTACATGGACAACCAGATCCCGGAGTGTCAAAACTTAGCATGAGAGGATACTTAAGTGTCAAAAATTACGAAATGTACACTTAAGTTTCAAGATTAGAGCAAAAATTATAAATGCCAACGGCGAGAAAATCCGACCAAAAATGTTGAAATGCACTTTTCCGACGAGTTGGGGTCAAAACGCCGTTGTTTTGGATACTAACATGGCCAAATAAGCCCACAACAATGTCATTTTGAGTGCTAATGTGGTTAGATCAGTCCAAAACAACGTTGTTTTGGCCAAAGTTTAATTTTTAATATAAATATTAATTAAATAATATTAAAAATGAAATTAAAAAAAAAAAGACAACAACCTTGCATGTGGCCGCCGCCCCATCATCGGTGGGGCGGCGGCAATGGATGACAAGGGTTGCCAACGCCTGGGCGCAAGTCGACAACTCTCGTTAGATGTCGAGAGAGGGAAGCGACCCTCTCACAAATTTGGGTGAGGGTTGGCCGCCCTCGCCTCAACCTGGGCGAGGGTTGCTGGCGCCTAGGGAGAGGGTTGGCGACCCTCGCCCAACACTATTGAGTTTCTAGTGGCATTAGGTTAGGGTGGTCGGTGCCGAGAAGAGGGCTGATGACCCTCGCCCAGGCCAGGGTGAGGGCGGCCAACCCTTGCCTAGATTTGGGAGAGGGTTGCCACCGCTCCACCAGCGATGGGGCGATGGCCACAGGCGAGGGATGCTACTGCCTCCTTTTTTTTTCGCTTTTAATATTATTTAATTAATATTTATATTAAAGAATAAACTTTGGTCAAAACGGCGTCATTTTGAGCTTATTTGGCCATGATAGCACCCAAAACAACATCGTTTCGACCCCAACTCGTTAGAAAAGTGCTACGTTAGCATTTTGACCGAATAATCTAATTGTTAGCATTTAATTGATTATTTTTCTCATATATTGGCACTTAAATGTAGCTTTCATAATTTTTGGTATTTAAGTATCTTTTCATGTCAAGTTTTGGTATTTAGGCTGTACTTTTGCCCAAGTACATGTGATGATTCTTATGCATAAATAGAAACTATTTTTCATTGTTTTATTATTATAGTATATCAACTATCTTGTAACCATCAATATATGACACACACCATAACGTACGACCAAAGTTACATCATTATATAGGTGAACTCTCAAAAAAAAAAATAATAAATTGCTGGAATCCATAAATACATATCAGATACATTCACTAATGAATTGGTATATTCCTTTCTATTTAGGAGATTATTGATACATCTATTTAAAATGCCTCACTTAGATTTAGAATTAAATTAAAGATTGTACAATATGAATCGACTGATTCTAATAACAATGTTGGCATTCCACAACAAAGATTGTAAAGTATGAATCGACAGATTCTAATTACTATGTTGACATTCCACAACAAAGTTATTCATGCAGATCCTAATCATTCAATACCCTCTTCTCTTTTTCAAGTATACGAAGGAAAAATCCTTAAATTTTGAACCCTATTGATCTCATAGGGTATGGTTTAGAATAGCACCATCTAATTGTAAAATCCTACAGTATGCATGCATGCATGCATACATACATACAAGTATTTTGAGGTTGCATTTGGGATGAAATATATACTTTGATCAAGTTAACGCAAATTTATCGAGGGCCATGTACATTACTCTCCTCATCCTCCATTTATTCTTTATAGGCGTGTCTAAAAAGTTGTTACATGAAATGATTAAGTGCCATCACTTTCGAGACGTGGATGGTTAGTACCATCTGATATGCAATTGAGAAGACAAGATTGATATCGGCACCGATGGATCACGTTACAACGACGTGGCGCGCATTACGCAAACATTGCATGGTGCACTGGACATTGAAATCTTACCCTAACCCTCAACATTAACCCAACATAGTCCCACCAATGTGACCTACCTTAGGGGGGACAACTGGGTCAATCCAATCCACTTTGGAGTTCATAGGTTCACACGCTGCCAACCAAGCCAGGGAATGAGTTTTCTTCACCAAGTGGGCCCAAAGCCCACGTGCCCAGCCCTGGCCCATCTGTTGCGGTAAAGATCGACAAGAGGGAAAGTTCCCTCAGCTCACATCTCTATCACAAGTTGGGGAGCAAGAAAATGAAAAATCATACTGGGGAGTCGGCCCGTCTCATTCATTTTTATCACTTGAAATCGCCTTAAAAAAAAAAAAAAAGCTTTTTTTCGAATGGACGGCTGCCACGACATGACACGTGAGCTCAAAGCGCCCATCATCCATCCATGCGTGGTCACCATCACACACGTCGCTCGTCTAGCCCCATACTAGTTTATCATATACTTGTGGTTATGCTTCGACGTCAGTTTAAGAAAGGATCGTATTTAGTTTGGATAAAAACTGGGAATATTTATATAATGACGTCAGCAAAGTAGGTTTAAGTTTTGAAACCCCCCAAATGGGATTTTTTTTTCTATGTTTGGGAGCATAAATAAAGATTATCTAGTGTCAGAATTATTTATAGAATTAATGTCACGAAAAACTCCAAACTGATACATCTGTGACAAATTTATCCTCAGTTAGTTCCCATTAAATTTTACAATCAATTGCTAAATTGAACGACAGGTGTATGATTTCTTGTAGTGTTAATCAAATTTAATGGAAATTAAATGATGGTAAATTTGTGATAAATGTATCAATTTAGGGTTTTTGGTGATAAAAAAATTCAGTTTGTCATTAAAAAACTAGTTTAAAGATTTTTCTTGGTATTAAATATTTATTTATATTATAGAATGTCTGTGGCTTGAATTATGTTCCGAAAGGAATTTCAACGAGGAGGAGGGGCAATACCAACTAGATGCTGCCGAGTGCTGGCTTTGTACTCTTGCGAGAAGAGTTGAGAATGTTGTGGTTCTTCGCCATTCAATGCCATGAAATTCTTGGAAAAATAAAAAATAAGAAAAAGAGAGAGGAAGATGTAGAGAAAAATCCATGCTGTCGGTTGGGAATGTTGTTCACTTCTGATGAGAGGAGAGAACCAAAAGAGCACAAGACAGGTACCCCATCTCATTAGAACCTTTCTTTCTGTCTCATGATCTCCTCGTGCACGTGTGGATCTTGAGAGAGAGGGAGACGGATTGATCATGGATTTCACTGCACAAGGTGTGCTGGCACCTGTCTGATTTTCTTTACGGAGGATACATAGTTCAAAATCTTGATCTTTCGAAAAATTACAAATTATTCTAGTAAATTTTGATACTTTATGCAATAGTGCCGCACTATGAATTTAGGAATTTGTCCTAATGGACACCATTTTCATATCGGAAAAAAAGATAGGAGGTTCGAATCCTCACATTTTAGGAAGTTGGAATGGGAACGATTTAGTTTCAGGTGTGAATTTTTACTTACACACATTTCAAGAAGGTATGACAAAAATCTAAAAGTGAAAATTAGTTAGAATAGGATAAGACCGACCAAAGAACCAAATTCACCATATGATTATTTAAGATCCCTCTAAATTTTGCCATCTTGCATCGCCACGGCTTTCAAAAGTTGAAAAATTATAGACTGTTCTCATAAACTTTGGCATCGTATGCGATAGCCCTGCACTTTGAAACATTACTCATCAACCCCGACATTTGGTTTTTTGTCGCATCCCCTAATTTTTTATCCCATCTATATAATCGTTAAGTGTTACATAATCATGGGCTAACTCAATTTTTTTGACAAAAATAACCTTTGCGTTATATTTTTTTCGTAATTTCATTAACCATGACTTACTCTCTATTTTAAGTAGCATTAACAATCCGGCAGAGTTAATACTTACTAGCTACCAGATAAAAACTAGCGGCTGCACAAAAAAGGAAAAAAAAATCAAAGTTCAAAGGGAGTAATCTGTAAATTTTCAAAATTCAAGGGCCATAGTGCACCAATGCCAAAGTTTAGGAGGGTACTTTGTAAGTTGTCAAAATTAGGGGCTTTTATGCAAGAGGTGTCAAGAGGATTTTGAACAACTATCCCTTTTCTTTATTTGTTTTATTTTTCCTTTTAAATTTTTTTAACAAATACATGACATATTTAGGTGATATTTCCTCATTTCTCTTCCCAAAATTATCCGTTCTAAATGTCGGTATATATATAATATTCTTGATGAGATAGTTTTCCTCTTCCCCCAATATCCTTCTAAGAGATTCTTAAATTGCAAAATGAGAATAAGCGCATGGTAATCAACTCCATGCACCTTTCTTCCTTAAAAATCCTATCATTTCATTTTTGCCAAGTATAAAAGAAAAAAGATTAAATCCATCTTGAGATTTCAAATTCGATTCTCACATGGTGCAATCCCTTTGATCGAGGTCATGAACAATCACCTTCTCGTCAATTTCCTCCTCTAGCATCATGGTATGCCTTTGAACCGCATGGGAGAGGCAGCATTAGATTGGTGTGCAAAATCGATCCAACGTACGCCCGACCTTTTGTTCTGTCCGCATGGTACGTTCGTTCCGTTGCTGTATTTGTTAACATCAGCATGAATGTTCAAGAGAATGCAAATCTTGGCAAAACGTCCTTCCAATTTAACATGATTCCTGAGTCAAGTTTTACTCAATCAAAAGCTAAACCAAATTGGAAAAGAGCCCCTGAATCTTTATTAATCTCGCTTATGCTATTACTCCTTCTGGCTGGACTTTGAGAAGCATCCAAAGTTTCATGCCTCATGACAATTCAAAAGATGAAAAAAGAACAAGCAAAATCATTGTGATTAGAATAAACCGGATTCACATGTCCGCTTAACTGGAGCTTCATCATTAGTTTCTTTTATACTACTTCACAAGACATGCTTTGTTATTCATCGTCGTGCTATCCTGGCCTAAAACCAATTTATAAACTGATCTGTTACGCCTGAAAAATAGGGCAATAACCCCTGAGAGCTGATAAATCTAGAAATGAAAGAACACAGAGATTAGGAAAGATCAGGTGCAATTTCACTGCTGATGCCGCAGAGCGATACAATAAAGCAAGGTTCGATGTCCCGACTCATGAGTCGGTCGAGCACCTAATGCATGATCAAGCCCAGAAGACATGTCCATGTCAACTTGAGAAGTTCAAGATCCAAGCAATATTCAATTCAGAAATTACTTGCCAGGACTAAAATCCTACCAGGACGCTGTCCAGCTCATGTATGTGGATGAAACTGCGCGTATTAACTCAGCTTATTCATGATGATGCGATGACTAAATTTCCTCAAGTTCTTCAAAGAAGGGGACCATCATAGCACAAACACTGTCCCCCATTATATCAACCATTTGCAGACACGGTGTCCCACTGCTAGCAAAATCTAGAACAGTAGCAGAGCTCAACGTGTTGAAGGAATTTATCATTATGAACGTCCTGACTTTTGTGTATCTGGCATATTGAACTGCAGGCCACAATGTGCATTTCAACGAGAAAGAGCTATAAAATATCTTGATCTGCTTCAACCATATTCATGATCCGAATCTGTGGAATCTCAAAGAATAATGTCTAGCAACAGGGCCTTCTTTACACACACATCTAAAACGTGTTTAACCGAAAAATCAGGGTCAATCTGACCAGGTAACGTTAACAGAATAAAGCATTGTGAGAATTAACTTAGAAAATAAGCACTTGGTATAAATTTAATCAGTCACAGCAACAGAAACTCTGTTACTTTCATATAATTTATTCTGTCTCCTAGTCATGACGAGCTAAGCCAACTTCTCTAACTTTGATTGGCCATGAAGTGACAATCATGCCACTCCCAATGCTTTCTGGATGTCTTCCTGCGTAGAAAATATCCATGAATGTCGATGAATAACTAGGAAAAGTATCTTGCAAAGCTAAGTGAAATGAGTGGTTCAGAGAGGTGAGCACTTGAGGGCCAGAACAGACTGTCGGTTACCTCGATGGCAAGCGGAGGTGTGATTGTCCCGTAGCGTTTAATTACTTGCCCTTTCTTGTCCACTAAAAACTTGGTAAAGTTCCATTTTATTCTTGAACCCAAAAATCCAGTTTTACGTGCTTTGAGGTATTTGTAGAGGGGCGCTGTTTCTTGCCCATTGACGCAAACCTACAACCACAAACGCCTACTGAAAACTTCAAATAAACCCACTAGTCATATGAAATGAGCAAACATGTTGCCTGAGATAACTGATATTTATGGTATATAAACCCACAGAGCTATTACATCTATCTAACCGGTGCAATGTGGAGTATGCAAAAGTGTCCAAAAAATTATAGGCAGTAAATATGTCTCAAGTTGATATAGTTCTTAAAAATGGGTACTTTGGAGTTTACTATCAACAACTAGAAAAATCTCCCGACAAACACTCATAATGCGATCAGATGTGACTGGTCCCAAGATAAGGGTAGGCCCTGCTATTAGGTAGCTCCTTGGCCACGCTCCTTAAGAGGCAGATCGTGAATCTGATACCACCAAGAGTTGTACAGCCTTGAATAATATCAGAAGCCAAACATGTAAAGCGTTTTTCTCATTACAACTACATTGCCAAACATACTAGCAGACCACGCGCTCTTCGCGTGAGAAGTCAAGTACTAGCTGATCTTATCTGAGAAATCAAGTTATGGTCTACTTCTACAGAACATACCCTGAAAAGAATCTAAGATTAATAAACCTATGAAATGTTTTCAAATTATTTTTCTCTAAGAATTTTCTAAATGATCGTCTGAGTTTTACTGGTAGTGAGAGAACATTAATGATGTATTTGTGTAGTATTCTCAACTCAAACTAATTGCTGAATAAACAAAGAAAACAGATGGGCTATTCTGATGGAAATCAGGTTATGGAATTCTTCGTACATAGCTTCACCAACAAGGAAAATCATAATCATTGAAAACTTGCAGTCCAAGCAAAAAATTTCATGGTATTTCCCAGAAAGAATTTCTAAAACGTCATCTGAATCCTCGGTCAACTTGGCTATGCCACCAGATGGAATGTAATGCGGATATGAAAACAAATGAACATAAGTTGTGTAAATCAATGTACAAGCTATGGAGCTTACACAATAGAAGAAGAATATGGTAGTAATGTGTTTACTTCAATTTTGGGTAAATGTATTTGGGTAATCCTCTCAATTTGGTTGCGAAGGCAGACGGTTTTGGAAGAGTTGAGAAAGGACACTAGTATTGCAACTTCTCCTCAATACTTCTAGCCAGAAACCTTCTATGTTTTGGTTAATCTATTTGTTCCCCATCCTCTCTGACAATTTGTCTTTCACCTTTTCCTTCTGCCACTTCGATGTTAATTCTGTCTAAAAATTACAAATACAAGATGCAGGACAAGATTTCCAGCCAGCAGTGACCAACTCATATCAAGAACTATGTCTTCGGTTCGTTCCTTATTTCCTCCCTCCACATAATTTGCTCAGTGTAGAAACACTACTCACAAAAAACAAGAATAACAAGCTTTTGTGCAATGTCCCCGTACATTGGTAAAGCTTAATGACTTTCAGTAAGTCAAAAGAAATTCAAAGTTATAGAACAATTGAATGTTCTATGATTCTCATGATCCTAACCTCCAGTAAAGGTTTAAGAACTCTTAACAATTCGATTTTCTATGTCCCTTGTGATCTTAACCTCCAGTCAAGGTATAAAAACTCAAGGAGATTTACCTTCAAGAGTCCAAGGAAAAAAAAAAGATCCTTCCGTAGTTATTTCTTAAACATTTTTCTACAGCTGATTGCAAAATATAATGGCAAAAAAACTTTTTAACTACTAAAATGACAGTTGACCCTACTCGGACAATGGCTAGACCTACTAGACAAAGCTTGTTGAACATTTTAACCAGTCTTGATACGAAGTGACAAAAGAATGAGATCAGAGCACGTACACTTCCTGGCAACTTAAAAATGCTATCTGCATAGCTCACGTTTATTTAGTTCAGGGAACTCAGAGGAGAGAACTATACAGCATGTCTTACAAAGGCTACCAAACCATCTCATATAGCCTCTAGTTACTTGAACCATGTGCAAACTTCGAAGCACGTATGCTTTGCAGGTTAGGAGCAACAGCTTTCTAATTTCCTTGGGGAGAGGAGGGGGTGGGAGGGGGCGGGGTTGTCAATGAAACATATTTCCTCAAGTCTTGATGATGTTCTACAACCAAATGGGATTAAGAAATGAGCAGTTAACCACAATGCTATCTAGAATTCCAACTAAAATGGCTACAAGTCCCATGACTACAAACATTTCGACCCACTTATTAACTGTTGATAAACATCAAAGACCACAATAAAAAAGTCATGATTTCTTAAAGTTTCCACCCTGGGGATGAAGTAATTATTCAGAGTTAAAAGCATCAGTTCAGTCACAGGCCACAGGGACATATTAGAGCCAAAAAAAAAATATTGGAAACCTATATAACTGCCTGGCAAAAACATACAAGAGGAACATACAAAGAAACGAACCTATTTGACAAAATAATAATACAAATAATCAATCTAAAAAGCTAAAAAAGTTGCAAGAGGAGCAGCTAAGAAGCATACCTTTTGGAAAATTGGAAATTCGACTTTGTATCTGTTACAGGCAAATTTTTCCACCGCCTGGCTAGTTTCTGGCTCTTGTCTGAGAAATTGGTTGCATGGAAATGCCAAGATTTCGAATCCTGAGAAAAACCCAGGAGCAGCTATTTCCTTCAATTTCTAACTCATTAAACTCATCTTGGAAGGGGCAAAGAAGGAAAGGTCAGCGGTGCATGTTATAATCTTTGGAATAATCCATATAGGAAATGACTACTCTCTATTTAAAAATTTCCAGTGGAGGCAATGCACAGCATGGGGACAAAGCATTACAAATGTTCATAAATTTCCAAACAGACAATGAACAAAGCAAAACAATTGATTGCAACATCAGACGAAGAATAAGTGCTATGCAGATTGACAGTGGCTAGGATTTCCAGAAGGAAATGAAGCTCAAAATTGGCATCTGCAATCATTTGGGTTGACTCGATCATGCCAAATTATCTGATTCTTACTTGTATGCATGGCCAACCTCCTAGAAGTGACCGCAACCCTAGCAAAGATGCTGAGGCAGGGTATTGTATCATCAACCATTTGATCAGTCATGAAGGCGATTCATTAAATCTCAAAAAATTGGAAAAAGCGGTAGGTAAAACATGTAGAAGACAAAACTCAATTCAACTCAATTCATCCTTATGAGCTGGTCAGACAATATTCCTCAGACAAAAGCAGCATTAAGACAAGTTATGCATCACTTGGCCAACATTTACAGCACCAGACTATAAAGCTAATCGTGTAGATGTTTGAGTGCCCCAACACTAGCTGATTTTACAGTATTCCCTTTTTTTCTTTTTGGGTAAAAGCATACAGTATTTTTTCTATGGTTTTCTTTCCCCACTTACGAGCTCACCTGATAGTGCGAATCACCCATCGCCAGTCGCCATACTTAACGTTCATTGTATAGTTGAAAAATGAAGAATTCCCATGATAATCACCTCAGAAACACGCCCATTATAACAAATACAACATTCATGAAAGAGCTCATTCTCACATACGGCAAAATGCAACCGAACAGAAAACGGGCGAAAGAACCGACCTTTATCCTTGTATCTGTCGTGAAGTTCAGTGAGCTGAGTGTAGTTCTCCTCGGTAAACCCACTGTTTCAAACCCACAAACACTCGGAGATCAATCTTGTTAGTTAGAAAGCGAATGCATCAGAACATGACGAAAAAAGAATTGGGCAAAAAAAAAAGGGGAAGAAATTTGACGAGAAGAGAGGGGGGAGAGAGACCATTTGGAAGCAACGTTAACGACGAGAAGGACCTTCCCTTCGTAAGCGCTGAGATTCACCTCATTGCCCTTGCTGTCCTGCATCATCAGGAGCATCAGCATCAGCATCGACATCAAAACGTCACGATTCCATGTAAATTTCGAGCGCGAGAACGAGAGATTTTGCGAACGATTTGTGCGGCGGCACACCCACCTTGACGATGAACTCGTGGAGGGATTTCTCGTCGGCGGATTGGCCGGCACCCATGTCCTCTACTGGATGTTCTTCGCCTGTTCGCAAATGGGACCGGATGGGTTCGCGTTTGTTTGTCAAGAACCGTAACTGCAGGGGATCGACGGCGATGGCGACGGCGACGACGGCGGCGATGGAGATAAAACGAGCGCGCGAAATGGACGGCCGATGGGCCACGTCGGAATTCAAATTTCGATGTGGCTGCATTAATCTCCTCGTTACCAGATCAAGACCCGCCACGTGGGGTTTCATAACACTACAGAATAGTTTACAAATAGAAATTCTTTCGATGTGAATTGGAAAAGATTGATCGACGAAATATCAATCGAAGACTGCTGCCGGAACCATTTCAAAAGTAATCGTATGCATTATATATGCGTGAAAATTCATATTTAGTAACAAGTGGTATTACGAACATAATGGGTTAGTGAAAAATTAAAATACATTTATGAATTGATATCAGTAACATCAATTCGTTTGTTTCGAATTATTGATATACCATTCTCAAAACTTCAAATCCTTAAATTTCAAGGAGAGAGAAATAAATAAAGATTATCCGGCCTTTCACTCATGGGCACTTCACTTTATCTCTATGTTTTTGTGCTTTGACAGTGCCATGTGAAAAAATTTTGCTGCGCGACCTGATGAGCTTAAATGTTCGACTTATACGATTTATTTCGGAATGTTGAATTTTTAGGATTTATTATCTTCGAGACTATATTTTATCATGCTTTATATCATTTTAGCCGGGCCAGGCTAAGTTGGTCCGGCATCGCAAGCTGATAAGTCGGACCGGGCCGGACCAAAATATGATAAAAGGCCCAAAGGCCCGTTTGGACAGAGTACACCAAAATCTTGCAATCCTACGAGTATTTCTCTCCAACGGCTCTGCCAACGATGGATGCATTAAGCTAGCATTTTTCTTTTTCGAATTTGTTTCCGGGAAAACCTTCTTGAGAGACTCCTCGTTAATTGGATCTCGACGTTTCGTTATTTCATCCTCGGAACTCTTCGATTCCCTCGCATAATTCATTGGTCGCAACAGCTTCGGAGGCTCCAGTGTAACGGCCTGCAACATCACCCTTTCGACACTTGTGATGCGACCCGAACTCGAAAACCCTGAAATAGGGAAAGCCCGAGAGGTTCGGATAGAAATTTCAGACGAAACAGGTCACTTCTAATTCATGGGGGAATGGTAGAAACATTTTTTTTTTGTTTTTCGTTAATACCACGAAACACGTTAAATTGGTATATCCATAATAAATTTACCTAAAACTAATTTTTTAATTAAAAAAAAAACCAAACCGATACTCATATGGTAAATTTACCCTCAAACTAATCACAAAAATTCAAATCAATACATTTATGACAAATTTACTCCAAATTAGTTTTAGTTATTGCACTCCAAGTTATAAATAAACTTTACATAAAAGTTATACTTTTTAATGATAAAATAAAATAAATCTTCTATCGTTCTAATGGAATTAAATAAATAATTCCATCTGAAATAAGTCGTTCAACTAAAACCTCTACACTATTCAAGAATATATAATCAAGACATAATGCTGAATAAGAGATACTTACTCTTTACCCTTTTTTAAAAAATTTTAACTCAAATAAGTCTAGAAGTTCTGTTGTCAAGGATATCATTCACAACAGAACTTCTAGACAAATTTCTACTAAAATCTAAAGATTGAGTAATGTAGAATTCTACAGAGAGGTCATAAGTATCAAACTAATCCGTCATTTAGAAATTATTTTTGGTAGTGAAAAATCAATCTCTCAATGCGGGTGATCAATTTAACCAAATGACAAAATAACAATGTTAGGAAGGGGCTTTTTCCCTAAGCCCTTGCTTTCCATCTTCAATTTCTTGGAAGTTGAAAGTGCGCGGGACCTTCTTGTTCAAAATTGACCAGTTACAATCGCTAGATGACATTGGTGAGAAATGGGATTTTGGCCAGACATGATGGCAGCAATCTGGAAGCGGGGGATTGGCTGCACTAAGGTTCGAAAAGTGGGTCTATGATTTTCTAGGTGGTCGGTAGAAAAGGTGGCAGGTCTATTTTCTAGAAACCAAAAAAAAGAGTGTCAATTTGGTGATTTAACTCACATGATCGTGTTGTGTCGAGATGGAATTTTGTTCATAAATACAAGAATGGAGAGTGCCAAAGATGTATCTCTAAAATCAAAGGTGCAAAATTGGGATCGAGAACTCTGGATGTTCTCGTGATTTTTCCCATTTTCATGTTAGATGGCCGTTGGGAGCACTTGTTAAACATACTTAATATAGAATAGTAACAAAAGAGAGATTTTTTATTTCAAATTCTTGAAGACCGACTCCTTACTTGAGTTAGCAATAAATTTATTCGATTAATACAATAATGGACGGTGCATTTAAAATTATTCCACATCCTTACCGGTCAGTTGACAAACACCGATGAAATCTCCATATGCTCATAATGCATCGGCCATAAAGTCAGACACTCGAAAGACTCTATCCCTCCATGATTTTGAGCTAAAGTTGATCACGCGTGCATCACGGTTGACCGACATGCTTTTTTTCTTGTGCAAAGGTGATAATTGTTTTTCTATAACCACACATGCATAAATTGAATCTAAATAAGTCAAATCAATATCGACCGACCCATCGACGGATCAGATGAATCCCATATGATTGTCATGTGGATCGGGGGAACTCGAGTCAATCGGGGCTTACGTGCGCACGGCAGCAGGCTAATAACTTTTCCACGACCACAGCACCGACAACGAAACACAACAAATCAAGACAAGACGATCAACAGAAAAAACGATCGAAGGGCATCCATCAAAGAGTAGTGGTCCCCACCCCGAATTCCAATCACCGCGTGTCCCAGAGACAGAGCCGTCAGGCCCTAATCGCGCGCCACGTGTGACCCCGGATCGAAACCCCCCAGATCCTCTTCCCTTAATTTTTTTGTCAAGCGAGCAATCATTCAAGCCACGCTCCCACATCGAAAGGCGTTTTGGTGGGGCCCGCCACTGCACTTTCGGATGTCGCCCGACCGGGACACGCGGCGGTTCCTGAGAGGGCGAGGCGCCGATGTTGGTGTCGGAGGCTGCACGAACGACGCGCTGAGGGGGCCACTGCTCGACACGTGTCCACAGTCCCCCAAAAATTGACAGAGCATCGACTGACTGACCTATCCCTCCGATTCCTCTCGTCCCAGAAAACTCTTGTCAGCGTCAACATCAACCGGAAAAAAAAATTCATGAGCGCCGATGAGTTGCGGAGGAATCTTGTAAAGGCATCTCCTCTCGCCCCTAACTTTAAGGGGATTTTTGTTGAATTTGATACAAAGCTCAAGTAAAATTATTATTTCAAAGCGTGTTTTTACTAGTGAAGTCGATATGTGACCGACCAAGAATGGGCTTTAGTCAAAAGGAAAAGCTTTTGTTTCCAAATTTTGGATGTGACTAATTTTATGGCCTCTTTATCGGATTGTTCATTTGCATTGTAATTTAGTGTTGATCCTTTGTTAAATTAGAACTAATTAGCATGCGAGCACCTCATATTCTATTGTGTGGGAAATTGTCAGAATTCGTCATTGAAATTTTCTAGAATTATATGATTAACAATGCTTGACAGGTTAACGACTAAGGACAAATACTAGAATTCAGGTTTGAATGAAACTCAGTGTACCATGTGATTCTTTATTGCAACTGGGGACCATTTTTATATTTTATATTATGGATTGTTAGCTAAAAGAAAAGGTGAAACAAAAAAAATGTAGGCTTGTTTCTAAATTGACCTTGAAACCAATTGGTTAGGTTTCACACTTGACTAATTCAATTCTTAGTTCAAAAAATTAGGAATCCATTTCTTAATTTGAAATGTCATTCTTGAATTTGATGGCTTGATCATAATGTAAATGCCAAAACGACATATTTATGACAAAATTTCCAAGTATTAAATACAAACAAAAAAAAGTTTTGCTTTCATCATGTTAGTTCGGGTGGTTCTTGTCCCCCCATCCGAAAATAGATAGATAGAAAATACTTAAAAAAAGGAAAAACCGAAACACCCCCCATGATTGACGCTTTTCGGGTCAGAAAATACGCATGTCCCTATCCCCCCCTCCCAATCCCTATTCCGGAAAGCAAAAGCTTCGGGTACTCCCACAACGCTTCCGGTCACCACGTGGCGGCACCTCCGGCGACGAACCCACCATCAAATTCCACCGGTAGGACACGTGTCCCTCCCAGGCTACTCCCACGTACCCCCGGGCTTTGTCGGAGGGGGACAGGAATTATTGTTCCCTTTTTATAATTTTTCCCGTGCGCGGGGGAATTTCCGTTTTTATTAAGTGGGAAAATTTTAAGAATAAAAATAAGAAAAAGAAAGAAGTCGCAGATATTTCTAGAGAGAGTGCCCCGGAGCTCCGCTCCGTTGGAATCCGGCACATCGGACCTTCAGATATTTTGGAGCCGCGAAAAGGACGTGTCCGAATCTGGATCCGTGGACACGTGGCGACCGATGCATCCCCTCGCTCCAGCCCGGGTGAGCATCGCCTCGATTCCCCCCCTCACGGCACCTCCGCAATACCTACCCTACACGTGTCCTCCCGCCCAATATCGGCTGTCCACGTGCCCCCCAATTTCCCAAGAGTATCCATGGCAGTCTTTCACCCATTCCGTACGGGACACGTGTTCTCCCATTAGAGATGTCCCCTGCCTCCGATTTATATAATTCCCCGCAGACACAGGGCGCCACCGTCGCCGGTAGACGACTTCCCCACAAAACAGACAATGAATGCGAACCAGCGGCTCAGGCCGAGCCACCACGGCGGCGGCGGCGGCGGCGGCGAGTCGGAGCCCGGCATCCTCAACGAGCGCGTGCTCATGCTCGTCTTCGAGTCGATCCAGTGGGATCTCCGCGTGCTCTGCCTCGTGTCCTCGGTGAACCGGAAGCTCCGGGCCATCGCGAAGCGGCTGCTGTGGCGCCAGCTCTGCGCGTACCGCGCGCCGCGCATGGTGGCGACATTGACCAGCGGGGCGACGGCCGGGGCCCGGATCGGCGGGGGCTGGCCCGCGGTGGCGAAGCTCCTGTTCTTCTGCTGCGGCGCGGAGACGAGCCGGAACTTCCGGCTGGGGCAGCAGCTGCCGGGGCACTTCGCGAGCACGTCGCGGTTCTCGAAGACGTCCGGGCGGAGCTTCCTGCCGAGGCGCTGCCGCGGCGACGTGCTTTTCATGAGCGACCCGTGCGAGCACGGAATGGGGAAGGAGGGGCACCAGGACGACCTCGGGGTTTACCGCGGGGTGTTCAAGGAGTTCAGCTGCTCGAGCACGCGCGCCTGCCTGATCGGGCGCCGTGTCGAGCTCGAGGACCGGGCGTGCCCGTACTGCGGCGCCCGGGTGTGGAGCATGACGACGGCGCGGCTCGTGCCGCGGAGCGCGGCGCGGCGGCTCGGCTCGCGGAACGGGCGGCTCGAGTACTTCGTGTGCGTGAACGGGCACCTGCACGGCACGTGCTGGCTGGCGCCGCTGTCTTCGGAGGAGGAGGAGGACGACGACGACGACGACGGCGGCGGATGCGAATTCGACGAGGACGAGGAGGAGGACGGAGGAGACGACCGGGACAAGGACGGAGACGGGAGCGGCCAGGACGCGGTCACCGGGAGCGACGATCGGGCGGCCACGGACGGGAGCACGAGCTCCACGGGAGAGGAGATTGTCGGGGGGTGGGGGCCCACGGAGTGACGTGACGGTTTCGCGGCCGTTGATTGGCGGAGCGCCTCGCTTGCGTGGCGGAATATTCTTGAGTCTCGACCTTTTCTCGGGCGCGAGCTTCCCGAAGGTCGACTCTCCCTTCTCTCCTCTCTTCTCTCTGTGACTGTAGGTGGGGGAGCGATCCCGTGAGGCGGCGACCCACGGTATTGATTTTTGATCCCATAGATCGTACGGACACGATTTCTTTTTTGTAATGGGTTTTCGTTAGCATCACCCCCAGACCACCTCGTGGGGGTGGGGTGGACATATATTTTAATAAACTCTTTTTTGTCTTTTCGTTTCGTCATCGCCATTTCTTCTGAAATTTCAACGGGCGGCTCCAGCTCGGCATTGCATCAAAATGGCGTCGGAAAACGCGTATCGTCCCGTCACGGAAGGCGGGAGGCGCGTGCGTTCTGCGAAACCTTCGGGCGTTCGATTCCGCGTGCCGGGGAGAAAGAGAGAGAGAGAGATGTTACGTCCGGGCGCCAGGCCATCGACAGCCGAAACAAAAGTTGTCGTACTCGACATTGTACCTTAGAGAGCAACGTGAGATATTTTTACGTACTTTGGTTGATGAGTCCTGAATTCATGGATAGAGCAGCACTATATTTGTTTTATAGATCGAGCAATACATCAGAAATCTCAATTCTGCTTGAATAGTACAAATACTCTTGACGTATCTTTATCCGCCATTATCAGTAAAGCTCGCAATTTTAGTTATTCACAATTTTTTGCGGCATAATTTCACTCAATCTCACGAATGTATACGCAAAGAAAGAAACTGTGCCTCAACATTCTTGGGCTTCGACACTGACTTCCGTTGGCCCGGAACACTGACTTCCGTCCAAGATTATTGTGAGAAGGTCCACCAATTTGGATAATTGATTGAATTTTTTTTTAAAAAGGAAATAATTTTTGCCGTTTGGAAAAAAAAATCAAATTAAAAATTTCTTTTAAATAAAGATATACCATTTGGGCATTAATAATTTGCACATAGGTAACTAGGAGAATTAGACAAAGGCACCATGGTCTTGGACCTAGCCTCAATGGACCCTATTCAAGTACAAACACTTGGGTCTTTGATTCCATCGAAGGTGGGTTCAAGATCCCGGTGCCTCGGTTCTTTGTGGCCGAGCTCAAGTCCTCAATACCCAAGCTCAAGTCCATGAAGGCCGAGCCCCAAACAACAACGCGTGCATCGGGGCTGGGCCATGACCCTAGTGCTCGTGCTTGAGTCAACATTCTCGATTTTGTATAGGCCAAGCTCAAGACCTCAATGCCCATGTTAGGATTCTTCACTCTTAGGCTTGAGTCCGTAAAAGTTAGGCCTCAAACCTAGGCAATTAGGCTTGGTTGTGGGGACTTGAGCTTGACCTCAATGGACACAAGCTTGAGTGCCTAAGACTCAAGCCTTGGCATTGGGGTCTTTGGCGTAGCCTCGATGGACTTGGCCTGAGCAACGGGAACTCGATCCAAGGCATCAAGGTCCCTGGCCTAGTCTTGATGGACCTAAGTGGAGGCACCGAGGTCCTAGGCTCGACCTTGATGGACTTGGCCTCAAATGCCAAGGGCCCAACCTCTATGGACCTTGCCCGGCCTCCATGGCCCAAGCACAAATACAAGGTCCCAAGCCTCAACCTCTATGAATTCAAACTCAAGTGCATGAATTCGGCACAAATATCGAAGTCTCAAACTCAACCTCAATAAACGTTGGCCTAGCCTCTATGGATTCAGCCCTAGTTGGTGAGGACCCAAACATGATCGTTAGGGTCTCTAGCTAGCCTTTGGGGTCCCAATTACTGGGATTCTAGGCCCGGCCTCTTTGAGTTGAAACTTGGCTTCGATGGATCCTAGTGGATCTCATCCTAGTATCTAGGCTCGGGTTCGCTACCAAGAGATTGGGAACAATAGTTGGGATTCTTGTAGCCAAGCTTAAATTTTTTGGCCCGAATGCTGATATCTAGTAAAATATCATAAAAATTATTTTTTCCTAAAATTAATTATAGGGTTCTTGTTGACTATTTTTTAAGTGGTTTAAATGCAGGAAAATGGGGGAAATATTTTGTTGAAATTTTTTTTCACGGAAGAAATGAATCATAAGTTTTGAATTTTTAATCTGTACTTGAAATTTGTCATAACTGTGGACGAAAGCAAAAAGCCAATTTTACTTGCACATTTAATTACTCAATAAAATTATTAGACCCAATATCATTATCATAGATAAATAAAACTACTTTGCATTCATACTTATTAAGAGATCAAATTCATGAGTTGTCAAACTCAACAACTACAACAATTGTTTACTTTAATATATCCACACTCTACAAGCACCATATGTGTCAATTAATGTGCTAACATCCACAATGTTGCTTTCTAGTTAGAACTCCACCTTCAACTAAACTGTCACTATTGGTATAATTATTGACACAACCATTGCTATCTAGAAATGCTGGAGACTTGTCCATGTAACTTCTTTGTTAACAAACCCATGAAGTTAATGCCAAATGCCGTAACTTGTGAATTTAATTCCGGATGCCATAACTGATACCCTGCTCACCATATTCCTAACCTAGGAACCTACACTTCTTTTTGTCTTCCATTGAGTTTTATCACTCATCAGAACGTAATTTGGGCAACCAAATTTTCTAAGAACTGAATAATTAGCAAAGCTATATTAGCAAACTTTCTTAGGAATCAAATATAATGATGATGGGGAACTCTTCACCAAGTTGATCGTGTTACCAAGTGCCTCCACTAGGAATCTTGTAGCCTTATCGAAACTAAAGACCATTTATGAACAATGTTTAGTATTGTTCTGTGATCAACTCTACGACATGTAGTACGATGTTTCACTAGGCCCTTGTTGCATAATTTGTTAAAAGGCTTTGAGCTAAACTCAAATTTACTGTCAATCTGCACATGTTTGATCATCTTACTAGTCTCATTTTGACCAATGCTCTTAATTGCCTGATCATGACAACAACATTAATTTTGCATCTTGGCACAAACACCCATGTCCTCCTCAAGTAGTCAATCATAACTAACAATGCAAATTTAGCACTCTTTCTCGACAACAAACATTTAAGTGAAACAAATTTAAAATATTTGTAGTTTCTTTGACAATTATACTAAACTCCAATTTCTACCATTTATGTGGGGTACAACATCTGCATGCATTTAGTTCTTTAGCCAAATAACCAACATAGCATATTCCTTTCATTCAATACTCTTAAACTTCTCTCACCAATGTATTATAAAACTCACATGCTACATTCTGACTCTCCAAGGAAATATACATTCCACATCTTAGCGGCGAATTTTTCACTATTCTCTTGTAGTTCATTCAAGCCACTGTACTTAAGTCCTTTCACTATCCCGAGGGTGCCACCAATCACCTTCATAACTCTACCATATGAACTCAACCGACACTCAATTAAACCTAGAACGCTCAAGGATATAAATCTTCTTTGACTAAGGAATGTGCCTCACACTAATCAATCTCCTCACTATACTATCATGCATTCTAATTTTGACATCGTCCACACCCAAAGCATCGCACTTAGCATTTTTCCACAATACTACTTTACTGTTATTAGTGCATTCATAAGTAACAAGCCAGTTCTTATTTAGTCTAAAGTCAAAAGAGCAACTAGAAATTAATAGCCACTGTCGAAACAATCTTCAGTGACAAATAAGATATAGTGAGTACTATCCGAACTACAATAAGCGCCAGCTGCAACATCATTTGTAAATCCTACCCTAATTCCCTCGCCTTTTTCGTGTCTCAGCTGAAGTCAATCCCATCTGACATGCTCCTCTTGTCACAATGCCAACAGATGGCTCCACTAATGTCAAGCAAACTACTCTGTTCCATTTCTACTATGACGAGCATTAGTTCATCCTCTACCTTTAGGGCCTTTTATCATCTATACTCCGTTTCCCCTAACAGGAAACATGGCCTCACTTATGGCATTGTTTGTTCGTCTGTTTGTTGTTTTCCTCTTATCTGAAAAACCTTGTTATGGTCTTCTCCGAGTTCTGGCTGATTAAAAATTATTAATACGAGGCACTAATGGCCAACAAGGTGAATCTGGGTGTATAACGCCACAGATTGGCGCCACATACATCCCCCAAACCGAAAACATAATGAACTGGGAGACGGAAAGTTAAACGGATGCAGATTCCAGGTTGTTGATACTGCAGGACATGAACTGCTCATCAATTCAAGATCGCAAGGTTTGGTTTATGCAACATTGCCATCCCAGTGGTTGACATCATGCATGCCTTGGAGCCATGGGCCATGGAATCGTTATATCTTTTGTAGGTGAGGAATACAAAGGCACTTAGCTCAGTTCAAGGAGCAGGGTCTGAACACTAAAATACTTTACGAAAATGCAAGCAATGGCCAAACTCTTTGGTACCGTGAACGGTGATTCTAATTCTGCTGTTCCTAGTAACTTCTCAAGATGGTACCGCGGCAAAAAGGTTCCTGATTCTCTGTCATTAGCGCTTCACAGAAATGTCGGCATAAGAAGGTGACTTTAGGTTCAGGTAAGCAGGGAAGCGAGTGAAAGATTCTCATATGATGAGAAAGCCAGTCTCTTTCCACCCGTCCCATCGAAATAAAAGGCATGCGCCGAAAAGGAACCAACCTAGCCTCTTCAAGAAAGCTTTGCTTGGTAGGCGCTGCCTACTCAAGACAGTTTTCAAGCAGGCGCAAAAGGGTAAGATATTCAGTTATTAAAGAGTTTTTGAGTCTCCATAGGGGAAGTTCATTCCTTCCTTATATGCAAGTATCCCCCTTAAAGAAAAGGTAAGCCCCTACATTTATAGTAAGCAAGCATATCATGTTTTTACTTTATAGCAGTTGGATCACTTGAGTGTAAAAAGGTTTATCCTTGGGATTATAGACTAGACCTATACTAGTGGGCAAGCAGGCTCAAGCTCTAGGGCCATGGATCATTAGGTTCAATCCCTAGAGATCGAACCATTACTTTGAGGTGACTCTACCCTCTTTCTTACGATGGAATTCATTTTGTCCCTCAACACAATTATCAAGTTGGAGTCTTTACCAAGTTAAGCTGCTTCTCTTCTCAGCCCGGGAAAGCTATTTAGGCAAGTAAATTTGCAAGCCTTTAGTTTAATAAAGCTATTAGCAAAACGGGCACCTCAATTTTGTTTAGCCCAAAAGCAAAAGCAAGGAAATTCAATTTGATTCAAGGCAAAATCTTTCTAAAGAGAAAACTTTCACGCAAAATATAGATATAAAATCGATCCTCTTGTTGTAAAATATTTTGTTGTGAGTATATAATGGAGATAATAGAATGGGATTAAGTAGAGAAGTAGATAAACACCAAAGATAGTAGAGAAAAGTCAAAGGAAATTTTTTTATTTCTCATTATTTGTTTTCTACTTTCATACCATATGACCAAAGCTAAGCTCCTATTTCTATGAAAACAAGGAGACACTTATCATTAATGTCAATGTATTGAATAATACATATATTGGATAAAGAAATGAACATTCATTGGATATGGAGATAGAATATAAAATACAAATGTACCATAATACGTATATGAATATGAAAAATATTCATTCATGTGTTTCATAACACCTCCTATTTACTAAACCTCCTTTTAAAAAACTGCTTTATACCCCAAACGAATGAACATACTGAGTAGGATGAAAGAATCGATTATTAGCTTATTTAAAAGGCTCGTAAACTCCCCCTACCACTCCATGGGCTGGGCTTCTGTGGCAGCAAGGTAGCATGTACTGCTCTTAACCATAACCACCTATGCCGCTTTCCTCAAAGTCCTCAAGTCTTTTCTTTAACATGTTTGCAATCCGGTCTCTTCTTTAGCATGCACACAATGTAGTTGAAACATCATTACGTTGTCTCATTGACGCACCTTATGAAAGTAGCAAATGCAAAAGCAAAAATGCTATAGTGAAGCTAATTGATCTGAAAGTTCATCTGTAAACACCCTGTCGGAACCGAGTGCTTTGTTTGCCCAACCACAGGATCCTCAGACTTTTGCCCCCCAGCTAGTCATTCCAAATGACCTCTACCAAGCAGCGTTGGCTCTCGAAACGTCGAGGCACTAGACGGCTAGGAATCAATGCCTCTTGTTGATTACCGCACCTTTCTGATCTGTGGCTCCCCATTGCGTACAATACAGATACCAACTGGAATGATAGATATACTCATCTTACGGCCTCATTCCACACCAGTAACAGGTACAAAACTCATCTTACTGCTTCTCCACCTGCAATGACGAGGCTATCTTATCCATTGAAGAACTCCACTCGATGTATTTACGGAAAAAAATTAGCACAATAATCCAAACTGACGGTCTAAAATTAGCTAATTAAGTGTAAAATATCTATAGCTACAAGATGCAGCAGAACACAATCTGATTTACAGTAACATACCTATGATTACAAGATACGGAAGAACACAATCTTCCTCTACTCCCTACTTTAACTATACAATAGATTTTGCTCTAAGGAAGCTATACTAACTGCAAATAGATGCAAAATTGCCATCTCTACAGATTAACAGATACAGCCGTACTATAGACAACAAGTCACCCTGGCTGACCCCAAGAATTAGCAGCCAATTTCGATTATCAGTTCAGCAGCCGAGCCCAATGCCTTAATCCCGCCCTGTCCCAGCAGGGCTACCGCCAATTCTTCTTCATTCCATTGCCTCAACCCATTGCTCAGCCTCTTCAAGACATCCACATCAACTTCTAGCACCCAGGTAGGTGCACAGGACACCATCAAGCCCACAAAACCGGACACATAAGCACGCCAAGTGGCTGAATCACAGCCAAGCGAAATTTTACCATCTAATGCACTAGCGAGGAATTCCAAGTGGGCTCCTAGAACCTTTGGTCGCCGCATCGATGCTGGTGATGCTGAATCTGTACCCCAAGCAAATGCTCCACAAAGAAGGGCAAAGTATGCAAGGGCATAACCTCTGAGCATGGCAACCATACCACCCATTTCGCCTCCTTCCTGCTCCGACTTGTGACTGGATATAAACCAAGAGGGTAAAGTTTCTTTGATCAAGGACTGTACCAAATTCACCCCGCCAGAGATCCACACGAATGAAGCCCCCAAGGAAGCAGCGACCTTGACACGTGTCATTGCTGCAGCAAGAGAGACTTGCCCATATCTCATTCCATACTTGGTCTTCCTCAGTTTCTCTGCTCTCTCTCTTGGCAACCCACTATTTGCAATCTCCTTGACAAAATGCATCAGAAGAGAGAGAATCACTTCAGACATGAACATGACATCCCTGACATACCGATGTACTCTTAAATAGAGGATTCCCGGGGCAACTGGGGAAATTCCCCCCGAGAAGGGGGAACCGAGTCCTTGGCCAAGAAGAGCACCAACACCACCGCTAGAGATTTGTGAGGAGTTTAGCCCAAGAGTCGATGAGAAGCAGCTTTTGAGGAGGTGCACAACAGCATCACTACTATGATGGAAGACAGTTTGAGAAGCTTGGAAAATTAAGAAGTCAGTCCAGCGCTTCACCTTTTGGGCCCACAAGGAGGTTATGATGGGCATGCATGGCCAGGGGCAGCCAGCAGCCAGGGAATTCAAGGCCGGACCAATAAACGTGAGGAAACGCTCAGAGGCTTTATCTAGTTTGTATGTTATTGTAAGGCTCACTAGCGCAGCCAACGGCAAAGGTAGTGTAGCTGGAGCGCTCCCCCCTGCAAATTTGTAGTCACCCTCAGGCAATGAAGAATTTGTTTAACAGCTGATACATTGTTTATCCATGAAGAATTTATGTGTTAGCCCAACTAATCATTAACTCATTCAAATAGGTTAAATGGTTACTTGAATAGCTTCAGTTTTACCTTCACACTTCAGATTGAAGTTGCCGGGAAAAAAAGTCAGAAGTACAAAAAGGTAAATCAGCTAATGCACAAGGACCAATAACATCAAGACTAAGTACGAATGCATACCCACAGCAAGACTCGGAACATCAACACCAATAGCAGCAATAATTTTTTTTATTTGCTGCTCAACTGCTGATAAATTTGCAGCAGGGCTAGGCCAATCACTTCCATTCATAAAAACTGGTTTCCATATACCCCTTGTCACTTCTGCGGAGAAGTAGCTTACTATTGTTGCCAAGGTGGCTGGAAGAAGATCAGCAAGATCCTTCAGACCTGAAACAGAGCAGTGAGAACATTACCAGAAGCAAAGGATTTTAGTTTCTTCCATATTCTGCTCTTGCATCAACACTGCCTTGATTGGGCTAGCCGCAGACAGGACGCAAACATAATGAGACTAGAGTTTAACTTAAGGACCTTCAATCATGAGGGCACAGAGATGATACTAAACATGTTTACCAGCAGTGAACAACAGTGAACATCCAGAAAAAGGAGTTTCGGTTAAGGAACATGAATAAAAGATCCAAGATTAGCTGGAAAATAAACCATATCTCAAGAATGTGAAGATAGTCCTGACTTCACTCAATGCGGCTGACAATCTAGAGATCTCAGGAAGTAGAGGCCAAAGAGTCACGTCCCCTTATGCTTTGCCTTTATTGAGGCTTTAACATATCAGACTTTCATACAATGACTACACGACATCTGAGCATGTGTATTGCACTTTTAACTTGGTGCACGGATATCAAATAAGGAAGTGTTGAATAGATGTTGTACAAGTTGAGGACAAACCTGTAGCCATCTCGCGAGGGGAGACCCTCTTATGGGCGCAGGCTGTCAAAGCAGCATCAAGGACGAATGGAGTTGCCTCCAGAATATCCCAAGCAGGAACTTTGAGTCTGATTGCTAATTCCTCTGCTGCAGAGCCAGTTGAATTACTACTTCCCGAAGTTGTAGGTGTCACTGGAACACCTCTACCTATCTTTCTGAACATCATACTGAGGAGGGCATCTACAATCTGATGTACATTGGTGCCATGTACAAGACCAGATAGGGTGGATGTAATACATTTTTGATGCTGCCTATACCATCGTTTAAGTTTTGGAAAGGAATCCATAAAAAGAGGTTCTACAGGTGATGGGACCAAAGTGTTAGAGAGGCTTTCCCTTCTAACGTGATCATTGATGGAATTTCCAGAAAATGCTAATTGAGAGTTTCGAACTAATAGGAGAAATTCGGGACTTAAATGGGTTCCCACAGGTGGCACATCTGCCATCACATGCTCCAGAGGTGGGTGATCAAATCTCCACAGCCTCAGCAGAAGTGTAAATGCATTTGAGAACACCACATGAGAGGACAGTTCCTCCCCTGGTGTACCCAAGACATTCGGAACAGTTGACCCAAAAATTTCACAGATCGGCATCAATGCAGCAGCAAGCTGTGGAACCTGAATGAATGTGAAAATAAACTACTTGATCACAAACGGTAATTGCACAAAACATACATAAGATGCCAACTCCTAACTTCTATGCATTGTTGCAAGAGAAGCAAGTGTAATTGGCATAATTCCTGACACTGTAAGAAAGCAGATGCTCCCCAAGTACATGCAAGTACTGTGCCTTCAACATCAAATATCATGAATGATGAAGATGCTCAAAGTACCCTTTCCTAACTGGAATATGCCTCTTGGCACAAAGAGTGATGGGCCACATCTTTTATCAAGAAAGCTAGAAGTGGCTCACTTCCCATTATATGCAAACTCCAAAAACCCAGCTTCAAGTTTTCAATCATTCAGCCTAACATTCCTTGGATCATTTTCTGAAATGATATTACCTTTTTCAAGTGCAAATAAGAATCATCCATTTAAAAATTTTTCAACTTAATTTTCTTTTTCACATACTAGCATAAAGAATGCAAGTCTCTTGTTCAACCTACCAAGCCATGCAGAGAGAATATATGAACGCAATCCACTGATGATATTCCGATGAGAAGAACATTAAGAAAAGCAGCATAACCAATCAAATGGCTCTCAGGTCCTGGATAATCTGGAGGAACTGGAGGCGACAGCAATCTCGTAATTAGAATAACAGTGTGTTCCTGCAGGCAACGAGGACGGACATTAACCCTGATTTAGTCCAGAAAAGTATGTGATTATGTGCTCTAGTCTAATTCTCTGACAAGACCAAAAAAGCCTGCCAGTATGTACCTGTATATTCCAACCACGAACAAGAGATGCTCCACAGAGAATGGTAGCAGCAGATATCTTCTCCTCTTCCGAGCCATTGACAGCAATCTCATATATTTTCTCAATCTCTGCTAAGCTTCCATCAAATCCAAGAGCTAATATCAGTTTCCATAATCTATACCGCTGGATAATAACCTATAAATCAACTTAACAAAAAAGAGAAGAAAGGGGGGCTTGACTGAAGACCACATCATAATGAAAACCAACATCCAACCAACTTCTCATTGCATCTCGTGGTTAGTTTCTTAATTCTTCCCCACCCAACCCACTCACACAAGACATACCCTCTTTTTTCCCCCTAGTTGCTATTACTCTTCACAAAACGACTTGTATAAAAGAAGGAAGCAAAGAAAAGGAAACAAATACCAGCCACTCTCCAACAAAACATTTTCCACATCCTCAATTCAATTTTTCATGAGTTTCTCAAGTAAATAGATACCAAATGGACCACTGAGTTGAGGTTGACAATGAAAACTAGAAAGAGCAAGAAACCCATTTATTATGTGTTTCTTGAGTATAAAATGATACTTTCAAATCCTACTTCTGCCCTTGAAATATATTAATTTCATCAAGCATCTGTGCAAAGCATGCAAATTGGAACTTATATGAAATAGGGTATTGTCAACCTAAAATCAGTTAACTGACAATTGGTGACTTAATTCTGATAATGGAGGACCGCACAATTTCTTCTGCCAAAAGGGAAACAGTTAGCTCATTTTGGAACTATATAAACGACATAGGAGACTACATTGGACAAACGTATGCACATACACACATTTGCAACAATAAAAATGTACATAAAAAGTCAACCATAAAAAGGTATATACATGTCGCAGTAGCATACCTTGAAGCAGGAACTGAAACCAAAGTACTTTTCAATGAGGGAGTCAGAGGTGACCCCTTCATCAATGATGACCAGCCGGCCGTTTGACTTGGAATATTTCGAGGTATTTGACTGCTGCGAGCATTAACATAACCTGGCCAGAGATATGCAGACGTGTCGAGTAGATTTCTTGCTATACAAGCTTCAACAATCAGATGCCGCATGTTTCCAGCTGCAAGCAATACAAATTTCAGAAGAAGTAGATCAAGGAGGGAAAGCTAATCAGCCATAAAACACAGATATCTCACTGCACCAGAATGGACAATACTATGAAATTGGTCAGCCGCAGACACCAAGGATTATGATACTGCCATAGTGATCTCTGTAAGGTGTTACTTCAGAATATGAAGCTATATCATCAATTATTCGATCTGGTCCATTGATGTCTGCTAAATTCATTTTGACCACATGCCAAAAAGTATGAACCTACTAATGACAGCGATATTTAGAGAAAGAAACTTTAATACTTACAACAGTTCATTGCCATGTCATTCATGCTTATGCAATCATAGAATCCATTCCCTGCAGTAAGACCTGAAATATACATCATCGCTTTGGCAGCAGCCTGATTGGCTACAGAACAAACAGACTGAGGAGGTGTTATCAATCCCTCATAGTCACCCAACTGTTGTAAACTTGAAATCAAATCTTTACGACGCTTTCCCTGCCTCTCTTTCCTTTGATAATTAACTACAACATCAATTTGTTCCATATTGCTTTCCTCTTCCTCAATGATACTAGCAATTGCTAGTGTTGTGACAGACAATAACATGCACAAACAGGTGTCCACGCGAGGTACAAAACCCTCATTGGGATCCCTTTCCTGAAAAAGAATAGTGATAAAGAAAAATCAAACAAGAGAACTGAATGAGCATATTTTTCATTTCTTGAGACTAGAAGTACATGAAGTTCATAATGTCTTGTGAATGATGCTTCCTTCACTTATTTCACAGTAAAGCTTATGCTTCACCCAGATATGTAAATCAGAAAAAATATAACAGGTTGAAAGCATCAACTTATTTAACTTTTGTTTTAATATAAAATTATAATCTCTCAAAATTTCCCTACAACAAGCATGGTTAGACCAACAAGCCCAATTCAGCGCCATAGAATTTTAAATGGTGGTGGGAATTTGCATAAATGATATAGATAATAGAGATGCCTGCCATCAAAAAACCATCCTAAGCCAAAATGATGCTGCAAAATCAGATTATACATTCCAAAAGACTTGTAGACTTGATCAGCTCAAAGCAAAATTAGAAGAAATGATTCAGTAGACCAAAGGGACACTCAGTATAAAGGCAGGGCCCAAGTGTTATTTTTTCCTTCAATATACTTTCTGCCAGAATATTACACCAGAGAAACTTAATGAAAAGGCACCAAAAACCTACCCTTTGAACAAGGCGTAATGCCGAAATCCATAAACCTAGAAATGTATCGTGCCATGTAGTATTGTTAGCTGACCGAAGAGCCTTTGCTAAACCTGCGAAGTGACAACTCCATATAAGGAAAATACTGATAAAGGCTCTAAGATGCCTGAATTCCAAAAACAATTAGTAATGCTAACAGTAAATAAGCAATTTGCACCTGTAAGCATTTCAACAGCACTAGTAGCTGTAACTTGTGAACCATCCATCGCATCTTCTAGAAAAAGATCAATAGCAAGCCAAAGAGCAGATTGGCTAGCCCCATGGCATTGTCCTGCGGAAGATATCAGAGAACCAGAAGCAGTAACCACATGAAATTCATGCTGTGATACGGTCTTGCCTTCCCGAGTTAAGACATTACGATTTTCAGACGTCAACTGCAAAAGTGCTTCTGGAGTAATGTGTTTCAAACTCCTCAGCACTACTGATTTTGCTGCTAGTAGTTGCAAGCGCTGAATAAAACTGACCCAATGTTGTGGCCTACACAGACAGAACATGTGAAGAAGAATTACTTCTGGTTTAATCATCACAGCTCACAATCTTCTGACACAATATACTTCTAACATCACATGATAATGACTTCATTTTTGTGGTGAATAACATTGTGATGCACGAGGAGAAATAGATGAGTTGCACTAATAG
The DNA here is from genome assembly GCA_014182895.1 of Angophora floribunda. Taxonomy (NCBI): domain Eukaryota; kingdom Viridiplantae; phylum Streptophyta; class Magnoliopsida; order Myrtales; family Myrtaceae; genus Angophora; species Angophora floribunda. Next base: position 9,836,238 of record CM024712.1, on the reverse strand, counting down.
ACCAGTACATGTTCCGTCGTGCCAAGAAAAGTATCCTTGCAGTTACTGTGTTCTGGAGAAACGCTACAATCACCTCAATAGCCATTGAAGTATTTGCTTTGTGCAACATTTCATGCCGTTCTGTTTCCTTTCCACTAAAGGTATCTTGACCATCGATATCCATATCCAGTGGTTTGGTTGCCCATCTAGACTTTTTTTCTGGCGTCATTTCAATCAATCCTTCGTCATCTAATGATGCATCGAGTAACTGCCATACAAGTGAAAAAACAAATTCCACAACTAGTATCCCAGGTTCACAAGCTTCAAGACCAAATATCTGGGAAAGATCAAGAATGTTGTCAATTGATTTCATGACCCTGAAATAACATGTAAGAAATGATGTAAGAGAGAAAATTCTCAACCATGAATTTGGAGTAAACTGCAGGATCACAGGATATTAACACTCATTCACTTCATATATAGGAACAAGACTAGCATGAAATAGGAAACCTATCACACAATTCAAGACCCGGCAAACGTAAATAATGTCCAGAACATCAGCGCAAGAAGTCTACCCTCTTAAACATGCAGATAACACCCTTAATTTGCCAATTTTGTAGAACCAAACTCACCTTGACAATCACATCAACTGGAAATTTGCATACAAAATATTTCTTTCAACATTTTCTCAGCTAATGAGCCATTTATTAGATTGAACCAAAGACAGTAACCTTCCTTAAAACAATAAATTATTGTAGTATCACTCTCAAACCCAGTCCAAGATTTATCTTATCATCTAATGGAGAGTGGATGAGGGCCCACGATGATACAAACAGCAAGATTCCTCGTGAGTTCAAGGAATCCTAATCCATGAAGATGCAAACATTATCAAATTATATAGTCGTGCTAAGGATGTGAACATAAAGTTGTGCTGACAATCATTGCTGCATTTATGCACATAAAGCTTCACATTGGGTACTTAAGTCAACATGAAACTCAAACAGGAAATCCCTATATTTTCAATTTCCAGGACTGCCAAAGATATCTAAAGACACAGATGTTATTTGATCCCCAGGAATTACATAGACATGAATAACCATTGTTTGTGAAGGTGACCCTGAACTATGAGACAAAAAGTAACAAGAAATGTCAAACTGTCTTCCCCCCGAAAGGTAATAAGCTATTCAAAGAAAAGAAAATTTTCCAGAAGAAAAACTGCAGCATGAGCCAACCCTGCAAAGACAAAATGTTGAACAAACAAAATGCATGATGACAAGATTGAAAAGGTGTCTATACTTTCTGCAATGGAACGTGGAGTGGGGAGGCAGAGAATCTGCATATAACCTTTAAAGAGAGTTCTCATTTTCTATCTGTTCTTTTAAAAGTCAATAGGATGCTCATTATAGTTTTAAAAATGCCCCACTTTTGAAACCACTATCATTTCAATACAACCCCGTTGATGTTAGTATATAATCACAAATGCCATCATTTTAAAAAATTTCCATTCAGAGCATAGTTAATTGACACAGTAAGAAGAGAATACAAGAATTTTTCAGTGATCTCAACTACAGTGTGACAGAAATATGTCAAATTAGATGTCATCTAGAACCTATTTAAGATATTATTCACTTACTTCTGATAATTTGGCCCATTCATTAGAGAGCCATATGAGAAGGCATGTCTCTTAAGGAGCTCCATATAGAGCCTATAAGCTGTAGCATAGGTGCGCCGACTGGGAATCACCCTGTAGTTATGGAAAAAAATAATAATAATAAGGAAATAATGTTATCTAGTATGATCTGTCCAGACATACAACCGTAACACAGAAAAACTCATCATGCCTGCAAGGAAATATGAGAATGAAGTTGCAGGCGGTTCATGTAGACTGCTATGTATGTGCACAGTGAAGCAACCCTCAAATTGTAAATATTTCAACAGGCACCAGAAAAAGAATTCCATTTACACTCCTACAAAATAAGCCCATTAATTAATATGATCGTAAAGCTTAGCCTTCATCCTCGATACTTAGTAACCCGAAGGCTTTATAGAAATGTTTTCCAAGCTCTTAACATCACAGAGGAGTGTAAACTTGTCGGTTGTGTTTAATGACTCTTCTTGAATCCATGGAGCATCAAAAACTTTTTTCTACTTGCTTCCACTTTTGCATCCTCTGAATTCAGAAACATAAAATGCAGAAATGCAAAGTTGAGAACTCTGACAATCAAGTTTGCGGATTTCTTTTACCAGGACGAAACACTACCGCGTCTCTCGTAATAACAAGTCCTCAATGTAAACGAGTTTAAAGTTTCTATTTTTAGCGTTAATCATCGTCCCCCACAAGGACCCACTTCAGGAAATGATATTCATATTCACAACTGGTGAAAAAAGAAGAGAGCTCATCCCTACACCCAGTTTCGACTGCTACTTAAAAAAAGTCCCCGCGCGCGATATGCCCTAAAACTGTCATCAGTCGCTACAGAAGAAACTCTACATATACTAGAAAATAAGAAGTAAAAGGCGACGCTACAAAAACAAACGACTTTCCCTAATATCAAGCTCCCACGACCTACTCTAAACTGTAGCCGGAACAGCTAACTGAGCACGTGACACCCCGCAAGTTCCACAAAAGAGAAAACGGAGAAGAAAGAAGAGGAGAGGAGAGGAGAGGGGAAGAGAGGACCTGGTAGAGAGAACGGCGAGGACGAGCATGGGGGGGACGATCCCGACGGCGAGGGCCTTGTCGAGGAACTTCCAGGCGATGGGGACGTGATTGTCCCAGCATATGTGGGACACGAGGAGGTGGGCGACGTCGACGGAGGGGAGGGAGACGCCAGCGGAGCCAAGGCTGGAGCTTAGCCGGATCGCCCAGTGGATCGGGTCGCTGTTCTTCTCCTGCGCCGACCTCGTCATCTCCAGCAGCGCGTCCCACAGCTCCTCCCGCTGGCGCTGCCCCGACACGACGGCCATCTTTCTGGCGGCGGCGGCGGCGGCGACGACGATCGATTCCCCCCTCCTTCCTTCCTTCCTTCCTGCTTCTTTCTTCAGGCAAGGGATCTGCTGCGGCGGAGGAGAAAGAGAGAGAAAGAGAGAGAGGATGGGCAAAGAGTGAATCTTTGGCGTTTGAGAGAGAGAAGAAGAAGAAGAGGACAAGATGGTCAGTATTGAGGGGCGCGGGGGCATTTTCTTCTTTTTCAATTTTTTTTTTAAATTTTTTTTTAAAATTTATATAATTTAATTTTGGTCTTCTCTTTGCGTTTCTGTGATGGGATTGACTGGTCATTAACGGGGGATGGGTCTCTCTCTTTCGCTTGGCCCCTACCACTTTCCTTAGCTTTTTGATTAGATTAGGCTTCCTGCTAGAGATTAGAAGTTTGACCCCTTTTCTGGTCAAAGTTTTCAAGCTCTTATCGCTTCCATTAGGAATAAGTTTTAATAAACCCCAAGACTTTGCTTAAAAGTTTAAAGCAAAGCTTTCCCTTTCAAAATTTTGAAATATCATTTGAATTTTTTGTATACAGAACTTTGGTTTTGTTTTTGGGCTTTAGAGGTTGAAGTAAAAGGTTAAGAAACACCAATTCAGACATACCGTGGGATGATTAAATGTGTTTTTCTTTAGATTAATCGGTTGTGTTTGATGGCGTGATGGAACGAAATGGAAAAAATTCGATCAGAATGGAATAGATCGAGATTCATATAAATGGTTAAAATGTGAAATTGTTTGCATCTGATGGTACGGAAAATTAGTCGGGATCACGGCGTAGACTCCGTGTGTGAAATCAATGTGCTTATCTGTCAATCAAACATTGTGGAATGCTTTTCAAGAGATATAATGATGATGCCGAAGCTCCAGAAGTAGAGAGAAACTTGCATGGCAAGGCAACAGAGAACGCTTTCTTCATCAAGGAAGGACGCGGACTTTGAACCTCCGGTCCATTGCTTTCTTCATATCCTTCAGCCTTTTCTCACACGGTTTGGACTTTTTGGTACCGTCCCCCGGGTCCACTGGATAACGTGCATCATCACCGTTGATTTTATGAATCCCATATGAACGTACTAGTCGATCTCACAAAATAAACAGTGGCGATTTATTATGTCCGCTGGACCAGACCCGGATCTAAGTAAGTATTTTTCCCAAGTCCAAGTAAGTATATTTCCTCCTCGAGTTTCCAACGTGCACAAAAATACCCATTCGAGATTTTGCAAATTTGCAAATCAAATAGGTATCTTGGACTTTACACCTTGAGCTTTAGGATAAGATACAAATTAAAACTTTGTACGTCTCGCCAAAAAAAATGGTTGGAAAATATTTACTCAAAACCATGTATGGTTCGAAATATTTCTTTTGTTTTCCATGAAACAGCACGGAGTATAGTCTTGATAAAGCCTTTGAACAATGGAACTCGTGCTCCATAAAATGAAGTGAACTCTAGGAAAATCTCTAACATTCATGTAGAATGCAGAAGGTAGATGCATGTTGATTTTGGTGTGTAATTCAACGAAAAGAAGGCCGGCATTTATGGACGGGGGGCTGACTGAAAACCCTAAAGAAAAGTCGTTTAGTTGACACTAAGGTAGGCTCTTTTCGAAAAATTTGCTCCCATTAATTTCATAAACCTTGTATTATTTGGAAAAATTCTCTCTTATTCACTTTATTAATGGACTACTTTAATAATTTGGTAACCAGAAAGGACAAAAAAAGGGTATAGATGTAATCCCAAAGATTCAACAAATCAGAAAAGATAGTGTGTCACATGTTGATTTTGATGCGTAATACAACGAAAAGGTCGGTATTTATAGCTGTAGGCTGACCGAAAACCATAAAAAAAACGATGTTTGGTTCACACCAAGATAGTCTTTATCGAATAAGACAATTAATCAAACTTTACCCTTGATTTTCGCTCAAGTTCATTCACACGTAGATCTTTCTTTATTTTTTGTTACCAAATTAGTAAATTAACCTTCTATCAATAAAGTGAACAAGAGAGAGTTTTTTCCAAATTATATGGAACATGTAAAATTAATGAGAGGAAATTCTACGAAATACTTTTCTACCACATAATTATCTTGTTCATATATTTTTGGACAAATACTTGATTCCACCACCCGGAATCGCTTGCTCCGGAGATCATACTCAATTGGAAAGCTCTAGATGTGAGTCTATCACCCTCGAAAACATTCAGATACCGTCCCACAACATCGGCACGCCGGGCGGTTAACTGGTTGGGCAAGCCGAAAGCACTTCTTGGCATAAGTTCATCACCGACGGGACATAAAAGGTAGTTGAACCACAGGATAGGGAGTTCGACTCGGATTCCTCAGGGCTGGGTATGGAAATTCCGAAACGAAAGGTTGCTACCGCAAGGATGCATCGTCCCCAAAACACAAGATGCTCGAGTTACTAAAGCCAGAGTCCAAACGATTGCAAGATGTGCAGATGATTCTTTCCCATCAAGGTGTTCCTCGGTCAAAAGCTGGCCATGGTACGAGGAAAACTACTTTTCGAGACCTTTCGGTCGCATGATGGGACATTGTCAAAATTTTGCAATGGCAACGGCAAGAAACCAAATGGGGTCCCGTTGAATCCTGGTGAAAACTGAAAAGGAAATAGCAACAGAGATCAGTAGATTGTCAAACGAAGCGACGGGAGAGAAGAAAAGATTGCACGACCCTGCATGAATTTCATCTCGTCAATTCTCTAACCAGTGACCACAAACAATACCTTCCATAAGCCACGCGGGTCGGGACAGGGACGAGGCTCGTGATGCAATTTACTGATTCGGTTTCTTCCTTCCCGTTCTCGGTGAATAACCCGAAAAAAAAGGGGAGCAGCTAAAGCTGCCGTTGCAACCTTCTCTTCTCGGGACACGATACATAACCAGACGGCTCCGAGACTGGTCACAGATCTCGGACCATGGTTAATGACAGTTTACAGTGTCAATCGTTAGAAAAGAAGGGATCAAAAGCACGAACTGCAAAAGAGACTGGAATGCAGTTGTTTTCACTGCCAATACTCAAGATCATAAAAAAATTGCTTCGAATTCGGTTCCTATTTGAAGCCTTAAGCCTATAGTGAATAGATATGTACAAACCGCATGGATTCAATCCCCTTGAGAGTGAATCTATAAGGCAAAAAAAAAACAGACACCGGAATGATGCCAATGACCCAACTTTTCTTGAAGAAACTGAAAAGGAGCACTAGCTTCTTGTCATAGCGCACATTTTGAATCCAGACACCAACATCTATAATTAGATCTTGATATCTCATAAAGCTCATCTGGTGACATCTTCTCAAGTTCCTTATTTGAGAATTCGAAGTTTCTGAGTAAGTTGTGCCCATCATCAAGCAAAGTAGATACTTTAGCTCCTTCCAGTTGATGGTCTTGAGCACGCATTCTCTTGTAAATCCTCATCACAGAGACACAATCTTCATATGGATCATGAAAACCGTGCACTGAATGTCATACCTGTTAAGTGCGAAGTAAAATAATCGTGGACAAAGCACAACACATGGTGGAGAGAATAATCAGAACACATATGACAAAGCAACTTTTTGATATTTAACAGCCTCTATGAATAGAATACTCCTGTTATCAAGCAGATAACATATTCATTTTGTGGTGTCAGATGTCGAATTGCCTCATGCCTGGTGAATTTTCTTGGATTATAATATGCATTTTTTTCATTTCTCTTCTTCTACAACCACGTGGATGCGCAATAATTTCCTCAGTGATGAGTCGTTGTAACTTAAAGAGGTAATCGCAGCAAATTTTAGACAGAAAGCGAGAAAACTTGAAAGCCAAATAAATCACAAAGGTTAGGAAAAAGATCATTCATTAGTATCTGGACACTATTCTGAACATAAGATTCAACACCACCACAACAAGACCAGTTGAACAAAGAACTCACCCTAGATACTGGCAACAGGCATTTGGTTCTGTTGGTGAGGGTGGAGTGGGTTCAGGGGCATATGCAGGTTCCAAAACCAGTATAAGCAAAAAAAAAACTTACCCCAGATATTTCTTGGTCAGGTACTTGAGTGAGTGGCTAGCCAAATTTGTCTTCATTAATGGACAATATCTGGCAGTATCCCTGCATTTTGAAGTAACTGTAAGACAAAAGTGGCAAAACAAAAAAGGAATTGCAAACTTCACTTTGCAAGGAAAGAAATATTCATATAATCAGGCATATGGTGCTCTTAATTCTCCCTTTTAGGGGGGAAGAGGCTCCAATGTACCTTCTGTAAAATTAAAATAAAGTCTGTTCATTAATCATAGTGTAGTTAAGAGAAAGCCAAAAGATGAGGCTCAGTTTTTTTTTTTTTTACCATGCAGAAAAATAGATGCTCTAAAACAGTCACCAGGTTGCTAACACTGTTTGATAAGCATACTACTTTGTATTTTCTCTTAACTGCAAAACATCAGTGAATATGCTCCCACCACTTGTTATTGAGTCATAGGGCCATCCTGATTGCTAGATCAAAAAATCATAACTGCCAGAAGAGTGAAGAAAAATAACACACTGATTGCTCAAAAATCAACGCAAGTTCCAGAGATGTTCTTTTGGTTTTCTCAAGTGACTGACAGTGTTTTTAAATTAGTTGAAAAATCTGAAATTCAAGGCATCATTTAGGCAGTCTGAAGCATTGGAAATTTAATTGGATAACAAGTGATGCAAGTACACTGGCTTGTTTGCTTAGCTAAGATATTTGAAACCTTTTGGAATAATTTTGCATTGATAAACAAAAAAAGCATCAGAACACTTATCACACAGGAACTGTAATAGTAATATTTCCAATTTTTCAGATGGCCCAGCATGTTAAGTACCATCCAATGTAGACTATAAACAAAAATATATATGTGACTGGTATGAAAGTCAATATTAATTTATGCATTGCACTTGTATCAAAAACAGAAACAGCAGCAACAAGATATCCTGTGGATTCATCGAAACAGTGTTGACTAACAAGTCAACAATCTGCTTTTTATCAACAATTAGATTCAAATAGATGCACTGGAACAGTTCAATTCATCCAACTTGAATAGAGAACAATTGGATTATCTTTAGACAATTTAGCTAAGAATCTGGCCTAAATTTCCATAAGACTGGCATATCACACAATTCTATTTCAAACAGAGAAATGGTTTCTGCGATAGTCTCCACATACTATTCTCCAGTCCAGCATGTCAGCAGACGCATTAAAGTTTACATATTCTGGCTGAAATGGTTAGGAAGTTCTCTCTTTAAAGTTGATTCCATGAAATGACCCAGCAGGACGGCACTGCAAATACTTAGGTCCAAAAACACAATGCAAAAGAGAAGTGCACTTGCATATGCCAAACATATCACACTCAATGAGCAGCTAACACACAAAATTGAACTCCACTTCCCCATAAAGTAAGGCTACAATAACAATGAACAGCATCACAGAAGTTGTGACAGAAAGATATTATCAGCCCAAGGACCACGAAGATAATTTATGTTCAAGAGACACCCAAGCGATACCTAAAATTAAGAAAAGCAAAGGTAACAAGATGCATGTTTCACCACATTCTTGTTCATGTTTACCCTGCATCTTCCTCCATATGGAAACTGATTTTTAATCCATTAGTTAAACCATAAAGAACACCTCATACCTCTGCAAGTGATCTGGATAGTTCATTCTCAAGCAGTCCAGGTCATGCTCTATGTCATGACCTACCAGTAACCTGGCCTTTCCTCCATCTAACCTCAATTTCCCAACAGACTCGCCATTGTACAAAATTTCCAAAATTCTTTCTTGGACTTCCTTTAGTGGCATGGCATCTTTAAGTTGCCCTTCTGTTAACCCAGTTACTTCATACCTGAAAAAACTCATAATATCCAGAGGATTAGACATTCATTTTGTTTGGAAGTGGGGGACTTTAGGAGCGAAAGAAAATTTTTAAATTTTCTCTCTCTTTTCCTCTCACACAAAATAATGAAATTCTTCTCCATTTTCTGCACCCATCTCCCATTTTCCTCACCTCCCCCTACTTCCCAAATGAAGTCTTAGTAAACCAAATCAGAAAAATCACAAGATCTCAAGGGCAGATGTACCTATAATCAGTAACAGGAATTTGGGGCTGTACATAACTGTGGAAAGTCACATTTTCATCTTCATCAACAAGGCATACCCGAGCACAAAGGTCAAGAGATCCATCACTACCACCACCCACCATCTCACAATCCAGGGCAATTGCCTTCGGTCTTTCTTGTTGCTGATCATCATGGTTGTATTCATCAATTGGATCAGAAATATGGACTGGAGAGTCTATAGAAGATACAGAAATCGTTTCCTGCATATGGCCAACAAAGTTGATGATCGATGGACCACCCGCATCTGATGTAAATTGTAGTAAAATCATAACTACTAAAGCCACCCTCATCTAAGTTTCAAAGTTTACTTGCTAATAATATTGCTTACAAATGGACGAGGTGCATGTAGACAACATATTTCTCTATGTTCGATAAGGGCACTCTGACTATCAAAAAGTTTCAGACAAAGATCACATCCTCGCTCAGAGAAAATGCTGGAACAATTTGCTTTGGGCAAAGGACCTATGCCACAAATGACATAAAACAAAACAGCAATTAGATGATAAAGAATCCTTCATGGCTGGAACATGGAAAGTGAGAAATGATATTCACCAGTGAGATGCTCTCTTAATGACTCCAAGGATTTGCAGTGCTTGTAGCAAACTTCACATTTGGGCTGATGAACAGAGTGGTAGGAGACCTTCATGTGGGCAATAAGATGCTCCTTTTTCTTGTATTGCTTGTAGCATGCTGAGCACTTGTGTCTGTCAAAAATTTAGCAGCTAAAACCATTGTCAGTAAAGAGATTAATTTTATGGGGTGTAATGGTTGAAAAATTTACTTGTTGTGGATTTTAACTTGGATAATCCTAGTGGCATAATGACACAATAAGAAATGAGTGCAACTCCCTTCAAGATAATTATGCATTAGCTCAAGTGGTGAGAGGAAATAACAATGTCAACATGTGAACTCATTATATATCATCATGTTAAAAGTAACCCAGTATGGAATAGCCTAGGTTGTAGACAGAAACACGAGGAGAGCTTGCTTTGCATTGACAATATAGGGAAACGCATATAAAGATCAGGACAATGTATGAAAATTCCAGCCCAAATAATGAGCAATGTCCATAAATGCAGATGTCATCATGTCAAGAGTTAACCCATAACAATGAAATACATCTTTGTTCCTTGAGTCTAACATTGATATGGGAAATTAAAAGAACTCAACTCAACTGAACGCAAAGCAAACCCACAAAACCAAAAAGGAAATCAAAGAAGCTGTATTTATCAGTTCCTTTCATATATAATTTAATGGCAGCGGCTGTTGATATTTATCACTTAACAGCAGGTCAAATAGGGGACAAAAGGAAGATTTTCTTTCACTCTTCTGTGATTTAACTCCACTTCTAGACATTGCCAGTGCCACTAAGTTGCCTAATCATGCCATTCGACATGTAAAATATATAGTCATGTTGACACTGGAATTTGACATGATTGGAAAAGGTACGATATTGACGGTTTGGCATCAGCATTGGTGAAATGCAGCAGGATATCGGCACAAAAGTGTCGGCATTTGAAACCGAGTGATACGAGACCATTATGATGTCGGACTGAGATATACAGAAATGGTCACATGATAGTATTAGATTCTCGGACAAGAGGAATGGCGGCTAACAGACAATGCCAAACCATGAAGACACTGGCTCTCAAGATGCAGAAACAGTTTAAACCGAAATCTGGAAAAATATGGGTAGGCCTAAATGGTTAAACCTGGGGAGACTTCTGTCCGGAGGATCATGAAGGTCGTGGTGAATTACTCAAGACGGGGTGGCAAAGGCTTTGAAGTATAAAAGCAGCTCAAGATTAAGAAGAAGGCACGCACAATCAACCCATCCGTAAGAAATCAGAAATCAGTGTGGTTACTTCATAGCATTTAGTTTCTGCTCATTTTCTTCTTACAAACTCTTGTTCTTATAAGTGTGTTTGGGAAGATGCTGTAAACCGTTTCATAATTCATAGAAGCCCTATCGGGTGGCCTCGTAATGCCGTTCATATTGTTTGGACAAGCTTGGCATCAAAAGTGCTGATTTTTGGGGGAAACAAGTCATCGTCAGAAGCCAAGACTACGTGTATTCAATTCGAAAAGTCCCTCCAAGAAAAGGGTCGAATTCATAGGTAAAGAGGGCACTAGTGATCAAGCGACAAACGACCAGCGAACCCAGAAGGGAACTCTGATCATCGGACATTTTTCTTCACGGGTCACGCGAGACTCCCTCCATTACCAAAGCAACCACACAGTAGCCACAGAGACAGAGAGAGAAAGGGGGGTGGGGGGTGGCGAGAGAGAGAGAACCGTGAGGTGTGAGACTCGGCAGGGCTTGCTTCCTGGGTTTCCATGGGAGAGAGACATAGAGAAGGCACGGCTTCGATCACTCAAACCTGCAATGGCGGGAGACCAGTGCCCGAGTGTGTTATTAGCAGTGGAAACTGGAAGGAAAATGAGAGAACGTGAGTTCAGAGCTTGACGACAGACAGTGGAGAAAAGTTGAAACCTTTCGAGCGAAGAGATTCGTACTATGAAGTCTGGTCGTCCTGTCCCAGGATTTCTAGAATTTCTCTCGGCAAATGCGGAAATCAAACCATGCCATTCAAGCTGAGTTAGCTATTAAAGATTGGATTTTTATTAGCTTCTTGAAAGCCTGGGAGTAAAGAGGCAAAATACCAGAGCTTGCTCGCTTAGAGCTTCTTAGGAATATGGTTCATATGGGGCCCGATATGGGCCTGGAGGCCCATGGGTCTGCCTATGCTCGGACCCAGCCAGAAGGGGTATTCTTGATGGGAGAAAAGAGAATTGGCCCGAGCCAGGTTTTCCCTTTAGGAAAGTTGAAAAATGAGGAGAAAATGATCTCAACTTTAATGAAAATCCATGAAAATCCGTATTAGTATATTTGAAGTAAGATGCTACATTATAAGAGCATACTATATTCCAACATATCGAAATTCTGTATGTTTTAGAAATAATGTATCAGCATATCGTGTCGCATGTTATATGTCGGTATTGATTCTCTGTATTAACAGACTAATTGATGAATGATGCTATAAGGGAATTGAGCTACATTAATAGATCGATTAATCTCTTCACCATCCACCGTCGGCACTGATCGCCACCAATCATCCTTTGGCTTTCGCTGCTATTCGAAAGGTAGAAATTTTGTGTCGTTATCAAATATGTAAAAACTTATCTAAAAGTAAAAATAGAGAAAATCAATTTCTGATCAAAATTATTATTATTCGCATCCTTAGTGTTGGTTGGAGTTGAACTTTCGTTGGGCATAAGAAAAGAAAACAATGGGAAATCATTTTGTTCCTCCTGCTCTGACCAGTCACGGTCAAATATTTAATTGCTATTCATGGTGGAAAGTTTCCTACTCGACGTGATTGTCTTATTGCCTTTACACTTCGCAAATTCTTTTTGAAAATCCGGATGTCCAATACGATTGTGGGCGCGAGATGCATGACAATTAACATCAAATTTGGGAACTTCATTGTCGCTTCTGGGTCAACTCTGATACAATCCAGATCAGTAAAATTTGTCCACAAATCATGCTCACATAATGTCCGGGGAGGACAATTAAATATGAAATAAGCATGCGTCAATTACCAACAACAGTAAGGACTTCATCAATGTATCTTACCATCAGACTACATAAGGCCAAAGCTGTTAAGTTCACTAGATTTTCGTAAAAAAATGAGAAGCCATCAGAGGTCCTCCCTAATGCATCATGCTATAAAAGCCCAATATACTGCTGTACAGATGTTCGACATCAACATAACTGTGTATTCTTATGAGTCGAATGACAAGTCTCGTGCTCCATCAATAAAAAGTGCCCAGCATAGTGATCCTTGCACTTATGGATCCCTTAATCCATGCCACAGGAACGGTAAGAATGATGACTTTTTGTCCTACAATTCTGCAAGTAAAAAGGTGTGTTCTTCAACTTCTGACCTTGTCCAAGTCTCCAACCTCGTCGCACCTTGACTGGTTTTATTCACGTAATGCTTGATTCCTAAGGAAGTTGACTATCATGTCCTCAGCTTGATGTAGTGTCTTCTGATTAACCCACAACTTACCACAACCGTAAAACCTTCTACATTTTTCTGTCTTTGTCATGAGAATTGGTGATCAAAGACCACAGAAGCAGTTAACCTCCAAGTCAACCTCCTTTGAAGCTACGTCACTACACTAGATTTAGACGTGGGTGCCCTCAATCTTCTGGCCGCCATTCTTCGATTTGGCAATTGAAGGTTCTACTAAATGCAACATAAGCAACATATGAATGCCACAGAAGAATCACATATTGACTATCAAGGTTATATCCCAATTCTACTAAGAGCTTCTTCACTATGACATAGACAATGCAAAGCAAAAGGAAAAGCATCTGTCTGAAAAAAAGAAGAGGACTTTGTTTTTGCAAGAAGAATAATGAATTCACAGAGTCCACCATGTACAGCCTGATCACAATAGCATCAAAGAAATTGGCATCGTCCAAGAACAAAGTGTTAGCCACGTTACAACTCTAAGTCATGCGAAGGTAGTGTAACTCGTTTTGGACTACAAAATGCTACGAAGAGAATGGTCATCCCAGAACCTTCATCTCTTGTAACACTTTGAGTTCTGTCTCATTTTCTGTTTTCATGTTCTGACTTTTATTCCGTAGTGGGCCACCATTATGTGTATGAGAGAGAATCTATCAGAAAACCTCGCCAAATTCTACATTAGTGACTACCAAAAGACGAACATTAAGAGGAACACAGATGTCTACAAGCCTCGCCAAAAAGTCACAAAGCCGGAAATATAAGTGCCCATGAAGGACAGGGTCTGTTTTTTGTTTCCTAAGTGTAGTCTCATAACATATAAAGCATGAGATTATTAAAAGCCACAAATTTGGCCTTATTCCACATGCAGGGTATCAGAAGCCAAAATAAAAACTTTTGTTATGTTTTAATGTAATCCGAACGCACCTGACAATTTTGACATTGGCTATACACAATCGGTTTCATGGCTGAATGGAGTGTTCTCCAACTTCTGACCTTGTCCAATTCGTCTCCAACTTGGTATATGCTGGTACATTGGGCAAACTTTTCAGGGACATGCATTGTTTGATCTCCACCTTCTTTAAAGAATTCAATTCTTCCAAGCCTTCAACCGCTCTCATCCATTTACAATGATCTAGCTTGAGATGCCGCAAATTTTCCAACTTTGACAGGTTAGACAACTGTTCGATTGCACTGCACCTGATAATGTGTAGAAACTTCAGTGATTCTAATTCCCCCAAACCTGGGATCTCTACCAGATTTGGTAAGTCACTGAGCTGTAACCTTTGTAGCCTCTTCAAGCGCGAAAGATTGGGTGTGCTCACCAAGGCTTCGTACGACGATATCTTCAATTCCCTTAACCTCTCCAAGTATTCAAGGTTAGGCAAGGCCAAGGGTGTAATTCTGTCGTAAAATCCTGGAAGTAGCCACCGGGGAGGTATCCAGGTTGGGACATCATCGTCGTCCTCAGGCCAGAAATCCTCGTCTACGCTCCTACATGCAAAATTTGATAGGCTTCCACATATTTTGAGATGATGTAAATGAAACAAGCCAGAGAGATCAGGAAGAACAGGGTATCGAGCAGCTTCAACTTCGAGGTATTTCAAACTCGAGGGAAGCTCCGGCAACGGGCAAAGCTGGTGGCTTGAAATTTTAAGCTCTTGAAGGCTAGAGAAACCACTGATCTTTGTCGGCACTCTAGAGATTGGGGATCCGTATAAGTCCAAGATCCTCAAACGGGTCAGGCTCCACATTTCCCATGGGATTTCATCATGGAGATACAGACAAAACGAGGCATCAATCACTTCAAGTGTCTTCACCCCTCCAAGAGCATAGGGTATCGTGTGTATCTTTGTATGTCCAACTCGAATAACTTTTAATCTTTTCAAATTTCCAATGGAATCAGGAAGAATGGAGATCCCTGACAATTGTAAATCCAACTCAATCAATGATTCTAATTCCCCAATAGAGTCCGGAAGCTCATATAGATTATTGCATGCATGCAAACTCAAATTTGTGAGATTTGTTAACCTTCCAATGGAGAGAGGAATTAGGTTGATACCATAATGAAATCGAATTTCAAACTTTGTCAAATATTTTAGATTGCCTAGTGTCTCAGAAATCTTGAACGGTTTGCCTCCAGAAGGCATAATAATTTCTGACAGGCATTCTAGCGAACCAATTTCATCGGGCAACCCTTGGAGGGAATGGCATTCCTGGATATCTAGAGTAATTAGCATTTTTAGCTTACCAATTGAGCTATCAATCGTAGATAGTTTCACACACCGAGCAAGAATCAATTTCTCTAGCTTGCCGAACTCGGAAAAATCAGGTGTCTTGGTTAATGCTTCGCAACGTGTCAAATCAAGAACTTTTAACTTTTTCATCATCTGCAGTGGAATAAAAAGGCCGATCACATGCCAACGAAAAGTAGAGAAAACAGCATCACACAACTAGCTAGCAAAGCTCAATTGATAGAGTTTGAAGCGAACATGAGCAAGGTGTGTCGGTACCTCAATTTGCCTCCAGCCACCCCAATCATGGGTAATGTTGCTCCTCGAAAGGTTAAGCACAACCAAATTCACCGGGTGAAAATTCTTTACTGAAAGATCCAATGGACAATGAGGCCAAGAAAGCCATCTCAGACTACGAAGAAGATTCTTGAAGTCGCCTACGAAATTCATTTTTTCTCCTCCAAGGAACCTTAGGTTTGGGAAATGGGCTAATCCTTTAGGTGTAAAGTCATGACTAATACCCACGCTAAGTGCTCGTACATCCGGTTTTTCCTGCCAGCAGCGGTAGAGAATAAAGATGAGTGTGGAATATAGAAAGCAATAAACCAAGGAACTAGTCTACAATATCAGTAGTTCTTCTTCGACCCTAAACTAATTAAATCAAATGCATGTTGTAACAAAACAATCGCCTTTCTTTTCTCCTTATCAATTTGAAAATAAAACAAAACCAAGCATGTCTAAATGTTCGTTAAATGATGATTTTTCTGTCTTTAGACACATTTTCAAGGGAACAAACAACTCATAATTCATTCTTACCGAAACAAGAGATGAATAATTTCAACTAACCAACAGCGACTTAATAAATTAGAAAACAAAGCACACCATCAACCTTGATATACTTGATTTTAAAGCACATGATAAAAGATTTTGCTGGATTGACTGTATCTTTAACTTTTAATAACTTTTACCTCGTTGCTCATCAATATGTCTGAAGTATTTTCATCGATCCACACCCAAGGGCGCTTTCCAACATCTTCGAAGTTCTCTTCCTTGACAATGTACCTTCCTAAATCTCGAAGTTCATCATGCATCCAGAACTTATTGTTCTTATCGATCTTTATCAACGACATGAGGAGAAGAGCATCGATCGTGCAACGTGGAGAATATTCGCAATCATCCCACATGTAACATGCATTTGCCTCATCCTCCCCAATACAATAACATGCTATCTCTAGGAATATGACTTTTTGCATGTGGTCCAACTTGTTCAAACTTATCATCAATGTTTCTTGGACTTCCCCACACGGCACTTGCCGTAAGTCCCTTAATATCTCGTTCCACTTCGATCTACCATTACGAGCAAAAAGAGAACCCACGACTTCCAAAGTCAAAGGAAGCCTTCCTATGCTTAAAACGACTTCTTCCAAAAGGTGTAGTAATCCATTGGAGGAGCATCGCTCCTAAAGACATGCCTACTCAAAAGTTGAATCGCTTGATCCGAAGGCATCTCCTTTACTTGGTAGGTCAAGTAATTGCTAGCTTGTGTTTGGTTGCCCTCATGTAGTATCATCCTAATGTCCCTGGTAGTGACAATGATCCTACTTCCGAAACCAAACCAATCGCATCCTCCAGCTAGTTTCTTGAGTTGCCTCTTCTCATCCACATTATCTAGAACAATCAGAACTTTCTTATTGCCAAGTCCTCTTTTTATGCAATCAATCCCATCGTCGGTGTGATATATTTCTTGAGCAAAGGTTGAGCCTAGTGTTTCGGATAGCAATTTTTTTTGCATGTCTAGAAGACCATGATATTGAACATCTTCAAGGAAACTACTATAACTGAATTCAGATCGGAATCGATTGAAGATAATGCTAGCAAGGGTTGATTTACCAATACCACCCGTCCCATGGATTATAATGAAACGCACATGATCATCAAAGTCAACGTCCAACAATTCCTCTATACATCTTAGATCATCTGTTTCAACTAGATAGTCAGGAATAGACCTCATCTTCCCGCTCAATTTCATCAAAACCTCCCCAACAATCGATTTTATAAGTTCCCCATACCTACTAGACAGCAATAGCAAAGGAATTCAGAATGATAAAATAATGACAGAGCACTATTCCTAATTACCAAGCATATGAGATTTAAATAACATAAGTCAAATATAGCAAGACCGATTTACAAAAGGCTGCAGTTTTTCATATAACAAATTTGAATTCATTCAAACATAACAAAATAAATCCTGGACAGATTATATTAAATTTGATAACTCAGAAAAAGTTGGGGAGAACTTACCCTTTTCCTTCCAGCCTCCAACCTACTCCAGTTGGAACCTCAACAAGAGCAGCTTCCCATCGCTTCACCTCGTTAGCGCCATACCTCACCTCATGCTCAGACAGGGCATTTCTATACAATTCAGTCTTGAGCTTTACATCATCCGGCTCCACATCAAAGAAAATGGGGAGGATCTCCTTCTTCCCATTCGACTTTGAAGTGCAATCTACCATATGCGCAATGTCACGGAGACACCACGGACTGGAAGCGAAACCCTTAGAAAAGATAGGGATATAGATTTGAGTGGTGTCTAGGGCTCGCAAAAGGTTTCCACCAATTTTTTGACCGACTCGGAGCTCTTCATCATCTTTGAAAACACGAATTCCTTTCTCCACCATGTCACTATAAAGGAAACTGGTAAAGTGGTCGCGAATATCCGATCCTCTGAAACTTAGGAACACCTCGAACTCCATTTCTAGAAAAAAACATGGTTAGTCACAACTCACAGCCATCAAACAGTGATGGCCATTCGACCAGAAACAAAAATGAAACCAACATAAAGAAAGTGTAGCTAGAATTGATCTTTCAAGGCCGGAGAGGCTTTATGTCATTGAAAACAAATTTATATTACGAACATATGAATCATCAGCTTCGTCTTTCTTAAAAAATTATGTCATTTTTCATTTGCTGACAATGGAAACGATGCTTTAATTACAGCCGAGCCCCCTTACCTACCTTGTGCTAGTGTATACATGTTGTGGTACTCCCACATTCAAATGAGTTTTAGAACATAGAACAAGCAATATAATAACTAAAATGGCTTTTATTATTCAGTTGAATCAGCCTTAATATAATCAAATATCTTCAGGTAACCATACTAAAGACTTCAAAATTTGATTTCTTCTGTCGGATTCACTCGCAAGTCTTTCAATTTATAGAATTTCTCATCATGCAAATGCAGACCTTTACTTGGTAGACATTGGTCCTTCAATGCCTTTGCCAAGTACTAGCTTTACGTCTTGATTTCACCTTCTCATTTCCTTGCATTTACTTCATCATGAAGGTATCCTCTTGCTTGGCCACTAACAAGTTTGGTATCCGTTCAAAAAAAGAATTATTGACTTCCGTTGGCTAATCATAAAAGCGGTCAATCGGAGAGGAATCGGGAGAAAGAAAAATAAAACATTCAATCAAGCACAAAGAAAGGTACTTGAACTTTGGCCATTCATTTTTCAGGCTATGTAATTCTGAGAGTCTAGGGATTATAATCTCGATCATGGCATCATACGTAGCTGAAGACTAAAAGATCAAAAAAAGAAACTTAAACTTGATCTTGAGTCCTCCTAAGGCAATGTCATGAAGATTCAAGGAATATGACATCATGGCCGTGGGGGTGAACCGGAAACCACCCATCTAGTCGTAGATGTTCTAAATGCAAGACCAGCTGGGATAAATTTTATCTTTTTCTATGCCCTACTCATTCACAAGCTTTAGTAATGTTCTAAATGCAGGTACAGCAAGATACCCAAAACTAATCCCAAGAGACGCAATGAGCTCGCTGAAACCAAGCAAAGCGGAAAACGAAAAAGAAAACTCAGGGACGTGCAGCAGAAAACAAAACCCGGAAAGGCCGAAACTTTAATGAGCGAGAAATGAGATCAGGGCAAATAGGCTACTGGATCGAGGCTGCGAGAGGCAAATTGGTACCTGAAAAACCGTCTAGGCTGAGGCTGAGGCCGAGTGACAAGCGTCGAGGCTGTGATTTGACCGGGGGAAATGGACGCTCTCACGGGAGTGGAGAAAGTGAAGAAGTACCTATAGTATTCCGATATAGAGAGAGCTTTTAGAGAGAAGGTACTTTAGATTACTTAATGATTTGA
Source organism: Angophora floribunda (assembly GCA_014182895.1). NCBI lineage: Eukaryota > Viridiplantae > Streptophyta > Magnoliopsida > Myrtales > Myrtaceae > Angophora > Angophora floribunda. Next base: position 9,816,714 of record CM024712.1, on the reverse strand, counting down.
TAAATATAATGAGGGGGAGAACACCCCTTCTTATACTAGTAGTCCTTTGACTACAACCATTGATCATTATTTGATCTGGTGGACGAAATCTCCCCACCTATTACCTAAGCCGAGAGAGTTCTAGAGTTCGGCATAATTATTGTCTTACTCATCCCCAGAACCTTCCGGAAGCTCTTGGGGAACCCTTGGGCGAGTTGGGGCGTTCTTCTTCATTCCTGTAGGGTCCCTTGGTCATAGGAACTTCAAGTCCATAACATTCAGGATCAATTTTAAAAATTCTCAATAAACGAGGAGCCAAAATGTAAAAATGTAAAAAAAATAAAGGAAAAAGAAGAAAAACCTAGTTTTCTTTTTTCTTCTAACTCATTTTTTGTGACACACAATTCACATTCCAAATTTGATTTTTCTCTTCTTTTCTAATATGCTCTGACACGCGAGTCTAAAATGTGGATTTATTATTTTTTCCTCTAATTTTATGGATTATTGGAATGAAGTTAAGTTATCAAATTGAAATAGTAAATAATAGTAACGAATGGTGGATTACTGTTTTTAATGTAAATTCATTATATGCTCTTTTTATTATTATTATTTATTTGTGAATTTAAATCAAAATTAATTTGATTGAAATAAAAATGATAATTTATCATGTATATATAAAAATATACATTTAATATATAACATATCGTAATATGTCGGAATTCTCTATTTTTTGAGAAATAATGTGTTGGCATGTCGTATTGTGTCATGTCGCGTTTCGGTGTCGATGCTACTTAGGGAAAAAATAGCAAGTCAAGCCAGAGAGAGAGAACGTTAGGACAATCAGTTTTTTTTTTACTTTTTTGGTCAGTGAACGTTAGGACTATCAGATGAATATTGGGTAATTAATTGCGGTTTTTATTTGTAATAATAAAAATTAATATATGTATATATATTTCTGTATATATTTCTATTTTGCTTACCCCTAATCATGGGTATGACAATTGCAAAGAACAAGATGATAATAATAACAAAGATTAAAAGTTAAAAAAGAGGCTGACGTGGAATTAAAATTAGCGAACGTGATGATGCATTTTGCAAAACCATAATTTCCGAAAAGTATCGAGCATACATCGCCTTCTCGAATATTTAACTTTGTAGTTTTACAAAAAAATTCCCTTCGAAAGCGTAATAGACAAAAATTGTCTTTTCGAATAATTTAACTTTTTTCCTTTCGAAGAATCGGAGTTCAAATTTATAAATGTCCCGTGAAAGGCACATATTTATGCTCATAAGTAAAGTTTTGGCCTTGGTTCACCTTTCTCAGCACAAATTTCCAGCTTGTTTCAAATGCTAAGATTTAGAGTAAAATACTAAATAGAATGAAGAAATCAGTCTTTTGGAGAAAAGTGTGGGCAGAACTTCTGAGCCACATTCATAGGTCAGAGCCCACCTTGTATTTTACGTTTTAGCAAAACGGTGCACTTGAGTAGGGGTGAGCATGATTTGGATTGGGCTAGTCCATACTCTAACCATGAGACCAACCTGCATAGTGTTGGTTCTCAATTTTTGGGATCAAGGTCCAGCCTTATTGAGTTTGGGGCCGAGGACTGGACTGGATTGGCCAAATGAGTTTGGTCCTGTTCTAGGGTTAACTTGGGACCAACCAATAATTTTTTTGTTTTATTTTTATATTCATTGAAAATGCAAACCTACTATTTCAAATTACATATCCATTAACAATGCGACAATGAGCAACCCAACTATAAATACCAGTATATATTTAACAAATTTAGGATATGGTAGTAATAAAAATTTCATACTTACTAAAAGCAAGAAACCATAAAAACAATTAGGATTGTTTATAGAGTCGTGCAGCAAGCGTTGCTTATAAACAAATAGGGTTTCTAATTAGGGCTTTGTTTCATTTTGACTTACTCGGTGATGAGCAAGGTAAATAAAGAGAGGCAACCGGCGCAAGAGTCGAGCAACAAGTGGGATGAGCATCGAGCGTTGAGCGATAAGCAGCTAGAGGCAAGTAGGGCTTGGTTTGAGCATTGAGCAAGGTGAGCATTGAGCGTCGAGCGATAAGTAGCCAGACGCGAGCATGGCGAGATTGCTCACGAGCAAAACTATTTCTTTTGATTTTACTTGGCAAATTGAAGACTAAGAAGAAAAAGAAGAAAGAAGAGAACAATAGTACTAGAGAAGGATGGCGTCGTTTGAGTTAGGATTTACTCTTTACAATAGATAAAAAACATATTAGACATATAATATAAAATATATCTAAAATATATTATATATAAATATATATTTAATAGTCATGATTGGTCAGCATTAGACCAAACATAAATTTCCAAAACCGAGGATCAACCCACACAATTTGATCTCGGAATTTCAAGACCAAAGACCAATCCAGTTCCCCTAGGAACCAAACCAAGACCGGCAGGGTTGAGCCCTTTTAGGGTCGATCCAAGGTCAACCCTGAACCGATGCTCACCCCTATACTCAAGTCTCTTATTAAACTTTAGGCCTAGTGCCAAAGACGAACTTCGGCTTTTTTGCTCTCTTCGTCTGTCATTTTTCTTGTAATAAAGGCACTGCACGATCGAAGTGCAATTTGCGACGCGACCTAACACTGAGGTTTGTAAGAGAGTCAAAAACCCAGATGCCAACACCAAGATGAGAAAGATGGACATGGAATGGAACTACAAATATACAAACATCCATCCATCTTGTTACTACACATTACCATTTGAGCACGTTACATTCAAGAATAGAAGGATCCGTGTTTTTCCCACGTCGGCTATACAAGAATAAACTTCCATATCCTCCCGAACCACTTCTGAGTAGAAAATATCCGGAAACTATGAAGGGAGGGGAGGGAGGGGGGTTCTCTTTCGCACCAAAAAAAAAAAAAGATTTTCTGAATTGCAACTCTAGAGGGAAGACGTCCAACAAACAGAAATCTGCAACTATTCGGGTCCTAAGAAGTATGCGATGGAATTGGCATGTTGTCATGTACATGACTATCGAAATTGTAATCGGCGGAATAGGGCAGAGCATGCTATAGTGTTAACTTGCTCGCCATGGATGGTATGCATTGGAATTATAATGATTGTCATCGTTTTGGTTGCTGCTCAAGGATCTCCATCGAGATTGCACTAGCAAGCTCTTCTAAGAGCTCTCCGAGAACTCGCCGGTGACTAGAAAGTGCTCAAGGATCTTCGTCGAGACTCGGATCTAGCTGGTGATAAGGCTTCCCAATAGTTACTACACCTTCGCGTCTCTAACGCTCGAAGTGAAGAAAATCAAATTCTTTTGAATGGTTATTGTAAGAGCGGAATAAAACTATATCAATTGGTGATTTATCTCCTATAAAACTTCAACTATATCTTTTTTCGAAGTGATTTTCGTTAAAAAATTATTTGAGTTGTGTAATTTTACATGAACATAGTATCAAGGTAAATAACTCGATGGCATTCCATTAAAATAATCCAACAGTGATAATGGGAATCCAATTTGCCCCGATCACATAAGTTTAGCTAGTTGAGTACATAAGAATAATGTACATACACACACCTTCAATAATCTCGAGCTCAAGTATTCTTATGGAAAAAAATTAAACTTTTAAATTATTTCCTCATGTTCAAACGATGCATGTAGATCAAGCGAATGCTTCTTCTGACTTCATGAAATAGAAGTAAGATGTGGCTCGTTGGGCCAACAAACCAGCAACACAGCAGCACAAATCGCAAATGGTGTTCTTAATTCTCCCTTTTAGAGGGAAGACTCCAATAGACCTTCTGTTAAATTGGAATAAAGTACATTCATTTATCATAGTGTAGTTTAAGGATGAGCATGATCTGAGTTGGGCTTGTCCATGCCCCAACTCTGGGACCAACTCGCCAGTGTTGGTCCTTAATTTTTAGGACTAAGGACTAACTGTATTGAGCCTGGGACCGAGGACCAGACTAACCCAATGGTTTTGGTCTGGTTCCAGGGTCAACCAAGAACCAACTGATAATTTTTTTGCTTCATTTTTTTGTATTCACTAAAAAGGCAAATCTAATATTTCAAATTATATATTTATTGATAATGCTATGTTGAGCAACTAAACTATAAATGCCAATACATATTCAACAAATTTAAGACAATGCAACAATGGAAATTTTACACTTGTTAAAGGCAAGAAACCATAAAAACAATTAAAACCACTCATAGAGCTGCAAGGCAAGCATTTCTTACCAGCGAATAGAGTTTCTAATCAGGGCTTTGTTTTCTTATGATTTACTCAGTGATGAGCGAGGTCGGTGAAGAGAGGCGAGCGGTGCGAGCGTCGAGTGATGAGCATGGTGAGCATTGAGTGTGAGCATCGAGTGGCAAGCAATGCGAGTGACCAAAGGTGAGAGAGGTGAGGGTCAAGCGACAAGCGTCAAGCGGCGAGCAATGAGCATCAAGCGGCGAGTGGGGTGAGGTTGCTCACGAGTGAAGTTATTTTTTCGATTTTACTTGGTAAATTGAAGACTAAGAGGATAAAGAAAAAAGAAGAGAACAACGGTAATAGAGGAGGAGGACGCTGTTTGAGTTAGAATTTGTTTTTTATAATAGACAAAAAAATCATAAATAATATATTAGATATATAATATGTAATTTATCTAAAATATATTATATATAATATATACAATCATGGTTGATAATTCAGACTGACCTGAAACTCCCAATATCAAGGACTAATCTGCACAATGCTGGTCCAGGGATCCCAAGATCAAAGATCGACTCAATCTCCTTGGGAACCAGACTAGGATTGGTAGTGTTGGACCGATCGAGGGTTAGTCCATGATTGACTCTAGATTTGATGCTCACCCCTAGTGTAGTTAAGAGAAAGCCAAAAGATGGGACTTATTTTTGTTTTTCATGCACAAAACAGATGCTCTAAAACAGCCACCAAGCTGCCAACACTGTTTGATAAGCAAACAACTTTTTATTTTCTCTTAACTGAACAAAATCAATAAATATGATCCCACTACTTGTTATTGAGGCATAGGGTCTCCTGATTGCAGGACCAAATAATCATAAATGCCAGAAGAGTGCAGAAAAATAAACCTCTGATTACTCAAAAATCAACATCAGTTCAAGAGATGTTCTTTCGGCTTTCTCAAGTGATCTACAGTGTTTTAAAATTAGTTGAAAAAATTGATATACAAAGAACCACTTAGGCAGTCTGAAGCATTGGATACAGAGCGATGCAAGTGCACTGGCTCATCCGCTTAGCTAAGATATTTGTCACCGTTTGGAATAATTTTTTATTGATAGACAAAAAGAGCATCAGAATACTCATCACACGAGAACCCCAATAGTGATATTTCCATTTTTTCAGACAGCCCGGCATGTAAAGTACACGCAGCACACCGCTGATTGATCTAAGAAAAGCTTCATATCACAAGTACTATGTAATGTAGATTATAAAAGAGAAATATAAGTTACTAGCATGGAAGTCAAAAGTAAATTATGCATTGCAATTGGTAACAAATACTCTAACAGCAGCAACAAGATATCCTGTGGCTTCAGCTACACAGGCTTCACTACAAGTCAACAATCTGCTTTCGGGACTGTATCTAAACTATCAGATTCAAAAAGATGCAGGGAACAGGTGAATGATCCTGCTTGCAGAGAAAACAATTGGATTATCTTTAGACAATTCAGTAGGGAATCTAGTCTAAATTGCCATAAGACTGGCATATCAAGCAATTCCGTTTCAAATAGAGAAATGATTTCGGCAATAGTCTCCGCGTGCAATTCCGCCATCCAACATGTCAGCAGACGCACTAAAGTTCACATATTTTGGCTAATATGGTTTGGAAATTCTAATGCATGTGTCCAAAAACGCAATCCGAGACAAAAGCGCAGTTGCATATATACCATATATAATATAATATGATGAGCAGCTACCACTCCGACTGAACTCAATTTCTCCATAAAGAAAGGCTACAATAACAATGAATGGCATCTCACATTAACTGGTAGCTGTGACAGAAAGATATTATCAGCCCAGGCCCTCGAACACACTTTTCTGTTCGAGGAGACATCCAAGCAATGCCTAAAACTAAGAAAAGTAAAAGGGAGAATTGCAAAAAAAGCTTTGAACCTATTGAGATTGTACCAATTCAGTCATAAATCTTTTTTTTTTATTGATTTAGTCCTAAATCTTTTGTAATTGTGCCAATTTAGTCCATCTGACCAAATTTGGCCAGCCGGAGCTGACATGGATGCTGGCCAGGCCGGCGACAATATTTTAATATTATTTTCCGAATTTATTATTATTTTTAAAATTTTTCTTTTTTTTTTCTTTTTTTCTTGCCCCTTCCCCCTCCCCTCGCCGGCGGCAGTGGCCGACCAGCTCCGATGAGGCTTGCTAGCCACTACGCGAGGGCCGCGAAGCCCTCGCCGGTGGCCAATGAGGGTCGTGGCCCCCGTCAGACCGGCCACCCTCGCTAGCGGCCTCGCCTTAGTCTGTGTGAGGTCGCCGGTGAGGGTCGTGGCCCCCGACGGCCTCGCCTAGAATAGGGTGAGGTGAGCAAGGGCGAAGCCGCATTGCCCTAGGTTTGGGTGAGGCCGTTGAGGGCCACGACCCTCGCCTAGGTCTGGGCGAGGCCGCCGGGGGCCACAACCCTTGCCGGCAACCTTGCCTAAACTAGGGCGAGGCCTGGGGGCCGTAGCCTCGCCTAGATCTGGGTGAAGCTACCTTGCCCAGGTCTGGGTGAGGCCGCCAGGGGTCGCAACTCTCGCCGGTGGTCTCGCATAGACCAAGGCGAGGCCACCAGCGAGGGTGGCCGGTCTGATAGGACCCACGACCCTCACTGGCCGCCGAGAGGGCTTTGCGGCCCTTGCACAGTGGCCGGCAAGCCTCATTGGCCGGCCACTGCCGCCGGTGAGGGGGGGAAGGGGCAAGAGAAAAGAAAAGAAAAACATAAAAATTAAAAAATTAATAAAAAATAATACAAAATTCGAAAAATAATAAAAATATTATTAAAATATTGTCGCGGGGGTCGGCCGGAGTCCACATCAGCTCCGGTCGGCCAAATTTGGCCGGACGGACTAAATTGGCACAATCGCAAAAAGTTTAGGACTGAATTGACACAACCCCAATAGGTTTAGGACTTTTATGGCAATTCTCCCAAAAGTAAAGGTAACAAGATGCACGTGTTACCGCATTCTCTTTTATGTTTGCCCTGTATCTTCCTCCACATGGAAACTGATGATCTTTTTTGTCTATTAATGAAACTAAAGAGAACAGATCATACCACAGCAAGTAATCAGAGTAGTTCATTCACAAGCAGTCCGGGTCACGCTCCATGTCATGACCTACCAGTAGCCTGGCCTTTCCTCCATTTAACCTTAAATTTCCCAACAGACTCGCCGTTGTACATAATCTCCAATATTCTTCCTTGGGTTCCCTTTAGTGGCATGGCATCTCTAAGATGCCCTCCAGTTACTTCCTACCCGAAAACACTCATTGTAATCAGAGGATTAGACACTCACTCTTTGTTTGGGATTGGGGAGCTTCAGGAGGGAAAGAAAAATTAAAATATTTCCCCCCTTTTCCTCTCACACAAAAAATTGAATTTCTTCTTCACTCTTTGTACCCAACTACCATTTTCCTCACCTCCCCCTACTTCCCAAATAAAGTCTCACTAAACCAAATAGGAAAAATCACAAGATCTCGAGTGCAAATTTACCTATAATCAGTAACAGGAATTTGGGGCCGTAAATAACTGCGAAAAGTCCAATTTTTATCTTCATCAACAGGCATACCCAAGCACTACCACCACACACCATCTCGCAATCCAGGAAAATTGCCTTAGGTTTTCCTTGTTGCCGATCGTCATAGTTGCATCCATCATTTGGATCACGAACATGGACTTGAGAGTCTATAGAAGATGCGAGAGAAAAGGTCACCAGAAGCTCCTTAACTTATATACAACATTCACTCACTTTGGTGTTGTAACCTTTCGTCGGCTTATTTAAGTGCCAAAATCAAAGAAAAATAATCACTTAAGTGCTAACGGCAAGAAATTCTGTCTAAAATTATACATGACTTTTTTAATGAAAAAAATAGTCCATGTGGCATTTCCATGTATACATTTATTATCCATGTCATTTTTTTTCTACTTTTTTCTTTCATTTTCAGTTAGCACCAAAAAAATTATTTTTCAAAAAATTTGGCTCTTATATGATTTGACAAAAGGTTGGTTATATGACGTCGTTCAACACCCACATGTTTCCAATAAGCCACGTCAACTAAAAATATTAATAAAAAAGGTCACTTCATATTTCTAGTCAAGGAGATCGAAATTGGCACAAAATTTATTATTTTCCAAAAAATTTGGCACTTAAGTGAACTGCTGAATTGATCAAAAAGAAGTGAGCCGTTGAAAAATTGCAACACTAAAGTAAACGACATACACAAATTAAAAGACTTCTGGTGTTCTTCTCCGGAAGGTACAGGAATTGTTCCCTGCGGATGGTCAACAATGGACGACCAGCATTTTCCGTAATTCCTAGTAAAATCGTAACTACTAGAGCCACCCTCATTCCAAGTTTCAAAGTTTACTTGCTAATAATATTGCTTACAAATGGACGAGGTGCAGGTAGACATCATGTTTCTCTAAGTTCAGTAGGGCACCCGGATTATCAAAAGTTTCAGACAAAGATCACATCCTCGCTCAGAGAAAATGCACGAACAATTTGCTTTGGGCAAAGGACCTACAAATGATAGAAAGCAATAAAGCAATTAGAAGATAAAGAATCCCTCACTGCTGGTTAATCAAAAGAAAGAAATGATATTCACCAGTGAGATGTAGACCAGTGACTTCACTGCTGAACAAATGTGGTCTTCAACTCCTCCTGTTGTGCGATTCTCACTTGCCAATTACCTGATCACGAATCCACCCTCGAAGGTACACGACCTTAGCAAGTAACATAGATGAAGTGATCCGTCTTGCTTCTCTTCAGGTGAAACAGGAGCTTCATAAGGTGCTTTTCAGGGACGAATCTTCCCGGCATATTAGGCAAAACCCTCAAGCTGGTTTCGGGATTTAAGTGACTATTTCAGAGATGAGGTTATGATGCTTTGACAGGACGCTTGCTGTCCGAGACTAGATCAATGTTATGCACATAATTATGCCAATAAGCATTAAAAGAATATAAAAAATAAAATAAAAATCAAAGCTCTGCAGAACTTATTTTTTATTTAATAATCAGTCAAATGGTTATTTGATATAAAATATAAACAAATACTTGCATATTGCTCAACAATCTCTCTTCCAAGTACGAATCCATAAGTGAGATGAACTTCACTTCTTCGAGTTTATCTGTCCAATTAACTCGAAAACCATCACCATATTCAAGTGTCCAAGTGAATGTGCTCCTAAATAAGTATGGCAGCCAATCTATTCTATCTTAAATCACAGTATCAAATGCACTTTTCAATATCCTATAATTTCCACATGTCAACTTTTTCAAACAAGATGGAATTTTTCAAGAAAGATAAATATATGAGATTCGCTATGGTCATATCTTGGAGGTAACATAATCTTGGAGGGATTGAACCTTCAAAAAGAAAAAAACATATTTCCTTTAAGAAGAAACATATGATGAAAAAGAAAGAAAATAATAAAAAAAGGCTCCAATTCGGTCATAATTGAAAGGGCCTTCTCCAATTCGCACAACCCGGACTTGATCCACAATAACAGCCTGGGCCATACCAAGCCCATCATCTGAGGAAGCCTCGGCCAAGATATCAAACCCATTAAACCCGCAGGCCCACTAAGCCAGTCCAATTCTCTCGGGGTTCAGCAGCCTCTCATGGTGATTCCCCTCTCCATCGCCCTCAGGCCACTAGTAGCCGCCGCCGATCGTCCATCGCCAGCCACCAGACGCACGCAGTCATCATAAAGGGCACATACATAAATAATACAGTAGGGTTTATTCAGAAATTAATATACATATACTGTCAGCACGATTTCCACCTAAGAACCAAAACCCGACCAACCGATTACCGATTCCAAAAATAAGAATCGGGAACCGAGCCGCCACCTATGGGAACCACCCAAAATCAGCCGATCCAGTCCGACTTGGGCGATTCTCGTTGCACACCCGTGGTCTTACTATAGGATTTCTTTCTCATTTTTTCCCCTTTTTTTTTCTTCGAGAATTTTGCATTGATGGGCATGGCCATTGGCCAAGAAACGATATAAAGAAGACCCACAATTTTCTTGGCAAATGCGGAAATCATACTATTAGCCTAACAATCTCAGTATTGGATTTTCAGCTTTTCGAAAGCCAGATAAAAAGGCAAAAATAAAATATGCTTGCTTAAGCTACTTAGTTATGTTCATATGGGAACCAATATGGGTCTAGAGGCCCATGGTCCTGCCTATGCTTAGACCGTGCCACATGGGCTGCTTTTTGATAATTTTTCGATTTTTTTAAGGCAAAAATGAAGAAAAAAGGAAGAAGAGAAAAAGAAAAAATGATCAGAAAAAATACTAATAAAATTGAAAAATTATTAACATATTATTAAAAATTATCCATGTTCAAATCAATGCCAGCTTGGCAGTGCCGTTTAAGTTGGTCAACGTTTATATCAACAATATTCTATCAAATGGAATGACTGAATTGGCATTAAATCAAAATGTTTAAGACTAAATTATTACTAATTCAAAAAACTTAAAACTAAATCGACACCATTAAAAAAAATTATGACTAAATCTATTAGAATTTTTCTTACACTTTTCTTGACATTAGGACTTTTTAGACACTTTTCCCCGACACTTTGACGCTCCAAGAGGTTTGACCGTTCAAGTTTCCATTTAGATTCATTTGTCACACCAATTTTGGTCATTAAGGGTCCGCATGGCAACGTTTCTGTTCCCGGGAGCAGTTTTTGCTCAAAAATGTTTTTTTTGTTTCTGTTCCTAGGAACTGTTTCTGAGCATTTGAAGGCGTTTGGTAACTATTCAAAATTTTTACTTCGGGAATAGAAATGCGTTTGGTAAAAATTTCCAATCTTTTGATTCTTTTAATTTTCTTTTTTTCTTTTTCTTTTTCTTTTTTTTCTCCCTTCTTTTTGTTGGCTGCCGTCGGTGAGGCTCGGTGGCGGCCGGGCAAGGCTCGCCTCCCCAGATCTGGGTGAGGCAACGCTCGCCGGTGGCCGGACAAGGCTCGCCCGGCCTCGCGCCGCCTGGGCGAGGCGCCGACGAGCTCGCCGGACCTCGCCCGGTGGCTCGCCAACGGTGGCGATGGGGCGGCTGAGGGGTGGGAGGAGGAAGAGGAAGAAGAAGAAGAAAAGGAAAGAGAAAGAAAAAAAAAAAAAAAGAAAGGAAAACGAGTGTTTCTTAAAATTGTTCCCGGGAACGAGAAACAACTTTTTCTCGTTTATGATTTCTATTCCAAACCTGTTCCAGGGAACAAATTTGTTCTCAGAAACAAAATATTTATCAAACGTGTTTCTGTTCTCGGGAACAAAAAATCTACTCCCGGGAACAAAAGAACAGAAACAATTGTTCCCGAGAGCGTTACCATGGAGGGCTTAATTTTCTAGGTGATAGTTGAAAAATCAAGTTAATGATGAATTATGGGACACAATTGCGTCAACACATAACTCAAAGAAAGACGACATGAAACTACTTACGACTTGGGATGGCACTCTTTTAACCCTTCGAGCATCGTATTCAACTAACCCTAGTAGATAGAACAGACCCAAACTAAAGGGAAAAAAGCCCAAATGATAGGAGCTCACTATGTTATATCCTTTGAACTAGTTGAATCCTTAAAAATAAACTAAAAGAATCGAAGGTTTACATCTTTCAAGTAAGCACCGTCGATAGTGTTCACATAATTTCAAACAACCCTAATACCTTCAAAGTAAAAATCAATAAATAAAATAAGAAATTGCTTAGACCCAATATAAAGCAAAATCCAAAAGTAATAAGCCATATGTCTCTAGCTATAATATTAAAAAAAAAAAAAGAACTAAGAAAAATTATGTCCTAGTTCATCATGTCCTTCACTAAAAATCAAATGACAAGTCACATGATAACGCAAATCGATGAGGACTTTTTCTTCGAGCAATGGCCATGATCATGAGAAGCCTGTGGCAGGTCGACCTCTTGGTAATGATAATTGTAACTTTGCTGTGGTGGGCCGTACTCCGATGGCGGCATGCCGTCGTTGATGTCTGGCGAGCTTGGTGGCAGCTCTCGATGATGATGCTCCCTGCCACCATGGCCACTTGAGGCGCTCAGTCGGGACTTCGAGAGTGTCTTCTCCCTCCAACTCTTGACCAATGTCGGCTGCGACGATGATTCGCAACTGCGACTGTCCGACAAGTGTAATATTGCACGCAGCGTGCTTTTATGTGATCCACCTTAGGTTGCCACATTTTGCCCTTGTTTCATTAGAATATGTTTAGTTCCCCCTAATCTTCTGAATATTGTCGTAATCTCCCTTCTTTAGGCACTCTGATTATGGGACATGGAGATAATACTTTTTGTTAACTTTATGATTTTTATCGGCGATACTAGCTTTGGGGTGAATAGGTCTAGGGTGGGTAGGGTTTAGACCTTGACCCTATACCCGACCCTATTATAAGTTATAACCAGTTCTCCTATTTTAGATCTAGTATCCTATTGTCATGGCTTGAAGACATGAATGATCCAAGAGGGTTTCTGTACGACGCCATGACTGATCCTTGGAACGAGCAACCCTCAACCGATATCCCTAAGTCCTAGGATTTTCTTGATTCTTCTAGAATATTTCTAGGAGTGGGCGATACGGTAATTGTACACCTTTTCTTGAGTCTTCTAGAATATTTCTAAGAGCGGGCGATACGGTAATTATACACCTATGTAATTAAGGCAACTAGGTGGTAGTTGAGGAGATACGATCTACACCGTTAGATCGAGGAGAGATCTACGGATACTATTTGCCCTATACTTGTATATATAGGGGTCTCCTCCCCTCATTTGTACCATCTCATTTCTACAAGAGTAATAGAATTTAGAGCTTCTCTCTCTAAAATTTCTTTCTAGAGTGGGAAACGGGTTGAAGGGAAATCTATTTTGGACCCAACCCTTTTTTTTGTCTAGGAATAGGGTGTTTTGCAATTGTTCGATATCTTAGACGGCTTCGATTTTTAGATAATTTGTGAGAAAAGAACTAACATAATCCTCATAATTTGTCTTAAAACATAAAGCGGATCCACAAGGCTAATTATCATAAACAAATATTAAAAAATCAATTCCAAAACCGGTCCAATTTCGGGTGGGTCTTCGCTTTAAACCAGTTCTCAGACCTATTTTTCACCCCATTAGCACTTTTTTTCATAAATATCATATTAATTTTCTGCTAATAAAAAATGCACTTCGAATGGCGGAATTTCTAAAATTCAATTATTTCTAGGTTTAAAAGTCACGATATCATAAGCAAATAAAAGAAGGATAACCAAGTACTTTTGGGCATTAATCAAAATGAAAAATGTATGAGAATATCCTATACCTAATTAAGAGTATAAATCGGTAACTAATATAAGGAATTGCTAGAGCTAATATGACTAAAAGCAGTGAAATCCAGAAGTAATAGTCATATTTTTCATTTATGTGAACCACCGTACTATCAGAGGAAGAATTCTCCGAGCTATGGCCTATGAAGCTTGCAACCACAATGTCGGCCTATGCTGTGATGGGCTCGGTCATTTCAGAGGGCTCGGTGCATTGTCTCTGAAATGACGACCGAAATCGTCGAGCACTTCCCAGTTCTGATCATGTGTATGTGAAATGACGATGGAAATCGTCGAGTTCACTCTGTGGCGGTTGGTTGTCACTGTCCGACAAGCTTGGCGGGTTGTCTCTAAAATGACGACCAAAATCGTCCAGCTCACTTTGCCGCGATTGGTGGTCGTCGTAATCCGACAAGCTTGGCAGGTTAATGGGGACTCCGGGGCAGGTGCTTCCTGCGCCTCCTGACTGATTCCACCTAATACCGAAATAATATGCGCTTATGCGGTCGGCAGAGATGGTACTTGGCTGCGCCCCCGGCGACCCAGTCGGTTGGCGCGCTGGGAGGCGATCCCGAATCCTTCCCGAAGAGGAGGGACTTTGTCCTGAAGCCTTATATCGAATTCTTCTTCTCCATTGATGTACCCCTCCCGTATGAGATGAGAAAACCTCAGGATCGAGCCTTTTAGCTTCTTATCTTGTCCATTGCCATCGGAGGCCATTGAAGCCGCTCTCAAACCTTCCGAGTAACTCCGCAAAATTGCGATGTCAGCGAGTGTCACCTTGAAAGCACCCCATGACCATGAGACCACATATTTGTCAAATATGTTCAAATTGAAATTGTACTGGACGATTCATCCTAGTACTGATGGCTTCGCCCACCCGGTTTTGGCTACTATGATCACCTGAGCAGCTTTTTTCTCAACATGTAATCAACTGTGGCAAGATTCTTCTACTCCCCATCCGATAAGACCTTGACACATATAGGCACCTCGGAATTAAATAAAAAAATATAAAAACCTTCCGCCTTGGTGTGGTGGTCGCATCCATGTTTGCAGCAGACCCATGGTGATGGCGGCGAGAAGACAAAATGACCGGTTCTGGCAGGTGGCCAAAGATGAAGGCAAACAGACGCACGGTGAAAGATGAAGCTGAAGACGAACAGAGGAAGTGGAAGACCAGATTTAGAGCAAAAGTGACGGGCGGGAAAATGAAGCGACCAGATGTGGACGGTGGCCGAAGATGACGAAGGCGAAGCAAAATTACTCATTCGTCAATCTTTTTTGGAATCAAAGAAATATCCCTAGTAGAGAAAACCTAGCTGACGAGGGAGTTGGTGAAAGCACCGAATGTTTTCTCTGCAATCTGATTGACAGTGACCGGGGATTCGCTCAATAAAAAAGCACATGCAATCTCACGTGCATGGCGACACCTCCCTGATGATTATTGTAACCTCAAGTACGTAATGAAGCTTATGTTCTATGATTTGAGATCCTGGTCATTGCAACATTTTTATAATTTGGTAGTGTTAATATTACATTCGCACTGCATAAAATGTTTGCGAATCTGATTTAGTTTAGTTTGCTTCTAACGCTAATGGGTGTTAATTCTCTTTTTTTGCATTCACCACCACCATAACAAGAAATAGTAATGTCGATTGTTTAAGTCACCAAGTACAAATTGTCAAGCTTGCAACTCCGTTCATTGCGGCGGAAAATTAAGTATTTAGAAAATATCTTTTTTAAAAATAATTGGTTATATCATTTAAAATAGTATTTAAATAAAAAAATATTATCATTGTCAACAATAATTTATGTCGAAAAATTTTCGTTTTATGATAAAATATATATTTCGTTCGAGAGAGGGCATGTATCAAAACGCAAGTTCATGGGAGCACATTTCTACTTCCAAAAAAAGAAAGAGTTCAGGAGAACAGAATGACACTTCTAAAATATCAGGGTTTAACATATAGTAACCTCAAAGTTGAGGAGGGTAAAATTAATTTATTTTCAGACTTCTAATCTCAGCATCGAGGAAATCTGTTATGGATTTCTTATCCATGTATATTATTAGCTAGGAATTGACATTACAAGCACGGCAACATATTGACATACTAGGATGACTATACTTCAGTTCATTAGATAGCAAACGACACAATTACCGTTAAACCTCTTAAAAAATGAGTTCGGATATGGAAAATTGAATGAAAATTACCAATCAAGGACACGGTGATGCAGTATCTTGGCCTGTGAAATCTTATAAATGGTTGACTTTATTCGCTGTACCACCGTCTCATAATTTACATTGATTTTCCTGCATCCGTGAAGGACAGAACAAGTCAAGCGAGAACGATAATGGGGATTGTTGATGCTCGACAATTTACCTTCTCAAAACGTTCACTAGGTCTATTCAAGAAGGCTAGTTATGTTTGTGCTGTAGAGATGGCCATGATCGTTTTCTCTCCCGGAGGCAAGCCTTTCTATTTTGGTCAGCCTTCTGTGGATGCAGTCCTAGATAGGTTTGAGCATCCAAAGATGGCTTGTATTGATGCTGCTCAGCAGGCTCAAGCCGAACTGATGGAAACCGACTCCAAGATGAACTCAACAAACAATATGCAGATCTGCTCGAGCAACTGAGAGTTGGATAGAAAGGAACTAACGAGCTGAAGGATATTAAGCCCCAGCAATTCAAAAACCTTAATTTCAACGAATTTATGGTATTGAAGAAATGGCTCAAAGATCTCGAGAAAGCCAAACTAATGATAAATATCATGATCCTCGTCAAGCAGAAGTTGGAAGTGGGTAATCAATTCCAGCGGACTTAGGGGAGAGACTGTCGACTCATCCTAAATTGTATTTCACACGATTCAGTCAATCTCTCCACTTCAACAAGAGAGGCATCTTGATAATAAAGCAGTTAACAAGCTCAACAAAGTAGCCGCAATATTGTTTTGGTTGAAATTGCTCGTTTTCATTGTAGTCTTGTGACAGATTATTTTTTTCAACCGAATAGAACCAGCACTAAAGGAATAAACTTATGAGTAATTCCTGAATAGAAAAAAACAGAGAGGCAGAGCAAACAACTCTTGCCTTCCGAATTGAATTTTTGAACTTGCAATGACCAATGGTCCAATGAGAATACGAATTGATTCAAGCAAAGCCAAATTAATGCAGTGAGCAAAACAGGCACAATAGTTAGTGCTGTGTTATGATTCCCTATTATATACATTCAAATTACCCAGTTTATTTATCTGTTATGTGAATACTAGGGTACCTGACTTATACTGGTGATAATCTTCGTCCTTCATGAAACGCGTGAGTTCCGAGTTGTGAGAAGCTCCCATCATTTGCTTCCCCAACATGTCCTCGTACTCCCTCCACCATTGCCTGTAGCTGCTGCTTTGCAAGAAAATATCGGAACAAACTGTGTAGTTCTTGAGCAAACCCATGACATACTCCTCGAACCTGACCAAGTTTTCTATTTCTGCACTGTTAGATCCTCCACTCTTAAACAACAACCTGCACGCTATTCGCACCTCCTCCACATGTGCCCAGAAGCATGAATCCTCTGTGACGCTCGACATGATCTTCTTCATTTTAGAGTTGTTATGGACCCTCTTCGCCAGCTGTTCATGATGTTTGTCCAGCCACTCTTCCAATAGGTTGAAGTGCTTGGATCTCCCTTGAGATATGTAACGCTTTTACCCTTTATAGTACTGGGCTACGTGGAGTGGTTCAACCATCCTGGTAATTTGTCTCTCTGAAGAGCCAGTGGACTCATGGCAGTGCTCCTTCTCTCTCAGGCCTCTTCTCTGCTTCTTCCACCACTTGTTCCCAGTAATCAGTGAGCTTTCACATAAACTTGACAGCTACATGGTCACGCTTAGCCATTTTGTTCTTGAAGCTGTTGTAGTAACCAGAACCCTGGCCATCATTCTTGCATTTCTTCTTGTACCATTCCAAATGAGCCAGGTACACTTTCATGTCATTCAAACGCTCAGCAGGATCAAATGCTTGATGATTTTGTTCTAGGACATCTTTTTCAGACTTGACTATCTCTCAACTGAGCATCAATATCATATTCTACGGCTTCCATGACAATGAGAGTTCAGTAAATGAACTTCCAAAGGGTAAAAGGAAAGCATTCATAAGGGACTATTCAAGTGGAGCAAATTTTCCTGGTTAAGTATGTGAAGCTAAAAGCAGGATGCAGTTCATTTTGGTTTATGTGGCAAAGCAAAATTATCCTTCTGGTTTCAACTAGAACAGTTGTGAAATCCCTTTGGAGATGTAATCAGAACACGTACGCAAAAAAAAATACAATAAATAGTTACCTGAATTTGCATAAGGCCAATTGCTGCAACTTGCGCAGTTATCCCAGCTTTAAATGATTCAGTATCAGGCACATTAACTGCAGAATGGTTCTTGCAAATCAATTGCCGTTCGAGATATTTAATGATGCTCTCATAATTGCAAGTTTGGGCACTTTCTGGGGGGCAAGCACCTTAATTATGGAATTAGGGGCTTTGAAACATGCAGCACCTGATTCAGAACACCCAAGAAATGTACCGAAAGGCTTGTATAGACTTTGCTCCATGGTCGACGGGTGAAAGAGTTTAGGGAAACAGTCATCCTTACGAGCCACATGCAAAAAGCAAGTACTCCAGGTTGAATGTTGCAAGATGGCTTGTTGGAAGCCATCGTCCCCAATGAGGGGTGAACCAAATGTGATGCAAAGTGGACGCTTTGTGGTTGCCGGATCGAGTGTACGTAGGAGCCACAGTGTGAAAAAGAGGCAATGGATCCACCCAAACAATCTCCGGTTATAATGTGTGGGATAGACTTGGAGGAAGTGGCTACCTGCATCAAAGCAGGATAAGCATAGACAAACACAAGTCTATGGGGGCCAATCAGACTTCTTACTTGCACATGCGTCCCGAAGTCAGTTTTGCAAACATAATCACCCTATTTCCCACTTGATATAATTACAAAAACAAGCACTTGCATATTAAAATAAACATAAACAGAACTGAACACTAAAATTATAATCACACTCAATAACTCCAACACTATCACTATTTCTCAATTGCCAATTATACTCAATAATCCACACATAATTCAGACCTCACAATTCTTCACAATACAATCATTAATCTCAGAGAGGAATTCACAAATTAAACCACAAAATTTATTGGTTTCAAAGCACTGGTAATTTCTTCATGAGGTAATGCACGAGCATGCCACACAATTGAACAGACGAAAGCTCAGGCATATTGATGGGATCACTAGAATTAGAAGTGCTCTCAACAGCTACCGTGGCCAAGTCAAACAAAATCCAGAACCAACTTTTGCAAACCAGACTCAAGTTCACCTCGGCAGTCAGTCCAAGGAAGGACATAGACAATTGACACTAAGATTAGGAAAATTACGATGACTCGCTTACTTATTCTCTGGCTTAGCTTCGATAAGCCACGTCGAGCAAGATTCAGAAGCGAGTTGCCATGAATTCCCTAATCCAAGCTATTACATTTTGGTACATCCATGATGGAGTATGTCCAAGAGACACCTATTGCTTATGATAGAGTGTATTTTAGAGAGGTACCCTATAAAGGGGTATGAGCGATTATTTTTTTAAAAGAAGTATAAAAGGATAACTTCAAAAAAGTAACCGCTAAAACGAACGAAATTGAGAGAAAGAAAATCTTCTCAATCAAAAGAAAAAACACTCAAGGGTTTCATCATCTACTTTGAGAAACAATAGGCATTAACGCTGTGAAATGTGAATACTTTCCTCATGATTGTATTTGAACCAATGTGAAGTTGTATCATCCATCATTTGTTTGGGATTCAACATACATTCCTAGGGTAATTTCTTTATTGTGCATAGAAAAAGGTAAGTCATTTCTTCTGCTGATTATTTCCTCCAACATTGGTATCAAAGCTTGTGTTATGATCTCTATCTTATTTTTCTATGAGTTTTTTCAATTATTGATCGATATGGGGATTGAACAAATGAACTTCATATCGTCTAGATGTTCATTTCTTGGAAATTGCAACACGAATCATTGAAAACAATTTGGACGTGAAGAACGGGTTCGAAGGATGAAGACCACCGTTCGTTTCGCAATGTTTCGACAATTTATTTTTGTAAAAGATAAATTATGATTATAGAAATTGAAAGGTCTCATTGAGACGAGAAGAACGGTGGGTGGCATGCCATCGGACGCGCCCACACGTGTGGCCAAAAGCCATAGGGCATGAGCGCCACATGCCTCACCGCTGGGATTGCCAGCGCGTGAGTCCCATGTGCATGTCGGCCAACCGATGTTGATGTCAGCAAAACTATCGGCAACGGCCTACTGACGTCATCGACTTGACCCGACTGATCGATGACTTAACCTGACCCATGACCCGACCTAGTTGACTGGTCAACAGTTAGACCGGTCGACTCGACCGTTGACCAATCGGAATGCTAAACCGGTTGAACGGTCGGACTAGTCAACGGTCGGACCGGACATTGGTTGGACCAGTCTGACCGGTCTAGTTGCTCGAACTAGGCACACGCATACGTCACACATGCTGCACATTCAGGCAACACGTGTGGGCGTGTGCGGGCTCTATTTGGAGCGTGGTTGGTGTCCTTGTGTTCGTAATGAAATTCTCTACATTATGGTATGGTCAATTTATTTATTGGAGGATTTTAGAGGTATAAAAATGAGTATAGAACTCTAAATACGTATATTTTTTGAGGTATATATGCAGTATTTATTCCTTTTAATTTGTATTTTCTTATAAATTTGTAAATATAGAAGCTATCCTATATGAAAATGACCACATATGAGTGATGTAGAGCTTGGTTCAATGGTGGCATGTATATGGTTTGCTATATTTGTAATTTCCTAGTTCTAAGCTATCTTGGACAATGGCAAGAGATCCTTGAAATATTCAACATGTCTTGAATTTCGTTAGTGATTAGAATCATTGTATGATTATTTTTTTTGTGTTGGTCCACGTCATACTATGCCTTTTTTATATTTGATAGAAAATGTGACAATTACATGAGGATATGTAATTATTATTTTTTCTAATGGAAGTTCGTAAGTTGGTAGAATTCAAAAGAGTTCTCACCTAGAACTTAAAAATTTGCACAAATTAAAATAAGTTAATGATAATATAGCAATCGTACACTGGAGCTAATTGGGAACATAGTGAACTTTCATCTCGGTGCCTTTTGTTGAATTATCATTAATTCAGTTTGTTTTTGCTGTAAATTATATATGTGTGTGTTTATGTGGAAATTGTGCTAGTGTTAATTCTGCATTTATTATATTAATGTGTATTAGTAATTAATTATGGCTTTAATATTTAAGACCATTGGGGCTGACCTCAATAGGGGTGAGAAGCTGAACGGTGACAATTATGATATTTGGTGTCGAAATGTTCAGTACATCCTTGAGAAGCAAGAGGTTTTGGAAACCCTCAACCATACTATTTTATTACTTTATGTGGACGATATTTTGTTGGTTGTGAATGACAAGGGTTTGGTTATAACTATAAAAGAATGATTGTTCTCCAATTTTGAAATGAGAAACATGGGAAAAACTGCTTATATATTGGGAGTTAAGATTGAAAGAGATTGATAAAAAAAACCTCTTGCTATGTTACAAGAATGTTATATAATAAAGATTCTTGAACGCTTCAATATCCGGCATTGTAATCCCATTAATACCCCTGTCATGCAAGGTGAAAGCCTAAGTATTAAAATGTATCATAAAACTTCAGAAGAAAAGAAATGAATGGAAATTATTCCTTAAGTAAGTGCAGTCAAGAGGTTTGATGTATGTTATGATGTATACTCGACTTGACATATGTCATTCTGTGGGGATAGTGAGCCGATATTAATCAAATCTCGGACAAGTATATTGGAAAGCAGTTAAGAGGATCTTGAGATACTTGAAAGGCACCATGGACTATCGACTTTCTTATCAAGTGAATGATTTGCGCTTATTAGGCTACTCCGATGCTTATTAGAGAGGAGACCTAGATGAGCGCAAGTTAACATCTGGCTATATGTTCTTGCTTAATGAAGGTGTAATTTTTTAGAATAGCAAGAAATATATGTACATAGTCTTATTTGCGATGCAAAAAGTAGTATGGCTAAAATGTTTCTTGGAAAATTTAGCCATTGTTATCGATGCTACAAGACTAGTGACAGTTTATTGTGATAGTGAAGCAACCATTACTTATGTGAAAGATTTCAAGTATAATGGTAGGTCGAAACACATTGACATAAAAAATAACTTCATTAGAGATATAATAACGCAAAAGGAAGTTGTCCTACAATATATTTCAACCAACAAGATAGTTGTTGATCCATTCATAAAGGCTGTTCCTAGGCATTTGTTTTTGACCCATAGGATATCTCTAGGGTTATGTAGAATTTGATGTGGAATATTATTGAGAATTGTTGGGTTATACCTATGTGAATTTATGTATTATACTTGTTTGTTTTCTTTTAATTATTTGATGTTTCATTATCAAGTATAAATTTATTATAAGATTAGCATATACACACATATATTGCCGAAATGTATGTCAATAAGTATTGATTGGCTCACTCGTATAAGCAATCGCCTCAAGTGCTATAATTAGCATGTTGAGATGAGACGTTATGTATTATAAATGTTAGAAGAGTAAGTTTAATATATAATATCATTTTATGTTGCCTTAATTGAAATTAAGATGAGGTATGTATTTTGTGAATAATAAGACTAAACATGATAGTCCCACAATCATGTATGCTTGAAAGAAGCCGGGTGCGAATACTTAATTAGACACTATAAAAAGCGAGCTAATATAGCACTCAAGCTAAACATAAGTATGTGAAAAGCATGTGACTATATTTAGGTTATGATCTATATAGTGGATATGTTTAACAAATGACATATGCTCTTATAAGAAAAAAAAATGCACTATAGCATGTAATTTATACTACATGTGCTTTATTACGACCGATAAAGAAGATGAGTAAGATAAATCCTTACTTATTTATTGTATTAGTCTTTAAGGTAATTTATAATTTACCCTATTTTGTGCCCTATGTTACTTCTGACTATGTTCTCGAAATGACGAATCAATGTTGTTACTTTAGCATGTTACCGGCGGTTATGAAAAAATACGACTTTATGAAATGTGTCTAGGAAAGTAGTTGCTTTAGAATGAAAAGAGACATGAGTGCGAAGGAAGACTGTTGTTGTTTTACATTTATCACGTGTATTTATTGGTCAACTAATTATATTGCTTTTTTTTGTGATTTTAGATATAATGTAAATACATGGTGTTTTGAGAATATTTAAGTATAACCTTTAATGGATATGTATATTTGAATTAATGTAACAAAATATATCTGGGGCACTGTGAGACATTAATTGTTTATCTTCCTTTTGGGGTTGTAGCCATTATGTTATCTCTAATAGGTGCATAATTAGAGCTCCCAAGTGTGGGTGTACAAGGTTTCATTGTCTGTTTGAATCGTAAATTAAGGAATATTTTAAAGAGACACCTATTGCTTATGATAGTGTATTTTAGAAAGGTACCCTTTGAATGGGGTATGAATGGTTATTTTTTTAAGAGAATTATAAAAAGATAACTTTAGAAAAACAACCACTAAAACGAACGAAATTGAGAGAAAGATAATCTTCTCAATAATAATAAAAAAATACTCAAGGGTTCCATCATTTACTTTGAGAAACAATAGGCATTAACGCTGTGGAATGTGAATACTTTTCTTGTGATTTGTATTCGGACCAACGTGAAATCGTATCATCCGTTGTTCGTTCAAGATTCAACATACGTTCCTAAGGTAATTTCTTTATTACACATAGGAATAGGTAAGTTGTTTCTTCCGTCGATTATTTCCTCCAACACTAGTAGTATGCGTAAGATTAACTGGAAATGTTTTGTTCCTTTCTCTATTTTCAGCATTGAATAGATTAAGGTCAACCCAACTCAAAAAGAACGGAAAAAACAATGGGTTGTCAATACTAGAGGAATCATTTAGGCTATTAATTGACTGCTTATCATCAGCCATTTAGCCAAAAAGAAGCAAAAATGGAGGTACAGACCTCTGAATGCCACAAGTTGGTACAAATGGACACTTAAGTGCCAAAATCGGAGCAAAAGGGATCACTTAAGTGATAACGGCGAAAAATTCCGGCCAAATTGCCACGTGTCCATTTTCCGGCGACTTCATTTGCTGACGGAGCATTTTTTTCAACATAAAAAATCCATGTGGCCTTTTTTTTCAAAATAAAAAATCCACGTGGCAATTTTTTTAAGAAAAATTGTCCACGTCATATTTTTAAAAATTAAAATCGATTTTATTTAAAAAAAAAAAAAGGGGGAGGAGGGGATTAGCGAGGGCAGCCCTCGCCGCCGCCGCCGTTGCCGCCCCACCTCGCTAGGGCTGCCCTCACCGATCCCCTCCTCCCCCACCCCCATTTTTTTTTAATAAAATCGATTTTAGAATAATATTTTTTAATTATTTAATATTATTTAATTAATAATTTTTAAATCCACGTCAACCAAAACAACGTCGTTTTGGCTAATTTTTGGCCGATTCAGTTTCCAGCGAACCACGTAGGCAAGAAAATTAATAAAAAATTGCCACGTAGGATTTCCGGTAAGGTTCCGACGACTTGGCACTTAAGTGATCCTTTTTTTTTTTAAAAGTGGCACTTAAGTGTACATTTTGTAACTTTTGGCACTTAAATGTCCCTCCGTGCCAACTTTTGGCATTCCTGCTATACTTATGCCAGCAAAAATGTGATGATCCACTTTTCAAACAAATAAAACTAATGTTATGTGAAAAAACAGCTCAAAATGATAATCGATGAAGCAATTATTGGAGCACATGTATGTATTGTAGGATCCCACTTCAATAAGGCATACTCTTAGATCTGAGACCAACTTGTTATGAGTAGAAGCAGTGACTACGCAAAGCTCATTAATCTTCAAAATTAGTAACTATAGCTCATAAACTACTCAAAAAGAAAAAGAGAAAAGGCTATTACTTGAGCTTTCAGAGGAGACAGCTTACCTTGGAGAGAGTTGAACAGAGAAATTGCAGACTTGATAAGGGAAAGAGAAGGGTTTTTCGTGGAGCAAAGAAACTTAAACTCAAAGGCCTTTAATGAAGAAGAAGGGACCAAGCCACTCTCTTCTTGGAGATGACTGGTAAGAACAAGTGGGGGTCACAAAATCAAAGATTTTATAGTTAGGGTGTTCAAATTCTTAAATTTCATTGTCTCAAAAGATGGTGGGTTTTGGTGATTGTAGTCAATCTAGGACTAGAGTTTAGAGATTCATGCCCATGAATTGGAAAGAATACCAAAGGACACAACCAAGTTTGCCAAATCGAGGCCAGTGTTGAATTTGCAAAAGAACAAAAAAAAGAGAAAAAGAAAATGAAGAACAAGTGACCAACTGAGGAACATGAAACAAGAATGCATCCTTTCGAAACCAGAATTGTGAAAATGGTTTCCATTTGAGAAAGATAAGAAGTTTTAATAAGTACAGAGGTTTATTGGTTTCTTCAAAGTCCATTGTCAGAGCTCGTTGTTGGTTTTCTTTCTTCAATGATGTGCCTTTATGAACAAATTCCTTGGCCCAGAGTTCACATATTCCCAAAGCTCCCCGGCCAGTAGAACGTGTTCCTCTGGAGCTGTAGGAGCTGTAAAATTTTGTAATTTAAGTTCATGACATTTCCATCAATTATATACTCAACCTTATACCTGTAGAATGGTGTACCACTTGCTAATGAATAGTCATATTTTAGAGACAAACCTTGAGCTAATTGATGTTATATTCTGCACATAAGACAATAGTGTAATTCTCCCTCAAGGTTGATGAATTGAGCTAAAGCCAAAAACTTCCTCAAAAGGAAGCTGGAAACCTTCATCAACACTAGACCCATCTTAGGATTTGGATAGAAAATGACATTCATGCCACATCAAAAGAAGCAAAGGCACACAAACTCAATCAAATGCGAATCTAGGAATCCCCGAACCAACCACTCCCGAAACATGCATGACATACTTAATATGGCTTTAAAGGGTTCTTATATCAAATAGCAGAAGAAATAGGAATCCAATGAGTGAACAAGGTGAAAGAAAATTGTGTATGAGTATTGAGTGTTTCTATACCAATGCAAAGAATTGGCTCACGACTCAAAAATCCACCATGCACAACAACACCAAAGAATTCACACCACCTTCAAAGGATATAAAAGAAAGAATGAAATAATTGGGAAAAACAAGAAAACCTACCTGAAAAATGTTAGGATTCCCTAGACTTTAAGAAGAGTTTATTGGCAAGAGCTGTGATTCTCCTCAAGGTTAAATCTCACACACGAATTGAGCTAAAGATGAAAACTTTCTTGAATAGGAATCTGAAAACTTTCATTAATACCCGACCCATCTAAGCATTTGGATAGAAACCATGTCCATGCCATAGCAAAAGGAGCACAGGCATGCACACTCAATTAAATGCAAAATTTAGGAGCCAGCAAACTGACCACTCCTAAAACACGCATGAACATGACATAATTAATACAGCCTTAAAGGATTCTTATGTCAAACAGCAGAAGAAATAGGAATCCGATGAGTGAACAAGGTGAAAGACAATTGTGTATGAGTATTGAGTGTTCCTATACCAACATAAAGAATTAGCCCACAACTCAAAAAACCACCATGCACAACAACACCAAAAATTCACACCACCCCCAAAGGATAAAAAAGAGAAAATGAAAGAATCAAGAGCTAACAAGAACACCTACCCGAAAAATGTCATCGGATTCTACAAATTTCAAGAAGAGCTCATTAGCAAGAGCTGTGATTCTCCCTCAAGGTTAAATCCCCACACACGAATTGAGCTAAAGACAAACTTTCTCAAATAGGAAGTCAAAAACCTTTATCAACACCTGACCCATCTAAGCATTTGGATAAAAAATGGCGTCCATGCCACGGCAAAAGAAACATAGGCGCACACACTTAATCAAAAGCGAAACCCAGGAACCCCTGAATCAACCGCTCTCGAAACACTCACAAACATGACATGTTTAATACAGCCTTAAAAGATTTTTATGTCAAATAGCAGAAAAAATAGGAATCCAATGAGTGAACAAGGTGAAAGAAAATTTTTTGTAGGAATTTTAAGTGCTCATATACCGACACAAAGAATTAGCCCACAACTCAAGAAGCCACCATGCACAAACAATTCACACCACCCCCAAAGGATAAAAAAGAAAAAAAGGAATAAAAGAATCGGGAACTAATAAGAAAACCTGCCCGGAAAACATCTTTGGATTCCGCAGATTTCAAGAAAAGCTTACTGGCAAAAAGCTGTTATCCTCCCTTAAGGTTCAATCCCCATGCATGAAATGAGCTAAAGGCAAAGACTTTCTCGAAAAGGAAGCCGAAAATCTTTATCTTGACCCATCTTAGCATTCGGAAACTATCAGCAAGACTAACCTTAAAAGTCCTACGTGGTAGTTGGCATTAGGAGTGTTAAGAATCGAATCAAAAATCGAACTGAAATAAAAAATCGAATCGAAATTTTGTGCATTTTTGGTTTGGTTCAATTAAACGAAAAACAAATGTTAACTTTTCAGTTCGGTTTGGTTAACCGAACTAAATCAAAATTCTTAATTTAAAGTGAATAATCTCTTTTGACCACCATCTCTTCTTCATTTAGATCTCAATAAGTAAAGCAAAAATCAAAAAATCGAAAAAAAAAACCATTCTGAACCAAATCGCATTTTCGATTCAGTTTGTATTCGGTTCGGGACGGTTTCAGTTCGGTTTTTCAAAAAAACCGAATTGAACCAAACCATTTACATCACTACTTTGCACCCACTCAACAATAACTGGATTTGATGAAACCTTAAGCCCCAAATCATCTTTAGCTTTTCAGCCAGCAAAGGAACTTTGAACACGAATCGAGCTTCCCTAAGAGAGAATTGAGCAGCATGCCAACCTTGGAGCCCCAAATCGAGTTCCGTTGAGGGGCCGTGAGAGAGAAAGACTGGACAAATGGTGTTCCTTTGGGCGA
This sequence comes from Angophora floribunda, assembly GCA_014182895.1. Taxonomy (NCBI): domain Eukaryota; kingdom Viridiplantae; phylum Streptophyta; class Magnoliopsida; order Myrtales; family Myrtaceae; genus Angophora; species Angophora floribunda. The sequence continues at coordinate 9,789,071 of CM024712.1, read as the reverse complement.
ACGAACGGAGCTTCGGACAGAGATCGCACTCGAGTATGAAGAGTTGCTGGAGGAAGTGAGAGAGAGAGAGATCGAGCGAACAACGTCACATGCAAAACACGTTGTTCTCCGGGTTGGCGCCAAGCGCCATTTGCACTTTATTGTCCATGTTAGCTAGGGGTGTAAACAGTTCAGTTCTGTTCGATTTTTTTGAAATACCGAACCGAACCAAATCGATAAGGGATAATAACGAACCGAATTGAAACTGTCCCGAATCGAACCGAAAATGCGGTTAGGTTCGGTTTGGGATAGTTTTTCTATTTTTGCTTTACTTATTATGACCTAAATGAAGAAGAGATGATGATGAAGAGATATTGTTCACTTTTAATTAAGAATTATGATTTGGTTCGGTTAACCGAACTGAACTGAAAAGTTAATAGTTATTTTTCGGTTAACTGAACCAAAATCGAACCGAACCAAAAACGCACAAAATTTTAGTTCGGTTCGGTTTGATTTTTTTATTTTGGTTTGATTTTCGATTCGGTTCTTAACACCCCTAGTGCAAAGTTTCAAGAAATTTCATTAATCTCTATTGTTTTAGGAATTCATCAACTTGAGCCATTTTCTTTCGAGCTATCACTCCACCCTATCAGCCTTAAGGGAAACCAAAAATCTCACTTATTCCAACGTCGAAATAATATTAAAAATTTTATATTTTGGTCAGAATATATTAAGCGATTTCCATGGTGTTTGACACATTAAGTTCTTCGTTTGCTTTTTGAAGCCTAGGGTTTCTTTCTTTCTTTTCAAACATAAGTCCATCCTATACATGCAGCTTATCCAAATTAGAGAGCGACTACATGAGTATACCACACATATTATCGACCGGTAAAGCAATTTCAACCATACACCAAAATGAAATTCGATTATCTTTCTGAGACCTTTGTAGATTTCGAGACATTATTTGATTCTCTTTCTCAAGTAAGCTCAATATTCACTGAAGGTAATTTACAGCTTTTTCTATGTTTCCTTGCTGATCTCAGTTCAGCCCAAAATGAAATTTGATGAATTGTTCTTTATTTTTTAGGGTCTTAGTTTTGGCAATTTTGCAGGTTTTTTTTCTCCCGTTTCATTCCTGTTATTTCATTGCTCATTGCATTTATGCCTTTCCTCCGTCAATCCTCCTAATCACGACCTAGTCCAATCTTATATGTTCAGATAATTGAAGACTATTCAGTTGCATTAGGAAACAAGGTAAACTAGAAGCCCTAATCGTGTGGAAGTGAAAATGAGCAGTTAAGGCATGGGAATGAGTTGATAGTCAAGGGCACATTGACATGTGCACTGAGCCTCGTATTTGGTAACTGTTGTTTGGACATAATATGGTAAGCATACTTACCTAATTTGCTATTATATGGCAACTTAAAACAATTGAATTCCACCCATTACTACATACGTTCCAATTCTGATGTATTACCAAATGCAGTGATCTTCAAATTAATTGCTATAGTTATCAATTCCATCCTCTTCTAATTACCCCATTCTTATGTAATAATTGGGCCAGCGAAACAAGTTAAAAACTCGTATGGGCGACATCCTCATCTAAAATTAAGAATAAATCAAAGTTCATGAACAATATAATTTAGGACCATGAGCGCACGCATGTTTAGTTTGTCTAATAATATATATAATAGTGGATATGTCCAATTTCCACTTTGGAACAGGTGATTAATTATTTAGGCATGTTCTTAAGTACTTAATTTTCCTCCAACTGCCTTCATGGTACCTCTTTTGGAAGCATTCGGATGATCTACAATCTACATGCATCGTTTGGACGTGAAGAAATGTTTTAATAGTTTAGTTTTCATAAAAAATACACCAGCTCGAGATAATCAATCGTGTGTACAGGCAAAGTAATCTTATGTATTCACCTAGTTAAACTCGAATGATTTTCCAATTTTGATCTAAAATATCATTGCTGGATAATTTTAATGGAATGCCATCAAATAGTTTTCCTTAGAGTACATATTACATAATTAAGATAAATTTACCCTACATCATTCCGAAAAAGAAAAAATCAGGTATAATTCAGAATTTTTATAGGAGATAATCGTCAATATATACAGTTCCGTTCCACTCTTATTAGAACTATTCAAAGGAAATTATTTTTTCACGTGGGAAGCAGACTTTGCCTTTTTTAGTCAAATGTTGACTTGACTTTTGATTAATTAGACGTAAGTAAATTCATTTTGCTCACGGTTTGCTGTTTGACATATAACATCAAAAATATATTTCAAAATTTCACTACTACATATCTACAATACGCGGCAACATTGCATGAGAAGTAGTAAGTTTGCGTGGTTCACATCCCGATCTGAGCACTTGTGAAAGTTTACTCTCCATCTAACATTGTAAAATTAGGTCAATTAGTATGTGAATGTGAATCCACTAGTTACCATATGAAGGACATGAAAGAAAAAGGAAATAAGTTTACTACATAGGTAGTAGTGAGAGATGTTTATTTCGGGGAAAAATTGTTGAAAAAGTCCTAAACTTATAGTACTTTTGCCAATTTAGTCATAAACCTCAATTAAGTCCTAAATCTTTTCACTTTTTGGCAATTGAGTTTATCCTACCAATTTTGGTCAAAAATTGCTAATATGGACGGTTGGTACTGAACTGGCATTTTTAAATACTTTTTTGAAAATTTTATGCTTTTTTTCTTTTGTTATATTTTTTTTTTAGGGTTTGGAAGAGAGGGCATCGAGGGTGGCCAATCGACCCTTGCCCAGGGCCGGCAAGGGTCAGCCAGCCACCCTCACCAACCCTCTCTCCTAAACCCTAAAGAAAAAGCATTAAAATTTCAAAAAAATTAAAATATCATTAAAAATTATTATAAAATGCCACATCAACATCCGCCGTCTACATCAGTAATTTTCTATTAAAGCTAGTCAAATGGATTCAATTGGCAAAATATGAAAATATTTATGATTTAATTGGCAAAATTTGCCAGGCTTATTATTCAACAATTTTCCCGTATTTTTGAAATCTATCTAATGTCTCCAAATATATAGTTATGAGATGCGTCCACAAACAAATGTATGACCGTGCTATATCCCATTTCCTATTTGGGACACATAAGCAACTAGGCATATTGCTGCATTACTCAATTGCATTCATTTAACTATATGATAATTTATTTTGGGATGGTGCATATATTGCATCGTTCATAATGTGTATGGAAATTTCAATATTGTTACCAGTACCCAATAATAAGGAGGCGTACAAGGGCAAGAATCACCCTTTGAAGGCAATTTGATGTAAAGGAACATATAGAATTTTGGGTCATTCTAATTAGTCGAAGGTGGACGAAAAGTTGGAACTGAGGAACGTTTAGGATGAGGAGAATTTTAATGTTATGAGAAACTTTCTTTTGATCGTCGCCGGCCCTTTTGCGAGCGAGGTTCATGGAGGTCGACCAATGATGAGGTTAAGCTTGTCCCCATCGAAAAAAGGAATTGCCTACCTCATTTGAGATTGCAAATGCTTACTTATCAGTAATGTTGAATGTCATTATTGGTATACAGACTTGGTATTTTGGTTTTTAGATAGATTGTTAATCGACACTCTTAAATTTTGGCATATTTGCAATAAGGCTTTCTTTTATATCATTAGCATGATGATATTTAATTTAAGAATGTACGCAGAGTTTTAGCAATGTTACACAACTAATAATTGTTTGGGCAATATTGAAAATGTTGAAAACTCATTAGTATATTTATTACACCACTAATAATTGTTTTGGCAATGTTGAAAATGTTTGAGCCATCTCAAATTAAACATTTTTCACGTTAAATACATCGATCATACACTTGGTTTTGAATTATATGTATAAATACTCTTCAAGTATGGGAAAATTATTCAAAAGGTCCTAAACTTATTGCATTTTTTTCATTAGCCGTATTCTCGAGCAGCCAATATAATGTCCTCCTTTAAGTCTTCAAAGATGGATTTTCCACAATAGCCTGCTTTCCATGAATTTTAAAGCTTGAAATCCAGATAATTTTGAAGCCGAGTCTTCTCAGCAAATAGAGCCATACACCATGTCTTGTAAATTGTTCACTTTCTGCCTGCCAAGGCTATCCAAATATCTTGATAATACCATGTCTCATGCTCTATTCGCTACTTGCACTTGGGTCCTTCAAACTGCAGTGGATACAGAACGCACAAAGGAGCTCATGGCCTTCATCAATCCCAATTTGCATTCGCTTCTTTATGATGCAAGATTATACTTAAATCAACACGCAAATGTTATACATCTATTTACGGTACAAAAAAAGAATCCCAAAATATATAAGATATACATGTTATCCACACTCAGTATAAATATAATATGCTATTTTTATCTGAATACATGTGAAACCCTACAGAGTAAGGTTCCAACAAAAGGCCATGCTAGGGAGCATGCTTATAATTATCTTGTACCTTCTATGTGTTTGAGATACACTCTTCCTATGGATAGTTTCTTGAGTTTGAACATACTACATTAAAATATCATCACCTAAATTTTGACTGAGTATTTATATTTAATTTGCATAGAAAATTAGGGCCTAATTTTGCCTTAACAAAAATGATTTTTGTAGCACTTAGGTATTAATATTGTGCACGTCTACTAAGTCTTCATTCATATCTTGATGTCACCACAATCTTGTAATGTTTGATCTTCTTGCAGACAAATTTCTCAATTATGGATTGTGAGTTAGTCCATACATTGTCCAACACAAGCAACACGGGATTCTGTCTTATACTGATGAGAAGTTGCTGAAAGTAATAAATTGCCCGATCTTCCGTTTCAATCTAAGGAACCTCAAAACCCTTATGTTGAATCATTTTCTGGAGGTTGGGCTTCTTCGAGACAAGGACAAACATAATGTTGTTAAATTTGCCTATATGTAAATCATAGTAAGTAACTCCTATTGCTTGCAAAGAGTATGAAAATTTGCTGCACAACTTTTAGTTGATAGGATAAGAAACATAGCGAAATAGATACCATATAACAGAGAAAAGATGAGTGCAAATCCCGTGGCGTGTGGAGAAGAGAGTTCAACTTAAGAAAGGCACTCAGCATAATAAAATAGAAGTTGAGTTATTGCATAGCTAAAAACTTAGGAAAGATCTATTAGATTGAACATGATATCAAACCGAAAATAAACTATGAGAAAAAGACTTTTTTACTCAATGAAACATCCATTTGCATAAAACACAATCAACTCTTTGTGCATACATTTACATCTACAAGGTAACTGTATTGCTTAACAAAAAGAATTGGTAATGAAATTTAGTTATTCTAATATGTGTGCAAGTGGAACATTGTTCAGGCAATAGCTCTTATACACATTAATGGCTAACCAAAGGCTATTAAGGTGACCGATTGGCAAGGATCAATAAATGAATTCATCCCTACTTTAATTAGTTATGGATCAATCAAAACACTAATCACTCATACCTTCAATATCCATGTCATGACACAATTTCTTAAGTAGAGTTGTATTTCCACACCCCCTAGTGACAATCACAACCATCACAGAAACTCCTTCATCCAACAACTGCTCATTGAGCTTCCTCAAGGACGCCTCCATCACTAGCCCGACAATGAAATCAAGCACCTTAAGAACTATGAGGTTGGCTGAAGTCTCGAGCCTGCTCTGGAGGGCCCTACCTTTTGCTTGACTAGAGCGGATCAATTACTTAAGTTCTATCCTCATCTCCTTCACCTCCTACAATATTTACCAGTTCATCCTTGCGTTTAGCAATGGCATGTAAATCTGGAACTCCCTCAAGACTTTGGCATCAAACTTGGTCAGCTTTTTCGAGTGTGTATACTTCTTGAAAATGTTACGTTGGTGGATCCTTGAGCATTTTTAACTAGTCATTTGCCTTTAATGAATAGGTCATTGATCAGATCTGTCTCATTCGGACTACGGCCCAGTCGATCCTTGTACTCACCCATTCCTTGATGATTGGGTCTATTTTGATCAAGGTAAATTCAATCTTCTTGAGCTTGAGACCAAATGCTCTAATTGTTTGCACTACCTTTTTAATGGTCAAGAAGTTCTTGTTAAATGCTTTGGTTACAGGAGCTGCTGCAAAATCAATTGGCATTTCTTGTTCTTTTTGTTTTCACAGACCAAACAAGCTAAGAAATGCAAAACTTTGTGAGTCGCCAAAGTGGCTAGAACTCAAATCCACGTAAGAAGACAATGAACATAAACTAAATGCTTTGTAGTGACCACACTAATTTCTTTCGGCTTTGTTGTTTGTGCGTGTCTTATTCTTGATCTTGAGTTCCTATTATACTTCAAGCCTTTCCTCCCCTCGCATCAAGTAATTAACCGCGACCTTCATGACTTCAAACTACTTCCTGATTATGCCAATCCCAGAACTCTTCCCAAGATTAACCATTTAGGCATACCCCATAGCTTTCCAAATTGTGAGTTAAAGCATTTCCACATCTTCAGAGTCGGTATCTTCTTGGTTTGGCTCTATCATTTAGTCACCATTCCTCTCGTCCGAGAATCTAGCACTAGCACTATCACTTGACTGTTTCAATATGTCTCGGTTTGACATTGTAATAGTCTAGTATTACTCAATTTTAGATGCTTACACTTTTGTGCCGATTCATCTTGGTGCTTCTCACTCATGTTGATACCAAACCATCAATATTGTATTTATATCAATCGTGTCAAATTCGGTGCCAACACGACTATATATTTTTACATGTCCAATGGCATGATGATTAGGAAATTTTAGTGGCACTGGCAATGTCTAGAAGTGGAGTTAAATCATAAAAGAGTGAAAGAAAGCCTTCCTTTAATCCACTAGTTGACTTGCTGTTAAGTAATTCCTATAGCTAGCCACCACTATTAAGGAAGGAATTGATGATACAGCTTTTACTTGATTTTCTTTTTTGGTTTTGTTGGTTTGACATCACAATGGTCTGGTATCACTCGGTTTTAGATGCTTGTTCGGCCTCTGCACTGCTTATGACGTGGATTTGAGTTCTAGCCTCCTTGGTGACTCACAAAGTTTTGCATTTCTTGGCTTGTTTGGTCTATGAAGACAAAAAGAACAAGAAATGCCAATTGATTTTGCAGTAGCTATGTAACCAAAGTATTCAACAAGAACTACTTGGCCATTAAAAAGGTAGTGCAAACCATTAGAGCGTTTGGTCCCTAGCTCAAGAAGATTAAATACACCTTGACCAAAATAGACTCAATCATCAAGGAATGGGATGAGTACAATGATTGGCTGGGCCGTAGTCCAAATGAGACAGATCTGATTGAGGACATGTTCATTAAAGGCAAATGACCGGTTGAAAAATGCTCAATGATTCACCAACTTAACATTTTCAAGAAGTATATGCATCCGAAAAAGCTGACCAAGCTGGATTCCGAAATCTTGAGGGAGTTCCAATTTACATGCCACTGTTGAATGTGAGGATGAACGGGGAAATATTGTGGGAGGTGAAGGAGATGAGGATAGAACTTAAGGAGTTGATCCGATTTAGTCAATCAAAAGGCGAGGCCCTCTAGAGCAGGCTCGGGACTTCATCCAACATTGCGGTTCCTAAGGTGCTCGATTTCATTGTCGGGTCAGTGATGGAGGCGTCCTTAAGGAAGCTTAAGGAGCAGTTGTTGGAGAAAAGGAGTTTCTGTGATGGTTGTGATGGTTGTGATGGTTGTGATTGCCCTAGGGGGTGTGGAAAGACTAACTCTACTTAAGAAATTATGTCATGACATGAATATTGAAGGTATGAGTGATTAGTGTTTTGATTGATCCAGAATTAATTAAAGTATGGATGAATTCATTGTTTGATCATTGTCAATCGATCATCTCAATAGCCTTTAGTTAGCCATTAATGTGTATAGGAGTTGTTGCCTGAACAACTGAATTTCATTACTAGTTCTCTTTGTCAAGCAATATAATTACCTTGTAGATGTAAAAGTCTGCACAAAAAATTGATTGTGTTTTATGCAAATTGATGTTTTATTGAGTAAAAAAGTCTTTTTCTCATGGTTTATTTTTGGGCTTGATATCATGTTCAATCTTATAGATCTTTCCCAAGCTTCTAGCTATGCAATAACTCAGCCTTTGTTTTATTGTGCTGAGTGTCTTTCTTAATCAGTTGAACTCTCCTCTCCACACGCCACAAGATTTGCACTCATCTTTTCTGCTATACGGTATCTATTTCGCTCTATTTCTTATCCTATCAAATTCAATCAACTAAAAGTTGTGCAACAAATGTTCATACTCTTTGCAAGCAATAGGAGTTAGACTTACCGTGGTTTGCATATAGGCAAATTTAACATCATGTTTGTCCTTGTCTCGAAGAAGCCCAACCTGAAATATTGTTCAGAAAATGATTCAACATATGGGTTTTGAAGTTCCTGAGATTGAAACGGAAGATCAGGCAGTTCATTACTTGTAGCAACTTCTCATCAATATAGGATAAAATCCCGTGTTGCTTGTGTTGCACGATGTATGGACTAACTCGCAATCCATAATTGAGAAATTTGTTTGCAAGAAGATCAAACATTACAAGATTATGGTGACATCAAGATATGAATGAAGACTTAAATAATTATCTATGAATGAAGACTTAAAGTAATACTAGTTCATTCATTTGCATGTGTTGTGCACGTGCTGCACACGTGTTATGCACATGCCCGATTCGAGATGAATTTAGATAATATTTGCAATGTTATGCAAGAGATTTGTAAATTTGAAGTTGCGTCACCATACTTGTACCTTAAATTAATAACTTTTATTGTCAATGCTTCACCTCGTTAGGGCTATTCTTCAATTCATGCTCCGATAGAGCATTTATGTACAATTTAATTTTGAGCTTTATATCATCAGGCTCCATCAAAGAAAATGGGGAGGATTTCCTTCTTCCCATCTAACTTTGAAGTGCAATCTACCATATGCACAACCTCACGGAGACACCATGAACTAGAAGCGAAGCCCTTAAAGAAGATAGGGATATAGATTTGAGTGGTGTCAAGGGCTCACAAAAGGTTTCCACCAATTCTCTAATCGACTCAAAGCTCTTTGATGTCTTTGGAGACATGGATTCCTTTCTCCACCATTTCATTATAGAGGCAACTAGTAAATTGGTCCTAAGTATCCAGTCCCTAAAATTTAGGAATGCCTTGAATTTCAATGAAACATTCGAGGCTTGAGACATAACTAGTAAAGTGGCAGGTGCTGTCACATGTAACAATCGAGACTTGAGACATAACCAAACTGGACAAAATAAACAATGAGTTTGCCAATGAATTTAATTGAGGCAAGACATCAATTGGGGGAAGTTGAAAAAACAATAGAAACAAAAAACAGTTATAGTTAGCCACGATCCACAACCATCTCATTCAATCAAGAAACAAAATCAAAACCAACATAAACAAAATCAACTTGTGATGGCCATTCGTAAATAGTTATTTATAAATGAAGACTTTAAGGTAATATTAGTTCTTTCATTTGCATGTGCTACACACGTGTTATGCATGTGCTCGATTTGAGATGGATTTAGATAATATTTGCAATGTTATGCAAAAGATTTATAAATTTGAATTTGTGTCACCGTACTTGTACCTTAAATTAATAAGTTTTAACTTGTTCCTCAATATGTCTAAAGTATTCTCATCAATCTACACCCAAGGGCACTTTGAAGCATTTTTGAAATTCTTTTCCTTGGCAATATACCTTTCATCACGTATCTGCAACCTATTGTTCTTATCAATCTTTATGAACGACATGAAAAGAAGAACATCAATTGCATTGTGTAGAGAATATCCTCAATCATCCCACATCCCACATGTAATACACATTTGTCTCATCCTCCTAGATATCATGCTATCTCTAGCAATATGACTTTTTGTCCACGGTCCATTTTGTTCAAACTTAATAGTCAATATGACTTTAATGCTTGATTGCTTGAGTTTCAATTTAGATTCATTCGTCGTAGCGGTGTTTGTTATTTAAATTTCCGGGAGTATCATTATAAAAATTGAGTAAATGATGAATTATGGTACCAATGGAGTCAAACAATACTCACCAACAAGAAAAACAATATGAAACTCACTTATGACCTGGGATGGCAAATTTTCAACTCTTCAAACGACGAATTTGACCCTAGTAGATATGTTGTGACCTTTTTTTGTCCCGGGGGGAAAAGAAATCTCTATAAATAAATAGATATAGGTTTATGGATATTATCTAGAAGATAAGTCGATGACTCTTAATTAGACGTGGACTCTCAAGCCCATACCCTGCGTGACATTGGGTGTCCATGAAAATTTTCTAATGAGGAGTCGCCACTAGCTTATTTGGGTCAGCTAGAAACCGAGCAAGGTATGGTAGTGTGCCTCGCTTTCTATGCAATTATAGAATCTAGGATCGGGGACTTGATTACACTAATTAATCAATTAGTGCACTTTTGGTACCTAATCTTGTTCATTTCAAAAAGTTGTTAGGTAGTTTAGATTGATTTTAAAATTAACCATTAACATGTAAGGTGATCATGCTGGTGCACAAATCATCAAAATATAAATAAGCAATTAAAGAAAACATTAAATAAACTGTGAGAGAAAATAAACACCTAGCATTAGGAGAAAAATAAACGGCAATCCTAATTAAACTGAAGGGAAACCATAATCATCGTATCATAAGTGTGTATTTGAAGGTAATTATATTCGAGGATTAAAACCCTAAAGTAAAGTCATGAGAGTTTATTCAATTTTAAGCACAATCTTAAATCTATAATTTTCTAACATTTTTTAAAAGGAAATTGCCCAATAATTATTTTAGAGCTTTTAGGGAACTCTAAAACAAACTTTGAATTTTTGAGATTTTTGGAAAAATTTTGAATTTTTAATATTTTAATATTTTCGATTTTTTTTAGAAAAAATATTTTTTTCCGAAAATTTTTATGAATTTTCAGGTTTCTGAATTTTCCATGAATTTTCTGAAATTTCGAATTTTTAATTGATTTTTTTGTATATTTTCTGAATTTTTATTTTTATTTTTATTTTTAATATAAAATAATAATTTGGAACGGGTCAGGAAACCCGGCCCTGCTAACCCAATTCGGACCCTGCTGGTCCGGGTTGGGCTAAAGGAAACGGGCCGGCCCTAAATCCACGAGGAAGGTCCACGAAAATTCTTCTTTTTTTCTAAAAAAGCCCGATTTGATTTCTCTTGTTTTTAGCCCAGCTAAAAACCCGGCCCGCGACAAGTTCAGCCCGACGTACACAAGCCCAAGGCGAAGCCCATCTCCTTGTTTTTTTATGTTTTTTAGCCTTTTCTGGTTTTATTTATTTATTTTTCTTTTCTTCTTTTATTCTTTTCTTTTATCCTTTTTTGCGTTTCTCTTTTTCTTCATTTTCTTTTAATCTTTTTTGTTTCTTTTTTTTTTTTTTTCTCTCTGGTCTTCTTCTTCTGGTCTTCATGCAGCCCGACGGCTTCTTCATGCACGAGGACCCTGCAACTCCATTCCGAACCGAACCGACGCCGACGGGGGTCGCCATGTCTTCGTCCGGCGTCGGTCGTTCCATCCGACCGACGCCGAGCTCCGCCGGCCACTAGCTGGCCGGCATTCCGAGAGTCGCCGGATGAACTCCGGCGAGCTACGAAAAAAAAACCTATCCGGTCCGAACAGCACGGGGTAACGCTACATGACGCGAGGAAGACGCCGAAAGTGGTGCGTGGTCACCGTATATCTCCTAGCGACGCAGAAAATTCGAAGGCCGAGCTCCGGTCAAGGGTTAGGGTTGGTTTTCTCGGTGGGGCATTTCGTCGAACGGTTGGGGCGCGCTACCGAATCTAAAGGTTTCCAGCTCAACCGAGCCTCGAACATGCCTTGGGGGTCTCGAACACGATATAAAAATGCAGGAACGAAATGTAAGGCCGACGAGGGCCGGAGCTTGAGCGAGCCGGACGGCCGCGAGCTCCAGCCCAGTGCGGCTAAAATGGAGTAAGGACGGAGCCGAACTTACCTGGTCAGCTCGAGGACGTCGCCGGGAAGGTCGTCAAACGGGTCAGTGCGCCACTAAGGCTCCCCTCTCCGTCGTTCGGAGCTCCCCTCTCGAGCTCCCTTGGTTTCCTTCCGCTCTCTCGGATTCCCCTCCGTTTTTTCGTTGCTCGGTCTCTGCCCGAAGAAGAAGCCTCCACTCCAGGACAAGAAAAAAAACAGCTCCCCCTCCTCCCTCTCTCTCGGTCTGCTCTCTCTCCGTCTCAGTTTTTTCTCTTCTCTTTTTTTTCTCCCCACCCCCGGTTCTTCTCCTCCTCCGGTTTTTCTTTCTGCTTTCCGCTCTCTCCGTTTCTCCCTCTGTTCTCTCTTTTTCGCTGTCCCTCCTCTGGTTCTCTTTTTTTTCCTCTTTTCAGTCGGCTTTGCCGACCTAACCCCCCCTCTTGTCAGACGCTCGCCCTGTTTTCTCCATCCCTCCTGCTGCTCTGATCTGCCCCTGCTTTCATCATTTTTTTTCTGCCTCTTGCAGGTGCACGTTTCTGAGCGAGGGAGAAGGAGGGAAGATGGAAAAGATAGACGGGCCGGGCCGAGAAAGGAAAAAGAAGAAAAATGGGCCAGGCTGAGACAAAGGGAGAAGGGCCGGCCCAGGCGCCAAAAAGAGAAGGAAGGGGCCAGCCCAAGGCTGGTCCGAACCCGACCCGACTGCCCCTCTTTTTCTTTTTCTTTTTAATTTCGATTTTTTAATTAATTTTTTTTGTAATAATTTTTTTTTGATAAATTTCAAAACAAGTGACATAAATGCTAAAGTCTTTTGTTAAGGAGTTTGAAATTAATCCTTAATTTTCAATACAATTAATAAATACTTAAATAAATTTAGGTGTTAACAAGATAGAACTTGATAAACCCAAATTGTAGAAGCTGACTATATATACACACTTATGTATGTATGTATGTATTTATGTATCCTTTGAATTGATTGAATCCTTAAATGAAAACCAAAAGATTGAAGTTTAAGTCTTTTCAAATAATTGTGGTTGGTAGTCTTTTCAAACACATCAATTTCAAGCCTAATGCCTCAAAAGTAAAAACCAGTAAGTAAAATAAGAAATTCTACCCAATATAAAGTGAAAAATAAAAGTAATAAACCATTATGTCCCTAGTACTTCACCAAAAATCAAATGGCAACTCACATCATATCGCAATTCTCTCGAAACTTATTCTTTGAGCTATGGCCATAATCATAAGAAGCCCGGTGAGGTTGTGTACTCCAATGGCCCGGCGCGTCGTATTTGAAGTGACGAAAGAAATTGTCGACCTCTGGAAAAAAATTATATTCTGGATAATGATAATTGGAACTTTGCGGCGGTGGGTCGTACTCCAATGACGGCATGTCGTCATTGTCAGGCAAGCTTGGCGGCGGCTCTCGATGATCATGATGCTCCCTGCTACCGCTGCCACTCGAGATGCTCGGCCGGGACTTTGGGAGTGGGTTCTCCCTTCGACTCATGAACAATGCCACACGCTCCTGCCTTGACGATGATTTGCGACTATTCGACAAGAGGAGATCGCGCTTGGCCACATTGCCACTCGATGCGCTTCTTGAGGAGGAGGAGGAGGGACTTTGACTCGGAGTCTGAAACTGAGACCTCCGTCTCAGTTCGCTCAGCTTCTTGTCCGATTCATTGCTGTTGGACGCCATTAAAGCATCTTGCGAATCTCCACAAAATTTAGGTAAGTAGAGATATAGTGAGTGCCAGCTTGAGTCAAGTGTTGTTATACACACAATTATACATATATATGAAATAATTAGGAGATTGTTGAAATATTAAGGTTCCTGATGGCACATTATGGACGAGGCAATAGATAATATCTAATCATATACAATATTCCATGTCTAAAGTAAAGGCAATTGAAGGAAAGTTAAATAATGAAGGAATATGTCTATAGAATCATTTATGTGTACCAAATTGGAAATGAGATAATACGGTCATATATTTTTTTAGATGTATACTTATCACTTTACATTGGGAGAGATGGATACTTCTTTCATGCTTTTGGTTCGATAGCTAATTGATTCGCTTGAAGAAAATTAGAAACACGTAAATCGGAATATTGACCTAATTTTATAATTTTAGATGGAGAGTAGACTTTGAAAATTCTGCAAGGATACTTTCGATGAGTGCTTCTACTATTAGATTCTTTAATCGATGGGGTGTGCGGGATTATAAAAAATGTATTAGTAATGTTTTAAAAATGTATTTTTCTAATATACATCAAACAGCAAAGTCAGAACAAAATGAAATTTAATTATGCCAAACTGAACCAAAGTTTAGTGCATATGACTAATTTATGAAGAATTTGGTTCCAACGTAAAGAGAATCAAGCTTTGTGAATAGCTCCTGTAAGAGTGGAATGTAACTATACTAATTGACATTAAAAAACTTCTGGAATTTATTATTATTATAATTTTCTTTCTCGAAATTATTTTCCATGAAAGTACGTAAGTAATTCAACATATATTTCACGTAATATATACCTTGACATGGTATTCAGGTAAAGCAACTTGACGGCATTCCATTAAAATAATCGAACAACCATTAATGCAATTTATAAGTTCACGGAAATATACCTGGTCGAGCAAATAAGAGTACTCCACGCACCTTTAATAATCTTGAGCTCGTGTATTCTTTTAAAATATAACCTTTAATATAGCATGAATCAAACGAGCCTAAGCAAGCAATTTACTTTTGCCTAATTATTTTATAAATTTATGGATAAATTTAATGTTCATTACGCCGGGCCCCTAAGCAAGGACTCTTAGGCCAAGTATTTGGTTCAAACTACCCAGCCATCGGATTCCTCTCAAATCACATACGAGTTTGTGAGCGACTCAAGATGTAGCTAGCTAAAGTCACTTGATACAAATGAATTGTGAAGAAGCGCGTTGATGAGTGTTAGTAATGCACAAATATAATGTACTCTTTTTCCCTTTAGTTTCCATAAAAGTTAATATCCTCAGTGATGATATTAGATTTTCGTGAGAAAGTACTACATGGGAATGAACATTTAGAGGACATGATTCACATCGTCATGAAAAATGGGAATTGGATTTTAATGCCAAAAGAGAAAGAAAGATGCATATGTTGAGTCCGGCAAAGCATGATAAAGGGGTCATCAGAAGAAATTTATGATTGTGATGGATGAGGAGTTTATACAATCCATAAACTTGGATGGGTATTCAACTTTGTCGCTAAAAACTCGATTGAGTCATTTATATCCTAAAACTATTCAAAAGAACTACGTTTATCGCCCTCCTACTTTTAACATGAAAGAAAGCCAGAAATCAGTAGTCGCCTATCCAACTTGTGATTTTATTGTGGGAAAAAAACCTAGAGAAAAGTGCGAAGTGCAATAATCTAGGGTTTAAGAAAAAAAGATATATTGCATCAAGAAAAGTGCGAAGTGCAATAATCAGCACAAAGCCTGTGGGCTCTTCTTATCCGACTCCTCGCTGTTGGAATCCATTGAAGCAACTTCCAGTCTCCAGGGCTCTTGCAATCGTGATGTGATGAGTGGCCACAGAGTCAAGCACATATGCATATATGTTGTCGCGGAATGTTGTAAAGCTAGAGTTAGTACAAAGGACAATGTATGCGTTAGATGATCATTGAAATTAAGTTTTCTAAAGTATATGACATTGAAATTTTCACGCATAGATGAACTGATGTGATATACACTAACCCGATATATCATCATTATTATGATGTACTTCAACTACCATCTTGAATTGTGACTATTTTGTTTCATCTTGCTCATTAAGAAAACATCGTCCACGTAATTTCTACTGAGGTCTTCAAAATAGATTCAAGCTTAAGGTTATTCAGGTTATTCATTCTTTCTCTCTGTCACGATGAGGACCCAATCATTTTGGTGCAGACTGCATCAAATTACTCGCAAATAATTCAAATTGAACCGGACAATTATCAACCCGAGTAATTTCAGTGGAGCACGAGCTTGAGCTATTTGAGTTTAGCCATATGATTTACAAGATCGAATAAATTTCAGCCAAAACCTGTGTTTGTCTCATTATTTATGATTTAGCATTCACCCTACACAAGATCAAACATGTAACTATATCTGTCAATTGATGAAACAAAAGGAAAGTATTAATTGACGACTAAATTGGATGCATGTAGTGAGGTCGTATTGGACTTTTCTACGTCTATATATATATAGAATTAGGCAGACTGGACATGCGTGTGCTCATGATCCTAAATCTTGCAGTGCGTGCACTTTGAATGGAAGCTCCATTCCCATTCCAGGGTTTTGATTCCAGATTACGCGGTGTTTCTCTGCGTAAGATATAAACGTGGGTTTAAGTAATCTACCATCCGACTCACGATTTTATTGCACGAAAAAAACCCTAGTACGAAGCGCAATTAACTTGGGTTTAAGCACAAAAGATATATTGCATAAAGAAAATAAGTAAAGAAAAAGCCTTTACGGATGATCCTCCACAAAGATTAGGTATGTGATATTTCTGTTAGTTGGACGCTCGGGTTTGATTCAAGGGAGGATAACAATCGCCCCGCTTGAAACGATCCAAGACGACCACAAAGAAAATCACAGCCGAATAAAAGTTAATCGGACGCTTACTATGGAAGAAGAAGCATTTATATAAAATTAACAATTGGACATAATCGGCGCTAGGTCCCAATTTCGATCTATCATCTTCTTTATTAGCAAATGAGGAACAATAGTCAGAATCACCATTTACGGTACCGAAGATTTCAGCTATTGCTTGATTAGCAAAATATAATTCAGTGTCTAGACCCTGCTCCTTGAACTGAGTTAAGTGCCATTGTAGTCCTCATCTACAAACAATCGAATGATTCCATGGCCATGTGGCTCGTAATCAGGCATGATGTCGACCCCAGGATGGTGATGTCACGTAAATCAAACCATGCGACCTTGAATTTGTGAACAATTCATGTCCTGCGGTATCGATAACTTGGGATCCAGGTATGCATTTAGCTTTACATCTCCTTGTCCTTTATGTTGTTGGCCGGGCGATGTACATTGCCCCAATCTGCCGTATGACTAATTCTACCAGTGTAATACTGCAGCAGTGTGCTTTTACGTGATCCACCTTAGGTTGCCACATTTTGCCCTTGTTTTATTTGAATATGTTTAGTTTCCCCCTAATCTTTTTAATATTGTTGTAATCTCCCTTCTTCAAGTACTCTAATTATGGGACATGGAGATAATACTTTTTGTTAACTTTATAATTTTTATCAGCGATACTAGCTTGGGGTGAACAGATCCAAGGTGGGTAGGGTCTAGACCTTGACCCTGTACCCGATCCTATTGTAGGTTATAACCAGTTCTCTTTTTTTAGATCCAGTATCCTATTGTCACAGCTTGAAGACATGAACAATCCAAGAGAGTTTCTACACGACGCCGTGACCGATGCTTGGAACGAGCGACCCTCAATCGATATCCCTAAGTCCTAGGATTTTCTTGAGTCTTCTAGAATATTCCTAGGAGTGGGCGATAAGGTAATTGTACACCTTTTCTTGAGTCTTCTAGAATATTTCTAGGAGTAGGCGATATGGTAATTGTACACCTATGTAATTAAGGTAGGTAGGTGGTAGTTGGGGAGATACAATATGCACCGTTAGATTGAGGAGAGATCTACGGATACCGTTTGTCTTATACTTGTATATATAGGGGTCTCCTCCCCTCATTTATACCATCCTATTTCTATAAGAGTAATAGAATCCAGAGCTTCTCTCTAAAATTTCTCTCTAAGAGTGAGAAACGGCTCTAGAATTTCTCTCTAGAGTGGGAAACTGAGAAATATAGAGCTTAAGCTCTAGAATTTCTAGAGAATATAGAAACGGAGAAATATAGAGCTTCCCTCTCTAGAATAACATAATCCTCTTAATTTGTCTTAAAACATAAAGCAAATCCACAAGACTAATTATCATAAACAGATATTAAAAAATCAATTCCAAAACTGGTTCAATTTCGGGTGGGTCTTCGCTTTAAACTGGTTCTCGGACGTATTTTTCACCCCATTTACTAGCACCTGAAGTTGAGTCTCTTGTCTTGATTTTCGAGACCAACATTCAAACCAAAACTCATGATTTGCCTGAATTCATTGAGAAAGTGGATAAGCTCAAGGCCCTGATAGTAACAAACTACAGTTTCTCTCCATTTGAGCTGGGCAACTTCCATGTTGTCGGGTCCAATTTAAGGAGGATGAGAGGCTCGAACGCGTTACAGTTCCTTTCATAAGCATGGGAAAGCTTTGCTTGTGTAGTCTACGAAAGATATCCTTTTTCATGTGTGGCATCAGTCAAGCTTCAACCTTGAACAACGCCAAAATCTCTGATGCAATGCCAAACTTGGTGGAGCTCGTCATCGACTATTGTGACGATCTTGTGACATTACCGGATGGCATTTGTGAGATAAAGCCTTTGAGGAAGCTTAGCATCACAAATTTTTATAATTTCTCCGCACTACTTGAAGAGATTGGGCAATGGGCGTCCCTCGAAGTGGTCAGGCTTAATTCATGCACAAACTTGTCGCAGTTACCGGACTCTATTGGTACCCTGCAAAAATTGATATCATTTACGCCCCTACTTTCCATAAGTAGGCTGCAATGGTTTGGCACATGACTAGGAAGAAACAGAGCTTTCATATTGTCATTGCAAAGTGGGGTTACTTTTTTTCAAATTATCATTCTTGGAAGATTTAGCAAAGGTTGGCTCAAACAAGTACATTGTTACAACTCTATATAGAAGCTACCAACAAAATGCACAAAAGTAAGTATGACAGGTTATGATTGGAAGATCGAAAACTCTTTGGGCCACTGAAAGCTCATACAACTCTATAATGATCACATATCATAGATTACATGTAATATCACTAGTGATCTCTATACTTTTGCCTTAAAAATTAAATTACCCATTTGTCTTTCTCAAAAGTTTCTCTTCATTATTTAAAAAGCGACATTGCTCATCCTATACTGTAGACTATATGAAATGTCACTAGTGATTCTATACTTTCGCCTGAAAATAAATTACCCATTCGTCTTTCTCAGAAGTTTCTCTTCATTATTTAAATGGGACATTGCTCTTCCCAGGTAGACATGGAGACGAAACTTGCCAAAGTAATAGTAAAGTCGTTAACAATTTATTGACATGTATCTTTTTAAAGTTAAGCTCTCTCTTTCTCTCAATTTCTTCGGACTTAGTATTTTAAGAAAATTATAACATGGCAAGTGCCTTCAATGTTCACAATAGCAATCCGATAATCAATGTATGCAAAACTCGATTGGCAAAACAAAAGGCATAACTAGACCCGTCAAATGGGTGGGTCGGGTCGGGTTTGAGTCGGGTCAAAAATGGTCCGACCTATATTGACCCATTTAACCCGTTTTGACTCAAATTCATGTAATGTAAATCTAGTGACCCATACCCGACCCGACCCACACCCGACCCATACCCGACCCGACATGTATTGTTAAAAGCCATTATTATTGTAGAGAAACTCAAATTCACTCTAAGTTTTATGTTAAATAACCCACTCAACCCATATTTAACACATATTTAATTTTTACTTGACCCATATTTGATCAATATTTAACTTTCACTTAACCCATATTTGACCCATATTTAACTTTCACTTGACCCATAGTTTACTCATATTTAACTTTCACTTAACCCATATTTGACCCATTTAACTAAAAGTGGGTCATAATATGGGTTTGTGACCTATTTTGACACCTCTAGGCATAACGAAAGGACTAATGTAAAAGATTTTAATGAGTAGAGGGGCCCTTATAAAACAAAAAACAAAAATTGTAATGGGACAATTTCAATTTTCAAGTAAAAGCACAAGAACTATCAATAACATTATCCTTACCAATTTCTTAGATAAATAAATAGTATGTGGAACGGAAAACTTTCTTGGAGCTTCGAACGAGGTTAGTTGGAAAATTTAGGCTAAGTGGACTATCCATGATCATTGCAATTTCTATTAATTTTCCGTTTAAGTTACATCAAACATATATAAATTATTCATCACCTAATTTAATAAGAATAGAACTCGACTACACTTCTTTACACTGAATTTTTTTCCATGCATATATATAATCATACTGTTTTTTTTTTCAATTTATAAAACATACTGTTCTTGATGGTTTGTAGGAACCTTCTATTTTTCAGACAACACAAGTATTTGTTACTTCTCGGTCTCGCAAGAATGTTCATATCAAGTAATATTGATATGATGTCCTAAATCAATCAAGCATTCTTATTTGTTGATCGTCAGATATTGCTTGATATTAAATCACAATACTAACATCGAGAATTCTTGATCAGTAGACGAGACACTTGTTTTGCCTTGGGAATATGACTCGAGAACATCAATTTCGAAATTTTAGCACTTGGAATCCATTTCATATGTTGTTAGAGTCATCCTTAAAAATTGAAATTTTGCTATTTTCAAAGGTTTCCGGTTACTTTGTATGATATTTGATGAAATTATTGATAAACCTTTTTTTTTCCATTTTTATGTCCACTCCAAAGTATTAAACAGTCGACGACATGTTTTTACAAACAACACATACTCATAAAACATAACCAAATTACACAATTAAACTACAAATTAATAAATAAAAAATCATCAAGCGGTATAAATCCATGAGTTCAATTCAAATGTGAACCGGCCAAAAAAAATTCAAATGTGAAAATTTACAAATAATTAATTAATACTCTGAAATCCATTGCTAGCATGTGCTTATTATTTGTAAGCCCAATATGCCATAACTGTCAATTCAAATAGGTCTCATGTGAGACCCCTTGAAAATTAAGGTTTATGGTATACTAGCTCACATGAAACAAACGCAATTAGTCCAATTAGAATCACCGTGAAATAATCCTATATATTAGAAACTATAAAAAGATTCGCGTGTAAATTCACTCATAACTTTTTGTAGGTGTTAGCCAGGCCTTATTAGCGAGCGTCCTCGTCTTGGGCACTCGTTGAACATTTTTAATGAGAAAATATTCTATTTCACAAATATCGATCATTCATGTCACAAAACAGTCCATGAACAAAAATTACAATATTTTACGATGCAGTTACCCGGCAGGTGCCCTTCAATTTCGCACACGCTTGCACGGAGACTCCTCGTAAGGGGGTGCTCCCCCATTGCCCCTGCGCATTTACCATCTTGCCCTTCCCCCTTGGATAAGACTCCAGGGACCACGGCATCTTTTTGCCTTTCCGGCTGAAAATGATGTCCCCTGAACGAAAAACCTTCCATTTTCGGTCCAATCTCTATTTTGCTTCCAACCTCTTCTTTTTATTGTCTTATAAAAATTCCAAATTTTCACTGTAATTTTAAATTTGCCCACATGTCCCAAAATCGCCTCAATATTAGTAACATCAAGAGGTTGCTATTGTCCCTTACAAGGCGACAATATTAATGAAAATGTAAGTTTACATAATGATCTCCTAATTATTTTTTATGTCGATAATTTTGAGTAAATTAGTGGCGAATTTTAGACTAGTGGACAGATTTACGACTAAAATGAAAGTTTGGGATGGTAGGATTGAGATTAAAGATAAAATTTAAGGTTTTTTTTATAGAGAATAAGGCCAATTTATTTTTGAAAATAACCTATCAAATTTTTTTTAGGATAGGAATATGATTTTTTTAAATGAACTAAAAAAAACTCATAGGCTGCTATTCAAGGGATGCACCATTAGATTTTTCCATCCACGCGATCTGTCATGCCACATGATAATGAAGCTAACAGTGCTAATGTATCTAAACGTGATACATTTCTAATAATCAAAAGAGTAAGAAAAGCCAAATAATATCTTTCCTCAAAACGTCATTTGTTTGTGATTCCACTTGATTGAGATTACTCTGCTTCTCCAATGTTCCGAGATATCATTACAACCAATTTTTCTCTACTAATCTGGTTCACACTTTTAGTTACTTGATGGAAAATTTAAGGGTAGGTGTTCTTTTTGTCCCTGCCGCTGACATTCGTGTGTGTTATTTTTTTTTTCCGATTATATAAAAAGTCGGGATATTTTTGTATTATGGGCAAAAAGTTCAAGTGTTTTCTTGGGATTTGGCGATTTAAAGGTACAAAAACATGCTTTTAGAATGCCTGCAGACAAAGTGATGATGAAACGCGTATTTCGAAAAAAGAAAAGAAAAAGACAAAAATAGTTCGTGACCGCAAAATGGAACGAACAATTGATTTTTTTTTTTTTTTTTTTTTTGTAATCTTTGACTGGCCAAGTGCTTGCTCTTGAGGTTACGGGTAAACATCCAGACCGGTTTAATTTGGGACAAAATCGAACCGGTATTACTCGACCGGTTTCAAGCCTGTTCACACGGAGATTGGGTAGGAACTAGGTAAGAATAAGGGAACCAACCTTAACCAGTTTAGTTCCCAATTTTATAGCAGGAACTATCAGTGCTACTCGAAATGATTTTTATCTGTTCTTTTTTCTTTTAATTTTGTTTAAAGAAAATGTTGATATTTGGATATAAGTTTCGAAACCAGAAAGTTTAGAAAATCCATCCATGCCTTCATTGTTATGTCACAAATTGTTCACATTGTATGTTTCGTAAAATAACAGTTATACTTTTAAAATTAGACCTAGTATCAGGGTCAACCTTGGTGTTGAACAATTCGATTCGGAGCCGATTTCTTAGAGAACCGGTTTTAAAAGTAGAAATCGGCTTTGACATGAAAAGTTTCAACTTTTTCGTGTGAAACCGACTTTGAAGTCAATCACCCATACTTATATATGTGTATTGTCTAAACCATAGAGACAATGAAGAGGTACTCAAGCAAGCACAAATTTCAGATATTATATGATATATGGCCACAAATTTATCCAAAATTGCAGAAATTTGTTTAATGATAAATATAGTTATTAATCTAATGGAAAATGACTTGGTATTAATAATATTTTAAGCTTAAATCAAAATGACTATATCTTCCTTTTAACATGAATAAAGGAAATCATTGACTCAAAATCTCCAAAGATGGACTTCCTCATCTGTACTTGTGCATTAGGCCTGCTTCTCTTCATCAACCATCCAACCGTTGTAAAAGAATTGATAGGGATTTCCTTCATTCCTCACTCACATTTTATACCAAGTTTGAATTTCTATCCATTAATTTCCCTCTCTGCATACGCGATACAACATTGAAAATCACTTCACTTCAAAACTTATCCCGGCTGCCATAGGAACGTTCTCCGTCTGATTCTTCAAACTTTTCGAATTCGAATCACATATCACTTTTGCGAGCTACAACATGACTAATCACGGTATAAGTCCTGGAAGGAAGGGCGACATGAGAAAAAGAGAGGAGAACAACAAGAAAAACTAAGAAAGACCAAAAAACAAGCAAAAGCGCACTTATGGTTAGTTCAGATTTCTAGTCAAGGAGATCAAAATTGGCATAGAATTGATTGTTTTTCAAAAAAATTGGCACTTAAGTGAGCTACCAAATCAATCAAAAAAAAGTGAGCCGTTGAAAAATTATGACACTAAAGTAAGTGCCATATACAAATTAAAACACTTATGGTGTTCTTCTCCCGAAGATACAGGAATTGTTCCCTGCGGATGGTCAACGATGGACTACCAGCATTTGACGTAATTCCTAGTAAAATCGAAACTACTAGAGCCTACCCTCATTTCAAGTTTCAAAGTTTACGTGCTAAAAATATTGCTTACAAATGGACGAGGTGCAGGTAGACATCATGTTTCTCTAAGTTTAGTAAGGGCACTCGGACTATCAAAAAGTTCAGACAAAGATCACATCCTCGCTCAGAGAAAATGCACGACCAATTTGCTTTGGGCAAAGGACCTATGTCACAAATGATAGAAAGCAATAAAGTAATTAGAAGATAAAGAATCCCTCACTGCTGGACAATCAAAAGAAAGAAATGATTTTCACCAGTGAGATGTAGACCAGTGACGTTCTTTCCTTCACTGCTGAACAAATTTGGTCTTCAACTCCTCCCGTTGTGCGATTTCACTTGCCAATTACCTGATCACGAATCCACCCTCGAAGGTACACGACCTTAGCAAGTAACATAGATGGAGTGATCCGTCCGTCTTGCTTCTCTTCAGATGAAACAGGAGCTTCATAAGGTGCTTTTCAGGGACGAATCTTCCCGGCATATTAGGCAAAACCCTCAAGCTGGTTTCGGGATTTAACTGACTATTTCAGAGATGAGGTTATGATGCTTTGACAGGAGGCTTGCTGTCCGAGACTAGATCAATGTTATGCACATAATTATGCCAATAAGCATTAAAAGAATATAAAAAAAATCAAAGCTCTGCAGAACTAATTTTTTATTTAATAATCATTCAAATGGTTATTTGATATAAAACATAAACAAATACTTGCATATTGCTCAACAATCTCTCTTCCAAGTACGAATCCATATGTGAGAAGAACTTCACTTCTTCAAGTTTATCAATCCAATTAACTTGAAAACTATCACCATATTCAAGTTTCGAAGTGAATGTGCTCCTATATAAGTATGGCAGCCAATCTATTCTATCTTAAATCACAGTATCAAATGCACTTTTCAATATCCCATGATTTCTACATGTCAACTTTTTCAAACAAGATGGAATTTTTCCAGAAAGATAAATATATGAGAGATTCGCTATGGTCATATCTTGGAGGTAACATAATCTTGGAGGGATTGAACCTTCAAAAAAGATAAAAAAATCCTTTCAGAAGAAATATATGATGAAAAAGAAAGAAAATAAAAAAAAAAAGGCTCCAATTCGGTCATAATTGAAAGGGCCTTCTCCAATTCGCACAGCCCGGACTTGATTTACAGTAACAGCCTGGGCCGTACCAAGCCCATCATCAGAGGAAGCCTCGGCCCAGAAATCAAACCCATTAAATCCGCGGTCCCATTAAGCCAGTCCAATTCTCTCGGGGTTCAGCAGCTTCTCATGGTGATTCCCCCCTCCATCGCCCTCAGGCCACTAGTAGCTGCCGCCGATCGTCCATCGCCGGCCACCAGATGCATGCAATCATCATAAAGAGCACATACATAAATAATAGAGCAAGGTTTATTCAGAAATTAATATACATATATCATCGGTCCGGTTTCCACCTTAAAACCAAAATCCGACCAACCGATTACCAGTTCCAAAAATAAGAATTGGGAACCAAGCCGCCACCTATGGGAACCACCCAAAACCAGCTGATCCAGTCCGATTTGGGCGATTCTCATTACACACCCATGGTCCTACTATAGGATTTCTTTCTCATTTTTTCCCCTTTGCACTGATGGGCATGGCCATTGGCCAAGAAACGATATAAAGAAGACCCACAATTTTCTCGGCAAATGCGAAAATCATACCATTAGCCTACTTTTCGAAAGCCAGATAAAAAGGCAAAAATAAGAGCTGCTCACTTAAGCTACTTAGTTATGTTCATATGGGACCCGATATGGGTCTGGAGGCCCATGGTCCTGCCTATGCTCAGACCAAGCCACATGGCTCAAAGGCTTTTTGATAATTTTTCGATTGTTTTTGTTTTTACCACTGGCAAAAATAAGAAGAAAGGAAGTAGAGAAAAGAAGTAAAAATGATCAGAAAAAATACTAACAAAATTGAAAAATTATTAACATATTATTAAAAATTGTCCATGTCCACATCAGTGCCAACCCGGTAGTGCTAGGTAAGTTGGTCGGTGTTTATATCAGCAATATTCTGTCAGAATTAGCAGAAATGATTGAATTGGCACTAAATCAAAATGTTTAAGACTAAATTGGTACTAGTTCAAAAAGCTTGAAACTAAATCAACACCAATAAAAAATTTATGACTAAATCGGTACCAATGCAATAGGTTTAGGATTTTTCTTACACTTTTCTTGACATTTTTCTTACACTTTTCTTGACATTAGGACTTTTTTGGACGCTTTTCCCCGACACTTTGACGCTCCAAGAGGTTTGATCGTTCAAGTTTCCATTTAGATTCATTTGTCATACCAATTTTTGTCATTAATTTTCTAGGTGATAGTTGAAAAATAAGTTAATGATGAATTATGGGACACAATTGCGTCAACACATAACTCAAAGAAAGACGACATGAAACTCACTTATGACCTAGGATGGCACTCTTTTAATTCTTCGAGCATCGTATTCAACTAACCCTAGTAGATAGAACAGAACTTGATAAACCCAAATTAAAGGGGAAAAAGCCCAAATGATAGGAGCTCACTATGTTATTCCTTTGAACTAGTTGAATCCTTAAACATAAACCAAAAGAATTGAAGGTTTACGTCTTTCAAGTAAGCACCGTCGATAGTCTTTAAATAGTTTCAAACAACTCTAATACCTAAAATTCAATAAATAAAATAAGAAATTTCTTAGACCCAATATAAAGCGAAATCCGAAAGTAATAAGCCATATGTCTCTAGCTAAAATAATTTTTAAAAAAAAAGAACCAAAAAAAATTATGTCCTAGTTCACCATGTCCTTAACTAAAAATCAAATGACAAGTCCATAATAACACAAATCGATGAGGACTTATTCTTCGAACTATGGCCATGATCATTAGAAGCCCGTGGCAGGTCGACCTCCGGGTAATAATAATTGTAACTTTGCTGCGGTGGGCCGTACTCCGATGGCGGCATGCCGTCGTTGATGTTTGGCGAGCTTGGTGGCAGCTCTCGATGATGATCTCTGCCACCATGGCCACTCGAGGCACTCAGTCGGGACTTCGAGAGTGTCTTTCTCCCTCCGACTCCTGACCAATGTCGGCTGCAACGATGATTCGCAACTGTGACTGTCCGACAAATCGAAACGGTACTTGGCAACGCTTAGCAACAAGTGCCCGGAGGATGTCCCCGTGCATTTTCTGAGGAGGAGGAACTTTGACTCAAAGTCTGAGACCTCCATTTCGATTGGCTCAGCTTCTTGTCCGATTCATTGCTGCTGGACGCCATTGAAGCGACTTGCGAATCTCCGAAAAACTTACGTAAAGAGAGACATGGGAATGCCCACTTGAGTCTTTAAGTGTTGTTATATGCACATCTGTATGATATAATTAGGAGATTCTTGAATTATTAAGTTTCCTTACGGCACATTGTGTACGAGGCAATAGATAATATCTAACCATGATACGATATTCCATATTTTAAAATAAAGGCAATAGGATGAAAGTTATATAATGAACGAATAGTTCTATATAATTATTTATGTGTATCAAATTGGAAATGAGATAATGCGGGTCATACATATCTTTGTGGATGTATACCCATCCCTTTACATTAGGAGAGATTATATTTTGTTTGTGTATGAAATAAACTTATTTCCTACTTTTTTCACGCTTTTGATTTGATAACTAGTTGATTCGCTCCAAGAAAATTACACAATGCAAATCGGAATATTGACCTAATATTATAGTTTTAGATGGAGAGCAGACTTTTTAAATTCTACTCTCGCCAAGCCCACCCTACAAGGGTACTTTCCACAAAACTACTCAAGTAATGCAACACATATTTCACGTAATATATACTTTGACATGGTATTCAGTAAATCTGGCATTTAATTAAAATAACCGAACAACCGTTGATGCAATTTGTAAATTCATGGAAATATAGCTTAGTCGAGCTTATAAGAATACTTCACGCATCTTTAATAATCTTGAGCTCTTGTATTCTAATGAAAGGTAATCTTTTAAAATATTTCTTCATGTCCAAATGAGGCATGTAGATCAATCGAATCGGAGTTTGGCAGCCGATGACTGCAAAGCCAACAAAAACCCTATAGCACAAATTAAACGAGCCTAAGCAAGCAATTTGGTTTTGCCTAATTATTTTATATATTTATGGATAATTTAATATCAATTACATCGAACCCCGAACAAGGACTCTTAGGCTAAGTATTTGGTTCAAACTACCCAATGATCGGATCTACAAACAATCGAACGATTCCATGGCCTGTGGCTCATAATCAGGCATGATGTCAACCCCCAAGATGACGATGTCGCATAAATCAAACCGTGTGACCTTGAATTTGTGAACAATTCATGTCCTGCAGTATCGATAACTTGGGATCCGGGTATGCATTTAGCTTTACATCTCCCTGTCCTTTATGTCGTTGGCCGGGGGATGGACGTTACCCCAATCTGCCGTATGACTAATTCTACCTGTGTAATACTGCAGCAGCGTGCTTTTACGTGATCCACCTTAGGTTGCCACATTTTTCCATTGTTTCATTTGAATATGTTTAGTTTCCCCCTAATCTTCTGAATATTGTTGTAATATCCCTTCTTTAGGCACTCTAATTATGGGACATGGAGAGAATACCTTTTGTTAACTTTATAATTTTATTATCAGCGATATTAGCTTGGGGTGATCGGGTCCAGGATGGGTAGAGTCTAGACCTTGACCCTGTACCCAATCCTATTATAAGTTAATTCTAGTTCTCCTTTTTTAGATCCAGTATCCTATTGTCATGGCTCGAAGACATGAACGATTGAAGAGGGTTTCTGCACGACGCCATGACCGATCCTTGGAACAAGCGACCCTTAATCGATATCCCTAAGTCCTAGGATTTTCTTGAGTCTTCTAAAATATTCCTAGGAGCGGGCAATATGGTAATTGCACACCTTTTTTTGAGTCTTCTAGAATATTTTTAGGAGTGGACGATACGGTAATTGTACACCTATATAATTAAGACAAGTATGTGGTAGTTGGGGAGATATGATCACCGTTAGATCGAGGAAAGATCTACGAATACGGTTTGCCCTATACTTGTATATATAGGGGTCTCCTCCCTTCATTTGTACCATCTCATTTTTACAAGTTAATAGAATCCAGAGCACTCTCTCTAGAGTTTTAGAATTATTGTGAGTTGAGTGGGAAACGGGTTGAAGGGAAGTCTATTTTGGACCTAACCCTTTTTCTTGTCTAGAGTTAATATGTTTTGCAACTACTTGATATCTTAGACAGCTTCAAATTTTACAATAATTTGCAAGAATTTTTTCTTATAAAAATTTCAAATTTTCACTGCAATTTTAAATTTACCCACACGTCCAAAAATCGCCTCAATATTAGTAACGTCAAGAGGTTGCTATTGTCCCTTACAAGGCGACAATATTAATGAAAATGTAAGTTCTCATAATGATCTCCTAATTAGTTTTGATGTCGAATTTTTAGTAAACTAGTGGTGAATTTTAGACTAGTGGACAAATTTACGACTAAAATGAAAGTTTGGGATGGTAGGATTGAGATTAAAGCTACACTTTGAGGTTTTTTCTTATAGAGAATTAGGCCAATTTATTTTTGAAAATAACCTATCAAAATTTTTTCAGGATAGAAATATGATTTGTTTAAATGAACTAAAAAAAACTCATAGGCTGCTATTCAAGGGATACGCCATAAGATTTTTCCATCCACGCGATATGCGATATGTTATGCCACATGATGACAGAGCTAATAGTGCTAATGTGTCCAAACATGATACATTTCTAATAATCGAATCTTCAATTACATGAAGTTGAGGCTCTTGTCTTGAACTTCAAGACCAACATTCAAATCAAAACTTATGCTTTGCCTGAATTCATTGACAAAGAAGATAAGCTCAAGGCCCTGATAGTAACAAACTACAGTTTATTTCCAGCAGAGCTGGGCAATTTCCATGCCATTGGGTCCGATTTAAGGAGGATGAGGCTCAAACGCGTCACAGTTCATTTCATAAGCATGGGAAAGCTTCGCTTGCATAGTCTGCAAAAGCTATCCATTTTCATGTGTGGTATCAGTTAAGCTTCAACCTTGAACAACGCCAAAATCTCTAATGCAATGCCAAACATGGTGGAGCTTGTCATCGACTATTGCGACGATCTTGTGACATTATCGGATGGCATTTGTGAGATAAAGCCTTTGAGGAAGCTTAGCATCACAAATTGTCATAATTTCTCCATACTTCCTGAAGAGATAGGGCAATGGGCATCCCTCGAAGTGGTTAGGCTTAATTCATGCAAAAACTTGTCGCGATTACCAGACTATATTGGTACCATGTAAAAACCAATATCTTTCAATATATCTGATTGCCTGTGCCTAAGCATTTTGCCCAATCAATTTGGTCAACTGGTTAATCTCAAGAGGATGAACATGAGAGGATGTATGGGGTTGTCTGTGTTGCCACGGTCGATCGTGAAGCTTAGGAAGCTAAGGAAGGTGGTTTGTGACATAGAAAAAGAAGTCATGTGGGAGCCCCTCAAGAGCAGTCTCCCTGGTTTGAATATAATAGCATCTAAAGAAGAGGATGACTTAGATTGGTTGTGTGATTAAGAGGAGGGTGATCATGTTATCTTCGAACTGGTTTTTTTTTAACTATTCTTTTTTTTTTTTCTAATGTT
This sequence comes from Angophora floribunda, assembly GCA_014182895.1. Taxonomy (NCBI): domain Eukaryota; kingdom Viridiplantae; phylum Streptophyta; class Magnoliopsida; order Myrtales; family Myrtaceae; genus Angophora; species Angophora floribunda. The sequence continues at coordinate 9,758,618 of CM024712.1, read as the reverse complement.
CAATTTATTCCCCGTGCTTTGCCCTTCCTTTTTTGTTTTGTTGGACTACCAAGGCATTACTGACTGGACCAAATGATTGATGAGTAGCGCCATATCATTTTCTATCTTGAATAACTTGATTCTCGATGCAAATATCTGTTCATTTTAAGAGGGGGAAACATAGAGGAGGAGATAGACCTTGGAAACAGGTCTCTCATAGGCATGCGGCTCCATTCCGATGGCGGACGCATTCACAAGGATCATCCCTCCCTTGGGACAGGATGTGTCCAGGTGTTCATACCTGACTGAATTTTTTTCAATCTTTTCGACCTTGGTTCCGTAGGAGCAAGTCAGAAAGATTGAGAAATAGAACCATCCAACATCTAAGGGAGTCACCGAAATCTCACCGAAAGGAACTAAAAATGCATGCTAGGCTCCATTTTTCCATTAGCCAAAATATTAAAGTCTTAGCAATGATACATGTTGGTAGGCGTAATAGACTTGCGAATCCCACCCACCCTTTCTATTGTAGCTCGTTGCTAGCAGTTAATCTCCCCACTCACTTGAGGAAGAGTCGTAACAAAAACTTAATTTGAAAATTAGTACTTGTAACCTACTTATACTAAGATATTTTAAGTATCGAGTCACCAACTTTTCGTTGGTACAAAAATTAAGTCAATAGGAAGTAGGATGTAAAAGTTATCATTTTTTTGAACTTTTCCATTCGACGTCCTATTCTCTCAACTTTTGCCCTTACGGAACTCCGTGACATTTCATGTGAATTTTTAGAAAAAATTAACGAAATCATGATTAGGCATGAGTTTTCCATTTGATGTTCTATTGACTCAATTTTTCCACCTACGAAAAGCCTAGGACTCAATATTTTCAACGATCTTGTGACATTATCGGATAACATTTGTGAGATAAACCTTTGAGGAAGCTTAGCATCACAAATTGTCATAATTTCTCCGCACTCCCTAAAGAGATGGGCAATGGGCATCCCTCGAAGTGGCAGGCTTAATTCATGCACAAACTTATCACAATTACCAGACTTTATTGGTACCCTGCAAAAACCGATATCTTTCAATATATCTGATTGCATGTGCCCGAGCATTTTGCCCAATCAATTTGGTCAATTGGTTAATCTCAAGAGGATGTATGAGGTTGTCTGTGTTGCCACGGTCAATCGTGAAGCTTAGGAACCTAAGGAAGGTGGTTTGTGACAGAGAAAAAGAAGTCATGTGAGAACCTCTCAAGAGCAATCTCCTGGTTTGAATATAATAGCATCTGAAGAAGAGGATGACTTAGATTGGTTGCGTGATTAAGAGGAGGGCGATCGTGTTATCTTTGAACTAGTCATTTTTTATTTGTTCTTTTTTTTTCTGATGTTCAATTTATTTCCCGTACTTTGCCCTTCCTTTTTCTTTTGTTGGACTGCAAGGCATTGCTAACTGGACCAAATGATTGATGAGTAGTGCCATATCATTTTCTATCTTGAATAGCTTGATTCTCAATGCAAACATCTATTCATTTAAAGAGGGGGAAACATAGAGGAGGAGACAAACCTTGGAAATAGGGCTCTCATTGGCGTGCGGCTCCATTCCGATGGCGGACACATTTGCAAGGATCATCCCTCCCTTGGGGCGGGATGTGTCCAGGTGTTCATACCTGACTGATTTTTTTTCAATCTTTTCGACCTTGGTTCCGTAGGAGCAAGTCAAAAGATTGAGATATAGAACCATCCAACATCTAAGGGAGTCACTGAAATCTCACCCTAAGGAACTATAAATGCATGCTAGGCTCCATTTTTCCATTAACCAAAATATTAAAGTCTTAGCAATGATACATGTTGGTAGGCGTGATAGACTTGCAAATCCCACCCACCCTTTCTATTGTAGCTCGTTGCTGAGCAATTAATCTCTCCACTCACTTGAGGAAGAGTTGTAACAAAAATTTAATTTGAAAATTAGTACTTGTAACCTACTTATACTAAGATGTTATTTTAAGTACCGAGTCACAAACTTTTCGTTGGTACAAAAATTAAGTCAATAGGAAGAAGGATGTAAAAGTTATCATTTTTTTGAACTTTTCCATTCGACGTCCTATTCTCTCAATTTTTGCACTTATGGAATGCCGTGACATTTCATGTGAACTTTTAGAAAAAATTAACGAAATCATGATTAGGCATGAGTTTTCCTTGACCGTCGTCCGCCGCCCCAAGTCAACCGGAGAGCCGCCCCTAGCTGGCCCCGAGCTGCTGGACGCCTCCTTCTTCCCCGATTCCCTCCTTGGTCATGTGGACAGCAGGTATCCGGCCAAGATCTGGCCACCGTGTCGCCCGTCCCGACACCCTAGTGATGCCCGTGCGCCCGCCTCATTGCCTCCATCACAACTGCTCCTTCGCCGTCGTTAAATAGTAAGTTTCGGCTCTAAACCCTTGTTTAGCGTGTTAATCTCGTTTAGGTTAGTTTAGTTAAGACTAGTCAGAATTAGGTGGTTAGTCATGATTATTTTGGTTAATTAGGGTTAGTGGTGATTAATTAGAGCCTAACTATGATTTAGGCTAATTGTGTGTTTATTTTATTATTTATATTTATTTATTCCGAAATTATTATAATATTTTTATCATTATTTTGAATAATTGTCGGTAATTGTTGTGCTTAGTGATAATTAATTAGGATAATTCCCCGAGTTTGGATTAATTACTTTTTGATAAGTAATTGTGGTAAATAGTGATTTACGGGAATTATCGGTTGTTGCATTATTGCGAGACGAATGTTGTTTGAGGCAATAATTGATTGATTTACTGATTGTTTGTTTATGCCTTATTGATTGAAGCACATATATTCTAGGAATTATGTGGTATTTCCTTATGAAATTGGTTGATTATCGAATTATTGCAATGTGGCGATTCATAGATAATATGTGGAATACTTACGGCTTCGTATGTGGACCTCATGCATGTCTTGTGTGGATTATGACGTGTGCTTATGAGTCCACTTGTGCCCTGAGGCATGCGGGACGCGGTGTGGAGGACGGCCCTAATGCGTGTTTACGCGGAGAGGGGAGATTGTGCCTTGATGCGTATTTATGCAAGGAAAAGGTAGAGCCTTAAGGTGTGTTTACGTGGGGAGGTAGAGGTGAGTGTGCCCTGATGCATGTTTACAAAGGTAGAACCCTGAGGCGTGTTTACACGGGGAGGTAGAGGTGGTCGTGCCCTAATACATGTTTATGCGGGGAAAAGATAGCCCTAATGCGTGTGATGGGGGGAGGTAGATGTGATTTTTCCTTGATGCGTGTGATACAAGAAGACAGAGGTGGTTGTGCCCTGATACGTGTTTATGCGGGGAAAAGGTAGAGCCCTAATGCATGTGACGCGAGGAGGCAGAGGCGGTTATGACATGATGCGTGTTTACGTAAGGAGGTGCATAATTGGAACACGCCTGACTGTTGGATGCATGAGATGCATGTTTTGTGTTCTAATTATGTGATAGCCTATACGCGTTGTATTTTGTACCGTGCATGGTATGTGAATCGATTTGATTGTCAATTGCTCTCATGAGAAATGTGTCTACTAGGTACACGATGCCCGACTATATCCGGTAGACTGCCAACCTTCGGGTTGTATCGTGGCCCGAAGGGTCGTAATAATTAGAACATGTTTAACTGCTGTATGCATATATTGTATCTTGATTCTGCAATTATATGTTTGCCATATATTTGGCGTGTGGTTATTATCATGCAGGGTAGGTGCAGCCGCGAGGTAAGGCTGTTTGTGATTGGATGGTTAATTATTGAATGTCATTATGAAAGCCATGCTTGTTAGATACCCCTAAAGTGGATTGGCACCCTAGCCAAGGCTTAGCGCCCAAACTTACTGAGATTTTATCTTATTGGTTATTGTATAACCATTTTCAAATTCGTTAGATGAAGAATCGGTAGGTGGTGTAACCCTGGCCCTATTTGTTTAGTTGGGTCTATAGGAAGTTGCCCATGGTAATGGCCTATTTGTGTAGACTTCCTAAGGTTAATCAAAAGATGAATAAAATGACACTATTGATTGTGTTTCTATTTAACTTTCCTAGCTATCCCAATTGTTAAGTTGTAAGGGATTAGTTATCGCTTCTGCATGCACTTAACTGAAAGATAAAAAGAATTGGTCGATGACGCGTCCTAGATGTTGCATTCAAATGACCACAAGTGAAAAAAGGGGATCGTCGCGTGCTCGAGGTGGGGCGTGACAACGACGGAGACCGAAACAAATTGCTCCCAAAATCGATCGATCACGCATGCATCTTTACCATAATCAACATTATGTTTCACCTCATATCTAATGTCTCCAAATATATAGTCACGAGATATGTCCACAAACAAATGTATGACCGTGCTATATTTCATTTCTTATTTGGGACACATCATCAACTAGGCATATTGCTACATTACTCAATTGCATTCATTTAACATTATGGTAATTTGGGAAAATTCCAAATAAGGACTTGAAGTGTCATCATTTTCTTAAATAAGAGCTCAAAATAGACATTATTTCAAATAAGAGCTTAAAATAGCCATATTAATCTCTAATAAGAGCTTGAAATGGTTATACTAGTTCACTGATTTGTAAAAAGTTCCGACCTACTATGGATATTTTCTTCAAAATACAATTTAAATTTAATTAAATTAGATAATTAAAAAAAATATCAACAACACAGGCGAGAGGGGCTCTCTCCCCTGTGGCCGCCGCCCCATTACCGATGGGGCGACAATGCTGGGTGGCGGAGTCGTCGGCACTTGGGCAAGGGTTGATGAACTTTGCCAGAGGCGGAAGAGGGTAGCAACCCTCTCCTAGACTGAGCAAGGGTTGCCGGCAGCCCTCGCCCAGCACCCCAATCCTACACAAACCCTAAGGTTAAAATGAACAAAGTTGCATGGAGTACAATGCCTGACAAGATATGAGTTCGATATCGTCGACTTTTCAGGAATTAAAATAGTCCTTTCATTAATGAAGATAAAAGATAGAGGAACGGCAAACCGAAATGTAAGCGATAAAAATCCGGACAAGATCCATCACCTTGTTTCCTTACTACGACCTTTACGCCCCTGACTATAACCCCACCTCAAGCCCATCCACGCAAGTGCTCCTGTCCATCGGCATGGCGTACGCCCACGTCTCCACATTGCTCATGTGTCATGTGAAGTTCTAGCCCACGACCCAATCCGAGCTCCCTCGCCGACTCGGTAAATGGTCCATGGAGTCCCTCATTCTTCATATGCAACGATTGAAGAGAAAAATTCCTAAGAATTGAAGCTCGGATTATGTCAAGTATGAGTCATTAATATGGATAAAATGGATTAATTTAGATCAAATCATTTTTGAAATGACCCAACCTATCACATATTTTGTGTTTGTGTGTGGGCGCTATTTTTTTTTTATAGTATAATTACATTATTAGTGGAACTAATCGATATATACGTAGAGAGACAAAACCTATCAAATGAGTAAACCGTTGACAACTATTCCAACGATTGGATGGTTAAAATCAAGCCATGTGGTGATGCTGCCTTATTTTTCACCTTCCCTATTTGAGATGGGATTGGATGATTTTTAGTAGAGAATAAGGATATAAATCTGACAGGCAAGGTTACGTCTTCATATATATATTCTTTGAATTTGTTTTTCTATTGGTCTGTTTATCTTCCTTGCAACCAAATTAAGGATATCAAAGAAAGAGGAAATCAATCCACTACGTGGGCAGAATCGATATATTCACTTCGCAATTTGTCTGATGCAATGTTTAAGAATACCTATAGTCAAAGATACAACCACAAACAGGGGCTGCAGGATGGGCAACAATGACATCCTCCTAAGTCACAGCGAGCGCTGAATAGTATGGAAAACTAAATCACATCCATAGTGCTCATTTGAATGCGCTGAATAATTTGATTCTAACTAAATCATGTACATAGTAGTCATTTGGATGCATCACCACAATGTTACTTGTTGATTGCTATTGCAATTTTGTTTGTATCAGAGCATAAAATGCTCAAATTTAAACACTCCACTAACCAATAAATGTAGCTATGGAAAGATATGTATCCATGCTACAGCTCAAAGAAAGACGTTTACACAGGACAAATGCAGTTATAAATTATTGAAACAGCCAAATCAAGGGCAACTCACTAACTTTGCAATAAAACTAACATTTCAGTTGAGCTTTCCTCCTAGTTCACTTTATAACCCCACTAGCAATTGCTAACAATAGTGCTCTGCATAAACATTAAAGTGTAAAACTGCAGGCTATGAAAGTAATCGCCGCACTTGGAGTCTCAAAACTCAGGATTTGCTTTCACGAATTAAAAATTTAACTAATCTCAGCTCAGCTCAGCTCAGCTCAGCTCAACACTTTTGACACTACACCTGCACCAACCGTTCTACCTCCCTCTCTCAAGGCAAATCTTTGTCCTGTCATACAAGGATTAACAAGAAGCTTATTGAGAAATCATATTCTGAGTTCTTGGCTACAATGAAAATCACAATAAATAGAGAAATTGAAACATGAGTTCCACGTACCTGCTTCAAGTGGAACTGGTAAAATAAGCTCAAAAACTGCCGTCACATTGTCTCCGGGCATAACCATCTTAACTTCTTCAGGTAGTTCAACTTTTCCGGTGATATCTGCAGTTCTCATGTAAAACTGAGGCCTGTAATTTGAAAAGAAGGCAGTGTGCCGTCCACCTTCATCTTTTGTTAGGACATATATTTCTGCCTCGAATCTCTTGTATGTTTTGACAGTACCAATTTTCGCGATGACCTATTCAAAGAGAGCAAACTAATCACATTCTCAACAAAGCATCTTGATAATGTCACATCTGATTGTTTATATCCTACTCTGGCATAAGTAATTCAACACATTTAGAGCAAAGTATACAAGCCTTGACATCATTTCCAAATCGCCCATCTGTAGGTCACACATATAAGCACGGCGACAATAGACAGCCATCACTAGAGCATAACAAGAATGTATGCGACATCACTCAACTTATCAATAAAAACTCCAGGTTATATAATTTAAGCCCGATTACTTACCTGACCACGCTGAATGTCATCACGTTTCAAACCACGAAGAAGGAGGCCAACATTGTCACCAGCCTACAAGTTTGACAGGATGCATCAGAAACATCACTGCATAAGGTTCTGGGGAGGTCTGGAAAGAACCGAAGCCTTACCTGTCCCTGATCCAATATCTTCTTAAACATCTCAACACCAGTCACTGTAGTTTTCAGAGGAGCACCCTACACAAAAAGCTTAGCATCAGGCTCAAACTTTCCTCTTACTGATTGATGAGATGAGGTCAATCCAAGTAATATCACCCATGATATGCCATGCTGACATAAAATAGCTCCAGAATAGATGATAAAGGAGAAGATTTATTCTGATATTCACCTGCATTAAACCCAAAATCTCAACTTCATCACCAACTTTAATAATTCCCTGTTCAACACGGCCAGTTGCAACAGTACCACGTCCCTGAAACACAATCAGAGTTGTGAGATTAGTGAACAGTAACACTGCTACTTTTGGTGGCATGGAAAGGGAATTCAAGACAAGAAGCATCTATGCTGGAAAAGAGCAAGCACTGTGATCTTAATGGTCAGCTAAATGAGCCAAAGAAAGGAGCAGTATCCTCTTTCAAATGTTCAAAGTGCACAAACATAGTTAATGGTGGGGATTTGGGTTTAGAATATCTGTAAATGCAGTCTCTTATAAAGATGTAAGACACCACCAAATGATATTGTGTTGTTGACAAGTGAACTTCTACTTCACCTGAATTGAGAAAACATCTTCAATTGGCATGAGGAAAGGTTTATCAAGTTGACGCACAGGATCAGGAATGTAATCATCGACAGCCTGCATCAACTTCAAAATAGCTTTCTTGCCTATGTCTTCATTTGTCCCCTGTAAAGCAGACAATGCCGAACCGCGAACAATAGGAATTTCGTCCCCAGGGAACTTGTAGAAGCTAAGAAGTTCTGGAAAACATTGAAGTTCATGTAAAATCTTTCTAGCTCAAGCTGACAACAGAAAAGAGTAGATATCCAACAAGAGAACTTCCATAAGCACCCTACCCCTAAGTTCCATTTCTACAAGCTCCAAGAGCTCTGGATCATCAACAGCATCAACCTTATTTAAGAAACACACAAGGGATGGCACCCCAACCTGCTCAATGCAATAAAAAATTATTATTATTTACCCTGCTGCTCAAGAATTATAAAATGACACACATGCTAAAAATTCTGCTGGATATGTACACAGCTTTTACAAGCAACATACAGACCTGACGTGCCAAAAGAATATGCTCCTTTGTCTGAGGCATTGGACCATCAGGGGCAGATACAACAAGAATACCACCATCCATTTGAGCAGCACCAGTGATCATGTTCTACAAGATGAACACAGCTTGTTGATTATTGCAAGGAATCATAGCACACGCGAAATTCCCATCTCTAAATTAATATATCAAATAGTGAAAAAATATTGACATCAAAACCATGCTGACATTAAAACACAATTGCACTTTTATGAGATTTATCCCTTGCTGATAATGTAACATCTTATAGCTCTCACACTTGCCCAAAATTGTTCCAACCGAAAAGATTGGTCCATTCACATCTTACTTTAACGTAATCAGCATGTCCTGGGCAATCTACATGTGCATAATGCCGCTTAGCGGTCTCATACTCCACATGAGCCTGCAAAATCATGTCCAATTGAGGTTAAACAGACAACATGCAGTTTATATTAAACATACTGCAAAGTGAATCAAGATGCATAAAAGAGCTTAAATCATGCCCATAAATACAGCAAGCAGTTGATATCTTACTGTTGCAATAGTAATTCCTCTTTTCTTCTCTTCAGGAGCCTTGTCGATTTCATCAAAGGCAATAGCCTTTGCTTTTCCTTCTTCTGCCAGCACCTAAACATACCATTGATGAAAAACTTAAGCCACTTCTTGTCTTTATGATTTGAGGCTTTCAAAATCAATCTTTAAGTAAACAAAAGAGAAAAGTGACGAAGGATGGCATAAGCAATCCCACCCAAAACCCACCCTTGTAATTGCAGCGGTAAGTGTAGTTTTTCCATGATCGACATGGCCAATTGTCCCCACATTTACATGAGGTTTTCTGTAGGAAAAGAAAATTATAGAAGTAAATTGAAGATGTACTGGAAAAAAAATATCACAACTAATCTTTATGCTCTCAACACTGGAAAATGCCTATAGCATATTTTTTACAAAGAACAGTTTTTTATATTGATAGCTAAGACAGTGAAAAGGAAAACAGACAATATTGTAATGGAAGCAACTTTACTTTTAAGCAGGGCAAGAGTTACATTTCTGAGGAATTTAAAAGCAGGTCGCAAAAATAATGAAAATGCACAGTAGGGAAGTCAATTTATGCCCAGTGAATCAGCTAAAGAAAAACAAACATCAGGCAGACAATAAAGGCACTCCCTCATTCAAATTTATGCCCTAAAATCCCAATATCGTGCCTGCCATTAATAGATCTCCATCGTGGGGATCAGCCATATCTCTCCCTCGAAGATGATGATAGCAGCACACACTTGTTGATATTCCAAAACCTCAGTACACATTCAAGCTCACTGTTCCCAGTGTATTAGATACTAGTACCTTAAGAAAGTGCTATCAAGAGCCCACTAGAAATTACATCCTCGCCTTCACGGTACTCATTCAACTAAACAAATTCACAAAATACTCTGTCGCCCCACATCATTCCGAGCTTTAAGCAAGGACAAGAAGATTAAAGTTCACTACTTCCACCAATTCCTTCCAGGTTCTTAAAAATTCATCATTTCCTTTCCATGTACCCTCACTTTTTTCCTTCTGGCAAAGCTTAAACAAAAGAAGCTTCTTTCTTAACCAGGCCAAGTAAAGATCTCTATTGCACAATGTCAAGGAGAGAAATTTTATGCTCCAGAACAAACAAACGCCGACGAAGATAAAATTAAAGGAAGGAAGGAAGGAAAAAGGCGCAGCAAATCGACATCCACCAGAATGCGAAAGAACACGACGGAACCGGCCAATCGGGGAGCGCGAAACTCACGTCCGGGTGAAGGTGGCCATGGATCTCCACCACGGGAGCGGCGCGCCGGATCGGTGGTCATTGGCGGCGAGCGAGTCGGCGATCGAGCGGCCGGAGACGAGCCCCCCGCAGCAGGAGTAGATTCGGGAGGGGAGCGGCAGGAGGTGCTTCGAGTTGCGCTGCCTCAGGGCGACGGCGGCCATTTGAAATCGGCGGAGGAAGAGAGAGAGACGGGGAGGAGCGGCGGCGGCGTGCGGCGGAGCAACGAGGGGTTTTAGGTGCGGGGCTTGCTCTCGCCTCTCGTGTTGATTTGCCAGCTGCTCCGAAGGGTTTAAGGAAGAGAGGGGATCTAGCAAGTTTGTCCTTCAAAATTACAGAATTGCCATTGGGTTTTTTACTTGAATAAAAAAATTTACGACTTCACTATTTTGTATTCAATAATATACTTTCTTAGTGTTGATAGGATTCTGTCAATTCACCTACAAAATTTTATCATTTAAACATTATACAAATTTTGAAATTTTGAAATTTTTTTCACTAACGGTAAATAAATGGCCCTAAATCCTTCCTTTCTTTCTTCCCCTATTAACATGAAAAATGCATGGAATTACACATGCTTAACCGTATATTTAGTGAAAAAAAAAGACTTACTTAAGATCAAGGTCAATTAGTCATGAGCAGTCGTGAAGGTTGATTTGATGGGACTTACATGGATTTGCACATGCTTAACAATTTTGATAAATCTGATCTATATAGATCTAGCTCTGGAAAATAAATCGGCACACGTTTTTGAATTACTTAATGCATTAATTTATTGAATACATTTCGATATATTAATATAATTGTTCTTGACATTCTTTTTTCCTTTTTCTAATAAAATTGTCCTTCTTGGTTTGGCCACTTCGGCTTTCATTCTTCTCAATATGCTCTATTATTTTCATTAAAAAACAATTTTCTGAAAATTAGATTTTCGATAAACATTTCCATAAAATATCGCATAACATTTTTCTTAACACATTCTCATGTATAAAATCCAAGACTCGGAAGTGAAAACTACGTACATAAATGATATTTAGTAGTCTTTTCCCTCTAGTTTAGCAAACCTAACACAGGCGACATAGGAACATTATCATTATTTGAATGTACATACAACCATGTCAATTGGACAATTAAAGGATAACAAGAAAATAACAACACAAAGAACGAACATTAGAGAGCGTTGAGAAGCATGGGTTAGCTTTATAGACAAACATTTTTTAGAGGGTTGAAAAATTCAATCTCTTTGGAAATAAATCCACCATGTATGTAAATCAATCATTCTGGATAGAATTCTATCTAAAATGTGATAAGTAATTCTTTATAATTGGAAAAAAAAACCCACTCGAATGTGATTAGTGTCTTGAATTCTTTGTTTGGGACAAAATGATAATGATTCGGGAACAATCCAAATAATAGATGATTACAAATTTTAGAGTCTGTTGTTCATGTTGTGCTCTTTATAATAGGCAATCTAAGGGAATTTTGAAGCATAGTATTTTTAAATAACCATTTTACAATATATTTGAATTCAGTAACTATCAATAGGAAAAAAAAACCCTATAAGCAGATAAAGCCAATGTATACAAATGATATGGTACATGCCAACGACATAGCGATTCAAAATGACATATGTAAATGACATTACGAACGTTTAAAAAAAGAAAAAAAAATACGTAAATACATATAACATGAGATATGAAGCAATGACAAAATAATAATGTGTTAGAATGAATGTATGCGATGTAGCATTTGACATGCATGAATGCAGCATTTGAAAAATCAACCCGCACGAGCTGGGCCTGGGCCCACCTCAATCCTCGAAGGGGCCGCATAAGGCAGAAGAAGCTCCACGTACGATTTTGAACGGGCCTTAACTTCGTCACGAGCAAATGAGGTTCGGAGCTCCAAGGGAAGGGTATTTTCGGGGACTAGTCAACGATCCTCACGATTCTTTGATATCAACCATTTGGTATAATGGCCTATAAATTAGCCAGCATACCAACACAATTTAATTGAACATCCAAGTTGTTCAAATAAGCAACATGACAGAGAGAGTAATCATGGAAATTGTGACATCCTCGATTAACTCATAAAATTATCGTTCGTTTTAACATGTGTTATAGATATTGTTTGCTTTGACCCATCTCATATTGAGTTTTACGGTTTTATCATTTCACGTATAGGCAAGAATTTTTCCAAGAGGTCACCCATCCTAGTATTGACCTAGTAGGTTCGCTTAATTTTGGAGTTCCAAATAAAATTTGCTCTTATGTCAAAAGTCATCTTTGTGAATTAAATTCAGTTTTATATATATATATTGCAAAATTGCTCCCATCCTTGTTCGATGCATAGTTCAGTATATTCATATCCCTTTCACCATTTTAGAAGCCTATCAAGAGCCATTTCTTGTCCAGACCCTCTAACCCTAACAACCACTTTTCGTTCTCGTTGAACAAAGTCGTTATAGAAACTAAGCTAAGTATTATATGCATACTATATAATCTATATATGTATACATGTATACATGTATACATATACATATATATACCGAAAGTCCATTGATAATTGATCCATTGATCTGTCAACATCAATGGATCTATTGAAATCTTCTATATATATCATTAATCAGGAAAGGCTTGTATGTTTTAATTTATTTGTTTACCACATAACTATTGTACATAATCGATCTTACAGCATATAAAATCCTAAACGAAGCAAATGCTCAAAAGATTTTCTTTTAAACTTTTTGATTTTTTCGACAAGACTTCCGCTTTTATTTTGGAAAAAAAAAGTCTCCATAAATATCAACGTAATAACTATGCATAAAGTCTCTTTAAATATAATATACGGATGGTTCATGGTTGTGACACATGGTGGAATCAAAATAATGCAATCCCAATTCATTTACATCCATAAACCCAAGTTTATAAGAATCGATTCCGTGTAAGATCGTTCGAAGGGCCCTGAAAATTGGATTATAAGATTGAATTGAAAATTAGATCTTACAAACTCTTAATAATGATATTTAATCATGCAAACCCTAGCATACAAAAGTGACCAATCACTCAAAGGGAACCATGATTATAGCATGAAACTTAATTTGCACACCCTAATTCCGACTTCCAACACACAGCAAAAAATAGCGAAAATGTGCCAAATAAAAAATCTAACGATTTCCTTATTAATAAGGCCTTGCTAATAAAGTTGCAACCGTTGGAAAGCCTATCCTCGATTCAAAACTCTTGACTTGCACACTCAACGGATTGCAGGGTAAAGTAAGCATCTTTTACCAAATTGAATAGACTCGCAGTTGGGTTTAGGTGTGATGAGAAGGTTGAGGTCCCTGAGCAAGATATTCATGTCTTTGAATATGATACTAAACCAAACCAAACCTGCCGCTAGTATCCTAATCAACTTGGAGGCAGAGGACAAGGAATATTTTGGAAAAGGGGAACAAAAATCACTTTTCTTTTGTAGGGAATTTGGTTGCATCCTTTAAGAGAGCAACTTTCGAGTAGATTTTCCTCTTGTATATCTCATTTTACATAAAGTTTAAATCATCTTTTTGTTAATAGTGGATTGCAGGAAGAATAACTGCCTGAAAGCATCTAAGTAGTAAGTCCACCCCAAAATGAGTACGACGCGAGAGCTATCCATGGTAATGAAATGGAGCGACGGCCCTTCATACTTGCTTAAGTTAAGAGTTCTTGCTTTACTCAGAGAAAGAAAATGAGTGATCATATCGGAAAAAAAAAGTCTACCTTTGATCATCTTTTATCAATGCACTTTACACGGCGACTATCGGCTTTATCGTCGTTTTGTTCTTCTCGTTAGAATTATGGTTTTTTTTTTATTTGGGCAAAATTAAGGAATTATCTAATGGAAGTTAGTTTGATCTGCTTTGGTAACTTTATCGGCATCAAAGCAATCCTTAAACTTTCGACAACGACGGTGTCGTGTCGTCGCTACAAGGTAGCGGAGGCGAGGGTCCTTAGATACTCTCTCTCTCTCTCCACCCGAACGGTTCCTTACATCCTCACCGCCACTCATCGTATCCGATTCTCTCCCTGCCGAGTTCTTCGGTTGTTTCTTGTTCTCGTTCTTCCTTGATCCCTGCGACCTCGGTGCCCTGGCGTTCGGCGAGCTCGTTTGTGCCGGTTTCGCTTTCTTGTCGCCTCGTGATCGGGAGGTCCCGTAGAGCTTTCTGGCTTTGTTCGGGCCGATCTTGGTCGGGTTACCGGGCTTCGTTTCCTTGTTCATGGTAAGGGCGGAGGTCGCGAGTGCTTCCACATGATTCCTTGGGGTGGCCTGAGCTGTTGCTTGAGCGCAGCTGCTCTGTATGTTCTCGGCAGAAGCAGTGGAAGGTAACGTGTCCTTCGAGTGCTGCCGAATTTGCTTCGGATAAAGTAGAGTTTCGAGCAATTTGTTTGAATTTTACGGGTGTCGAGCTGAGCTAAGTTCGAGGGTTTTCAATGGTTTGGTTAAAGTTTGGATTTTGAATCTTGTCGCAGGGATGCGGAGGCTTTAAAGTGTGTTTTCCGGGTGAACCAATTGAAGGAATTAGGTAAGCACTTGTCCGAGGTCTTGGAGAACGGGCTCTGTTTGTTCCTTCTTGCCCTTATTGTCTCTCCTGGATTATGTGGTTTATGACTTCTCGTGAATTTGAAGTGGGCATCTTGGCTTCATTTTCCACCATTCTTGCTGCGGTGCTCCGTCAAAGAAATTTGAAAATTTGTAATCTTATGACTGCAGCATTGATAAGATAGTCATCTCTTTCATTAAATTTATGCAAGTATTTGAGGCCTAAGGGAGCGGCGAACCTAGAAAGTTAGCTTAGGGGGTGATTTCAATAAATTTTGCATTTACCTGACATGGGGCAAGGCATAAAAAGTATGAATTTGTATATCTTGCACAATCGGCTGCCTTTTGGGGGGGGGGGTTGGGATTGGTTTGGAGGCCTCAGTAAGCCCTCCCTCAGCCGGCCATGTGATAAGGGAGGAGGGAAACTTCCATCATCCAGGCTACACGCTTTTGAAATACTTTGTCATTTTCTAGTAGCTGCTGTTGTAGTCATTGGGGTACTTTGAACATATTTTGGATCAAGAAATCAGGAAACAAGCCCTGAGAATTCAACATTCCTCATTTTACACGTTTATTATCTTTAGTTGGGGCATTGTGTACTGTCGCTGTCATATGGATGTATTCCTGTCATGAAGTGATAGAGCAGTGACTTTTGAGTGCAATTCCATTTTGCTTACCTGCACAGGTGTGTATACTAGCTGAAAT
Source organism: Angophora floribunda (assembly GCA_014182895.1). Classification (NCBI taxonomy): domain Eukaryota; kingdom Viridiplantae; phylum Streptophyta; class Magnoliopsida; order Myrtales; family Myrtaceae; genus Angophora; species Angophora floribunda. The sequence continues at coordinate 9,743,216 of CM024712.1, read as the reverse complement.
GACTTGGTACCTTTTTGGTTTTTACATTCCCTTTGCATGGAACAGCTCAGCTTTTGGATACAGAATGTAAGGTGCTACCTTTGGTCGTAACACTTTCTGGAAGAGTTGGCTCTGACACACCTATTAGTTGTGAGTATAGTGGTCTACGAGGTGTGATAGTGGAGGAGACGGTAATGAGCTTTCACTTGATTGTAATACTTGCTTATTTGGTCCTTTATTATAGTCTACCCTATGTGATACTAATGTTGTTGACTTGTTCTCAGGCAGAGCAACACTTTCTGAAGCACAATGATGCTGGTTCTTGGATTCAAGACTCCGCGTTGATGCTATCTATGAGTAAAGAAGTTCCCTGGTACCTGGTGAGGAATGGCTGCTCTCTCATGCTTTTTTTTAACTTTCTTGTTCACTTTGATTTGGTGGTCCAAGTAAGTTTGCTTAATACTGATTGCATAGCTGACTAGTTGCAAGGTTATCTTATCAAGAAAGACTGGAGTCTTCTCTTCTACTTTTTGAGAACATGTTGCTTTCTGCTCTAAGTCCAAATGATGATCTAAAAATAGGCCTTGATTATGTCTTGTTCATATGCGTAGGATGATGGTACCAGCCGTGTGCATGTAGTGGGGGCCCGAGGAGCCTCAGGTTTTGTACTAAACATTGCAAGTGAAGTTTTTGAAGAGTCTGGACGATCTCTTGTACGAGGAACATTAGATTATCTTCAGGGTCTCAAGGTTTGTCTCTTTCATGTCTTCCTGTTTAGCGAAGACTTCGTTGATGGACTGTAGGCCAAGCTTTTTGAGGATTCAATTGATTCTTTTTCCCCATATTCACCTTCTGTTTTTATGCCAGATGCTTGGGGTCAAGAGGATTGAGCGTGTTCTTCCTGTTGGTTCTTCCTTGACTGTTGTTGGTGAGGTAAGTGTTCTGCCATCTTATGTTGTTTTATGAGCTCATGCTGCTATATGCTGAAAAATGTTGACAGCTACTTGTGTGATAATGATGGATTGACCAATGTGTTGCCATTTTCACACACGCGTGTGCATTGTCATTTGATAAGCAGTTTTATTGGGCATTTCAAGTAGTACTTTGTGTCATTTCTTATGACATGATTATTGACATGAAATATTGGATGTGGTTGAGTATCGATCAAGTGACTGAGGTGAAGTACTGTATCGTTTGTAACTTCAATGCTTTAGGATGTACTGCAGTTCAATGAGTGTGCTGCTGAATAAGATTGGGTCAATAATAAGTTGCTAATTTGTAACCTGGTTGCAGTGTGATAACTGGTAGCTGCTGCTGAATAAGAATTCATAATGTTAACATGAACGATAAAAGAATCTCGTTAAGCCTGTGATGTAGTAAAACCAACTTGTATACTTGAAGTTTTAAAACTTTGAGTTAGTAACTAACATAATGCTAGTATGCTCTTCACCATGTTGTCCATTGATAGTGTTTTCCATTGATAATGCTGATTTTGCCATACATGAAAAAGACATTAATCTCTTGGATGTCAGGGCATATGATTTTATGAGCATTGTATGGAGCCAACTGCAAATTAATGCTCAGTTTGATTTATGGAACTTGTTTAAGTTGGTAGTTAGAGTCTATGGTGCTGTATAATGCTCTCCTTTATCTTCACAAAGAAAACCTCTCTACAAAATGAATATGATGGGGAGTAAAGGCCAATGATTGTGTAGATTTGTTTCTAGTCCAAAAAAAGTGGCCCCCATAAATCTTGCATTTATTATTCTCTTGAGCTGATTTCTGACTGAGTCTGACTAATCGTGATTTCATACTGAGTTAAATCATCTAATTTTGGAGTTGGTAGCTTTGAGAGATTTAATGTACATCCTCCTGTCTCCTCCTTAGAAAGGAATGTTGCTGTCGATTCTTTTTTTGGTCGAATACTTTCAATTGATTGTACCATCGTCACGATAAAAATAGCTACTTGTCAGGAAAATTGGCAGTTTTTTGAAATATGACCCTCATAGATTTTTGTATGGATGTGTATTACTTAGCTAAAAACCAGCCAGTGGCTTTTCTCTAAATTAATTGCTAATCAGCAATGCAGTGAAGTTGACTTACATTTTAAGCCCCTCCAATGTGAATGCTTGAACTCAATTGCTAAAGCCAATAATTGAGAAAGCACAAACTAATGGAGCAAAAAGAAGTGGGCTATTTCTTTGCAAAATTGTGCTCAATTTCATATGTGGCAATTCCGCCAAGATCTCTTCGTTAGTTGGGGGAAGAATCTGCCCGAATCGGATTTTTTGAGGAACATATCGAGAGAGAATTGGATTTGGTTAGACAAGAAATTACTAACTCACTCTAGAAAATTGTCACTTCTGTCTGTGTATGAGCATTTTAAGCGTCTGATGAATAAAGTCACTGCGTTAGGTATAGTCATCATGTATGGTATGGCAACACTTTTATAAGTTTAGGTTGTCTTGAGTGAGTTAGTATGTTTGAATTGGTGCTCCTGAATGCTTCAAATTGTAAATCCAGTACTTCAAGTTTTATAAATATATATACCTATCAAACAGAAAAAAGTTGTCCCCTATATATATTGATGAACTGGGGCAGCTTCATTGAAGAGCACCAGGGGGTGCTACCTGTACATTCAGAGTACAGGATTCAAGTTGTCTACTTTGTTGAGGCATTTCTCACTCCAACTCCATTTGATATTGATTCTTCTGTGAATTTACCATGCTTGCTTCTTTGCTTGAAGTCAGGCCGTCAAAGATGATATTGGGACAGTGCGGATCCAGAGACCACACAAGGGGCCCTTTTATGTATCTCCCAAAACTATTGACCAGCTCATTTCAAATCTTGGCAAATGGGCTAGGTAATTATATTAGTGAATAACTGTGGCCTCATTTATTGCTCTCTTTCTTTCAAATGTGAGCTAACTAGAAGTTCGAACAGGTGGTATAGGTATGCTTCGTATGGGTTTACAGTATTTGGCATTTGTTTGATTGCAAAACGAGCTATCCAATACATCATGGAGAGAAAGCGACGCTGGGAATTGCAGCGAAGGTACATTTAGTGAAGCTTGTATTTTTAGAAATGGAGAGCACTGGTTTGTTGAAATTATCATTTGTTGTTGTTTCTTAATTTTTCTACATGCTCTGAAGTATTTGATGGATTGGACATAACATGGATCTGCCACACTCACACAGACAATACCCATTACCATAAGTTCTGTGCGAGTGACTAAGATTGGATGGCTATTTTTTGCATCTCACAAAATCCAAGGCCAATCTTAGCCTTCTTATGTCTTTTATTTTGTTCAAAACTGGACTTTTAGCTGGAGATATATTTAGCTATTTCCTTCTCTTCGCACTTTACATTCTATTAGTTAACATCAAAGTTTTATTTGATGACTGTTCTTTGTTGCTTCCTCTTCTTCTTAGACTTATGTTGTTCTTAACTACATGGATTTTGTTGAAGTATATTTATGGATATTAATCAGGAGTTTCTAGGTAGTCATGAATAAGAAAATTAGGATTTTGTTAGGTCTCTCGTGCTCTATAAATTGAGCTATCTTATGTACCCTTTCATCTATCTATTTTGTAAAGATGTACCCTCTGAATGTCTCTTGTATTAGAGTTACCAAGAGAGAGGGACCCAAATCAGGACCCTAGAATGCCCAATCACAACTGTTAGGCATAAGAAAAAAAGAAGGGTTTTTGTCTTTTCCATCGAGCCAACTATTCTGTTCTTTTGTTGCAAGCTCTACTCGGTCACTAGCTGTTACTTTTTCAGGCCTGTCTTCAGTAACATATCAAAATCTTCTTCTCTGGCAAGAACTCAAGCTTCGCTCCTTGCTGTCTTGTCTCTTCATTGATTTCTTCCCGTCATCAGGAGGAGCTTGTTGCCAACCCAGGTCATTGAGAGTCATGCGTTCTCCTATGCTCACCGCCACCAGTCACTACTGGATGACATTCCTCTGTCAGCTATAATTTCTCTCTTGTGGGCCATTGTTCTTCTTCATCTTGGTCAGCCTTCCATCATTATCATTGCGAGGGGTCCTTCTGGCCATGAACTCATCCTCCACATTTGTCTCTGAGCAAATTCCATTTGTTTTCAGAGTTTTTCATCATTTGTCTTTAGCAAAATGTCCCTGTTTTGGTCCTTTAAAACCTTAACAACCTCTACTGAATATGTCTCCCGTTGTGAGACTGATCTTCGATTGTGAGCATCATCAACTAGCAAAATTGCTGTCAAGTTTCCGGGTGGCGTGAGTGTTGGAGTCAAACACACCTTTATCGAGCAACCAGAGTGGGGTGATACAGTACAGTTTGCTGCAACGATAAAGTCATGTTCTCACACGATCTTATCTTCGTTGTTTGAGGAAGCAGAAGGTGTTAACCCTCCAGTCTCGATTTGTTTCTTCAGCATTTCTGTCAAATACGATGTTAATGTGGCTTACATTTGTTCTGTCAGCTTACACACTCGTCGTCGTCTTAAATCTGATCATGAATGACAGGACCCTTCTGATTAATATGAGATGAAGAAATGATCGTTTAAGACTATTGCTAGAACTTTTGAAGTTTCTTCCTCCCACCGATTAATTTTCAGATATTTGACCTTTTCTTTATGTAGCTCAAATTGCTATCTTTTCTGGGTGGTCTCTGATTTGTCCTCAAATGCCTCTTCTACTTTTTTCAGAATGTCTCTCTTATTTGTTTTCTTGATTTATTTCCCAATTTTACTTGAGATTTTTTGTTTTCTTTTCCGTTGGTAATCAGTCAGGGGCTTTTCCTTCTGGAGACTGATTGGTTGTCAGTAGCATATCTCGGTTATTGTTCTCTCTTTCTGCATAATGTTGGTTAAGTCTTCTCCATGCAGGGTTCTTGCAGCTGCTGCTAGGAGATCAGGACAAGATACTGAGGGTAACCTGTGTTACATAATTGTTACTTAAAACAAATGATCTATTCGCACGGTGACGGTTATAATTTTTTTCAGGCACAGATGAAAAGACCAATAATGCCCCAGACAGTGCTAAGAGAGACCATTCAATGCCAGATCTCTGTGTCATATGCCTTGAGCAGGAGTACAATTCCGTCTTTGTCCCGTAAGCAATCTTTTCTTTATTAGATAGAATATTATTGGAGTTTGCTGTCGACGGTGTCTTTGTATCTTTTTTCGCTATTGGAATGATCCGACATACCATTACCAACCAGATGGTTCCACTCTTCTGTGGCCACTGCGAGCCCCAGGTGTCTAGATGGTTGTGTTCAGTGAAGAGGAGGAAAAGCTTTCATCTGATTGTCCTGGAAAAAAGTTCTATACAATAGATGGTTATTTTCCATGTGCAGGCTTTGCAGTGCACAATATTAATTAGATAGCTTGTACATAATTGTGTACTCTTGTAATGTTTAGTAGCTTTGGAATACACCAATGCTCCAGTTTTATTCTGCCTACTTTCGTGTTTTAAGTTTCGGCCTCTGATGTTTGAGCTTTCTAGGGTCCTAATTGGCAAAATGGCATGGGCAATTGCTCCATTATAATTGGATGAATGGTACTCAACATTATAAATCCCTGTTGAAAGTATCTCTCAAAAATATAAAAGAGACAAATCTCTCTTGGAGGCGTATAACTTTTATGCATGAGCTAAACGACAAGCATCTCTCCCCTAGTGCATGTTGGAGTAGAATTCGTCCTTCTAAGATGTTTCATCTTTGCTTCTTCCGGTTGACTTTTTAACTTGTACTTAGCATGCTATATGTATTTCTTGAACAGGTGTGGGCATATGTGTTGCTGTACAACATGCTCATCACACTTGACAAATTGTCCACTTTGTCGGCGGCGGATTGAGCAAGCTGTGAAGACCTTCCGCCATTGAAGTAATTGTATTGCAGTTGGGATCTCATTAATTCAGATGTGATCAAGGTTCAGAAGGCTAAATTCCATTCTGGCCGCATTGCTTTTCATCTTGCCATGTAAAAAATTTCATACTACAGAATTCTTGCATTATGCTGGTAGTTAACAGGCTAACTTCCTGGATGTCCCAGTGACTCCCACATAATGTCTCTCAACAAGCAGTCCATTGGTATCCTCCTCTATTGTAAGTTAAAGGTTAGTTGTTGCTTGTCCTTGCATATTTGATGCAGTGACCAGCAGCAATTGTGTGGGTCTCTGTTCCTTCTACCATTTTGGGATCATCTATTCCATTCTCTACAATTTGCTTATCATCTGGCAATTTTATCATTCCGGTGGCTGTTCATGGGCTGTGAACTTAACATGGCCTTTATTATTAGACATTGTCGTCAGTGAAGTTGAATACATTTCTGATGTAAGATTTGCACCAGCAAAATGTTGCTTTTGCAAGGGTTAAGCTACTCACCCGTTTTAATCCACTGATTCTGAGTTGGATGCCTCTAGTAGTGTCGGACAAAATGGAGACGATTTATTCATTTAATATTGACAATGTGTCTGGTGCCAACTCAGAATCTCTCTTTCTCGCTTGTCATTGTTATCGGAATCGAATTTTACTCCTTTCGTCTGTGCGACTCTTGTAGGAGATTGCTGTGGCTCGTGTGTCCAAAGCAGTGGCGAATTTAGCGACAGGTCCGCCAATCCCGAGTTTGCCATATTGGAATGCTTTCATTAGATTCCCCTTCTAGTTTTTCTGGATAGCTTATGGTCAAATAAAGTGGGAATTGGATCCTAAACCATCGAATCACTGGGAAAAAGGGGAAAAGCATGCTTTCTGGCTGATATTTTTATAATTAATTCTCGTTTAGACCATCACATGTTGATCTTTCACGCAACCATGTTCTGTCTGCATCATCACGCTCTCTCTTTTCCCTGCTCATTAGCCTCGTTTTTCCTCACATGACTCGGTATATAACACCCCTGAACCAAGTACTCGAAACGTGGAGCTCTCCGGCCCTCCCTGTCCTCTGTTCACATATCGCATTCTCCCCCTTCTTCATTCCCTCAAAACACCTGTAGAGGGAAAGGAACCGCTCCGGTTCGAGCTACTCGTGCCCCGATGTACCCGCGATCTGCCGCCACTTCTGAAGCTGTTCCCGTCGAGTTTGTGTATGTGAATCCGTCGGAGGCAACGTCCGACATGGAGGCCCCTGTTCACAGGAACGGTCAAGTGGGGATGATGCCCGCCACGGTGGAGCCTGCGAGGCAATCGTCTCCTGGAATGGCCAAAACCAAGTTGAAGTCCGACTCGGTCGTTTCTCACCAGGGACGTGGCCAGGTGACGCAGAAGGAGGCAGTCGCTTCAAAAGACCTCGGTCGAGCAGTCAAAGTTGCACCAAAGACCGAACCCCAGAAGTTCCCAGTCACGAAGACTTTTGGGGGACCACGAAACGCCCCGAGGAAAGATCAAAGTAGGGAAGTGAAGGAGAAAGGACAGGACATCAACACCCGAGCGTCCAATTACATCGATAGAGCCAAGATTAAAATCAGAACCATGTCGAACGCCGGAGGCACGAAGGGCGCCGAGCAAGAGGACAGCGGGAACGATCGTTTCGGGAACTTTATTCAGCGAGCTAAGAGGAAGATAGTTAGAACGATGACCCTCATTGGTGAGGACAAAAATGCTAAATCTAAGTGAGGCTGCAAAAATCTGACCGGTAGCGCCTTTACTTGATACTAAATAATTCAGCGTGCGATGCTTGGCTATGGTTGGTTTACTCATCAGGACCTAGAAATATTGTACTAGATGCAAGTACTGTAAGAACGAGCTTCTGCTCGGTTCTATCGATGTGGTTTGTTTCAGTTTCAAATTTTGCTAGAAAAGATTGCCTATTTGTGCCAAATCAGCTTACTTTCTCTATATATACATGACACCGATCAACCACGCAATTGTAAGTGAAAACATTCGGCACAATTGACTTAAATTCAATCGTTACGACGAAAGGAAAAATGGATTAAGAGATTGCCTTCGCACCAAGGGATACATGTTAAATTGCCTTCAAGCTTGCACTTACCTTATTAGTCCTTAGTATATTGTACGAATACCAATTCAATTCTAAATTTTTCAATTTTTCCAATTTAGTCCCAAATCTTTGTGTGAAATTCGAATATAGTTTTTCCGATCAATTTTTGTCAAAAATCAATGACATAGCAGTCTAGTCATTGTTGACCGTCTTATATGACACACCGTCACGTCAGCAATTTCCAACGAAAACTGGCTAAGAGGACTATATTAGAATTTTGCGCAAAGATTTAGGACTAAATTTGCAAAATTTGAAAGTTTAGAATTGATCGGACAATTTCTTTTGTAGTAGGCATCAAACCAGGTTAAGAAATAGTAGTGCCGAATCTCATGTCATTGGAATGTTCATGATTGCTCGTGCATGACCCAATCTTTAAGCTCATAACTAGAGAAATTTTCAGATGAGTTAATTAACATCTACATTAGCCAGGTAATTGCTGCATATACAAAGAGCTTGGTTGACGACCACTTTAAGTTAATGTAATCAACACCAACAAAAGGACAACATTGGCAGTGACTTGTGCTGACTCTTGAAAAGGATCCGAAAACAGAAGAAGACCAGCATCGTAATATGTGACAGTACCCGTCTGAAAAATTCCGATGTGCATAAGATACTTTTAACACTTCTTCTCTCGTGTGTAAGCTTGCCATTACATGGGAAACGTATCACGTGAATGTAGGATTCGGACGCACAAGGAGGAGGATCAGACGTTCGGTCAAAGCTAAATCTGCCATGACTCGGCCGGACATCCGACCTGATATCGAGAAAAGCTGGAGAGATTTTGATGGGCCGGATGTTCCAACATGGATTTTAACTTGCTCAACAACGTCCAAGCCTAACTTGTTTGGGAGAAGCTTGTGAGGATAACTTGCATTTCATTGACTAACTATTGTGGGGGGTACTAAGGTGTAATTACGGTATGGGAAACACTTTGGAGTATTAGAAAATTCGAGCAAATTGCAATCTTGGCATCTTGACTATCATGGAATATCTTGCCGATCCATCCTTGGCACATTGCTGAATCATGTAAATTCTCTATGTCAGATATATTTCTTTTTATGTTTATTTCTTGCTTGATTTTTTGCATTTATTCCATGCTTCCATTGTTTTACATAACAACGGGATAACATAAGTAAGGGATCGAATGATTGTTACACATGGAGTGGTAGGATTTACATGCTTTTAGCATGCAACTCTAACATCACATTGGTCTAAATCGAATTTAATAAGATCATGTATACTTTGTAACGTAGCAAGTGTTGCTATTATTGCTACGACAAATCAATAGGAGATTAGTGGAATTGGTAGACAGGGTCATTAGTCCAAAAGTTGAATTAGAGCTTCATATAATTGGGTAACTAATCCTCCTCACCTCACCTCACCTCACTCTATAAAGAAGTAGAGTTGATCACGAACAAGTAATTGCTATATAAGAATACGGGTGCTTGTGGGTCTTGTAAGCAAGGGGACCAGTCGTAAATTTTCTGAAATTGTCGTTTTTACTTTCTCTATACCATGAAAATAGGGGGGCAAGTGCAGCTTGGAGATTGTAGAATTAGGTATGAGAATTAAGATTCCTTTGTATAGCTTGTTTCTTATGAATTAGTTGAGGATTTCTCATTGAATGATCTTGGTTATAGGAAAAAGTGTTAGAAAAATTCTAAACATATTGTATTTGTGCCAATTTAATCCGAAATATTTTAATATAGTGTCAATTCAGTTCCTTCGACTAATAATTGTTGAATATTACTGACAAGAACATCGGCTGGCCTACTTGATATGGTTGGTGTTGATGTAGACAATTTTTAATAATATATATTTTTAATCTTTTTTCTTTTTTCTTTTCTTTCTCTTTCCTTTTTTTTTTTTTTATCTTCCCTTCACTAGCTAGTCATTGGACCTTGGCGACTGCCCAAAGGTGAGGGTAGGTGCCATGAGGGTGACCTCGCAGTGGGTTGGCAAGGGCGAGCCTCCCTAACCATGGATGAGGCTTGACCTCACCAGCAACCTTGTCGGATCTAGTGAGGTTGGGCCTTGCCCATAGCTAGCAAGGGTGAGCCTTGCCAAACTAGCATGGCTGCCCTCGCAGCCTCTTGGCGAGGGCCTCACTCATGGCTCGTGAGGCTCGACCCTAGCTGGATTTGATGAGGTTGAGCCTTGAAAGCCCAATGCAAGGCTGCCCTTGCAGCCCTCTGGCGAGAGCTCGAGCCTCTCCCAAGGTTGACGAGGTCGAGGCATGTTGCCATTCGATGATCGATTGAAGAAGGCAAGAGAAAAAGAGAGAGAGAAAGAGAAAGAAAAGACAAAAAGGAAAAAGGAAAAAATAAATAATTTTTTTAAAAATAATATTATAATATTATTAAAAGTTATCTACGTTAGTATCGGCTGGCTTAGGTGACATGAATTGATTGTTACTTATGAAGTGGAAGAATTTACATATTTTTAGCTACAACTCTAATGTCACATCAGTCTAAATCGAATTTTATAATGTCCTATACTTTGTAACGTAGCAAGTGTCGCTATTATCACTATGACAAATCTAGAAGATTGGTGGAATTATTAGACAGGGTCACTTGTCCAAAAGTTGAATTAGAGCTTCATATGATTGGGTAACTAAACCTCCCCCACTCCATAGAAGTAGAATTGATCACGAACGAGTAATTGTATGTAAGGATACAGGTGCTTCTGGGTCCCGTAAGCAAGGGGACCAGTCGTAAATTTTTTGAAATTGTCATAATTACTTTCTCTATACCATGAAAATTGGGGGGCAAGTGCAGCTTGAAAATTGTAGAATTAGGTATGGGAATTATGATTCCATCGTATAGCTTGTTTCTTATGAACTAGTTGATGATTTCTCGTTTGATTTTGATTGGGGAAAAAGTGTCAAAAAAATTCTAAATTTATTATATTTGTACTAATTTAATCATAAACATTTTAATTTAATGCCAATTTAGTTCTTTTGACTAATAATGGTCGAATATTGCTGACGTGAATGTTGGTTAGCCTACTTAGCATGACTAGTGTTGACGTTGATAACTTTTAATAATATTTAAATATATATATTTTTATTTCTTTCTCTTCCCTCTTTTTTTTTTTCCCTTTCCCTTCTCCAACTAGTCGCCAAATCTCAACGACTGGCCAGAGGTGAGGGAAGGTGACATGAGGGCGACCTCGCGCTAGGCTAGCAAGGGTCGAGCCTCGCTGGCCATGGGTGAGGCCCGACCTCGCCAGCTACCTCATCGGATCTAGCAAGGTCGAGCCTCACCCATGGCCGGTGGGGGTGAGCCTTGCCAACCTAGCGTGAGACCGCCCTCGTAGCTTCTTGGCAAGGGCCTCACCCATGGTTGGCAAGGCTCGACCTTGACAAGATTCGTTGAGGGCGAGCCATGAAAGCCTAGTGCGAGGCTATCCTCATAGCCTTTGGTGAGGGCTTGAGCCTTGCCATCCGATGATTGGCCATAGAAGGCAAGCAAAAAAAGAGAAAAAAAGGAAAAAGAAAATAAATAAATAATTTTAAAAAATATTATTATAAGTTGTCAACGTTAGCGTTGGCCGGCTTATATGGTATGGACTGAATTGACACTAGGTCAAAATATTTAAAATTAAATTAGTATTTGATTAAAAATTAATTTTAGGACTAAATTAATATCAATTCAATTATCCTTCGAACCATTGCCATACATATTGATACTTCCTGATGTAGCACCAGATGTCTTAAACATACTCACCTCTTTAACAACTCCTCCATAGGAAGGCACCATATAATTAGACATTCTATTGCTCACTTCGACAACAAGCGCCTAGACAAGGGAGAGATTTTAAATTCTCTGAACTGTCGAGTGTCTAGATAAAGCAGCGCAAACGCGTTTCCTCAAGGAAAGTTAGTATAAAACTTCAATGTACTATATCTTTTCACCGAGTAATGCTATTAACCATGGATTGAATCACTCAAGAGAGGAAACTGGTAGAAACTACTCCAAATGACAATACTGCGGGAAGTCACATTACTGAATGGCTCTTCAAATGGACAACCTCGTCAAACCACAAAAAAATATAGCAAAACATTGGCACCAAAGACTGGTTCTAGAAAAAGCGTAAAAAAATCTAATATCTCTGCTTATCAATAGTAGTAAAACACATGCACCCACCAGGATCCTATCTGTCCTTCTGAAGGACGTAATGCCTATCAAGCAGGTTGATTTCATGCACTGCACATCTCTCGTCTTACTTTATGCTGCAGAGAGAAGCGTCCGGTGCTAGAGTTTGAGTCCGAACTTCTAAAAACTATTGAAGGAGCAAATCGAATGTTCCATTTCAATCTCTTCGCATCTTCCTATTATATTGTCTTAAAAGGGCTAATGCAAGAAATGACCGTGGCAAGGTAGGATCCTTTACCGTTTTCAACGAGAGCAGCAACTCACAACCCATGAGAAGAACTCGCAGGAATAGTACAGGGGTCTCATGAAGCCAATAGACAAAGCATCAAGTAATTTTTTTTTTTTTTTGGCCATGAAGATTAAGCAATTGAGTTCAGCATAATGGCCTAAATCCTTCCTGCCAAATTACCAGAAAAATATTGCAATGAACTGTCTATTTCATAACCAAACCCATCAAACTTTCTATTAGAAATAGAATTAGCAAGTATGGACTGTCAAGTTGAACTGAATCTCACTGGGGCCAATACTAATCCTTAGCCAAGAAAAAACATATATATGTACCTCTGCCACAATATACTCAAGATGTAAATATTGAAAGGGCAATTTGATCCGCAACAAACCTTTTCCCTGCAAAGGATAGATGCCAAATAAGAACAATTACGGTAGAAAATAGTGGCATTCTTACAAGTCAAAAAAGATAAAAAAAGACCGGCGAATTACAAGTTCAATATCTGTTGTTTCCAGCTTGATATTGAAGCTCTGAGCAAATAGGCAAAGACATCAGCATCCATGTGCTCCTTCAACTCCGCAAAGACTCCATGATGTGAATCCGCAATTCCTTTAACTTCGTTGAATACGCTGGATCCCAATACTCTTGTTTCCAGCCATGCATCGCATCAAAGCTGATGTGCACTGATCGACTTGTATGATGGGCATGCTACTAGACTTGCAATCGACAGTCTTGTTCACTTTTTCCCACACTTCCATTTGGTATCGAATTAATTGGTCGCACGGTATCCGCACAGAAATAATAAGTGGAACAAGTGACAATATATCTCATTGTGGATGCCATGCTGGTTTTCTTGACAGCCTGAAAATTTGTAGTTTTTTCGGTTCGGGTTAATAGCTGTAAATTTAGGTATCATCCTTGTTTCGGGTAGGTGATGTAGAACAGCTGGCAAATGTAGAATCTTCCGAGCGTCATAAGAGCAGCCGGTCCCACTTGCGCCATAAAATGACAGTAAAATTCAAAATGTCATAACTTTTGATTCGGGAGGAGTTATGATCGTACAACATATTAAATCGAAGAGAATTATGAGATCTTCAAAGGCCCAAAAGGATTCATTGGTCTGGGCAATATTTGATCTCCAAATTTATGTGGTTTCCTTAAATTTTTAGGCCTTCAAAGATTTCATGTGTTTTGTAGATTTTCGGGTGCATTTCGAAAACTTTCCCTTTTACCAATAATTTTCCCTTAATTATTTTATTTAATTTCAATTATTTGATTGTTTCCTAAAAGGCGACCTCCCTATAAATAGGTGCTTAAGACATCATAAACGGTACTTCATTATTAAGAATAAACACTATCCTTTAGAATCATTTTCCAAGTATATCTTTCATTGCGTACGTCGGGTTAGGTTGCGTTAAGCTTTTTTGATATCCCTACTTGGATCTGATGGGAAAATGACACTCTAGAAGCTAAACCTGGACAGACGAAGCAAAAATTCATCCGTTGATTCAAAGTCCGGGGAAACTAATAGAAAGAAATCGCGATTGAGGGCTTCTCAAGAAAGGAGTTGAGGAAATGAGAAGACGAAATGAAGCTAATTTACGACAACAAACAAGGAAACTGATTTAGCAAAAGCCTTATCGGATCAAAGAGACGAACTTTTTAAAAACTCCAAACCGAATCAAATTGCCTTCGGAATCGAATTACAATCAATCGCGTGTGGTCATGAAATAGAGGCGCGGGAGTTTTTCATCTACCAAGAAGAGCAAGAGATCACCCAAAATGGAACAGCGACTGCATGAGATGGAAAGAAGATGAAGCGAGAAAGCGAAGATACTCGGCAAAACAATAAGTGGGAGGGAATGCAGCAGAGACAACAAAGGGAGATGACATGCTTTGCTCGGGTCAATCTTCGAGCACATTCATAGGCAAGCAATAATAACAAGAGAAGTTGAAAAAAAAGATAAAAAATTCATCTGATATGAAGACGAGTGGAATGATACGTGCATGGAGAGGATCCGAGACCGATACAGAATAAAATAAAAAAAAAAAAGCATAGTCCTTCGAAAAAGACATTTTTACAAATTTACTTCAAAGTGTAACGGACTACAAACACTAGTGTAATCCTTGAGGCCTCAACAGCATCGCCAGATTAAGTTGCTTCTTTATCAAAGTATGTCGCTGTTCAAGAGGAAAGATTCTAGGGTTTTGGATTTGTTCTTCTTCTCGTGGCTAATTTGGGTTGGATCACTTAGACATAGGGTTATACTTCAATTTGATGGTTCTGCCTGGGGAAAATATAGGTAGAATGTCCAAAACCTAATACAGATTGTTTACGATAAGAGCGTTTCTTTCTGGCCATCCATATTTTCCTAGGCAGAATCACCGTCGTGAAGAGAGAATGTTTTGTCTTTTGCTGGATGACTATAACTATAATGGCGGTGTCAAAGCAGCTGACGTGAACTGAACTCACAGAGAATGGTAGTGCATTGAGGATAGGACATGACACTTAGGAAAGTTTCGAAAGTGAGATTATAGATTTTTTTTTATTATCCTACTTTAACTTTAAACTTACTTTCGAACTTTTACCCATTTCTTTGTAGAGCGTGAAAGTTGAAATCTACATTTGAAACTGAATGTCCCATCCTTAGCCTCTACCCCTATTGAAAAGATGTGATTTGAACTTCCCATCTTCTCCTTCCCATATGAGAATGATGACTATTGAGGCACCCTAAAGTGAGATTAGAATTTTTTTTTTGTCTGTCCTATTTTAGCTCTCAACTCATTTTTAAAATTTTGCCGTAACTCTTTGCATGGTATGGGAATCAAAACCACACTTGAAACTAAAGTGTTCCCACCTCAACCTCTCAAGAAGATAGGGATTTGAACTCTTCACTCCTCTTCTTCTCATGTGAAAAGGGTAGTCATTGGGACAAGTTTCAGTAGTTAAAGTGAAATAAAATTACACAATACATAAATCAAAAACTACACATTCACTGAATTATGTTTTCTAAAATTAAAAAAAGATTAGAACTTGAAATTTTGCTCTTTATAGTTTGGTTTGATTAACGTTGTTTCTAGGAGGCTAGGAGGCTATTTATGGAAGCAGAATCATTGCTATTATCATAGTATCTAAAGGTTGTTATGTACGCGGCCAGTATATACGGTATATAATGTGGCCGTGTATATGAAAAAAATCCATGAAAGTTTTGATTCGTTAAAGCTGTGTTCGATAGCTTGCTTTTACTGCAGATTTCTAGAGTTATTGTAGCAAGCGCAAATCAGTTTTAGATAGGTACCGACGAAATAATGATTTTACTGCTATCATATTCAATCATAGACTAAAAAAACTATTTTTTATTTTACTAGTAGGTTTGGCCGGTTAGTAATAACTTCAAGCTGTGACTTTCTCACTTTCGGATTCATCTTTGTAATATTTGAACTCATAACCCATATTTGTTTTCTTGCATCACATAGATACTTTCCGCAAATAAAAACCACTTTTACTTACCTAGCAATAGCCTAAAAAAAACTTGCATAAATGAGTTAGGCAAATGAATTGGCAAGCATCCCAAAATTTCGGCAGTTTTTCATTTTCTACAAGTGGCAATGAAGTTTGAACTAGTAGCTTTGCGACGTTAATACATGATCCTAGGGAAACTTTATAAAAAGCCAAGCTGATGCAGTTGTGGGATGGGCGATTGTTGATCAACATCATTGTCACTTACTGAAGGGGGAGTTTTAATTTCTCAAACTAATCCTAAGGAAACTTTAATCTTGTCGCCTGTCCAAGGATTTACCGAAGCAGCGATCGGGTATTAACATCGAAGAGCTAAAAAAATTAGAGCATGCACTTAGGCGTAATCTAAGGCGACAAAATGTTAATCTTGTCACCTATCGAGGGATTTACCAAGCAATGATTCTATATTATGTTATAGTAATTAGTACATAGACAACTGTAAAATTTCCTTAATTGGTTTCTTAATCAGTGGTCCTGAGCATTGTTTAAGAAAATCCAATTGAAAAATAAGGGCTAAAAAATTATGTGTTGAATTTTAAATTTTGACAATCTTAAATGCGTAAATAAAAATAAAATTTTTTGTGTAATTGAAAATTTATTATTGAATGTTATTCATTTACTACCAAACAAGTTGATAGGTTTTAGCAATATAAAGGGGAATTATCATTAATTAGTTTTTTAAGTGAATGAATTAAGTAACCATTTTCTTAATTACTTTACACATTAAGTGAATTTCACTTTTAAATGAATCTTTTAAGTGAATATGATAAACAAGGTTGTCAAAGAAACTTAAAATCATTAACCACTGAATTTTTCTTTTCTACGACAAAAAAAAAAAAATTTCTTTTCATAATCTAAGGATACAAGTTTAGAGACCTAGTTATCCAAAGGCTTATGAAACACTCTCAAAGCCACATGAACTGAAAAAATTTAAATATTTTAACTAGTGCAAATAATCATGATCTCGAACAATTTACATGCAGTTAATGAGATTCAAATAGATGCCTCCAACTCTTTGCTTGAATTTTTTTTACCAACATTCCAATAAATTTTGGTTACTCAAGGGTAGGCGAGGTTATTGCTGAACTTTATTATTTTTTGCACTAGATGTGATTATCAAATAAGCTCTAAGTTGATAGCGAAAACTATAAATTATTTGGTTGCGACTCAACAATTTATTGAATGACAAATGGTATCACTTCATCATTGGTGAGATTACAAGGTTAGAATTTCTAACAAGATGTATTCGTGCACTCGTAAAAACTACAAAGCGGTTCCACGATCGCGACCATTTTCATGTCAGATAGAGTAGCACCCTACGCTGCTTTTTTCTCCTCCTAATCATCTACCTGGTATATAAACCATAAGAAAATGGTAAGGTGACTGCCGTCTGCACCACGTATTTTGCAAAGGACACCGAACGACTTGCTCTCCTTGTCCCCACATCTGACTTTTCCTGTTCCTCTGAACAGTACCGCACCTGTCTCTTTCCTCTGAGTGGAAATGAAAGAAATAAATGAATGATGCTAAAACAGAAATCCAAGTCAATGGCAACTTGCCTGTCTCTCTCTCTCTCTCTCCTCTCTGAGTGGAAATGAAAGAAATAAATGAATGATGAACAGAAAACATAAAACAGAAATCTCAAGTCAATGGCAACTTGCCAAATGAAACTATTCTTATTGACCAAGAAGAAGAAATAAACTCCCCTCACCTTCGGATATAAACTATCCTTCTTGATGTGAATGATTGGCAAAATGCTCATTCGAGTCGATATAATTGATCAAGTATACGATCCTTATAGAATATTTTGAGGAAAATATACTAGAAGTGCTAAAAGTTATGTATGGCGTTCACTTTAATGCTAAATTTTTTTTTGCAAATCATTTAAGTGTCACTTTTTAAAAAATATGATCATTAAAGTGCCAATTCCAATTTAGATCGCTGAAAATCTAACGAGATCATATATTATTAATTTCTCGGACGAATGTGATTCGCCAATGTGTCTAGTCAGCATATAGACCCTAAACAATGTTGTTTATAGCGTTTGCCCTAAAATATAAACCCTGAATTGAAAATTGAAAGAAATCTAATAGAAACCCTAATTGATTTGCCCCCGAAATTGAAATCCTAATTGGTGAGCCAAGGAGAGGAGCGAGTGGCTACATTGAGGAGACAAATAGGAAGTTGCAAGCGACGAAAGTGAGGATCAAGCCACATGCGAAGGACCTAGTTTTCCTTCCAGCGAAGAAGGGGAGCATTGACGGCTTCACATTGGACTTGGTCGGGGACATCAGGTGGCCGAACATCCTCTGCGTTGAGGAGGATGCGTCGGCAACCGCCATGGGTAGAAATCTTGGAAGATGAGAAGATATTCTTTGCGTGTGACTGAATGAGAGAAAAAAAAAAAAAACCGGTGGCTCACTTTTTCTAAGTAATGGGGAAGAGGACCGAAACATGCCACTGAAAGACAGACATCGTTTTTAGGCAACACAACCATGTCGGCTCATGCCACGTCGCTTTGCATGTCCATGTGGACTGGCTTTTAATAAAAATATGCCAATTCATATTAAAATTTCAATCCATGAAATTATTTTGATCGGAATTTATTGCAAAGACACTTAAATGATCATTTTTTCTGCCGATTTGGTTCTTCAATGAGCCGGCGAAAACTTTTAACAATAAAGTGAGTGAGTGCTGTACATAGTACATAACTTTGTACACAACTTTTGGCACTTCTAGCGCACTTCTCCTGAATATATCTGACTATAGATCGTCAGTCTTGAATTCAGCGAGCTCGCCAAGCTCATCAACCTCTTTCGCCAGCACCTCCAGCTTCTCCACCATCTCTGAGAGCAAAAACACGAAGGTCGAGCCAGCCAGATCCTCGTTCAAGTTGTGGGAATGCATGGGATCGGACGGAAACAGGTCGGACGGAGACATGAAGTTCATCAGTCCAGCCCTTGTCCTCTTGAGCTTCGGCAAGATGAATGCTTCTGCTTGGCACTTCCTCATATTCATGAGGCTCTCCCCAAGATCTCGGAGAGTCCCCGTGAGGGATGACGCCACAGATTCGCAAGATCCCTTGATCGCCTGTCTTACATCAGCGGCCGGCTGATAAACATGAATGGTTAGTTCAATAACGTAATAATCTTTCGACGTCAGAGATTATTAATATTCTTGACAATGACCTTTTCGAAATCAAAGCTACGTAAATGCGAGTGTACGTGTGCTTTTTTTATATATATTTTGTTACTCTCCTCATCTTTTCTCTTCCTTTTTCTCCTGTTGAATTTAAGGGGAGAAAAACAATGGGAGGAAGAAGAAGAAGATAAAGATAGTTGAGGGTCAGGTGAAAGTACCTGCCTAGGAGACTTAATACAAACTTCAAGTGAAACAATGGTGGCTGCTAACTCCCTAAGAAGGTCTCCAGTCTGTATATACTTGTTCCATGGATAACTTAGTCCAAACCTCCCGTGCCACGGTTCCCATCTCGCGAAATTCGCCTGCAATAGCATCACCGACCCGCTAAATCCTCGAGCTCGAGATGAACCGACCCGGCCACGACGGACTGGGAAATCGAAGAGGGGAAAGAAGACTCACCAGGATCTCATCCTTTGCTTTCGAATGCATGATCGATCTACAGAGTTTGAAGCTCGCGTCAGCTTTGTTTTCCTTATCGACTGCCACCTGGAAGTACGTGTCCAATAGTCCTGCCATTAAAGTCAGACAGATAAAAAGTCAAATATTATGTGACATTACAAGCCCCCCATGTCATGAAATGTTTTAAACTCGGGTTGCTGATGCAGTCACGATTTGATTACCTTCGATCGATAAGGCCAGGTGTTCGAATTTGTAGGCCAAAGATAAGTGAAGTTCGTCGCCAGCCCAAATAGGGAAGATGCACAAGCTCGTGAAAAAGCAGACCCCGAGCCCCACCGCAACCGTCCCGAGGCGCTGGGCGGCGGTCTTAAGGATATTTTGGCTCCCCCGACTCGTTCGCCGGACACGACCACCAGACTGAAGGAGAGGATGAAGATCATGAAACCATAGTCATACCTCTTCTTTATTCTTGGAACCGACCGAATATATGTAGCCACAGCACCTGAGATTTAGCATTTTATCGAACCGTAATCAAAACTGTTAAAACTCTGAAAATATCGCAACTGCATGCTTGCAATAAAAGTACGTAGGACAAATGCTATGTAAGCGACAGCACCATATGTCGACAAACTTAAGATGGCGAAATTTCATGCAACTTTCTTCCTAAGAAATTGCGTTACGTTTATGTCGATATTCTGAATGTCTTACCAAAGAAGAATATCGCGATGCCAACGGCAAAGCCCTTCCCGACCCCGCCGATAGCATCAGCGAAGAGCCCCGCTAGCAACCCCAACCCGCCACCCAATGCAGTCCCCATAATGCGATTCAATCCCTTGCTCAATGTACCCCCTGAATTATCGTACAATCGATCTCATTAGAACTTGCGCCAAACAACATCATGAGCACAGGGGGAGTTCATAAAAATCCACAGCAAAACAATGGGTACCGAACCTGCGTAGAACTCGTACATGACGACGACGGTCATGACCGCCCACACGCCATTTTGCTCGAATACCTTGTAGAGCGGATAGACGGAGTAGAGAAGCGAGACCAAGGCGAGCGCGATCCCGACCTTGACACCATGCACCACTCTTCTCAAGTCAGGGTGGACCTTCATTCGGATCGGGAAACACACGACGGCGGCCTGGAGATTATCCTTCTGGCTCTCCTTCACCACCGTCTTCCAAGTGTCCCCTTCCGGTTTTCCATCTCTAACCGGGATCGCCACGGAAGAGCTCATCACGCAACGCAAGCTCTCTCGTGGCGTTCCTTCGGTCGTCTCTCTCGAAGCTCGGTTGGTCGATGGACATGGGACTTTTGGGATGGTGATCGACCCTTTATTTATACACAAAAGCTTGATCTCCCTCGGCTAATATTAAAAGGAAAAAAAATCATGAAAAAATAATAATATAATTTTATATGCCGGAACTCCGTAGTGGACGCAGGCCTACATTGCACTTCTCTCCACGGGACATAGCCCAATAACACGAGACATGGAATCGAATTTTACATTCATGTCCCGTATGTTCATCTGATTATCACCGAAGCTTTTAGTGAAAGAAACGTAGCGGGACACGGTCGCGCGGCCCGATTGTACCTCCCTCGGTACAGTTATTGTGAACGACGGTCTTGTGGCTACAGTCACATCTTGCTACAAAATGCTGTAATTGCTTGAATGGTGTCGAATCACGATTGAGCTTTTGGTTCAGGAGTTGGATTTGCATATGTCCGAACTACCACGAGTAACTTGTGCATGCCAAGGGTTGCATGAGTGGTACACATTGTCGCGTCATGCGAGACGTCCTATGACATGCACGATTATGTGACTCAAGGAGGAACACCAAAAAGTACCTGCATGCACCAATCTTTTTCAGTATTCAATATTGAAATGTGAAACTAGGAAAAAGGTTTAAAAATCCTAAACTTACTGCATTTGTATTAATTCAATTATAAACCTTTTGATCTAATGTCAATTTAGTCATTCCAACTAATGTTAGCTGAATATTGCTTTGTCGTGTATAGCTTTTAATTACATTTTAATATATTTTTGAATATTTCTTTTCTTTTTTTTCTTTTCTTTTTCTTTTCACATTTTTGGGAAGTCGATGAAGCGGGCGAAACAACAAGGCCGGCAGGAATGGCGGATCGAGAATGGGGATATGCCTTGTCGTCAGCATCATAGTTTCTCGAAAATTAATGAGATCAATCATTAAAGTCAGCGAAAAACATGGTATTTTCACTAGAGCCAAACGCACCTCTTCCGAAGCTTATCGCGCGGGGTCGAGTTGACATTTCCTGCTCCTGGGTCAGCCATCTGTCATATGAGCCGTCGGTTTACGCCACCCTGACCGTCGGATTCAATTATTCAACGGCTGCGATGGACGAAATGGTGACACTGCTGTTACGTCATACAATTGGCTTGGATTAAAGTACTTAACCCCGAAGACAAGAGGTCTCTGGTTGGACGGACCGCGTCCGTTTTCGAATTTAGATTTTTGGTTAATATAAATTTTCATAGTTATGACGCCATGTTGAGACCTGGCAACTTAGTGCTTATAAAATACCTTGTGAAGCGCATTAACCGGTATTGTCCCGGCCTATCACTAGTCTTGATGACCCCGATTCAAAGTAATATGCACGTAATTGATGAGATTTGAATGGGTAATTTCCAGTTCCAAGACTGGAAATATCACAACGTCAATGTCGGAGGAGTAATAAAGATTTTTGAGATACTTAATTGGATGCTAACGGACAAATTAACCAAATACGCTCTCTCCATTCGACAATTTCGCCAGCCTATGTGTCATTTTTGTTTTAAGCACGGGGAATTTTCAGTAAAATTTAATTGAAATAAATTATGTAGCTATTTGTCGATTCTTCTTATCGATCATAAATTGAATGGGAATTTGAGTCTTTCTTAAATCAAATTCTTTCTAATTCGAGGGCAAAAGTACACTACCCGAAAGACTACGGGCCTAAAAAGTGAAAATTTGAGTTGTTACTAAAATTTAAAGTAGATGAGTGTATCATAACCATTAGTTTTTAACAAAATTTGATCTTAAGAAAATCAATGGAACTCATCATTTTATCGTGACCATTAGAGATGATTATGGTTTCACGGTAGAACTTTTGGAACCGAAAAAGCAAATCGATGGTAATTTATCTGGTTTCAAGTTCAAAAATTTGAAAAGTTCCATATTCTAGATATGTGGAACATGAAACCTAAAACCTATAATAAGTTTTTATATATATTTTTTGCTTATGTCTTCAAGCGATCTTGTGGTATTTCATATTGTTAGATGATGAGCGTATAATTTAGAACCACTAATCTAATATTTCATTTTATGACTGGAACTTTTATTTTATTAATATTTCATATTTTTAATGTATCTAAATATAAGATATGATCAGTGAATTATAGTAACAAGTGGTGATAATTAAATATGATGATTCAATACAATTGTTCAATTAATAGTATAAGTGAAACTTGGGTAAAACCTAAAACTAATATTAGAATATGTGACAAAGTAAGTTTTAAGTTCTAAGTTATGTAGGATAATTTTCAAGTTCTAAAAAATAAAGAACCTATTTTAATAAGTATGTTCCTAGTAGAATTTATATGGAACTTGGAATTGTTCACCCATCATGACCACCGAACCAATTTTAAACAACTATTATGCATGTGTTACGGGCTAGTAGTTCCTTGACCATGAAATAACCCGTGCGGCACCTGGCTAGATTAGAGCACCAAAAGTTGTCCCTAATAATAGTATAGTGAATCACATTCTCGTATTGAACAGTACCACGCCTAGCTTGACTTTGGTATCTAGTGCCTTAAGCAATATAGCAAAACGCTTTAGGCATAACAACTAGTTTCACCCTACCATGGCCTCATCATTAGAGCAACATCAGCTCTCGATCGATTTGTGCACATGAAGTCAACATTGCCTTTAGAGTTCCGTAGAAATATATATTTTCTATCATAGAACGCTTAGCATCAACCTTCCTAATGCTACTCTCACAAACTAATTGTATTCATCTCTTTTGTATCACTCATTTTTCTATCGATAACCCAAGCTTCACTCACAAGGTATGCGAGTATGAGAGAATCCTTGTGTCACTCCAATTTGTGACATTCTCCCTCATTCTATTCCATAACATCTTTGTTATGGGCTGTTTTGTCACTTTCCTGTGTAGCTTCGATACCATCAATGCCACTTTTTCAAGACTTAAATAGATGATGGATGGGAGAAGAACGTTAGAAGTGCTAAAAGTCGTGTACATGACTCATTTTAGTGCTAAAAGTTTTTTGTGCTACTTTTTTTAAAAAATGATCTCTTAAGTGCCAATTTCGATCTAGGTTGCCGGAAATCCCACATGGCCATATTTTATTAATTTCTCAATCCTCATGGCTCGCCGACATTCTTGGTTAGTACGTAATCCCTAAATGACACCATCTAAAAGTTATAAATAGTAATGGTTTGAGTGCTAAATTTTGTTTAAAGTGATCATTTTAGTGCCAATCATTATTAAAAAGAGATAACTTCAGTGCCAAGCACGCCACATGAAAATGCCATTTAGATTGAATTTTTTTAAATAATATGTTGAGTCATATAAAATATTTAATTATAAAAACCATGTATTATTTTGGGTAGGAATTTCTCGTTGGCACTTAAATGATCATTTTTTCTTTGATTTAACACGTAAGTGATCCAGTGAAAATTATTTGCACTAAACTGAGTGACATACATAATTTTTGGCACTTCTTGTGTTCGTGAATGGTCACCCAATAGAATAGGCTCTCTATTGGAAGCTTTTTCCAATCATAATTGTTCCAGCATTTTCGATCACTTATGCTTTTTCCTGACAAGTGTAGCATTTGGAGAAGGGAAAAAGAAAAATAGGAAAGAGAGAGAGAGAGAGAGAAAAAAGGCAAAGAAAAAGAAAAAACAAAAAAAATTGAAAAAATATTAAAATATTATTAAAAGTTATCCACATTATAATTGGCCAGTGTCCGCATTAACAATATTTGACCAAAATTAGCTGGAATGATTGAATTAATAGTAGACTGGCACCAAATTGGCATCAATGCAAAAAGTTTGGGATTTCTTTGGCATTCCCCTTGGTTTGGCTATGGGTAGAATAATTCATGAAACACCATGCTTCTGTTATATGATCTCTACACAAATCAGTGGTGAAAAATGATTCCTTGTATTACTTGAAATAATTAGTCAATGAAAAATATTTTCATTATTAACAATAATTTATGTTTAAATATTTCCATGAGTGATGTAAATATTTTTCGTTCATTCATTGATCTAAGCGTTATAAGAGATCATTTTTAGGAAACATTTTTAAAATCATTAATTTTCCGTGAAACCAATGTACTCAAAATGATGGTAGTTACACTTAGTAATTTTTTCCATAATTGCAATTTTTCCTGTAAGTACTTGTCAATGATGAGAGATTAACCATACTTAATATGTAGTAATTTACCTCAAGGCCGTGTAAGATTGAATATCCTATCCTTAGTAACTTTTCACGATAATCATAACCACCATGAATTTATCCTCAACTTTTTTTTTCTTAATAACTTAACTTCATGATCGTAACGTTCCTCAACAATTTGTAAACTTAGAAACCTATTCGGGAGCAATTCAAGTGTCCTAGTTATGCTTAATTAATAGTAACACTGACAATATTAAAGTTGATGGTTTTCCCTAAAACCATCATCCGTTATTATATTTCTAAAATTATTTGACCGCAGAAATTTTATTTATTTATTTATCAAACCGTCTAAATTACATAAGGCACTAGTCCCATAATTTGTATGAAAAGTGTCATAAGAGTCCTAAACTTAATGTATTAATACAAATTTAGTTTTAAACTTTTCAATAGAGCTAATTTAGTCATTTACCTTTGACCTAGCGCCAATTCAGTCTTTTCAGCTAATTTTAGTTGGATATTGCTAATTGGACGTTGGCCGACTTATATGGTACCACTAGCATTGACGTGTACAATTTTTAATAATACATTATTTTTTTTCTTTTTTCTTTCTCTTTTGTTCTTCTTCCTTTTGCTAGTGACTGACCATAGTCGATGCTTGGCCACCAACCATGGCCGAGTTGGCCTCACCTGGGCAAGGGCTCCCTTAACTAGACCTAGTGAGGTTCGGCCTCATCTAGGCCTGACAAGGGCTCCCCTCACCAAATCTGGTGAGGACGACCCTCACAAGGTGAAGGCAAGCTTTGGAAGGTCGCCTTGGGTGAGGGTTTGCCTCGCCAGATTTGGCTTGAGGGAGGCTAACCTCATAAGGCCTCGCCGTATCTAGTCAAGGGAGCCCTTGCTTGTGGTGTGCGTCAGCACCATGGATGGTGGCCAAGCATCACCTATGGTCGGCAGTTGGCAAAAGAAAGAATAAGGAAAGAGAAAAAGAAAAGAAAATCAGAAAAAATAATTAAAAATTATAAAATTATAAAATATTATTAAAAATTGTTTATATCGGCATCGGCGTCATCACGTAAATCGACCAGCGTCGACATTTGCAATATCCGACTAAAATTAGTCGGAATGATTGAATTGTCATTAGGTTTGGCTCAATTTAAAGGTTTATGATTATATTGACATTGATGCAATAGATTTATGACTTTTTTGATACTTTTCCCATAAGTTGTTAGCTTGGGCCTAGAGCATTGAATCTCCCATTGTAGCACTGTTCTCTTCAAAAGCTCCTGCGAAACACATACAATGTCATTCCCTATATATCATATGAAAGTTACATTCCCGCACTCCTAGCTTGACGAAGATTTCCGACGCCGGGGTATAATTCGAAAACATCTACGTCCACATCTACTTGATGGTTGACGGTTTGTTTACTGAAAAATGACAGTCGCCGTATTGTAATTGCGATCTCTCCCCTCTCCCCCCTCTCTCTGTGTCTGCTTTCGTCACGGGCGAGCATCTTTTTAACCTCTCGAGGACGAATAACAAGCACATCGAGGTTTTCCTAATCACAACGCGGACGAGGTCCGTCTTCGACAGGAAAGCTACATTGGGTCGGTGAATTAACCAATATACAAAACGCATCACGCCCCGCCGCGATGTCTTGCTAGCTTCTACGAAAGCGTTTGCAAGTTGATGGATGAATATACTTATATGAAGGTCGACAGCGCCACAAGCACTCTTTCGAATGCCTCAGTTGTGTGGAGGGCCGATCTTACTCGTCGACGTCAAATCGCCAAAGTCAAATGTCTTGGTCGCACGAGGAGCCGCTCTCGATCGCCCAAAGTCAAATCTCCCTCCTCGAGAGTTTTTCTTCAAGAAGCGTATGATGCAATCTTGCTTTCTTAGATCGGATTTAATATCACTCCCTGCATTTTCAAACGTTTTGACACGATCTATTTATGACATGTGGGTTTATTACTAATCTTCTTTTAACAAAAAATTTAAAAAATCAAACGTCATCTCAAGTTTTCAAGATTTCATGAACAGTAGTGGCATTTACGATTTCGTTTATCTTATTGGAAACTCAGTTTTTTTCCTCTTGGTAGAACATGTGGACTGGGGAAGGAAAACCCAGAAGTCAACCGACCTGCGCATGCCCTTGTTCGGACACCATTATACCAATAACCAATTAATCAAGCTCACCATGTTGAGAAGAAATAAATAATACCACCGGACAGAAATCTTAGCTCATGCATCTAAACCTAATTAAGCTTTGTACTATGTAGAAACAATTGTTACTTGATTGGGTATGAAATTGCAGTATGCGACGCTGATCTTTTTTCTTTTTACCCCTTTTTTTGTAAATTGGGACATTTCAAATCTCACCATATGTATTATGGAAGAGAGGCATACATAAATCCCAAAAGATTGAAACTCAGTTGCTCTTACTCTAATAACATGAGAGATTTTTATGGAACCATTATCGGATGTTACTTGATTGGGTATGAAATTGTGGTTTGTGATGCCGATCATTATAATGATCTTTC
Organism: Angophora floribunda; assembly: GCA_014182895.1. Classification (NCBI taxonomy): domain Eukaryota; kingdom Viridiplantae; phylum Streptophyta; class Magnoliopsida; order Myrtales; family Myrtaceae; genus Angophora; species Angophora floribunda. Next base: position 9,715,758 of record CM024712.1, on the reverse strand, counting down.
TTTTCTTTTCTTTTTAAAAGATTGAAACCTTCGTCTATTACCATATGTATGTATTACGAAAGAGAGGCAAACACCAAAAGATTGGAATTTGATTGCTCTTGCTCCAATTCCATGAATGATTCTTGTGGAACCATTGCTAGATATTATTTGATCGGGTATGAGGTTGTGGTATGTGATGTCAATCGTTATAACGCTCTCTTTTTTTCTTTTTCCTTTTTAAAGATCAAGATCTTCAAATCTCACCATATGTATTATGAAAGAAAGGCAAATGAAATCGTGGAAAGATTGGGACTCGGTTGTTCTTGCTCCGATACCATGAAAGATTCTTGTGGAACCATTACTGGATGTTACTTGATTGGGTATGAGGTTATGTTATGTGACGCCAATTGTTATGGCAATCTTTTTTTTTTTCTTTTTTAAAGATCAGGACATTCATACCTCACCATATGTATTACGAAAGAGAGGCAAACAAAGACTTGAAAGGATGGGAACTCAGTTGCTCTTGCTCCAATACCATGAAAGATTCTTGTGGAATCATTGCTAGATGTTACTTGATTGGGTATGAGGTTGCAATATGTAAGGCTGATAGTTATAACTATCTTTTTTTTTTCTTTTTTTAAAATTTGGGACCTTTCATATCTCATCATATGTATTATGAAAGAGAGGCGGATGGAGACTTGGAAAGATTGGAACTTGGTTGCTCATGCTCCGATACCATGAAAGATTTCAATGGAACCATTGCTAGAAGTTCAAAATTTTAAGTTATTAGATGAATGCGCTGTTTAATATTGAAATAATGACACAAATAATCCTTGAACTTTACTCAATATGTAATGTCGTCCATGAACTTCTAATTTGTTAAATATGGTTCATAAACTTTTGTTACATATTCAATTTAGTCTTTAGACTTTATGAAAAATATTCAATATTATTATTCTATTAATTCGAGTTCAAGAACAACATTGAACACTTTAATAAAATTAGGAGAATTAAATTTAACATGTACCAATTATCCAAGGACCATATCAAATAAATTAAAAATTCAGAGACGATATGGCACATTGACTTAAAGTTCAAGGACCACCAACAACCAATTTGAAGTTCAAAGACCACATAGTGCATTGAACCAAAATTTAGGATCTATTTGTGCCATTTACTGTTTAATGTTTAAATGTTCTAATGTTTTATCTCGAAAATAGTTATTCAAACTCGGGTCAGGAATGTCTATCAAGCATAGTCATCAATACTCCCAAGTAAAGATTCACATCACCAATTGGGTCAAATTCGTGTATCCTTTTCCGCGATTAAAAAAAGAAAAGAAGAAGAAAAGGAGAACCCTTTGAAGGGTTTGGCGGGATCTATGACATTTATCAATTAGAAAGATAAGTAGGCCGGTCTTTTGCCCGTTTAATTATCACCTTTACCATAGAGATGTGCGTACGCAAGTTTCGCTTCGAAAGCTACATAAAGACAAAACCAAATTTCTCAAATGCTCGATCGCCGTGCTTTTCATGAAGTATCGAGGTGATGGCGATGGCGATGGCGATGGTCATGGTGGTGACCAGGGGATGGCCAGGCTCCCGGACGAATCAGATCCACAAGCCGGTTCCGCCAATGCGTGAAGCTCGCCATGGCCATGGAAAAAGGCAAAGCGGAAGATGTCATCGAAAAAGAGAACTTCCCTTTCTATATCAGGATCCAGCAGCGCATGACTCTCGAACCACGAAACCTAACTTTCACGCTAAACTGATGTAATGCGACACAGCACGAGAAAGAGCCTCCACCCCTACGCTCCAAATTATCTGTCGCCATCATCCCTGCCTCGCTGTTTCTTTCTCACTCGCACAAACCAATTGCAACTCCAACTCTGAAAATATCGAAGAAAGTCACGAGCTCGACACACGACGGTTCCGTGCATTCCTTTTCACCCTTGGATTAAACATCAAACGTTGGTGTCCTAACCCGGAGACTTCCAGTCATGTCTTTGTTACTGCTGTGACGATACCTCACGTACGCCATGGGGGATGGGCGGCGATAAGTGCCGAGTAACATACGCCAAGGCACTAGCGCCTAAGAGTTTTCACTCGAGTATTCTTTTTAGGGTTTGGCATGTATTTTGTGGATTTGGTCATTATAAATGGTATTAGAAGGTGGAACTGGCTCACCTGGAGAGCAAGTAATATGTGGGATGGCATCTACCCACTATTGATATGCCAAAGCGATGACTTGATAATATGCCGATGATCATCGGCTCCCAAGTTGTTTTACAAGACGTTTGATCTAAGTCAGATCTGTTGTGTTGAGAATAAGATAATATGCAATAGAGTAATGGGTTTGTAATGTCCTGAGTCTCCCATGAAGTCGTTAGGAGATTTGCTAGAGAAATATTCATCATATGGCTCGATTGATGTGTGTTTGATTAGGTTTCGCATTAATTGATTGAGTTGAAAAAGTGATATCTAGAATCCAGAATCATCACATAAATGGATCGAATTAAACGCCACCATAAATTCTTGATTATTGCTGGCTACTTTACAAGGACGTGGATCTAGGGGAGGGAAATTGCATCGGTATTCATAAATTTTACGTGTGGAGCTGCGTATGAAGCTCTAAAATTACGTCAAAAAGTCGTAAGACTATTATCATCCATGTCTTTTATTTGCTTACCCTCCGGTGGTTCCACAATTTTCATATTCGAGCATTAGTGGGGGTGCCTTTCCAAAAAGGGGAAAACCCATCAAAAGCTTTCGCTGTCCGTCCCCACGAGTCGTGTGGACTTCCTCTGCTGTTTTACATAAAACGTGCGTCGTTCTCCAAAACCCCAAAAAGATATCTAGCGCACAAGAAGAAAGAGTCATCATAGAAAGTTGACAAGAACATACACAGAGAAAGAGAGAGAGGGAAAGAGATGATCTTGATGCTGTGGGAGAGAGAGAGAAAGGGGGATGGCTTCTGCTAAGATTCTTTCGAGACTGATAGAGCAATTTCAATGGTGGGTGACTGAGATTCCCCCCCATACCCCTTCAGCCAAAGATAATGGCACCAAAAAGAGAGATAGAGAGAGAAAAAGAAACGCTTTAACTTCCCAAAAACAGAGGAAGACGAAGCCCTACACGTACAGAAACCCTACCTCCCTCCATGTTCAGACATGAACGCCGATGTCAACGGATGCAGCAGTTGCCCTAACCGGCAGCAACTGCCACGTAAAACATTCTCCAGACCATTTTTAACCCCACAAAAATAAACAGCAAAGAAGAAACAGGTCGCCATCGGCTGCGAAAACCATTGGTGAAACAGATCGCACAGCACCCACTTGACTCTTTCCCCATCAAGAAAGCCAGCCCCTCCAGAGGCTCGGCTCGGCTCGGCTCGGGATGGGCTTCCACGTGGAGGGGAATCTGAGTCCTCGCGCCTCGCCGACGGCAGATCGATTCCGCCCGTCACCTTGGGGGAATCTTGGTGAAAAGCTAAAGTCAAAGTGGAAAGCGAAGAAGGTTCTTTTCTAGGCCAGGACGGCGTCGTCCGTGTCCTCTTCTTCTTCCCTTTGGCATCCAAAGCGGCGAGAATTATGAAAAGGGAAAAAGAAAAAATCAAAGTAAAAAGAGACGACGATGGCGACGAGAGCATCGCTGCCTTTACCGGATTTTTGCCGAATTCGAATGGATTGGAGAAAGAAAATGGAAAAAAATGGCAGGCTTTTCGCCGGAGTCGGCTTCAAGATTTCCAAACCCGATTTGGGGAAGGAAAAGAGGAGGAAAATGGTATAGTTTTATCTGCAGAATAATATTAAATTAGATGATTGATGCTCGACCAGCTTTTTTGGAGGAGGGTATCGTATACCCTGCAATGATTGACCAGCACCAACCAGCTCATTTTGGCCACCAATCCGTCGTTTAGCAGATGTGCTGGTGAAGGCAAGATTTCCTTTAGGGTAGCACAGTCGCAGTTTAATGTTTGCTAGCAAAGGTTCTCTCTCTTTTTTTTCTTGGAACAATCTTAAAGTAGGTGCCCGCCGGCGAGACGGTAGTGACATGTAGGTAACTTCCCGATCTAAGCAAAGTTTCTTATATACATATTATGAGAGACGGGTTATATGTGCATCACGATATCTCTATTTAGCATTGGTCTCAATCGGCTTCCGTGCCCAATGGGTCACCGTTGCTACCACTTGTCTCTACTTCCCGTCATTGCTCTCTCTCTTCCTTTTTCAATCATGCGTAAAATGAATTGCCCGAACCGGAAAGTGTCTAGACCAAACCGAACCAATTGGTTATGTCGGGTTTTCGAGAGTGTGTTTAAGTGATTTAGTTCCCAATTCCAAGAGAGAATTGGACTAGACTGACCACGTCAATTTTTTTTTCTTCAAAAGAATTAGTATAATGTGAACTAAACACTATTTCGATCCGATTTCAAGTATAAAAAAAATGATTGTTTGGATATATGATTTATGCAATTAATTTGATTGAAGATACTTCAACCAATCTAAAGTCTAAATTGATATCAATTATTGCTTGAAAATGATTTTCATATCTTTGTATTTTCCTATTATTATTATTTACATATCAGATCGGAGTGAATATAAAGAAATTCTTCAAGCTCATTTTCTCTTTCACTATGTGTTAAACCGGTTCCATTGGATTAGTGGTGCGATTAGATTTTCGGTTTGGTCTCCAATTCTCGGCTCCATCTTGGAAGCGGACCAAATCAGGAATCGATTACCCCTATCACTAGCGATGCCATTTCGCAAATTTGATGAAGCGTTGTGATTGATTGAAAGATACAAATGAACAAATTTAAAGAAACATAGAATTTGATTGCATACATCATAGGATCAAATCGTACCATCAGTGAAACTTATTAGGTCTAAACTGTATTCACCCAATATAAATTCATTTTTTAACTTCAGATCACTTTTAAGTGTTGCCCATATCCGTGGAAAAAAGTATCCGTTAATTGTTTAATCAATGGCTAGCCTTATTCCTCATATTCGCAGGACATCTAGGAATACTTAAAAAGGAATAGTCTGACGATAATAAAGGAAAAAACTTTGTTCATATAAATTCGGAATAAAGACGCTAGACCCCTTTGGCACCTTTTCTTTATAAGAATTTTTCATAACCTTTAAAATTTACTTGTGAACTAAAGATAAGCTCCGCAAAATGAGAATGATTGGTCAGGCGTGAGTTAGAATCTTGAATGGCATAAAGCACAAGATTATCCGCAATGAAAAGGGAAATCCTATCATGCGTCGGAGACCTGATCACTCGCGCAGAGATCAATCTGTTTCTATTGACTTTTGCATTTTACTTTATCCAAATTTGGTAACAACAACATGCTTTCGACTTTTTCATAGCTCATAAAAATCTAAAACTTTCACACCCCATAGACATCAATAGGAGAATCTGTTTTTGAATTTTTCATAATTTCTTGAAATTTTATCAAAATCACAAATTACATAAATTTTTTTGTCAGTCATATTCTAATTCTCAAATTTTTATAATATTTTATTGTAGAGCATGAAAGTCAAAATCCCCTATGTGGAGATTCAAACCTTCGAATGTCCACCTTCTTATTTTCTAAGTGGAAATAGTTGTCATTGAATAATGCTTCAATTATTGCAAATTACATATCTCACTTCGATGCGATCGCGCACATGCCAGCCCCAGCATCCCCCATCGCACGGGCATGGGGAGAGAGACCGCTGATGTCGGCAGACAATGCCGGCGGCCAAAAAGGTTAGGTGGGCCGGCGGCGGGCGCTGGACCTCTGGCGTGTGGCGCAGAGGCGAGAGGAACGCGTGCGCGGGGGAAGTCACGGGAGAGTTTGTGGATTCGCAGGGGAGGGTTTAAAAAAAATAAAAAATAGAAAGGGAAAATGATAAATGAATGAGAAAAAGTAAAGCATTGCTTTTATTTATTTATTTTTATTATTTTAAATATTCACGGGGGAAAAGTAAGCCGATGGTTGTAGAAAGAAAAGCTCAGAATAGACGGGCGCTCGGCTCTCGGGGAAAGCCGAAGCCGGAGCCGGAGCCGGAGCCGGAGCGGCAGGCGGGGAGGGGAGCCGGCTTAAGTGGAGGTGGCCCTGGTGCATGTGCCCATAAGGTGCGTTTCTTCGGTGGCCTACACCCGATACCAAAGAGAGAGAAAGAGAGAGAGAGAGAGAGAGAGAGAGAGGGGGGATGGGCCCCACCTCCACGACACCTTCCCTTCCTTCCTTCCTCCGTCCGTCGCCTATAAGCCAACGATTGAGGAAGGTGCACAGGAGTCCCCGTGGGACCCGCCGCCCCCGCCAACTCCTCCTCCTCCTCCCCCCCATCAAATGTGATGATGGGCCCCACCGGGCTACCTGGCTCCTTCTCAGCCGTCCCTTTTGGTTCTTTTCTCTCCCCCGCCCCCCCTACCTTTTCGCAACTCGGGGCGTGCGGGGGCCTTTTTCTGTTTTTTGTTTTTGTTTTTTTCTTTCTCTCTCGCTCTTTCTTTTTTTTTCAAATATTAATTTGACCGGAACATCCTTTTCTTTTGGCATTTTCTCGCAGCTCATTCACCGGAATTTCCTTCCCCGCACCTAATATGAAGCGTAAATCACGTATTATTATGGCCTTAAAAAAGAAAAAAGACAAAAAGAAGAAGAAGAAGTATAGATTAAGCGTAGGAGGTTACCATATCTACTTTTTCGACAATAATTAAAACTGAAATCCTGACATGGTATCAACATTCATCACTAAAGGCCTCTTTCATTCATTCTTTATATTTGTCTTCTTGATAGAAATGATATATAGGAGTGACATTACGGGGTTTTTTACTCTTAAGAAGATCTTTCGCCTGTTTTTTTCCCTTAAGACTATTAAGAACTTGCCCAAATCTTAAAAATCAAAATCATGAATTATGACCTCGAAAAAAAAAAAACAAAAGAAAGAAGAAAAAGTGTATACTAGTTCGGTCTTGAGAAAATTTCCTATGTTAATGGCGGCAAGTCTATTGGCCTTTTCACGAGGACAATTGTCAATTGCGGACATCATCCGTTTGATTTGAGGGTTGTCGTTGGATAGTAGAAAAGGAATGAAAGCGAATCAAGATTCTCATAACTTCAATTCACAAGTCGGGATTTAGTAAATTTGAGAATTTCGCTTACTTTCTAATGGCAAATAAAAAGAGGGAAAGTGGACACGCATAATCAGTTTCTTCTTTTGGAGCCATTAGGAATCCTCACTTATCTTTCGAGAATAAAAAAGGAACGGTGCTTCACCATATAAAGCAACCACCCACTCCAAAGCATATTCCTTTGGCATAATGCCCCACTTAGGACATCGGCCTTGCTCCAACCATTCAGCGTTTTTGGTCCCATCGATGTCCAAATCGATTAACGAAAGAAACGTTTGACATGTTGGCTTAGCTTTTAGCTGTTGAAAATCCTCGTTTGCTCATCAGGTGTCGGAATTTCTCCCTTTTGAATTCCACGGTTTGAAACACGCCCACGATGACTTTTTTCGTGCTTGCCGTGCGAAAACTTCGTTAAATTTATTTTAAGAAAAAAGGGCCTTAATTTCGTAGTTAGAATCTGACCATTCGTTGGCGGCCATGATTATGTCCTTTTCTTTCTTTTCTGTTCCCTTTATTTTTATTTTTTTTATTATTATTTTTGCTTATTTGTGAAGGCATTCATTTACCTGCAAAGTTACAAAGCAGCATGATTGGACGGATTGGGGCTGGTTTCCTCATGCGCCTTTCAAGAGGTCGACACCAAAAAAGAAACCCTAACGAGGCGACACGTCGGTACGAGATTGAGGACGGGCGAAAGGGGGAAAACCATCGACAAAGGTGGGGGAAATCCGAAGTATGATGACCGGTCCTTTTTGGACTTACTTTTTCGACGGCAAAAACTCGAGACTTGTTTTACAATTTCGGGGCAACGTGAACTGACTCAAATAAATAAAAGACGAGGATGCGACGTGCCCTTGTCACTCATAATTATATTCCTAAACCGGGTTTTAAAAAGCCTGTCAAAAGTGTTAATTCTTTTTTATACGGACGATGTGTAAATGAAAATGACAAAAGAAGTATTGTGGCCTCAAGCGTCGTGTTTTCTCGGCGAGGAACACTCGCATGCCATTGATTAATGCACGTTTATGGTATATTATTAGATCACAAGTTAGATTGCATTGACTTTCGGTACTTGTGATAAAAATTAACGACCGATGAATTCAGACTTAAAATGGCACATCCCTTGTTTTATGGGAAAAAAAAAGGACAGTTTTGACTCCACCAAATCACTTGATGCTAGAAGTGAATGTCTTTGAAGTGCTAGCCAAATTGGGAAAACTTGTGGAATTAACGAGAAGCAATTCAATTCAACTTCTTCTTTTTTTATTATTTCTTTTATATTCTCACCAAACGATATTTTCCACGTGCCCGTCGGTCCACCCGATGCACTCCACCCGAACCGGAGCGGGTGGGGAGGGACCGGACCTACTTCCGTAATTTCGCACCCACCCACCCCGCCCCCGCCCCCGCCCCCGCCCCACCTTCCTCTCAACGGCAGCAGTCTCCAGTTCGATTACTCCAAGCTCCCCCAGCACCCAACCATCCCCTCGGACTTAACAAACCTTCACTCGCCCCAATGCCTTTCCCTGCCACGTCACCAACATTTCAATGCCCCCCACGTCATCCCCGTGGGGCCCCCCAAGACCCGCCCCGTACGGCCCCTCCCCACACTCCACACTCCACCCCCAAACTCCTCCATAATATAAATTCCACCCCCTCCTCCCCTAAAAAAGAAAAAGAAAAAAGAAAAAAGAAAAAACAAAAGCCACCCTTCTTTGAGCTCCACGCCACCACCTCCTCCTCCAACCCTTTCTCTGCGATATATAAAGCGAGGAATCAGCCCATATTTCGGTCAAATTCCCAACGAAACACTCTGAAAACCCACCCAAAAATCTCAACTTCACCAACGGAGAGACGAAGCTGCGGAAGAAGGACCCGTAGCGAGCTGCGCATCCCGATGCCGATGGCGGTTGTAGGTCCCGCATCGCCCACGACGGCTCTGGCGGCGGCGGCGGACAGGGCCCCGCCGGCTGCCCTCGCGCCAATGCAGCAGCAGCCTCCGCCGGCGATGCTGGCGGCGGACGCGCTCGCGCGGGACTCGGTCATGGCGTGGTTCCGCGGCGAGTTCGCGGCGGCCAACGCGATCATCGACGCGCTCTGCGGGCACCTGGCGCAGCTCGGCGGAGGGGGGCCGGAGTACGAGGCGGTGTTCGCGGCGGTGCACCGGCGGAGGATGAACTGGATCCCCGTGCTGCAGATGCAGAAGTACCACTCGATCGCCGACGTGGCGCTGGAGCTGGACCGCGTCGCGTCGAGGAAGAAGACGGAGGGCGGCGAGAAGGAGCCGGAGGGCCTGGCGGCCGAGGAGGAGGAGGAGGCGAAGGAGGGAGGCGAGGCGTGCGCGGATGGCGAGAAACAGAGAGCCGCCGCCGCCGCCGCCGCCGGCGAGAAGGCGAGCGAGAGCAATTGCGACGGAAGCGCCAACGGCGAGGTCATCGATGGGGAGGAAGAGGAGGACGATTCGCCGAACAGCGACATTACCGATTCAGGTAAGTCAATTCTCCCCCTTCCGACGGCGGTAATTGGTAGACTCCGCCGTTCACGAACGAGGTCAACTTTTTCCGGTCACCGTCACCTCACCCGAAAGTCTGTGTGAACACGCACGTAGCCCGCGATCCATTCTTCCCATTTTCGAAATCCGACGTACGGCGGAAAGCGAGTCGCCGTCGTGCGTGCTATGTTTCTCTTCGTATCTGACCAATCGAGTCAAGCATTTTCCATGGATCTCGGGGTTCCTCTCTCTCTCTCTCTCTCTTTATGGAAAACAGTTCAGAAATTTCCAAATTACCTTTCCGAGAAATTTTCCGACTGGCATCCTTGCCATTCTGGCCGGCCGCCGAGAAAGGAAGGAAAGCTAAAACCCGGAAAAGAAACGGGAAGAAAATCGGACCGATTTAAATTTCATTTTTTTTTCATTTTCTCAGTTTCAGATTTTTCCTGGGATTAAAAAAAGGGTAGAAGAAATTAAGGCCACCACATGCGAGACGACCACGAGACATTAAACTAATCTGTCGATCTTTCTTTTTTGTCAAAAATAATAATTAGTATACGTCCCTTTCCAAATTTCATGTGGGGGAACCACCGAGGGGGAAAAACCGAACACGTTGTTGCTCCCAGGAGGAGGAGCCGGATCCAAAGATTCGATGCCCGGTCGTCGTCACCCACCACGTGTTGACCCGATTTCCCTACTGGGGAAATTCGAGCTCGACGTGTCGACCGGCGACGGTAGGCCGGGTTCGGTTCTTTGATTCCGAGTGGGGACTTCGCGTTTCGGCTGAAATTTTTTCCTTCCCCTTAGTAAAATATTCTCCACCCCGAATTATTCCAGATTCTATAAAAAAATGGAAATGAATTTTGAAATTACACGGAACAGAAACGACCCGGCGTTTGGGGATTTTTTTTTCAATATCGGGCACGGGCCGCACGGCGCCGGGGAGAAAATTTGAGGTTAGGTTATGTTCCCGAGGTTTTCACGAGTGGGTGGGGAGGAGGTTTTTTTTTTTTTTTTTTCGAGGTTTCCGAGGCGATGGGGTGTTTGGAGGTCGGGGAGGAGGAGGAAGGGGGGTCCGCTGCAGCCGCGAATACGGTTGCCAATGCGGATTCGGTGACGTCGGGGCGTGGGATGCTTCCTTCCATCGAGAGGCGTGCGGCTGCGCATCGTTGACCGTTTGATCTCGGTAGATCGGCGAGGTTCTGGACGCTGGCGCGGGGCCCGCCGGGAGGGGGGGGCCTTTTATTTGTCCCGTCTTGACCGGCTACCGAGCTGGCGGGTCAATTCAGGAAGTGCGGGTTTGGGTTTGGTCGGTCTGCGGTCCGCTTTGGGCGTTGGGGCGGGTAGGTGGGCGGGTTGGTGGAGGGGTAAAATGCAAAAGAGCACCGAACCCGAATCCGAAAATGTGGCAAAAGAGCCGCAGATGGGTTCCTTCTAGGAGGGACAGAAGCCCATACGTCAACTTTCATTCTCCCTTATTACTTCATAAACCTCGAACTTACTTACATATGTCGAAGGCTCAGGGTTTATCTTGACATAAAAAAAAGTGAGGAATATTCGTGTTGGATATAATTTATATGTTTTTCTTTTTAATGATATTTGCCCTATATATCATGATCTCCACCCTAAAGATTTAATTTTAGAGTGGAGGCCATTATATAATCCCTCCCCACCTACTAAGGTTTTCCTTGGAAAGTTTCTATTAATCCCTCTCGGTATCTCTAGTGTAAATTACGTGTAAAATATTGCTAGAATAATGCATGCGGAATGACAAACCGTGGGCAAGTTCTGTGGGCTGGTGCATGTTGAGAGAGCTCTACGTGGGTATGAGCTTTCAGTTGTCGACTTCCAATTTTCGAGTTTCCTTATTATTGATTTCGTGTTCGTCGTCGTCGATGAACTGAGAATTATATTTGTTTTATTGATTGAACCACTAGTTTATCGGTCAGAAAAGGATTGATGAGTTAATGATTTAATAGAAAGAGTTTGTGATCCGTACTCATATCTGTATAACTTAATAATTGCTTCGTTCACATGCTTATTTAAGAATGAAAAGATATATTTTTAAATGTTTATTTTGCATCTCATATCTGTATAACTTATAATAGTAAATTTTCCCAACGACCATCCAAAGAGCTGATGGTCTAGCCTTCTCCAACCTCTGTTGTGTTGTTCCCTGCAGGTCTTTTGGATTTGAGTGCCTAGTTAGGTGAACAGCGATGTACTAGGTTTCCCTTTCCGCAGAAATCTTGTCTTTTTTTTTTTTTTTATCTCTTTTCCTTGCTTTCGTTGTGTGTTTTGTGCACTAGACTGAAAGGTGGAAAAAAGGGATCTTCTTGGTGTCTTTTGCAAGCATTTTTGCTTTTGTTCACTGCTAAATGCTTGAAACTGATTTATTTGTATCAATGCCGCGAAATTCTAATGCTAAGCTAAATCTTTTAGAAACTCCTTATGTACCTCTGGAAGATTAAAAAAATGAGTGCTGTTGGTAATGAGACTAATTGACCGTGTTACTTTAATTCGATGACAGGATCCCATGAGATGCAGCCTGAGCTGGAAAACCTCGACATATGCTCTAACCATGAACTCTGCGAGGCACGGGCAGCTCAAATCAAGCTGACAAAAGGTTTTACTGCCAAGGAGCCAGTGAAAGGGCATATGGCGAGTCCATTTCTTTCATTATTTAAGCGTCATTCTTTTCCTTGAAAAGGAGTTTCAGATGGGTTAGGTTACGGAGAACATGAGAAAAAATGTGGCTTTCGATACCTGATGGAACGAACTTCAACTGGCAGGTCAATGTCGTGAAAGGGTTGAAGCTATATGAGAACGTTTTCACTGATGAAGAGCTCTCTAAGCTGAAAGATTTTGTCAATGACCTCCGTGCAGCTGGTCAAAATGGAGAACTCTCAGGTTACTTTGAATAGCTTCCCTTCATCTTTCAATAGAAGGCATCATGCATAAGGATAACAGATGTGTAAGACAGATGAATACAGCCCCAGAGGCTGCAAAATCATGGCAATTTTGAAGAAATGAATAGATTGAGGCAAAATCTTCATGGTTTAAATATGGGATTTTGCTTTCAAACCGGTTTCATTTTGTACTGCCACTGCATGTGAAATCCTTCTTTAAGATAAGGAGTTTCTATCTTGCCATTTACAACTAAACTTGTCTAATTATGCTTTTGCTTTTTCTAGGTTTTACCTTGTCTACAGTAACCTCACTATGACTTTATGCACCTTTCCAGGGGCAGCTTCTATTGCTCAATTTTTTTTGTTTAACCTTACTTAGACAACAAGCCATACCATGATTATTGCATGTTTTCCCACCATTCTGTTCCAAAAAGTTTTCTGCTTATTACGTGCTGAGTAAATCTTCAATTCCTACAGGCGAGAACTATATTTTATTTAACAAGCAGATAAAAGGGAACAAACGAGAGTTAATCCAATTTGGGGTCCCTATCTTTGGACACATACAAGAGGAAGCAACATGCAACAGCAAAACAGGTAACTTGCACCACATTCGGTAAATTTTATCCCATTGAAAAGGAGTGCTTTCCAACATTCAATCTGATGAATTTTTTGTATTCGAAGGAAACATAGAGCCAATTCCAGCACTTCTGGAACGTGTCATAGATCATCTGGTTGAATGGCAGCTAATACCTGTTTACAAAAAGCCGAACAGTTGCATCATTAATTTCTTTGACAAGGTACACTTTGTTTTGCCGCCCCAACGTGTTCATCTAAGATATGGTTCGAGATTGGTGGGAGGATATATGCTGAGTATGGTTATTTCGAGTTCTCTGTTCTGTATTTCCTACAAATCGTTGAGAGAATAGCATCTGATCCCAAGGTAATTCTCATGCAGGATGAGTATTCTCAGCCTTTCCTGAAGCCTCCTCATTTGGATCAGCCCATATCATCTCTTCTCCTCTCTGAATCGACCATGGTTTTTGGCCGGTTTCTTGTTAGCGACAATGAAGGCAACTATAAAGGACCCCTCTTGCTTCCATTGAAAGAAGGGTAAGTAGTTAGTTGATGTTCTTCATGTATATCTGGTCAATACTCGTCACTCATCTTCCAGTCATACTCTTAATCACTTTCAACTCAGATGCTGTATCTGGTAGCTGATTTTCTCTTTTTTCTGCAGGTCTCTTTTGGTGATGAGGGGTAACAGTGCTGACATGGCAAGGCATGTGACATGTCCTTCTCCAAACAAGAGGGTCACCATCACATTCTTCAGGGTCCGACCAGACAGCAACCAAGGCCAACCATCGAGTCCCCTTTCTGGCTCCATGACTCTATGGCAACCAACCAACCCAAGCCCTTTCGCCATGCCAGGCGGAGGCCTGGGCGCTTACGAGGCAGTCGACATGATGCCTAAATGGGGAGTCCTCCGAGCACCCATGGTAATGCTAGCCCCGGTAAGCCCGATGGTTTTGAGCCCTAAAAAGATGCAAAACGGCGGCACTGGTGTATTCTTGCCGTGGGCTTTAGGAGCACGGAAACCCACCAAGCATCTTCCGCCGCGCGCACAGAAGGGACGGCATCACGTAGCAGAGTCCTCTTCTAGAGCCAGCATTGGCTGTGAAGGGAACTTGGTTTCCACCTAATGGCTTTGCGCCTGCTCTCAGGAGCCCTCCCTTCGATGTACAAACTCGAGGCCTAGGTGCTGCTAGAAGAGCCCTTCTCTTTCGCTTGTCCAGTCCCGTCTTCCTTCCCTATGCGATCGCTGTGATGATCGGACGAGGCTCTAGTCGTCAGTCCCATGTATTTTCCTTTCTTCTCCCGGATGCAACTAAATGTAGAGGCGTGGTGGTAGTTCCGGTTTTGGAGTTTTCGAGCGTCGAATTAGCTTTGTGGTAGGAATTTTCTTAACTTAAAAATGGTTTTTGAGTTATCTTCCCCTTTTCCTTGTTCAATATTTGTTGGTCCAATATGAAGTTTTGAGTGCAAAATTTTCATCTCGCTCTGAATATGAAGCTTTTCCTGTATTTAAAGATGATAACGTGAGATGATTCTGAGTGATTGCTTGGGCTGCTCTCTTTGCATATTTCTATACATATCCAGATTGAAATGAAAGTTGTCTGTCAAGACTTGCCCAAAAAGATTTCTGGTCTTTTTACTAGATATATCTATCGAAACTGTAATTTCTATTTGATTTTGATGATCGAAGTAAACTGTGGAAGAGAATCTGCCCAAGTAATCTAATATAAAGTTTTGCAGTGAATATAAATCTTGTAAGCACACGCACGCACTCTTGAAAACACACAAACATAACGGATCTCAAAAAACTATGTAGGTTAGAAATCCATCAATTCAAACTATGTAGGCACATAATTAGAAATCCTAAAAAAGTGATTAGTAAATCATTAACCATGCGTGCATGTATTGAATTTTGATCGGCGATCAGTATATATCAATACAAAAATGGGTACGCATGATTATGCGTATATGGCATGACCTCGTGCGAGCTTTACCGATAAAGACCTGTTTTCATCGTACATATGCAATTAGACTTGAAATTTGATTCTGGCGATATTGCCATAATCGTAGGAACACTAGTTTTCTTTGCATATATCAATAAAGAGAACCATTTTATGAACACCGTTTTATGACACTTGAACAAGGCATACAAGGGACACAATTCAAGAGAAACATATGCATCTCTAACAATTGAAGTCGGAAATGGAAACATCCTCCTGGGAACAGACTTTGCATAACCTTAATACGTTGATAGGAAGGAATCGCGGTGCGGCGATGGATCCAATCAAGATTTCACAGCAGGCTTGTCGTCGTCATCATCATCTTCGATGTCCCAACTCAAGTCTTCTTCGTCCTCCTCTGCAACGCTCAGCCTCTTTCTCAGATCAGCCCTATTTGCACTCGGAGGCCCCCCTGGAGCGACTCTCTGATCATCGATGCCGCTGAGATCCTCGATCTCATCCCAACCGAGGTCCTCCTCCTCAGCTGCCGGTGGATTGCTCGGTGCAGCAGCAGGGTTGCTCTCTTTTGATTTTCCAGGCTCGACTGTCGCTTTCGAGGCTGAATCCTCTTGAGGTCGTGACCGAGAATTTCTGCTGTTGGCATCATCAGAAACCTTTTCCAAATGCACATCCTTTTCAGGCACATTTCCATCGTCCAGGACCAGAGCGACGTCCTTGCCGCCATTCCCGCCGCCCACATTCTCCACCTTCTCACCAACGACTTCAGGAGTAGGACTAACTCGTGCTTCGCCACCCCGATTCTCCACGCTCCTTTCCTCTGATCCTTCCATGTCTAACTCCGTCCGATGCAGATCAGTAGCCGACTTCCCAATTTCCTCATCAGCTCCATCCTCCGTTTCCTTCCCACAGGCATCCTTTGATTCGACACCGCCCGTCATCCTCGAAGCCGGCTCCTTTTCCTTCTCAGAAGGACCATCCTCCTTCTTCACAGCTTCCCCCAGATTCCCATCCTCATCATCGTCCATTCGAACCGCTTCCACAGAAGACACCACATTACTCAATCTACTTCCTTCTTCAATTCTTTCTCACCATCGACATTGTCATCGTCATCATAAACGTCCCAACTTAGCTCCTCCTCTTCGCCCGAGATCGCCCTCTTCACAAGACTAGCCCTCAAATTCTCAGCCTGCTCAAGCTTATGCACCCTGTAAAAGTACCTAAGCCAGAACGTATCGCCGTCGATGCTACCCGGCACTAGCCTATAGTAGAACCCCCTGACGGGCCCATCTTCCTCCATCAACCTCTCGATCTCCTCCCTCTTGTCCCCCAGGCGGAACCCAGATTTCCACCCGCCGTAATCCTCCGAATCCTCCGGCTCCTCGCTGAAGGTGCCGGCCTCGGCCCGGATCGCGCGGACCTGCGCGTCCAGCCTGCTGTACCTCGCGAACGACTGGTGGCCGCCATTGCCGGCGGCGCTGCCGGGGCCCTGGTCGGAGGGATCCGGATTGAGATCAGCGGCGAGGATGACCTCCTTGCCTTGGGAGATGATCTGGGCCGTCCCCTTGATGACCGAGGACCCGATCTCGTCGATGGCCTGGCCGACGTTCTCCAGCGAGCCGTGCGCCACCTGGATCTCCTTCTGCAGGCCGAGACCGAACTCCTGGAGGTCGCGGCGGTAGGTCTCGAGCACCGACTCGGACTTGGTCGTGAGGGTCTTCACGAGGCCGCCCAGGCCGCCCCACCGCGAATTGGATGAGCGGTCTGTCTCCGAAGCGGCGGCGGCGGCGGCTCCTTCTCCTCCTTCTCGCGATAGATCGTCTTCGGGAGGCGAGTCGGGTCGGGCGGGTTTCGGGGGATCTGGGTCATCGGAGAAGACGGATTTGAAGAAATTCATGGTCAGTTTTAGGGGGGTATCCCTTCGGCGATGCAGAGAGAGAGAGAGAAAGATCGGTGGTGGATGTGGAGTGACGGAGTGGAGAAGAAGATGAATTCGATCGAAAGTTAATCGATGCAGAGGGAAGAGGACAAGAAGAAGAAGAAAGAAGAAGAAGAAGCATCGGTTGGGTCAACCGGATCGACCGGTGAGCTTGGACCGGATAAATGAACCGGATCTAGTTAACTCTATAATTTTTGTTCAATCTCTAAGATTGCGATTGTATTTTGATAAAAATATTTTTCTATTTGTTATTATATTAATACTGTGAAAAATCTCAAATTGCCATATCTACGGTTAATTTACTTAAAACTAATTTTATTTGATCAATAAAAATTCGAAATCGTCTGTTAACTTTCATGAAATTTTATCATGGAATTGCTAAACTATAATAACTTAACTTATTGCAAATTCACGTAGAAATCCATATTAATTTAGAGTAAATTTATCACGGATATGTCAATTTGAAGTTTTCGGTGACTCAAAAATTAATTTGGGAGTATATCAACTTGAAATTTTTTGTGGCATTAATATTTTCTTATCTAAAAAATTTATTTGGAAAACAAGCGAAAGAGCATGATGGCATGAGCGTGCTAGAAAGCATTTCTTTTCAAATAAAAATTCAGCCGTGCTTAAAAAGATTAGAAAATTCGAGTCGAAATGGTCATAGGGAAAGAAAGAGTACATTATTTAGGCAACAAAAGCTTAATCTCGCGTTCATTATCCTTCTACACAGAAAGCATCTCGAGCTAGGGTTCATGCGCTTCGCGGAAGATGAGTAGTTTTAAAAAATATTTTCTGAAAAATTATTACTTATGTCATTTAGAAAAAAATTAGTCAAAACCGAGAGATTGATAGAACTCGTCAAACAGGTTCGGACCTCAAATCTAGAAAGACCAGGCAGATAATCTGCAGAAGCAAAGGAGAAACGAGGAGGATCCCCTCTGTCTCCACCCTTTCTTGCCTGGAAAGCAACTCTCGAACGGACCATGAAGAGAGCTACTGAGAACGCAGGGTTGGCCATGCTGATTCCGAGTTTCCTTCTTTACGGTTGTATTGGCCAAGGAAAATTCGAATTTAGGCGAAATGCAAGATCTTCCGAGGCACAGATTATGGATTCTCTGTTTACGTTGATTACCTTTCCTGGTTATTTTCCTATTTCGAATCGCCCCTGTTCTCCACCACGCCGTGCCCAGGAACAGAGCCTGCCTTAAATCAGGAAAGAAACCAGCTCGATCCTTCCTGCGCTCGAGGCTTGCGGTGGGTATATGAGTGTCGTTGGGTAGTATCGAGTTCTGTCTCTCTCCCCTGTCCTGACTCCCTTCCATCACCACGAGAAGTAGAGGAGAGAGATAGGGAGATAGAGACGAGCCACCCCCCCTCTTTTCCCTCTTTCCCCTTCCAGAAGTTAGGAAAAAAACAGAGCGATGGAAGGGGCGACCCCCAACAAGAATAGTAATTTTCCTGATTTCTTAGTGGACTAAATACCATGAAAAACTCTATCGGTGTACTCATCATATATTTACCCTTCATTAATTTTTATCAAATTTTAACATGAAATTGGTGAGTATGGCAAGTTTACGAGGAAATCCATGTCAATTTGGGTAAATTTATCACATGTGTATTGATTTTGAGATTTTTGTGACTCAAAAATTAATTTAGAGTAAATTTATATACCCAATTATCACAAGTGTATTATTTTGAGGTTTTTGATGACCTAAAAATCAAGATGGGGTAAATATATTACATATGCATCAATTTGGGGGGTTTTTTGTAATATTAATGTACTCTTATTTACAAAACTTTGTTAGGAAAACAAGTGATAGAGCACATTGGCATGAGCGTGCCGGAAAAGTATTTTTAGAGAAAAAATTCGGATATGTCAGGAAATTCGAGCTGAAATAGTTGAAGGAAGCGAAAATGTATAAAATTTGGCAACAAAAAGCTTAATCTCCTGTTTATCATCCTTCTGGTCGTATATGGCCGCGGAAAGCATCTCATTTCTTATTGGGTTAATACAATAAGATTGCATTTTGATACAAACATTTTTTCTTATTTATTATTAGATTAATATCGTGAAAAATCTCAAATTGCTACACCTCTTATAAAATTTCCCAAAACTAATTTTTGGATCGACAAAAACTTTAAACTAGTATACTTGTGATATATTTTCCTTTCATTAGCGGCAATAACTCAAGTCTAAGTGGAAATATAAATAAGTTTAGGGTAAATTTGTTATGGATGTATCGGTTTAGAGTTTTTGGTAACCCAAAATTATATTAGAGTAAATTTTTCACAAATATACTAATTTGAAGTTTTTATTGATTTGAAAATTAGTTCGGGGTAAATTATGTACTAATTTGATAATTTTAATAATATCATCGTGTGCTTTTTTTCCTTCTAATCGTGTATGGTCGTGGAAAGCATCCGAGCTTAGTCTCATGTTTATTATTGTTCACAAGAGATTCCTCAAAAAACCCAGCAAAAAAACCAGACATAGGGATACAATCTATCAAACAGGTTCGGACCTTATAATCTAGAAAACCAGACAGACAGATCATCTGCAAAAGCAAAGGCGAGAGAGCCTGACCAAGCCACGCAGTGGATGGTAAATAGGCAGGAAAATACTTGCATTGCCAATTATTAATAAGGAAGGAGGAAAGAGGATCCCCTCTGTCTCAAACCCTTTCTTGCCTAGAAAGTAACCCTCGAACGAACCGTGAAGAGAGCTACTGAGAACGAGTTTCCTTTCTTACGGTTGTATAGGCGAAGGAAAATTTGACTTTAGGTGAATGCAAGATCTTCCGAGTCGCGGATTATGGATTCTCTCTTCGTAAATTACCTTTCCTGGTTTATTTCCTATTTCGAATCACCCTGTTCTCCGCCACACCGTGCCCAGGAGCAGAGCTGCCTTAAATCAGGAAATAAACCAGCTCGATCCTTCCTGTGCTCAAGGGCTTGCCGTGGTATAAATATTGTTAAATAGTGACAAGTTCTGTCTCTCCCCTGCCCTGACGCCCCTTAATCACACGGAGTAGTAGATTCACTAGAGAGAAAGAGAGGGAGTGACGTCCCGAGAAAAAAAAAACAGAGCAGTCAGAAAAAAACAGAGCGATGGAAGGGGCGACCCCCAACAAGAACAGTGTTTTTTCGGCTGAGGATGATGATCAATTCCCAAAGGGTTTGAGGGTTCTTTTGGTTGACGACAGTATCACCTGTCTCTGCCTTCTGGAGAAGATGCTTCGAGATTGTTCGTACCGAGGTAACTTCACTGCCCTGCTTCGTGTTTTCCCCTTTTTCTTACTGCAACTTCGCGTCAGCAATTATGTGATCGCTGCGGTATACTGGTGGTACGTGTAATTAATCATCACGACTGAACTGCGGAAGAGAGAATTCTTGTGCTTGAAGTAGTCGAGGAATTAGTTTTCATGCTTCCTTGATCACCTGTCGATGTTCAAATCGCTAAAAGTTTGATTCTGGGACGCGTCTTGTGATCATAGTGAGTCAAGAATCTGCATATATGTATGTCATGTATGTGGTGTATTTTTACAGTGACAAAGTGCCAGCGAGGAGAGGAGGCATTGTCGTTGATTCGAGAGAACAGTGGCGGGTTCGATATCGTCTTGACAGATGTTCACATGCCTGGGATGGATGGACTTCAGCTTCTCAACGAGATCGCTAACATGGAGATATCCTTGCCTGTAGTCAGTAAGTTCTTATGTGTCAACTAATTCGAGCTAGACTCATAAATCTATGGAATGTAACGTGATTGATATATTCACGTTTTTTGTCTAATTTTGCCAGTGTTTTCAAGTGACGATGAAAAGGACACAGTCATCAAAGGAGTGAAAAGCGGGGCTTGCGATTTTCTAGTGAAGCCGATTCAAATCAACGCCATCAAGATTCTATGGCGACATGTTCTTCGGAGCAACCCATCGTTGAGGAGCAATTCTACTAAAGAACTGGAGACGCTGCACGCTCTGACCACATCCTCATCCGATGATACCAATTCTCAGGCAGAGAAAGAGAATTCAAAAAGCTTGAAAGGGAGCCACGAAGATGAAGTCGATCAAGGTCAGACCAAAAGCGAGGCAAAGAAACCCCGCGTGGTTTGGACACATGAGCTCAACGAGCTGTTCATAATGGCGGTCAATAGTCTTGGAATGGATGGTACGGGATGTGTTCGCGAACCTGTTTTCATGATGATTTTGCAAGCAACTTACTTGCATAGCTTCTCCTTTTTGAGTGAGACAATGAATGATCCGACTGATGTGTTTCCATACGACGCAATGCAGATGCCAAACCTAAGAAGATACTGCAAATCATGAGGAAGTTAACGGGCGTTTCTCATCTCACTCGGCAAAATGTCTCCAGCCACCTTCAGGTAAGAATCTTTAATCCACACTCGTTCACAAAGATCGAGAGCAAACGATTGGGAAAAACATGTGAATGCTTTAACGATTGCGTTATTCCATGAACTTCTGTGAGAAAGGCTTATTAAACCAGGCTTGTTAATTGCGTAGAAATACCGCTTGAACTCCAAAAAGATAGGTGAAGCCTCAAAGGATCAAGGTGCACATTCTTCTCTCATTGATGGCCCTAGCTTCCCCAATCCGACTCATTCCACTCCTCCACCATCATCGTCGCTAATTGGGTGCAGCGGTACCCAAAATGGCGCTGCTTCTGCTCAATATCCATCACAAGCTATGAGGATTGCCCCTCCACAGCCGTGCACCTGTTGTAGCATGAGGATGCCTAATCCTTTTGAGTTCCCTAATAATAATGGGCTTAGAAGGTACCAAATGGAGTTCCAATCGCAACCACTTGTGCTGTCACAGCAGCTGAATCCGCCGAATCCACTTCTCCAGAACTATGGTTGCCAACACCAAGTGAATGAATCAGCTCAACGCTTGTCCTATGCTCCTGCACCATCCGTTGGGTTCAGTTCACCAATGAATAGTAATGCACACCCAGTTCTTCCTAATCAAAGTGACAGCTCACTCATCGTGCAGACGTCCCAAACACCTCCAAATCTGCGTATCCTGGATGAAGGCTGCAG
This sequence comes from Angophora floribunda, assembly GCA_014182895.1. Lineage (NCBI taxonomy): Eukaryota > Viridiplantae > Streptophyta > Magnoliopsida > Myrtales > Myrtaceae > Angophora > Angophora floribunda. The sequence continues at coordinate 9,693,729 of CM024712.1, read as the reverse complement.
CTGCAAGACGCTACCTTTCCGCCACTACTCACTCTTATCCATTGCATAGCCAGATTTCACCACATGACATTCAAAGCCTTAATTCAAGCACTCCCCGTCCCGCTTCTGAGCAGGGTCTGCCTGGAGTCCTCAGCACCATCGCAGTTAAAGCGAATGAATCCCGCGACAACAACAACATTGCAGTCAAAGGAGAGTTCTCTCACCATAACAACCATAATACCGTTGCTAATGACTTCCAAGTATATGTTAACGAGGCCATGTTTGCAGATATGCTTGATCAGGTTAGTTGATTTGGTGGCTGGAGCTCTTCTCCAGATTTGGTTGGTCGGTTAACTTAAATGTAGCCATTGGCAATGACGACTCATTCTGATGACTATTATATTCGTCTTTAATGCAGAATATCTTCAAGGATCTTGGTTTTGGGGAAGACGGATCTTTTCTCGACAGCATCATGCAGGACAATGGTGCCATTTAGGAGAAGACTCAAGAGTAATCTTCCTACGGCAGTACATTCCTGTTAGTAATTGCATAGATTAACTATAACTCTGGTTGTGGAGTTTTGTATTGAAGCCATAGCTAAATATTCCATTAAAACCATTGACATTTTCCCTCTCTCTCGACCTTGCGTCATGTCTAAATGCTGGCACATGTGTTTCTGGGTGTCTAGGTCGCTGGGGTTACCTCAAAATCCTGAATTTTTTGAATCTTGTAATGAAGGATCTTATGTTTACTCTGAATTTAGCAGAACAATTCCCTACTTAAGATGGAAATGCTCAAAAACTGACTGTATTAGTATGGCCTGTTCATCTGTAATTTGAGATAAATAATTGAACTAGCCTTGACATTAGATACGATTAGCCATCATTCCTCGAGGACATTTTGGAATAAGACAATGCTGCATAGGTATTCGAATTGTCAATTAGACTACTTTTGACTGAGACTGAAATCTAAATGGAGAGGAAGAAGATAGAGTCCAGCAGTGAAACTTAAAGTTATCAAATCCCAATTCCAGTTCAAATGCAGCAGCATAAGTAAAAGCCATCAAATGCTCACTCTACATTGATCAAATTCTAAGTTTCCGCATCCAAACCACTAGTATTCAAACTCTGAGAGTGAGGTAATGAAAGCATATATCCTAGTTGAACAGTAATAGTAAAGAGTTCTAAGGAGATAATGCAGGCCAATTTGTCACTAAAGCAGCTAGAATGCATGTTCTGAGGTTCATTCTTTTAGACTGGACTAAAGCTTGGTCTCAAGAATATGTCTTCTGGCCCGAGCCGAACAAAACAGAGAGAGGATACTGACGTAGAAAGTGATGGCAGCACTTAGCAATAACACTGACAGGGAAACTGGTCCTTCAACCATCTTTTCCTGAAATGTCTTACCAGGCACCACCAGTACACTTTCCTGGCCACAAACTTCAGTTGAAGACTCCAAACCCAAGTTTGGATTTTCAGCAAATGCTCCTGGAAATCTCCAGTACCCCTGTTTATTAGAAATTTATCCAGAGAAGAGGTCCAACACAGTTAGAATTCAAAGTCCAGAGACATTTCCCGGTACCTGACCTGATAGAGAGTCGCACAACAAATCCAAGGCTATTGTAACATGCCTTTATCTAACCAACAAAGCCCATCGGAACTCCAATAATCATTAAGGCATCAAGAATAAAATCCCAGGGTCAAATGCTTTTGCAATATCAGCCTTTACACAGGATCTGGCTGAAAGTCTTCTATATTGGGACTTACCAGTTTCATGAGGAAGCACTGTATTATCTGTAATCTTCCTCCTTTCTATGAAAGGTATAGAGGGATGACTGTAGCATTGATAGCTCCAAGAAGCTTTGAAAATGAGGGAAAAAAATCTAGCACTGCTCTAATAAAACCACAACCAGGAATGTTTCAGCCTTTTTTGAACGAGCAAGAGGCAAGGCACCTTTTCATTGTAGTGTTCACGCATTGAAAACATCCTGGAAATCAACATCCAGATTATCCAACGTGCAAGTTTGAATTTTCAGTCTAACATCAAATTTGATCCTATGTTCTTCATTCAAATAGAAGCTAGATCTTTCTGCTCATATCCTCGCCAGACTGAGACAGAAATAAATTCGTACCTTGACAAATTCAAATAGAAGCTAGATCTCTCTGATCGCCACCAATGAGTAAGTGAGCTTGAGACGGCTACCAAACTCGTCAGCAATGGGGATACGGACTGGCAATGGAGCTTCAATCGAGAGATGGATTCGCCAGACTACTTGGACAAAAGATGAGCCGAACAGGGGTGTCAGCTGCACAGCTATCTTCGACAGTCTGCAGTGAGGAGTGGCGGAAAATGGTGCCGGGATTACCGTAGGAAGCCGAGAATAAGTTTTTGGAAGCTCTCTTTCCCTCAAAATCTCAGCCCTCTTCTCTCTGGCGGCCTTTTCCCCTCAGGAAGCCCCCCTCTGCTGAGACAAAATCCGCTGCTCAATTGTTAGTTAGTCTATTATCTATTCATCTATCTTATCTGTTCTGCTCTTTTTTATTTATTTATTAGAACGGACGTTTGAGTTGTCGACAAAAAGTCAGACCTCAAGGATTATTCATTACATTAAAATGTTACGACGAGTTATTTTTATTAGGATTGCATAATTAACTTTGATAAGCCGTGTTTGAATGGGTGCGAGCACGAGCAGGGCATAGCACGGCACAACTTGTCGCCTGATGACATGCAATCATTTTTCAGGTTGAAAATGCATTCATTTATACAAGAAATTACACTTTTCGCAAGCCATGAAAGCAATGGAAAATCGATAGGAAAACGTAGCTGCCATTGCCATGCGCTGCTCCAACTGCTTCATAAGCTTTTCTCCATCTTTTGCCTTTTAAAGTTTGATCCATGATCGATGCTGTTCAAACCCTTAAAAGTTTCTTCTTCCTCACCTAAATATCCCCCAAAACTGTACAAAATCATGTCTAAAAAAAAAAAACCAAAAAAAGGGAGCAAAACAGTTTCTTTAATCCCTCCAGAGCAAACGTTAAACGCGATAGCTATTATATATATATTTTTAAAATGTCAGTGGAATCTGAATCTCTCTCTCAAATCATAGTATAAGAGAAATCTTTTCAATGCTCTCATGGAAGAAAAAGGGATTATAGAACGAGGGTTCTGTAATCCCTTCGTCTTCTCTTGTTTCCTCCCCTGCTATTCCTCAAGGGCATGCATGGACGAAGGGTAGAGATCGTAGGGCGCCCACAGGTGGTCCACGCTGCATGGCCTCCTCGAGTCCAGCCTCAGCCATGGCTTCCCCTTCCCGCTCCAGTGCAGCAGGCTTATGGGGCCAGGGTGGAGAGCCCTGCACTTGCCTTCGAGGTTGTCCCCGCCGAGCCCATGCTGGTTCCACCTGTGGTCGACGGCCTTGATGTTGCCGCCCAGGACGAGCAGGAACGGCGGCAGCGAGCCAAGGTGATAGATCCTCTTCCGCTTCTGGACCCCCATCCAGGCCTCCACCTTCTCCGTGTACCCTCCTTGTCTCCACTTGTCCACATCCACCACCATCACTCCCGTGTTGAAGTAGCAAGGTTTTCTCCCCTGGAAGGTCCTTGTCAGGGATGGGTCCGACCAGAAGAGGTTCGTGAAGTACTGGGTGAAATTGGCGCGGCAGTACTCCGGGGCCGCCAGGACCTTGCCCTCCAGGCTCACCCCCCAGAGCTTTGCGATGTCATCGACCACCACGAGGTCTGAGTCGAGGTAGATGACCCGCTTCACGTCAGTCGGGATCATATCCGCCAGGTAGATCCTTGCGTAGTTGAGGGGCTGGTCAAGCGCCTGCCGGATAGACTTGGAGATCTTACCTCGGACCCGGCCGGAGTCGAAGCGGTAGACCTTGAAGGGGAGGTATGGGAAGGTGGACCTGATGCTCGAGAAGACCTCCGGCTCGAACCGCGCCCACAGGAAGTGGAACTCGAAGTTCTCCGGGCACATGGAGTGCTGGAGGATGGAGAGGACCGCAGCCATGGTGCCCCGGAGGTAGTTGGAGTCTAGGGTCATGGCCACATGGATCCTATTGGTGCGGTCGCACGAGTCAGCATTGCGGAAGGCGGGGGCCTCCCGGAAGGTAGGGACAGCAGGGGACGGCTTCCGGATGACGCCGAGGCGGACCCCGGGGGACCTCGAACCGGCGACCGAGGAGGAGTGACATGGGAGGAGCAGGAGGAGGAGGAGAGACAGGAGGCCAAGGAGTGGGAGGGAATGGAGGCTCCAAGAGGCCATCCTGTCCCAAAGTCATTAACGTTTGGGGTAGGTGGATTAGGGATTATCTGTGGAGGGCTAATTGAAACAGCAGTGGCCATTCTTAGGTTGTCTTATGAGAGGAGGTTAAAGGAGAAGAGGGGAATGATTGACTGATATTTGAAGAAGGGGATGAGAGGGAGAGAGAGGGTTGGTGAGACTGGAAGGAAGGGAAGATTTTGCGGAGGCTCTCCCCTGTGTGATACCAACAAGTGATTGATTGCAGGACACTCACCAAATTATAAATTTACTCCTCACAAACATTAAAAACAGAAAACAAAAGCTTGCTTTAGGCAAATGTCCATGTCCTCAGCGAAGGAGAACTTCAAAAAATTTACGTGATCCATGAATTTTCATAGAGAGAGATGATGTTTTATTAATTCATTGTATACCGGTGAAATTTATCCCAAGCTCCGTAAATCCTAGTAGCTCATGTACTCGGATTTGTTAGATGTGACACAATAAAATGGACTATTAAAATACGTCAAAATCTGAATAAAGCATGTAGGTCAACTGCCACAGACCGTATTTCCGAGTATATGTCAATCAATATCAAAAAGTGTAAGATCTTAAGATACGTCTTTTGATATTTCTAAAAATTCAAGGCATGTGTTATCATCTCATATTGTGATTGGTTAAACGGGTCTGGGCATAAATGTTTATTTTTACCATATCCTCTTGTTCTATAGTAGACACCAGCAAGTTTTAAAGATAGTTATCCCAAAAGTCTTTAACCTATTATACGGTAACTAATTTTAGGATTTTTATTTTTCTGCAAACTTATATTCTACACGTCAAATTGGGTAAATGAATTGTTACAATCTCTAATAATAGGTTAGCTCAAGCGAAACCAACAAAAGAGAGAGCTGAAAGATTCTTTAAATAATGTATTTTACTATTCTCAGATAAGCTGAATATCGTCACGAGTATAGACTGCATATTCTTCAAATTATAGATTTGATATTGCAATAAACTCAATTTTTCTTCAGCCTGCATTCAACGACATCATCTTTTTATTGTAGATCAATGTCCTCCAAGAAAGACACAAACAAAGTCATACTTAATACCCCTTTTTGAACGCTTTGTAGAACAGCTCAAGCCCCTCCGACGAAGGGAAACAAAGCAAGTCACCACCCAGAGAATGGATAGTTCTCGTATCTAATCCTACAGTCCTGAAGCTTGAGTTGAGCCCCGATGCTAAACCAACACTTGAGGTTTATCTGCTCTGTCACGGAATTCAGGCATTTGGTACAATCCGGATGATTGAGGGCCCCGTTGCAAGCTCCATAGCCATAGCACGATCCTTGCGAGCTGTAGTAGCTATAACCTTGGCTCGCCGTATTCCTACTTATGTCGTCGAGAACCGAAACCAAGTCGGTTCCGAACGTGTCATCCAGCCCAAAATGTACTCTGTTGCAGATTTTTTCCACCACACTCGTGTTCGGATCACCTCCTGCAACATGATAGATGAAGGTTAGCCCAACAAGAAATATAACCAAGATTTTCACAGAAGCAGCCATGTATATGCCGTTCTTTCCCTTCTGTTCTTCTTTAGCATGCTGTTCTCTAAAGCTGAGTTTCACCGGCTATTTAAAGGCGTTGATGGTGCATAAGTTTTCTGCATTGCCAATGCCTTACACGATTTCGAGTATAGTTTTATTGGTATGGCCGGCCTTTATAATACTTAAATTCATCATTGTGTTTCGTTATCTGTGAGATATCTTTTCTTGCACCGATCGAATCTTTCAGAATCTTGTACTCAATGATACTTCCGAATAGGGCACTTGCTCACAACATGCGCTGAACTTTTGTCTCCACATGTCCTGATCGTATGTAAGAATGGGATATTTCCACAGCCTCTGTTACTTGAACACAGCTTTTTTAGCGTAGAGACAGGAACTATCCTCAAGCAAAAGACAGATTATCAGCCTGTCAAGCTATCAGACCGCTGGCGATTCTCTCCTCTCTCCTTCGAAGATAAAAAGAGTCTTGTCTGGAGTCTCCAATGTCATTGTTGATTCGATAGACAACAACTGGAAAATCTAGTGCTTCACGCTACAGTTCCAAGATCTCGAAAAGAGAATACTTAGGTAAGTCCTAAAACTCATTATGTTGGTGCACTTGAATTTTAGAACTTTCACTTAGTACATTTGAGTTCAAATCCATAATTTCACACACTCAGATCCTTTTATTAACTCTGCCATTTTTTAAGTGGGTGGAAAATGTTACTGTGTCCGTTAAATAATTTTTGGATCTTTGTATGGAGTTTGCCGTCGTTTTTTCAGTTCTCGACACAAAAAGATATGGTTTTGTGACGCTGCTAAAAGAACCCAGAATAAACAAGACTCAAAGACTAAATATGCAAAATTGAAAATCCAACCAAAGGTAAGGAAAAAAAAAGGATAGTAGAGAGGTATGGCTGAAATATTGGCTGAGAGCTGGGGGGATTGCAGGGTGCGGCAATTAGCCAATGAGGGTTGACTATGCTGCTGGCCATTGGCAAGGGGTACCCTCACCAAAGTAGGCGAAGCGGGCACAGGTGGCCCTCACGCTCTCTGGTAGTCATGAGTGTTTGCCCAACCTCGACCATGGCCCAAGGAGGGCCATGACACCCTCGCCTTGATTTGACAAGGGTCAAAACACCTTATCCTGTTACTAGTGAGGGCATCTCAACCCTCAACCATGTTTGGCAAAGTTATTCTTGCCCTTGCCTGTGGCAAGCGAGGGTTAGCTGGCGACCCTTGTCCACACTCAATCATAAAATAAAAAAAATTATAAAAAAAATTGCTGAAATATTATTAAAAATATCCATGTCAATATCTGCTATGTGGCATAGGATAATCAACGTCCATGCTAGTGATTTCCAATCAAAACTAGCCGAATAGACTTAACTGATAAAATGTGAAAATTTTTGTGATTCAATTGTGACAATTAATAAGTTTATGATTGAATTGTCGTAATATGGATTTTTTTGGGTACTTTTCTCCGTAAGAGTGTAAGGAATAAAAATCACTCAATAGTACTAAACATATAAATAGAGCAAATTAAAAAAAAAATCCCCCCTCCCCCGAGCCATGCATTATTCAATGACATTAATTTGGCAATTACACAGTTTTTTTTTTTTGGTCAGAGGCAATTACATAGTTTTTTTTTTCTGGTCAAATGGCAATTACATAGTTTACACACTAACGACAACTACACACATCCAAGACTTTCTATTGCCAATATGAATGAAGTCCTCCTAAAAGTTACCTCTCTCGACTCTACAATGCCTCTTTCATAAGCAGTGGAGGCACTTCTATGGCGGTTGAGCCTGCGTTCAAAGTAGAAATTATTCAGCAACTTGTGGTAGAATAGGATGGGAGATATCATATCAGTAAACTAACTCCTTGCCTTCGCATCGTATATGCATGTATATGTTTATTTCTTCAGTTGTAGCGTACATGGTAAACATGATTGCATGCATGACATCAGACATTCATTAGTGTGTAACATTGAGAGGAGCATGGCATATTCCATTCAAACAACCAAAAGAGCTTGTTGATTTTGATTATTAGATAAGAGAAGGACATGGTCAGACGATTTAATGATATTTAGCTTGTGAATACACCATCTTCAGCAACATTGTCCAGAGGAAGCTCACCAATGACTTCTACGAGGTACTTCAAGCAAGAGTAGTGATAGGATGTGATAAAAACTACTTTATTTGAAACTTCATTTACAAAATAACGTCACAAACTCTAAACGGATATTTCTTAATATGTAAAACATATTCAAGTACCTATTGAGATTTTTAATTTGTCACATCACTTTTTCAAGCAACTTCTAATTGCCGAGAAGTTTTTGAATGGACTATACACCACATAAATCAATATAGGTCCAACTATGTGGCCTATATAATTGACGGTGGAGATGGACTTGGTTTAAATGATCTACAGACCATATAATATTCATGTAACCATAGGAGTCCACAAGCTTGGTCATTTTCCGTACTTATTGTTCTTTCCATCAATCTGTGTAATGCATTGTTGAATCCGTTTTTGTGCAGGGTTCGAGGGCAAGCCTAAGGTGCAAACATATGAACTTTTAACCTACCATTTGACTTGTCGAGATGGATCTTGAAACTTTATTCAGTAAAAGCAACGATATATCAGTTTATTTGACATTTAATATGGTCATGAGATCACGCTTTAAACATCATGCTTTAGACCTCTTTTTTTCTTTTTCTTTTTTTAATGCCAAATCTTTTGATTGGTATTGGCTTTATCTGTCATTGGTTGTATGTTGGCTAAACTAAGACAGTCTAAATCATTAATTTCTCTTAACTAATAAATGGGAGGAAAGGATACCTGTTGCAATAACAAATGATATTCTCCCGTGTCTTATTCTAATAACAAAAACCAGTACTTAACCTCGATAAGTTGAAGAGAAAACATCAAAGCCTTGCAGAGATTTAACATCCTATAATCATCGGAATTTTTAGTGCAAGCTAGAATTATGTGAAATCATATCCTATAAATATATTACTAGCCCATTTCCTAATAACTTAACGTTTTAGAATCAATGGTTTATCTAACAAATTGGATGTATCAAGCGAGGTTGATCATGAGCCTGATTTTAGTTTGATGAAAACAGTGGGAACCGCCAAAGTTAGAGTTAGTCCAAGTAGAGATGGTGGCATGCTATTCAAAGCACTGGAGGATGATGACGACTGGAATTGTCTACAGCTCCCCGCACGGTCATTCCACTTGCTTGACCACGCGAGATCGAAGCTTTGAAAGAACGTATCTCTAGTTTTTCATTATGAAGGCAGGTGGAGAGTCATCTATGTATCTATCAATTTATATATTTATGCAGGGGACCTATTTATTTTAACAGCCAACATGAACTTGACACACTATTTAGTAACTAGTTTTTAGTAACAAGTGCATTATTTCTTGCTATTTAACAGAAACAATAAAAGAAAATATATTCAATCACTACTAGCTAGGTATACCACACAATAGTTATCAACACTCACCACTAAATATATACTCAATCATATTAAACTATACCTTCCAAATAAATAAATAAATGTCAGTAAATCTTCTATCTAACTTGTGGCTACTCTACAAAAGCCAAGTACATGGTATTCAAAGGAAAACGTAACATAATTTACGAATAAGTTAATTATTATTGTTCATGGGTGGTAATTTTAGACAGTGATTGGTAGTATAGTTGCACGGAGTTAAAACCTCGATATGTGAATTAGTACATGTGATTGAACTATTGCTATCTAGTTTTAAAAGATTAGTAAGTTAACAATAGTATGAGGGTAATCTAAGTAACTAGTGTCACCAATCATAAGTTCAACACATTTCGATGGTGCTACTTATTGCAATGAGTTTGTAACTCTCATACATGACTTGTTAGAATACTTAAATATTATACTAAGCCTTTTTTAAAGTTTAAGTTTTTAGAATAGTTGACAAAAATTCACATAGTATCAGAGTATAAGGTGTAGACCCCTTATGTGCCTCCCCATTATATATTTCAATGCTTACTACCATACTAAAGTTCAACCTAAGTGTATGGGAGAGTGTTAGAATATTTAACTATTAAACCACGTATCAATCTAACAATTTAAGTTTTTATAACAGTTGACAATAGTCCCACAAAATCTCACATGAATCAATTTTTTATTTCTTTCCACAAATCAACTGCAGCTTCCCAAAAGATTGGTAAGTTGACCATTACGGTGCTAATTTGAACAATGTCATGGTACTGAAATCTTATACTATAATAATGAATTCACTTTCACTAGCAGCATATTTCTTTCAAATTATGAAGGCTTGGTAATTATTATTGTAATGTGTTAGTAGCCCAATATGTGGACAAAATGCTCCCGGATCTTGATAGTAACATCTCGAAAAAATATATGGGTTGACTCTGTTACATGATACGGGCTATATAGCTACCTAACCTGTATACAAATATGTTGATAGTAAATGTTCACGTTGGTATTGCTAATCAAAGGTAATAACTAATGGTAGATTGTCTGCCCTCATGAATCGATAAATTATGATTTTATAGATGACTTATAGGGTTGGGAAAGTCTTAGGGAATCGGTTCAAAAGGTTGAGCGATTGGGGTTTGCTTTAAAATCTGCGCTTGGTCATTTAAGGCCAACTTGTAAATACTATACGAGTATTTTTGTTGAAACGCGACAGAAGTAGACTGTCACTTTTCTTGGGCAACTTATAATAGTAAAGATTAGATGAAATATTAGTTAATGAATAATAACTACCTAACCTAACCTGTATACGGGCTATATAGCTACCTAAACTGTATACGGGCTAAACTGTATACGGGCTATATAGCTACCTAACCTATATACAAATATGTTGATAGTAAATGTTCACGTTGGTATTGCTAATCAAAGTTAATAACTAATGGTAGATTGTCTGCCCTTATGAATCGATAAATTATGATTTTATAGATGACTTATAGGGTTGGTAAAGTCTTAGGGAATCGATTCAAAAGGTTGAGCGATTGGGGTTTGCTTTAAAATCCGTGCTTGGTCATTTAAGGCCAACTTGTAAATACTATACGAGTATTTTTGTTGAAACGCGACAGAAGTAGACCGTCACTTTTCTTGGGCAACTTATAATAGTAAAGATTAGATGAAATATTAGTTAATGAGTAAGCTCGTGTGTCCTGATGCGATGCATGGAGAAGAGTAGGCCAAAAGCCTTTAGATCAAACCTTGACATACGTGTGCTTTTTAATTTTCATTAACGTGTATCTAATTCCACCGATAAGTGAGACTTTTGTTTGATGACGGCTTGTGTAAAAAATATTTTACGCCTATGGTATATTTTATAAAAATCTTTAATTAATTTCATGTAAACTCTGAAAATAATAATAGCTTCAACGAAGGATAGAGAAAAAGTTTCTTTTTCCAAAGTGATGAACAAGTCAACCACTTTCCTAGCCTCAAGGTCTTTTTATTATTATTTCTAAATCTTCATCATCAAAAAACAAAATCTTAATAAGATGAAAAACCTAAAAGAAAGAATATTAAGAAATTAAAAATGAAGTCAGATAGATGTCATTCCTCAATCTTTCTTAACATCAACTAACATATTGCAATTCAAAACCATACTAATTTTTCTTTTTTACATAGTTGTGAGATAAGTACACAAATTAATCCCTCATGCATTAACACCAATAGACCATTTCTTTTTCTTTTTCTTTTTTGGTTGAAACCAAAAGACTATTTCATACACATGTAAAAGAGCGACATTGGGAAATCTTTATCCCTTGCGAAGATAACCTGTAGGGGTAAGCACATTGGACCATTCAAATTGGGAACCGCCCGGACTGGATAGATTATTTTTTTTTAAAATATATTTTTAATTTCTTAAAGAATGCAATAAACCTTAAAATAATAATAATTCCATTATTTTTTAATTTTTTATTTTTTTCTAAGTTGTCGGTTCCTAGTCCTAGGACCATCCAGTCCGGCTTCCCTAGTCCCAAAAACTGGGAACCGGATCGGACCAGAAACCAATCACCCCTAATAACTTATGCTCTTTAGAAGCTATATTATGAGATAAAAAGTGAAAACTTTGATGATATAAAGATATTGATTTCAAGAATTTGGTTTAGCTTAATTAAATAAGATGATTTTAAATTTACCAGGGGTACTTGAATTGAAAACATGGCATTTATCCCGGGGCAATATTATAAGTCTATATAATAAGTAACGTTATGGTAGAATATGTCTAAGACTTAGGGTTAATGGTGATGGTCTATAATACTCCATTAATTTTCCTAAACAGCAAAAATTGGCGCGACTTCCAGAGTTGCAAGATGTTCACCTTCTTGAGCTCTTTCGAAATTTGAAACGTTCTGGTTTGCTTTCAACTTCTACAAGATGTTCACCAGATTTTATTCGACACAAGGTGCAAATATAAAGTGGAAAGAAGACATGCAGGGTACAATGATAATGGCATGAAGAAAGCGTTTCTCGTCAAGCACGAGCAAACAAGCCGAAGGCGGGGTTGATGGCGGTGAAGCCACCGTCCACCGCCAGGTTGTGGCCGCTGATGTACTTGGACTCGTCGCTCCCCAGAAACAGAGCGGCCTCCGCTACGTCTTCTTCCCGAAGTGTCACCCCATCCAAGTTGGAATACACTCGGAACTCCGGATTCTCGTCGAGCTTGAACATCTCCTCCGTCAACGCCGTCCGGATGAAATAAGGCGAGAGGCAGTTCACGCGGATCCCGTATCGCCCGAGCTCCGCGGCTACGTTCCTCGTGAGCCCCACGATGGCGTGCTTAGAGCTGGCATACGCGTGGGACGCGACCCCGCCCACGCTCGAGCTGACGCTCCCGACGTTGATGATGCTTCCCCTTCGCGAAGGGATCATGGCTCGAGCCGCGTGCTTGGTCCCTAGGAAAACGCCCGTCAGGTTCACGCTGATCACTCGCTCGAAGTCGGCCTTGTCGTTGTCCACGATGTTGACCTTGGTCGGGTCCCCGATCGCAGCATTGTTCACCAATATGTCCAGCTTCCCATGCTTGTCCACTGCAGTGGCGATGGCGTTTTCGACGTCGGATTCGCAAGATACATCGCAATGCACGAAGGATGCGGTCTCTGGCCCCAAGTTCTCGCACACCGACTTGCCCAATTCCTGGTTGATGTCGGCTATGATGACTTTAGCCCCATGCTCCGAGAAGAGCCTCGCGGTAGATTCTCCTATGCCGCACGCCCGCCGGTGATCACCGCCACCTTTCCCTCTAGCCTGCACACCATACACTATTAAATCCTACTATCTAGTCCGACACGAACGATAGAAACCAAAATGAAAATGTGATTTTCATGACGTTAGATCGATAGCGCACATATTGCAAAAAGGCGGCATGAATGAGCGATGTGGTGTTTACTCTTTTCGTTACTGGATTCGTGAAAACATGCTTATACCGCATACCTTCGCGCTGCCTGGGAGAGGAGGGTTCTGGCTGCCATGGTTCGAAGATGGATAGCAAAGATGGCTCTAGCTAAGCTATCAGCGAGGGGTTTTGGTATGATTAGTGATAACAATTGGACCATAACCATCTCATTATATAACATCTGGGAAGGGTTGGAGACCTAATCAATACCCATTGAGCCAAAGGAGCCGTGCGTAATTTGAGGGATAATCAAAATTACGGGGCAACCCTTCGTGTGAACATGATCCCAAACGCCCTTGGCCATCCCTATCTTGTCGTTGCTTGCGACCAGGAGAAGCGCCATGGAGAAGCTTCATCCTAGTTTCTGTCATTATTATACAATTGACCATAACAAGCTTCGTCCAAGGTTCGTCCTACGTTAAACCGAGACATGCATGTGTCGCCCTTTGATGTTTTCTCTAAAGCAAGTGGTCTTTTTCTTTTCTTTTCTTGCCACCCATCAAATAATTTCCATCCCTGCTCGGGCATCTTCTCTCGTGGCCTATGCGTACGATCATCGCTCATTTCGAAGATGCCTCTTGGGGATTTATTGAGGATTGTAAAGTACCGAGTAGACCGTCCGCAGACATACAGACATCTCCCCACTTGTTCACATGGAGCTAGAAAAATGCTTTTTCGATAAGTAGCTTTATAATCCGTTGCATCTTATTAGCTAAAAATGAGCCGTGACGTTGTTTGTTTTGTATGGTCTTATTATACGAGAAAATGGTTGCAAGGGTTGATAAAACTTATCTTGAATGTAACGTCGTCTATGGAAAATGGCATCTTATAATTACTGGTTCTCAAAGTGTCTTCTTGTGGATGTAGTCCCTTAATGGTAATGGCGAGTCAACAATGTTTTTTTATTTTAATTTTTCGAACGACCTTTTTGATAATAATTGTATGTGTCGTCTTGTTATCTATAGTTGATAGTGCTGTCCATGCACATGTATTTCGTTGGTAAATACAAAGAAAAATGATGGGGTAGGCATCGTTGCCGATAAAATGAGCTTATAAAAATGTAGCAAGATGAGTCGAGACTTTCATTGTTTCCCACTTTTTATATTGTTGCGGAAACAAGGGATTGAATATAATAGTAAACGGAATAATGAATCAATCAAATATTATATTTATGTGGTTCAATTGGTATGACTTATTTGAGGAAAAGAATATAATATTCTATTTTAAATTGAATAATATAGTGAAATTATAATCATGCTTGAGTTATTTAAATATTTTTGTGTTATTTCACTCTCATCCAACAACTCACATAGTGTTTATGCCTAAAATTTTCATGAAACAAGCTCTAAATCTTGCAATGGAATATAAGTCCAAGCTGCACTTGAACTGGACTGGAACGATGAACCTTGACAAACGCCAACTTTACTTGCACTTTATCTAATCCGCAAAGACTCTCAGACATAACCTTTTAGCACAGATTGTATTCATACCTGTAAAGAGATCGAACTCACAACTTATCAAACTTAGTAGTTACAACATCATGGTTCTATTGGCTCCACCGTAAGACATGCACCATTAGTTTAGGTTATTCTATTATTACAACCTCTCGATCTCAAAACGAAATACACCTCCTCAAGATTTTGCGACTGCAAACACAAATTCTTTTGGGACATAATTCGGGAAAGCTGCTTGCCCAATTGGACGAAAGCCCCTCTCACCAATCAACCTAAATTCCGAAAGACGCGAAATGGACCCACAAAACCCACGACACGAGTCCCTCTGCGCATGCCACATTTAAATAGCTCATAAGAAATCATTTATATATGAAAAGCTACATGAACCCTTTTCTTGACTTGGCCGACTCCAACCCAAATTAGGAAATTTGATATCCTTGTTTTGTTTGTAAAATTAATTTAATTTGGACTTTATTCTACTACGCCACATCCGTGAGTCATACACGATTTCCATATGCCTCAACTGGGGTCAGGTAATATTCATGAGTCCAAACTAGGGACATGATTTGAATACACGCAAATCTTTCTGTCAACATTAAAGAGAGGCCGTGAAACAAATGAAATTAATGAAGGTTAATGCAGGTTTTTCAAAGCCGGGACGAAAGAGGGAAAAAAGAATGTGCTATTCCATTGTTGTCAATGAGCTTATCCTTAAGGAGAAAAGGTCTTCTTATGTGAGCCGTGGAGCTTTTCCTCATCAAACATTTTAGTATTAAGTACTCACGGGTCAGATCACGATGAATAACAAATGGCATCCATCGAAGTCGTTTTAAAATAGATATTAATCCTACCGCTACATCCAAATAGCTAAACAGTTTTCCGTTTAATTACAAATCAAGCAAGAGTTTGGAGAATCTTCTCGAAAGTAGATTGCCAGTTAATTGCATTTTTACAAATTCATTGCAAAATTTTGAATTTTAGATACAAAAATTCCTTGATTGATAAGAAAAAATAAAATACCATTAACCATCTCTTGTCAACCCGATTTTTTTGTCAAAATTATTTCACTTACAAGAAAGGTTAATACCACAAAAACCTTAAATTGGGACACTTATGATAAATTTACCCAAATCAATTTTTTTACCACTAAAAATTCAAACCGGTACATTTGTGACAAATTTATCCCAAACTAATTTGTTGACCTCAAAAAACCCTCAAACCAGTAGATTTATGACATTACTCTATGCTAGTTTCCATGAAAAACCATAAACCGATACTCCTATAACAAATGGAGGTAAAACCCCAAATCAATTTGCTACACTTGTCAATTATCACATGTTATCCGACTCAACAATTTGACTATAAAATTTAATAAAAATTAATGGATGGTAAATTTATGGGAAAATTCCAATTAAGGGCCTGAAGTGCCCTCATTTTCTCAAAAAAGGGCTCAGAGTGGACATGGTTTCAAATAAGGGCCTAAAGTGCCCAACCTTGTTTCAGTTAAGGGCCTAAGCTCACCGGCCGGCGAAAACTAATATTCCTGGTGACCGGAACAAGGACATTTTTGTCCAAAAAAATTTTGAATTAAAAAAACTAAAAATCTAAAATTAAAAATCTGAAAAGTCAGATTCTTCTTCTCTCCACGTTCTTTTCTTCTACTCCCAACCCTGTTCGTCAACAAACCTCAAAAACCAAAAACGCTTGAACGGCAAAGTGTCACCGGAGCAAGCACCGCCGGGCATTGACGGCGTGCGACCAGGTGGCGGCGTGAATCAAGCGGCGACCGTGATGACGACGATTGGAGGGTGAAGGGTTTTGAAAGAAACTAAAGGAAATAAACCCCCTCGTAAGGTTCGCACAAAGCCTTCGCCCTCCCAATTTAAAATCGTTTTGATTTTGTCTTTTATTTTGCTTCCCTGATTCAGCCGAGGTTAGTGCGAAAGTGTTGACTAAAGGAACAAGCACCAATAGGCATTGATGGCGTGCGACTGGACAACGGTGGCGACGACGCTGCTCGAAAGGTAAAGAATTTTGAAGGAAACTCAAAGAAGAACTCCTCCTATGCCTCCAACCCATGTTCTATTCTCTCATTGCTGCTTCATCTTGCATGTAAACCTCTGATCCTCATTGGTGACCTCCAGAACAAACGCACTTCGATTTTCTCACGATCTAGAGTTAGAAGTCGTATAGTGCGAAGGTGAGTTCTATAATGCTATTCTCGGTTGTTTTTTGAATGAAAATAAATGCTAATTAGGCTGAGTTGATGATTCAAATGCATATCTGCTCTTATTGCGATGGATTGAAATGAGTTGTTGGTTTAAACTTGTGTGTACACTACATTGTACACCACATGCTCGATGGAATGCCTAATCAAAATACTTGTTTGTGCTGGCCTATCGGTTGCGTTCCACTTTATGTTATGTTTGCTTCGGTCATACTGTGGTTGTGCATACAAGTGTTAGCTACGGCTGATAGCTGAGGGATGGTGGTCTAGTGACTAGAGTTGGACGACGACAAAGCTTGATTGAATGCTCAAATGACTTGGATCTTAGCGAAGTCTTCGATGAGTAATTTTCTGTTGAAAATTGAAGATTCTCTAGAGGTTTGAAAGACTTAAATGACTATGCTTTTAACAATGAAATATGCTTCACGAATCATATGTTCTCTAAATTTATATACCAACTCAAATGATTAATAATGAAATATTTTACTGAGTCGGTGCCTAATGGGATTGAGTTTGTTGGAATGGATTTTGCCAAATATGTGAGTGCCGCAAGAAAGAGCAGGAGATGGTGCCCTCTTCGTCATTACTGCAGAATTTGGTATATTTTTTGTCGAGTCAAGATAAGACATATGACTTAGGTGAAACATGAATTAAGGATTAACTATGTGTAAAGAGTTTAGGTAGCTATTTTTCTGTTTGGTATCCATTTTGCATATCCTATCGGGGCAATGAAACAAATTTTTAGACAGTGAAGACTTGATTTTTTAGTGCTTTTACTTTTGCACATGCCATTTACCTGCTCATTGATGCAATATTTTTGTAATATTGTGGCTCATGATGATTTGTTCATTGAATTGTTCTGTTTTCTTTTTTGACTCCTTGCTTTTTACTGTTGCTCTAGGCAGATAGCCATTTTACACTTTTTGGCTAGTCCAGGACAAGATGTCATTTGTTTGTTTTACAGCCTGGTAGTTTGAGCATGGCCACTGATCCAATTTTAATGCTTTAATATTCTGGTGAATGATGATTGTGTTTATGTCCCTGTTCAATGTGTTCTACCAACATGTGAGTAGAAAGGAATTTCAATTGTATAACTTGCACATGTTTTGGATACATGAATGACGCATCTCTCTCTCTTTTTGTCTGACAGAAACTTGGAGAAGGTGTAAGGCGTGTATACATATCTATAGGTGACTTGTGCAGGATCATAGCATCTAGATACACCGAAGAGGTGGAGATCCATCAAAGGTCTACAAACCGGATCAGGATCCTTAATCCAGGCGGCCAAATCATTTTTGGGCTCTTGTGAAGAACAAGATCAATTGAAGCCTACCTTCAACAAGGCGAAAAAGAGATAATATTTTATAAGGTGCTTTGATATTGTATCATTTTTAGGAAGATGTGGAAGGGCTGTGATTAGTTATCGTTTGTGGGCTGTGATCATTGGAGTTTTCTATTGAGTATCGTGTTGTGCACTCATATCAAAGTTGTAAATTTATACGTTGTCTCTTTTTGTAATGCAAATATTAAAGTTCAATAAATTCAAGTGTTTAAAGATTGGTTGTCGATGATCAATAACTTCCTTTCATTTGTACCGGATTTAGTGACGTCCTTTTGTTTGTGCTAAGTAACGGATACTTCACATATTTCATCTGTGTAGTCTTTTTTCGATTCGGATTCAATGGAACCTTTGTTCTAGCAATGCTTGTGAAATAAGCACATCATCCATCTTCACTTGCCAAACTATCAATATGAATCATAGATGAATTCTAAATTTTCATACATACTTCACATATGGAAGAAATACATCTTTTCTACAATACCAAAAGTACGTGTATACGAGTACATCTAGCCAGCATTCCTTCTTACACCGAATCACTAAAAAGGGGACAATTAGAATCCTCTCACTAAAATCTGAGCGACTTGGTGGTAAACCTTCAAATCTTTTCCCTTGCTCCGAAAAGACGGAAGTGAGAAAAACGATCGTGACACTGTAAAATTTCAAATGACATGTAAGTAAGTTACTCAAAAAAGAATATTATGAGGCAATAGGAAACCTGACCTTCTTGAAATAAATCATTTGCACTTAAGTTATAACTGCAAGAATGATCCTACAAAAAACCTGTAAATAAAGCATAACATCTTTAGTGCCTTGTAGGATGTGTAAATGTTTATTTCACTAAAGTCACAAAGAGCAAAGAATTGTCATTCTGTATAGTCATATGTGTATGTTCCAACTTTCCAACCCATCAAGAGATGCATTTTCTTAATTATGCAATCCATATACAATATAATTCAAGTGCATAACAATGAAAATGTGCACAAGTAGGTTCTTGCAGCTACTTTAAAAGATTCTTGGCATTGAAAATAGATATTTTAAAGAATCATTCAAGCAAAGCTACTCACCTCCCCCAACAAAAGCCAACAGTCCAATGGCGGATGCACCTTTACCTTTCATAGCTTCAACCATTTGCTTTGCATCTTCATATCCCTTATCATGCCAAAAAAGAGAAATAGGACCCCATGCGCACGTACTTGTTTGATGAAAAAGAGAAACATCAAACATCTCAACATAATAAATATTCTCAATATAGCAAACCTATACATTGAGATGCTTCAAAAACAAACTCATACAGACCCATCCATAAACTAACAGTAAAAAAAAAAAAGAGTTTGTGGTGTTGGTCTTGGTCTTGCATATCTCAAAAAATTGCTTGTCTTCGACTATTTTCATGTCTAGGTCTTCACATCCCCCTTTTTACCTACAATTGAGTCAAAAAATAAATAATTAGTCAAAACAAAGTCAAGCACAAATAAGAACACTTGTATGGCAAAGTCAAGCATGGATGGATACCGGCATCTTCTCTCTTCCCATAGATGATATTGAGCTTGAAATGTTGTTATAAAATGACGCAAGTAGTTGAGTTGTCTCGGTTTGTGATGTTGGGGCTAAGGGAGTGCTTTGTACCACATCTTGTGATGGATTCTTGCAATGATACCTGTTATGGCCTAACCCATTACATTTCCCACAAGTGATTGTCGTATTCTATCTTTTCAACTGTGTTGCCATAGGCTCTTGTATAGCTTTCTTCTTCCTTGTCTTTAAATTATTATCAGCAATTTCATTCATCGACTTTGTTCTTTGTTTCTTCTTTCTGCCAACTTGCTTGGGCACATCTGGTGGGAGTAAATGCTCTCTAACAGGCCATGTGTCCTTGGAATCTACAGCATGCACAACATGGCTATAAGTCTGCCTAAATACTTCCATACTGAAATATGTGTGAACCCATTTTTCAGGTTGTTCTTTCAAGTATATAAGAGCCGCCACAGCATGGCAACAAGGGATTCCACTAATGTCCCATCTTCTACAGCTACAAGTTTTGTGTCTTATATTAACTACTCTCTTGTTTCCATATGGTCTGCTCAATTCAAACTCATCCTCCCCATTCCATGCAGGAATCCATGATGCTGAAAATTTCTTTTGAAGATCCAATATTTCCTGGATCTTAGGACAAATCACACCATTGTAGTTAGCAAACCTATCTCTTTGCTTATGAATCCTTTCCATGAGTTGCACTCTTATAGCTTCAAGCAATGTGATGATAGGCTTGTCTCTAGCGTTAACAATGCTCTTGTTGAAGCTTTCACACCAATTATTCAAAGAAGCATCACATTTTGAGCTTGTTCTGAAATGCGACTTGCTCCATTGCACTGGTGGCCTTTGGGATAGCCAATCATAAGCTTTTTCATTGACTGCCTTAAGCTCTTCCATGGCCAAGTCAAAATCACATATCCTAGTTGCCATGGCAGCTTTCCAAACCAAAAATTTAAGTTCCAATCCTTTGTGATGCAACCCGAAATTATCATAGAGGTGCCTTAAGCAAAATCTATGTTCTGCTTCAGGCATCAAATTGGCTAGTGCTTGTACCAATCCATTTTGCTTATCACATAAGAATGTCCAGTACTTTGAATTTGCAGGGTCTGTAATCCCTAAATCTTCTACGATCATACCAATAAACCAATGCCATGTCTCGTACGTTTCTTGTCCCACGACTGCCCATGCAAATGGATACACTTGATTGTTTCCATCTAGGCCTACAGCTGCTAGAAGTATGCCCTTGTAGCCTGACAACAAATGACAACCATCAAACCCCACAAAGCGCCTACATCCTTCTAGAAAACCCCTTCTCAATGCAGCTAGACATATATAAACTCCTCTAAACTTGAATTGGTTTTCACATTGATTATTCTTGATGATACAAGTGGATCTTGGGTTGGAATCAAGAAGTGCTTTGCAATAGCTTCTAAGTATCCCATATTGCTCATCTTCATTCCCCATGACCATTTTCATTGCCATAACCCTGGCTCTATAGACCATTGTCTTAGAAAGCTTCAAAATATTTTCAGATTCCATTGTTTTCTTCATTGAAGCACCTGGCCATGTTGGATTATTCCTCAACCTATCACAATACTTGTTTGCCAGCCATTTAGAGCTTACTTGAGGAACATGCAGAGCTCTACTACATGTATGTATAGGGTTGAAGGTCTTGACTTGTAAAGTATGCTCCCTCTGCACTTTGGAAGCATATATGAGCCAATCACAACCGTCAGAACACACTGCCCTTAATCTATTTGGCGCATTCTTAGCAAACCTTATCTGTCTCCCATTTTTTATGGCATAATTCCTAACGGCTTCTCTAAACTCTTTAGCATTGCTAAAGCACATCCCTAACTTGAAGGTAGGATTCTCCATATCCACCTCAGCATCGAAGTTGGGATGTTTATACTCAAATTGATTACCCATATTCAGAAAATCTACATTATCGATAATGTATCCACATACAAACTGATGTCTCCAATGTCCATATCCCTCTGCATTGAACTACCTTCTATACATCGTACATTTCTTCTACATAACTCATCAAGATCAATGAGGGCAAATCCATCTTCTTCAACATCCTCAGCGCACCTACTATTAGACATGGCATAATTCACTTCTTCACATCCCTCACCTGGTGCAATGGAAGCAAAATAAATAAATAAATAAATGTCAATATATTTTCAGAACCTATATAAATTCAATATAATCACAACAACTTAACTATGTACATAGATAAACATAAGTTGCAATTACAACATAAAAACATTTCGACCACAAACAAATACTTTAGAAATATGGATCATGAACACAAAAGAAGGAAAAGAAAAGAAAACAGTAAATAATGGACCACAAACAAATACTCGCATATGCTAACGACAAAACATACGCAAAACAACAAAAATGAAAATAGTAAATTATTGAGAAACATGGACCATGAATGATATGTAGGGACCACGACTAATCACATAATGTCAACAAGTTGAATTCCATCACACACCATTGCCGCTGCATTAGAAAATGCAAAACAAATACAACTTGTCATTAGAAAATGGAACTCACTGCCATTGCTACTGCCATCAATGTCGGACTCCACCACATGCCTATGACTTATAGACATGTTGCTTCAACAAGTGTAATTGCCTTGTCGTGGATGAATAAAGCACCAGCTGAACTAACTTAGGAAACTAACCTTCATAAAAACAAACGAAATTAGAGATTTAGAAAATTAGGGTTTCGATTTAGAGCTCCACTTCAGAAAAATAATCTTGAAACTGACCTCGTATGAATCAGGGAAGCAAAATAAAAGACAAAATCAAAACGATTTTAAATTGGGAGGGCAAAGGCTTTGTGCGAACCTTACGAGGGGGTTTATTTCCTTTAGTTTCTTTCAAAACCCTTCACCCTCCGACCGTCGTCATCATAGTCGTCGCTCGATTCATGCCACCACCTAGTCGCACGCCGTCAATGCTCAGCAGTGCTTGCTCCGGTGACACTTTGCCGTTCAAGCGTTTCTATTTTTTGAGGTTTGTTGACGAACCTTGGGAGCAGAAGAAAAGAACGTGGAGAGAAGAAGAAGAATCTGGCCAGATTTTTAATTTTAGATTTTTGGTTTTTTTAATTCAAAAATTTTTTGGACAAAAATGTCCTTGTTCCGGTCACCGGAAATATTAGTTTTTGCCGGCCGGTGAGCTTAGGCCCTTAACTGAAACAAGGTTGGGCACTTTAGGCCCTTATTTGAAACCATGTCCACTCTGAGCCCTTTTTTGAGAAAATGAGAGTATTTCAGGCCCTTAATTGGAATTTTCCCTAAATTTATTACAAGTATAAGATTTTTGAATTTTTTATAGTCAAAAAATTAATTTGAAATAAATTTATCATATATCTATCAGTTTAGGCCTTTTTGTGGAATTAGCCCCTAAGAGGAAAGCAAAACCAGCTATTTACCAAATTATAGCAATCTTTCTCATGCATTTGTGATACAATTTAGCAATGCTAGATCCAAATGGGAGAGACCAAGGGCATGTTCCTATTGAATGTCAAATTCCCAAGATTAAAATCGACAACACTCAGAAAGTTCAATATCGCAAATCAAATAAGAAAACCAAAATAACGCACGTTTTGCTACATTTTCTATTACCTTCTGTTCTATCCACACCCTTCTTATCTCTAATAAATTTGTTAAAATAGCTCCACGCGATGCGCGGGCTTTCAATTAGTTATTGTAGAAGGTAAAGGTTTCAAGCAAAATCACTAGAAAGTGGATAGGAACGTACTGATTTTCTAGATTGCTTACGACATGGAGCGGATTAGTCGAGGTTAAACGAACGATTTAATCCTTTCGACCGACTTCGAAGCATCAAGAGGACACGCCCCCAGCTCCCACCCGCTTTGACTATCTTGCTCCTCGAGAAACATGGCATCTGCAACGCTGATGGCCTTGCCGATTCCATCGGAAGGAAAAGACAAAGATACGATCCATGAGGAGACGGTAACCACGTTTTCCGAGGCTGAGTCTTTGTTTATTCTACTTGACGAGCATCGGAACTTCAAGCACGTAATCGGGGCTTACGCACGCACGTCCGACGTCGGATTGCATCTAATTTCTGGTCGGAGAAAGAGACATTTTTCCTCTCTCTATTTTTGGGTAGTTTGCACGTGCGTCCTTATGGTAGCCCAAGTATTAAACAATACCCGGAAGGGCCGAAATTCTTAGATGGCGTTCCGGTCAGCCTTTTCTGATTGCGCGTGGAGGAACCATCCAAAGTTTAGTCACGTTCGCACGTTACATACCACATGATATTTCCGATTAATTGTTTAATAATTATTTAAATGTGATGAAAGAAATATTGGCTATAAGAAGTTACAGCTCTCATAAAAAAAGTATAATCCTTACGAGGGAAATATGGTTCATATAAAAATGTATGAAGATAGAATGTGCTTGGTTAGGAGGCACCTATTGATAATATGTATAAATAGAATCCAATTCTCTCTCCACCCAATAGAACGAATGTTGTATTTTATATTCCATCCGATAAAATGCGTTAAAGAAAAGTAGGTCAAGGAAGAGAAATCACATTTCTTCATCTCTCTGATTTCCACAACACTTATTTTCAACGATATTACTATAAATAAATGTGTGTCTTCATCCATATTATTGTGAAAAATCATGAAGAAGAAAGATCTTTTATTTTTGAATTTCCACATTAAAGAATCATATTATCGTTTACAGTTTGCAATTTAATTTAATTTAGTTTGTCTAACATTCTTAGGCGCAATATTCTTTTTCCTTTACCAATGAGAAAACATAATTATGTTTGATTGTTTACGTTGCCGAGTGCAAACTTTTATTCTCACGTCTGAGTCACTCACTTAGCATTAGGTGAGCGTTTTACCAACTATCAAAAAATGTTGAGAAAATTATCTAATTAGTTCTATCTATTATATGGATACCAATTCAAACCTTAACATTTAATTGTACCAATTTAACCATAAACTTTTATGCAGAATATAGTCCTTTCGGTTATTTTTCAAAGGAAATTATTGACGTGATGATCCAATCATTGTTGATTATACTACATGGCGGCAATTTCTAGAAAAAATTGGCATGAATAATTATATTGAAGTTTTGCGCAAAATGTTAGGATTAAATTGGTAAAATTTAGATTTAGAGCTGAATAGGTAATTTTCATGAAAAATGCTTTGCTATTTTTTTGTCATTTTGCATAGGGTAAACCTAGAAACCTAAGATCCCGTCCTCTAAACTCAGGACTAGATGACCCCTTCGCTTGATCTAGGACCCCACCGAGGCAAGACTAGAGGTCCAAACCCCCATGCTTTGGATCTCGACGCTC
The DNA here is from genome assembly GCA_014182895.1 of Angophora floribunda. Classification (NCBI taxonomy): domain Eukaryota; kingdom Viridiplantae; phylum Streptophyta; class Magnoliopsida; order Myrtales; family Myrtaceae; genus Angophora; species Angophora floribunda. Next base: position 9,668,614 of record CM024712.1, on the reverse strand, counting down.
AAACTTGAGACATCAACACAAGTCCCCTCACCCTACCAAGGATCGCCAGGGCCAGACCCCCGGCATCGACCCTCGGACACGGGACCTAGTAATAGTTAGGTCTAGTGATCCATACACCAGGGGCAGTGCTAGCCCCTGATTTTTGATATCCTAGTTTGATCCCTAGAGTCTCAAGTTTGGCCCGTCGGGGTTTGGGTCCCAGAGTCGAGGTTCTACGGTCGTTTTCAATTTTAAAAAACAAGTTCTAACGTTCTCCATAGACAAATTCAAAATGATTTCTCATTCGAGCCCATGAACATGGGACAATTGAATCATTTACTTAGAAAATAACTTGGAAAATATTTTCCCGTAAACATTCTTTTTTATGTGAGACAAATAGACTCATATACGTGGTTTACGATTCAAGAGGAGCATTCATGGTTCTGGGACTTATTTACCATGTAATTTTATTTTTTTTGGTCGCATTTACCATGTCATTAGTTTCTATAGAGATGCACGTCCGAAAATCTTAATGACAAGGAATATAACATTTGGAATGGATGAGAGCTTGAGCAGTTAATTCCTCTAGCAGGGCAATCACTCGTCTTAGCACTCCCTAATAAATGCGGATTTTGACATGCCCGGACCCATTGCCTCTATTGTCAATATCCTAAAGATGAGATGCTACAAGTATGGATGTTTCGTGAATTTTTATACGAAGGAATTTCGTGAATCATCGTTGTTGTTACGTAGTTGAGAATTGTCATCGCGATTCAATTTCGCATAAGAGGCCGTTAGTGAAGCTAGGATTGTGTTGTGGCAACACATTCTTGAAATCTGTGCGCCACCACGAGCAATTCCGGGTGCGAATAAGATCGTGGGAAGAACGATTGTTTCGTCAATGGAGAGCCAAACGAGAAAGAAGCTCACATGCGATGCGAGCGGAGAAATGTTACGGTACACATGTGAATGTATGAACATAAGAGGCCGCGCTTTTAGTAATTGGTGATGACGGGATCAACGATTAATATATCTATGTGAGTTAGGGCTGTCGAAATTGGTCAAAAAATCATATTTTAACTCACATTTACGAAAATGGGTCACATGTGACTCATCTTAAAATTGAGATATGAGTCAGAAATGGGTTTTAAAATGAAAAGTACAAGCAAAATGGGTCTTATTTGCGTCACATATGGGTTACCGATGTCAACTCTCTCTCTCTCTCCTTCTTCTCCTCTACCCGGACGACTCCTCCTCGACAATCCTACTTATGGCATCAACCCTGACCACCACCTCCACTGTCTCTGCCTGGCTCCAACACCATCCGCCCCACTTCATGGTCTACAGATACTTCGGAGGCATGGCCAACCTCGACCCCTCCCAATTTTCCGAGCTCACCCTTAGATGTTTGGTGCTCGGCTGTGCAGTGGTGGAGATGGCAACAGGGAGGCTGGCAATGGCCTTGGCTGAGCTCGAGTTCATAGGGATTGGGCAAGCAACAAGCTTGTCGGCCTCGGTGGAGTAGGAGCTTGCCGATTGCGACGAAGCTCGAACTCGCTTGGATCAGCCAAGCCGTGAGCTCGCCAGCCGCGACGGGCTCAGGTCAATCACGACTAGTAGACAAACAAGAGGGAAGAAGAAGGAAGACAAAGGGAGGAGAAGAAGAAAAAAAAGAAAATAAAGCAAAAAGGAAAAAATAATAATAATAAATTCAAAATTTTTAAAAATATTAAAAATTCGATTATTTTAAAAAATTATATTTCAAAAGTATTTCCATTTAAAGGCGTTCACATTTTTTTTATTTACTAATTTTTTTATTTAATTTACATTTTAAATTTAATGTGAAGTTTTATTTTCAAGTAACTATAAATGGATAAGAGTGGATTTTCTTAAATTGAGTTAAATATTAATGTGTTTCGGTAATATATGCCAAGTGCAGTATGGGTTGAGTTAGATATGGGTCACCAACTTTACATTGTATAAAAATGGGTCAAAACAGGTTAACTTAGTCAATATGAATTTGATCATCTTTGACTTCTGACCCGACATAAACCAAATATGATTCACCCATTTGACACGTAAGCATATCAGCAACTCAACGCATGGGTACAAACACAACACGGCGAACACACCAGCAACTCAACACATTCGACACGAACATACAACGGGACAAGGGTGATCGACGGACTAAGGACGAGCTGGTCATGAACGAATAGAAATCCCAATCAAAGCGCTAAACGGACGACTCGATACATACGCGACGGAGCCGAAACACGAGAAGCCCGACATCAACACAATCAATCAACGGATAAGCTCCAGTTGCAATTGAATCGCGGACAAGCATTCGATACATGACCGAGACATCAAGATCCAATAACCCGATCGAGCGAAGCTGACTATCCTTTATTGAAAGGGTATTTCTCGGATCGAATTCTGCAATCGTGAAGCTGCACCCACCCCCGATTCTCATGCTACAAAGATACTCGATTAGCTTCAACTGAGCTTGTTCCACGCAATCGAGACAGTCCCATGGTATGAGCGCTCCGTCGCAAGCTCCACGGGCGTAGCATGCGCTGTCGAGCCCCATGTGATTCGTGTAGCGTCTGATGAGTTTCATGCGTGAGGGCCCAATCGACATCGAACGCCAAATCATCGGTCGCCTCATAAGAATACACATTACACGCGCTGTCGGTCGAAGTTATGTCTGGATCACCGCTCGCGGTATCTTGGACGTAGAACATTCCGAGTGCAATCGCCGAGACGAGCCTTGACCATGTAGGAGGCAGCATCTCATAGATTCTTCTTTTTAGGTACCTTGCCGTGCAAAGATGGAACTTTGATTGCCCATTTAAAGTGGTGATCGATATACTTTCCGTTCATTTGGTGAATCTAGACGATACTACCCGATGGTGAAAGCCCTTTTCTTTAATTTGATCGAATCTTTCGTCCTATGTCAAATTTATCGCTACTTAGCTGAGAAATTTACGCAACAGAAGCTCTATTTTAAACAAAAAAATCCCTTGCTAACCCCATCGAGCTATGTAAGACGTATATATATGTTGCCTAGTTCCAGGGTGGTGCCAATCGCGAGGAATCAGACTTACAAGGAGTCTTTGATTCGCGAAATCGATTCAGTGACAAATGAGATTTATTTACCATCCGCGAACCAAAACTTTGCCCATTTTAGTCCTTGAAAGTTGAAACATGCTTTTTCCACATGAGTATTGTCAAAGAAATTTAGTGCAATGAATGGATATGTAACAATCCTAAATGTACGTGGGCCCAAAGTATGGTATTTACTATTTATGTAGAGACTTGCACAAACGAAGCTCCAAGATTCATTATCCGGCGTTGATAAAATGATTTCCAGCAAATTTTGGATGAAAATATGATGGAAAAGGACTTAAATTATCACCGGAAAGTAGTACCACAACTAGTTTTTGACAAAACCACAGTAAAGCAAGAGAGAATATTTTAATCGTCCACGAAAATATATAGAGAATTTGTTGTCAATAATGAAAGAAAGCATTTTTTTATTTATTATTTATTTCAACTGTCATAAGCGATATTTTTAGGAAAATATATTCAAAATTATTCATTTCCAGCAAAGTAAACCGAGTTAGTGTTAATTTTATTTTTTATAATTTGTAATAACTAAGCTTGTTTCCTGCCTAGTCTTCATTAAATAAGCCTATGTAATAGTCATCAAACTAGAGGGGAGCACCGGCCTAGGCTCGGCCGCTCGGGGGCTGTCATGGCTCAACCCGCTTGTTCGTCAGCCACCCTTCTCGTTTGATGGCCGCTCGCCTCCTCGGTTGACCCATCGAAAATTCTGCTGTGACCACAAGAACTTAACTCTTCGCTCTTTCACCCGGATCTCGCTCCATGATCTGCTCGGCTCGTCCGCAGCTCCATTGCAACGCTCGTCGTGGTCATTTGAGTTCCGTCCTTGTGTCTGTGTTCGATTTGCTACATTACACGCGGTGCTCGATTTGTTACAATACCACTTTGAAGCCCCGCCCAATTTTTCTTGTCGTGGTTGTTCGAATGTGATTTATTCTCTCCATTAACTGCGTAGGGGCAACGCCCCCATGACGTTAGAGGTTTTATAGTTTGAACTCACATTTATTGATAGTTTGCGCTTGGGCTCATGAGTATATATGTATATATCCTCTCTTTTTTGTTATTTTATTAGTAGTTTGAACTTAGGCTTATGAATACCTACTTAAACGTTAGAGGACTTTTATAGTTTGAGCTCACATTTATTGGTAGTTTGCTCTTTGGCTCATGAATACCTATTGAATATATATATAGTTTGAACTTAGGCTTATGAATATTTACCCTATATATATATATATATATACGCTATTTTCTCTTGTGATTGAGTGATGTAATAGACAGGTCCAAGGTGTTAATTATAGTGGAATCCTCAACTGGACATAACCCTAGTTTTAGGGTAAACTAGAATAAAACCTTGCGTCTTGAAATTTTCTTTCTCACTCTTACTTTATATATATTGTGATTGTGCGGCAAATCTTAACAGTGGCTTGCTTGCTAGTCATTGCTTGACATTTTCTACGGCCAACAAGCTACAGTACTGGTTGAATTCGATTAAGCATGTATTGCAAATCAAGTTAGGAAATAAGCAGAACTTTTTCACGCGTTAGACTGTGAAAGCATTTGAATTTGATTCAGCATATATTTTCCAGCAGGTACTCGCTGAATTACTATTTCTGAGATATATTTTGCTTTAATTTGGAGTGAACTAGGTAGCATTACTTCAATTGCAAAATTTGACAGGAACACCGATGTACATGATCAGTTCCAGTTCCGCACACTTGGAACCGACTGTGTTCGGCCCGGTTTTATGTTTTAAGATGGGAACTGACTCATCTTGAAACTAATCATTTTATATAGAACATTGAGCCCCTTCTCTTGTGGGCCATGAATATGGACTCCAAAGATCAATTTGAATCCGACCATACAGGTGAAAAAATGAATTAGTTGAAATTTCAGAATGCAATTAAAATTTGTTTTGTCCGAGGATAGACATCACAATGAGTGATATGATTGTTGTTTAAATAGAAACCAAACCTAGCCTTGAATTGGGTAAATGACCTCGCCTAAGATAATGAATAAGAATCCAAAAGACTCCTTGAATCTTTGACAAATCAAGGGAGAATGACACTAGAAGTGTCAAAAGTGGTGAGCAATGCTTACTTTAATCTCAAAAGTTTTTTTCGAACTACTTAAGTGTTGGTTTAAAAAAAAAAATGATCACTTAAATGCCATCTTCAATCTAGGTTGTCGGAAATCCAATGTCGCAATATTTTATTAATTTCTCAAACATATGTGGCTTACCAATGCGCTCAATCTACATATAACCTCTAAATGACATTGTATAATAGGATAAAAAATTATCACTTCAGTACCAATCTTTGTTAAAAAATGATTTTTCAATGCCAATCGTTGTTAAAAGTAATCACTTTAGTACCAATCTCAATGAATTCAATGCCAGAAAAATGTCACCCCAAATAAAATTTTAAATTATAAAAGTCATGTAATTTCTCTAGCCCAAAGTTCTCATTGGAGATACTTAAGTGATCATTTTATCTCTGATTTGGTACTTAAGTGAGTTGGCAAAAACTTTTGGCATTGCAGCGTGCGTTGTATACAATTTTTGGCGCTTTTAATGCTCTTCTCCCAATATATACTAGAAATTATTGGGACATGTAAAAAGGATGAAAATGTTTCAAATTCTATCTCAGTCTCAATATCATCAACAAACATTTTAATCATATACAAAATGCTTTCGGAGAAACCTCAACCTATGAATTGAGTGTGGTAGTTGATGAGTTAGTGTGTCAAGACTTCTTGAAGTGGCCGAGGCATTCCTATGATCTATGTCCTAGAATAATTTCAAAAGTGTTTTGAAGTTGTGAGGTAATTTCTCCATGAATTATTTCATTGGGAGTGTAATCTAGAATCAAAAAACATTTGAGTGTATGAGGGATTATAACTCTATATATTTTTAATGATTAGTAGATTTCTTGTTGCTAACTCTCTACATGGAGCAAGTACCGACATTTTGATTGAATCACATAAACTATGTGTGTGCTTTAGCGTTCCCTATTGACTTCTCTAGTAAATTTGTTCTCTTGTCCTTCTTTTAAATTGTAACATGTGTTGACTTCCACATATTTCACAACAAAAACATTTTTGCATTTCCATTTATGCAACCCATCTTTGGTTGCTCTTTCTTTTGCAACTACAGTTTTGACGTGGCGGAGTTAGCAACTCTAAGAGTTTCCGTGTACTAATAAGTCTCGACTTCTCATCTGCCAACGGTCTTTCGGGGAATTGCCAATCCAACAAGGTTGAGTTGAAAGTGATAAGACTCTGACCGGAGTTTAAGGGAGGCGACTAAAATTCTAGCAGTTGCTTTGGCATTATCTGATCAAGAAGATCAGTTGGGGTCATCTGTCATTGAAGTGTCCAAGGCAACCAATCGCCACAAAGTCAAGTCAAGAAAAGTAAATTGTGTGGGCCAACCAAAGGTCGCATCAATGGAAATTATGCAGAGGTTGTTGTACGTAGCTTTTCAATTAATAAGGAAGTTAGGTTCCTATGTTTGAAATTTTGGGAAATTCACTCCCTGTAGGAATCAACTTTAGTATCATAAAAATGAATTATTGTGCCTAATGTTGAATCAAAATACTTGTAAGTGAAATATATTGCTATAACATCTCCTTTACTCACTATTCATTATAGAATGCTACGATATTTCATTTAAATAAGTTTACCATTGCACAACCGTGACAACGAATGAAACAGGATCGATTAATATGAGCCCATGTTTAAAAAAACTAATTAGATAATTTCCATAGTTTGAATTAATTTGTATTAGGAAAAGTGCACATGTTTTGCGTGTTTGGGAAAAATTGACATTTAGAGTATTTACAAAATCGCCTTAAAAGGAAATATTTGAATTATTAATTAATCCAAAGAAGTTATTGATACAAAATGAAGAAATTGTAAACATATATATACATAGGGAGAAATATCTTAGGATCTTAATCTTTTTTTTTTTATTTTTTATTAAGGTTGTTCATAAGGTAGAAATTTTCCAAATTTTAAAATTAAGATGAATGAGAGATAAAATTAAATTATTAAATTATGCATTTGTGTATTGATAGAATTTTTATATAACAACTAATGAATGATATTTTGAGTAAGAAAAAATGATTACGATCTCTTAACGTAGGAGGTACCTTTACTTTCTACAATAGTATAAATAATAGTATAGATAATGAATTACTTTGGCGCTCCCACATTTTGGGGAAATTGCATTGTTACATGATTGAGAAGATCAGTTTGGGGTGATTTGTCATTGAATTGGCCAAGTCAACCAATTAACACAAAGTCCAGTCAAGAAAAGTAAATTGTGTGGACCAATCAAAGGTTGCATCAATGGAAACTATGTAGAGATTACATAGCTTTCATATATTTAAAACTGAATTATTTTTCCCTAAATTGAATCAAAATTCTTGTAAGTGAGGCATTTGTGTCCAAATTTATTTCAACACCATAGTATCTTAAGTGCTATACCAATAGATAGCCTGGGGATTATACTAGTAAATCAAGCACAAGCAATAGCACTTGCATTCAGTTTCTACATGGGGGAATATATCACACCAAACAAGATTCCACAATCTTGTTATCATGCTCATGCTGGTAGCTGTTAGAAATTGTTTGAGCACTTGATGAAAGTGAGAGAGATTCTAGTTCAACCTCAAAATCGACATCAGTAACCAACGTCTTTGTGGGATACAAAAGTGGTTTTGGGGGAAGCTGTAGTTCATTGATTTGTCCTTCTAGCATATTAACAACCCGGCTCATCGACGGTCGATCATTAGGGTTCAATTGTATACACCAAAGAGCAATGATTATCATCTTCCTCATGATCTCTTTTTCCTCTTCTATGGCATCTACCATTTCAACTTCATTTTCTTTGCTGAGTTGATCATAAACCCACAAAGGAAAATAAATTTGACTTGAATTATCTGCATTTGCATTTACATTTCTCCTTCTACCGGCCATTTCCATCAACATCATCCCAAAACTATAAACATCGGCTTTGTAAGAAACACCACCAATGTCCTTATAGAATAGCTCAGGCGCCATATATCCTAAAGTTCCTCTTGCTGCAGTCAACGTTACTATGCTTTGATCAGTAGGATAAAGTTTTGCGAGTCCAAAGTCAGAAACTTTCGGAGTGAAACTTTGGTCTAGGAGAATGTTGTGAGGCTTGATGTCAAAATGTAGAATTTGCATGTCACATCCCCGATGTAGGTACTCTATCCCTCTAGCTATGCCAAGAGAGATCTCATACATTTTTGTATTAGCAAGAGAATTTTCTCCATCCTTATAGACAATGTGCTTATCCAAAGATCCATTTGGCATGAAATCATAAACAAGAGCTTGTTTGGAATAATCGAAACAAAAACCAACAAGTTGCACAACATTGACATGGTGGATCCTTCCAATTGTAGCTACTTCGCTTATAAAATCTTGGCCACTAGATTTAGGTTTGTTCAAAATCTTAACTGCAACTTCATTGCCGCTTCTAAGCATTCCTTTATACACAGAACCAAATCCCCCTTCACCTAATTTGTGTTTGAATTTGTTTGTGATCTTCTTGATATCTGAGTAAGAGTACCTTATGGGTAAAAAATTGTTGTGAGCTTGTAAAAATTCCTCGACGTTGACATCCATTGCTTGATGCCTTTTTATCCATTTATAAATTAGAAATATCAACACGCATGGAGCTCCGAATACGAATTTAGCTGCCAGGAAGTGAGCTGTGTAAAAATTGCCTTAAGATTAGTGTAAAGCAGTGTTTTTAATTTTTCAGAAAGCACATATAAAGAGTGTTTTCTTCACATATCTCGCGTGAGTGTCACGTAGATGTGAGGAAAAGAGAATCATCCATACCGAGGACAAAAGCGACATTAAGACTTGTATTGATTGTAAGAAGTTGCACCATGCCCCCGTAAGTAATGTCTACAGGAAGCAAGAGATTCATGAAGACGTACAATAAGAACTAGCTAAGTACCAAAAAAAATAGAAAAATAAGTGTTATTATAACACTGGTAAACTTAAAAATTAGGGATAAAGCAACAATATTCGAAGCAAAGATTTATTAAGGATCATAACTGATAAATAACAAACGTCACATTTGCATAGCACAGTAACCAATACTTGTATATATTCAATAAGTATCACGTCTCAATGTGGATAACGACCTATATGTTATCATGATTTCAAAATTGATTTTCTTTAAAACCTTCCGTAACTGCCTAAATTATCGCTCTTTTGGAACCAAATATTGAGCAAGTAGGGTTGCATCACATTTTATATTTTCTTTGAAGTGAAAGTTAATAAAAAAATTATAAATCTATTGTAATCATTTTAATTCAGTCATAAAGATTTTTTTTCCCAATTGAGTCCTAGACCTTTTGTGTTTACACTTATTTAGTTCATCAGACCAATTTTAGTTGGTAGATGCTAACGAGAACCAACTGTCTTACGTGACATAATTAGTGTCAAAGTAAATAATTTTCAATAATATCTAAATAGTTTTTGAATTTTTATTTCTTTTCTTTTATTTTCTTTTTCCTTTTTTTTTTCCTTCCTTCCTTCCTTCTTCCTCCGGTGGTCGCCGGTCGTAATCGGCCAAAGGCAAGCTCAGCCTCACCCCCCTCATGAGGTTTGGCCTTCCTATGCAACGACAAGGTCAGCCTTGCCATAATTGGGTGATCAAGCCTCGCTAGCCCCAACTTGCCACCAACCAGCTAAAGGAAGAAGGAAGGAAGAAAAAAGAAAGGAAAGGAAAGGAAAGGAAAAAGAAAATAATAAATATATCAATCAAAAATATTAAAATATTATTAAAAATTGTTTACGTTAGCATTGGCAAGTCAAAATTGGCCGGATTGACTGAATTTGTATAAATACAAAAGGTTTAGGACTCAATTGGGAAAAAAATGTTTATGATTGAATTAGTACAATTGCAATAAGTTTAAAACTTTTTTGATAATTTTATGTTATTTGAATCTAAAGACTACATGCAGGCAATTTTCTAAGGTACGATTAACATATACTGGCCTCCGCAAGGAAGCACACCATTAAATTTGAGCAAATACAATTTTCTTATATATTTTTTTAAAATTTGAAATTTTTCATGTTAACTTAGCACAAACATAGATTTAGTGCAACACAACGTGATGATTGCATTTCGCAGTCATCCAATTATTTGCATGTCATGTTAATCCCCTCAAGAGCTAATTCGTTTTGTTTGGTTTTGCTTACTCAATCATGCGCGAGTTCTCAAACTCCACTTGCATCTGTTACTATGATTTTCATACCATTCAATCACAGTCCGTCGCTTTAAGGCTCAGGAGCTATAGCTGGAAACATATATTAGCATATTGATCGGGTAAGTACTTTGATGGAAAGGCATACTTACAGTAGTCGTAGGGTGTGCATTTTATCCCTACGTATCGGAAGCCTAAGAAGCAAGAGATATATGCCGTTGTCCTCATAAACACAAAGTAGGAGAGATTAAACCCATCAGCCATCGCATTGTGGATGTCGTTGTAGGAGATTGTGAGATTCTCTGGGGAGAATGCTGCTATTTCATCCCATGGATATCCTATAGGTATCGACATGGTTATGGTGCAAAAATCCTCAATTTCTGATGTCGTCACACCAATGAAGGCATATGAATAATACCCTTCTGTAATTATACAGGGTTCAGTGTTTATATATAAAGGAGATCTCACTTGCTTTGAGCAAGACAAAATGGCCACCCATTCTCTTATTGGCAAGTAAGGCTCATTATTAGCCCGGTAGGACATTACATCTTCTCCATCGCTATATATAGAGGGCATTAACTGGTAGAGAGGAAGCGAGGAACAGTTGCTCTTTCGCAGCCCCACATCGACCACTACCAATTGCCCAAAATCAAGAAAACCCCCATAATCATAAGGGTTTATTGATTTCACATGATATTGGCCATCAAACCAAGATAACAATGTGTGATTATCTTCACACGCTAACTCGAACCTCGAATCACCGCAGCCTTTTGGGTCGTCCTTCAATCGGAAGGGATAGCGTATGTTATCGACCTCACCACACGCTGAAGGGGCACACAGGCGATTGTTCCGGGCATAGCAACTAATCCCAGCTTGTACCATGAATAGAAGGAGTAATAGGAAAGGCTTCATTCGGCACCTGATGTTGAGAGAATTTGTGCGATGGATAGATATTTTTGTTTTGCCGTGGTTATTTGGTGGTGAGGCTCCATAGAAAAGGGGATGCATTTATAGACTTATCGGGATGGAAGTTGAAGAGTTGGAGTCAGTCCTCTGAGAAGCCCAAGCAAAGCAATAACCCAGAGCCGTCCAAAGTCAAGAAAGTGGAGCTTCCTACGTAAAGGAGCAGAAGTCATTGGATGGATTATAGATAAATCTGGGTCTTACCGTGTGTCCCGATATGATCATCCAATAAAGTTCATCCAAGTACGAAGTTTTTGCTCCATGTTCTCCTCTCACAACCTTTCTAATAGTTGACTTTCAGATAGAGACATCGCCCACATATTATATGAAGTATAAATGCGGGTGACTTCCACAATTTAAGGGCAGTTGGAAGAAATTTTCTTCAATCGGGGTTGGAGGAATATATAAAGCTAATTACAATTATATGTTTGTGTTACGTGACATGATTGTTCTGTTAACCATATGTTTTGTCAATCCTACAGTTTTAATTTACCAATAATCGACCGGATTTAACGATTGGATGAAGCGAGTATGACTAGCTCACCGTCCCAAAGGAACTTTGACTCTGAAGAGAAATGAATCAGACATGGGGCAGTTCCTATTCACAACCCACACCAGAGTCTTTTTGAGTAATCCCTTGTACCAAATGCTAAAGTAGTGGTTACCAGCGTTCCTTGGTGAAAAGAAACCCATCTCAGATGTTCCTCCTTGCGAGGGTAATGTCTTGGTTTCCGGAGAGAGACACTCCGGGTAATATGGTATCTGTTCTTATGGGAAAGAGGGGCCGAACGAAACAGGAAAAAGAAGCAAAAAATAAATAAATAATGAGGAAACATTTCTGTGCTTCTGATGTAACTTATCTCTCGGTGCTCTTTCTTTCGCAACTATGGTTTTGGCATGGGGAGTCCGCAGCTCTAAGGCTTTGTGAGAACTGATAAAATCCTGATTACTCATTAGCCGGCAGTCTTCAGGGAATTGTCGGTCCAACAAGATCGAGTCAAAAGTGATAAGGCGCCTGCTGTTTCTCCTGTGGGGTGACGTGAACTCTGGCGGTTGCTTTCAAATCTGTCCACCGGATGGCTAGTAAACACGCTCCAGAGGAGGTTTCTTTTCTCGGATAGGTGTGGGTGGAGGATCCTTTGCCGTCGAGATATGCAAGTCAAGCCAATTAACACAAAGTCAAATCAAGAAAAGTGTACTTCGTGGAGACCCGCCAAAGGTTCCATCAGTGGAAATTACACTTAGATTGTTGTTCACTAGGTCAACTTGACATGACAAGTGATGGATAGTTTTTACGGTAATTAGGGAGGAAACTTCTTTGCAATTTCGATTTCTGAATTTGACATTCTTAACAAATTATTTCTCTCAAGGAATCCGTTAAAACATCATGAAACTGAACTAGCACGTCATCAGTGGAAATTACGCAAAGATTTTTGTTCACGCGGTCAACCTGACGTAACAAGTGATGGATAGCTTTCACGTTAATTATGGAGGAAACTCCTTTGCGGTTTCGATTTCTGAATTTGACATTCTTAACAAATTAATTCTCTTTAGAAATCCATTAAAACATCATGAAACTGAACTGGCATGTCATCAGTGGAAATTATGCAGAGATTGTTGTTCATGCGGTCAACGTGACATAACAAGTGATGGATAGCTTTCACATTAATTACGGAGGAAACTTCTTCGTGGTTTTGGTTTCTGAATTTGACATTCTTAACAAATTTATTCTCTCAAGGAATCTGTTAAAACATCATGAAACTAAACTAGCATGTCATCAGTGGAAATTATGCAGAGATTTTTGTTTACACGGTCAACTTGACATAACTAGTGATGGATAGGTTTCACACTAATTAGGGAGGAAAATTCTTTGCAGTTTCGATTTCTGAATTTGACATTCTTAACTAATTAATTCTCTTTAGAAATCCATTAAAACATCATGAAACTGAACTAGCATGTCATCGGTGGAAATTACACATAGATTATTGTTCACGCGGTCAACCTGAAATAACAAGTGATGGATAGCTTTCACGTTAATTAGGGAGGAAACTTCTTTGAGGTTTCGGTTTCTGAATTTGACATTCTTAACAAATTAATTCTCTTTAGGAATCCATTAAAACATCATGAAATTAAACTAGCATGTCATCGGGGGGAATTATGCAAAGATTGTTGTTCACGCGGTCAACCTGACATAACAAGTGATGGATAGCTTTCACGTTAATTAGGGAGGAAACTTCTTTGCGGTTTCGGTTTCTAAATTTGACATTCTTAACAAATTAATTCTCTCTAGGAATCCGTTGAAACATCATGAAACTGAAGTAGCATGTCCTGTAATGGATCAAAAGCCTTATAAGTCAGGAATCCGTGTTGAAATTCATTTCTACACCAATAAGTTGCAAGTACTATATTTGTAAGGACGAACACGAGAACATGTAACAACATAGATGCTAATAAAATTTGTTCACTTGAGCTTCAACTAGTTATTACCTCTTTGTATTAAGTGAACCGGCAAGCCCATTATCTTAATGAGAACTAATCTCTTTTCTAAGAATTTCCGTTTGTTCTTTGTATCGTGCTCCCTACTTATTTATGAAGTTTTTAAAGTTATTTATCTCGTGTATCGATATTTAATATTAATCTTGTCTAACCCTCGTCTTTTATTCCCCATTTTTTTTGCTATTAATAAGCATCGAATAACCTAATACCCTAATACTGTCGACTACTTACTAGTGTAAATAGTATTTCCCATCCATATCCTCTATGGGGCAATTCCAACTTGCCCTCTGATTTCAGGGTTGTCTCAGTCAGTCCCTTTACTCAATCAACGTATATACTTTGAATGTTTTGTCTCAGTCCAACCCAAAATTCACAAATTGGTTTCTTTCTGACCGTGCAAAATCCGATCTGCGTCGCATCACATACTCAATTTCTGCTCATTTGGCAAAGTAGTCGGCTTACTCTGTGTTTCCCCTGGCATGTGCAGGCCACAACCCCATTTTACTGAACCTCCCAATTAATTTAGACGTTACGAATAAGGAAGGGAGTTGCTCATCTTTTTCATATGGGACACGCGGTCGAAGTTGGAGATTGCTTGGGAGGCTATCGAAGGGAGGCTGTCGAAGGGGTAAAATAGAGGTTTTGGCGGGAAGGGCAGAGGTTGTAATGGATCAATGGAGAGAGGAGAGAGACTCATTGCTTGATGCAAACGGTATCGCGAGGAACTTGCTTTTATATATCTGGAAAACTCAAAAGAAACCAGAATTTTATGAATGAGAGATCGCAATCATACAAACATAGTACCATTTGAACAAAAATCAATATATGTCGGGACCATCTGAACTTCAAACGACAGAAAGCGATACACAATCACCCCACAATACCGGTCGAATTCAATTCGGCATATATTGTGAATCAAGTTGGAGAGTAAGCAGAACTTTTTGGCGTTGGACGGTCGATGCATTTGAATTTGATTAAGCATAAGGTACTTGCTGAATTACTACTTCTGAGATACACTTTGCTTGAATTTGGAGTGCACTCGGTAGCATTCCTTTAATTGCAGAATTGATAGGAACGCCTCCCGTTCCCAATTGGACAAGGTCAGTTCTGGCTCCACAAACTTGGAATCAACCATGACTAGTCCGGTTTCAAGTTCCGAGATAGGAGCTAACCCATCTTAAAACTGATCACCCTATATAAAATATTGAGCCCCTTCACTCCCAGGCTTTGAATATAGACTCCAAAGATTAATATGAATCAAATCACACTGGCAAATACATGAAATAGTTGAAATTTTGGAATGCAATTGAAAATTTGTTTTGTCCGAGAACAGGCATCTCAATGAGTCATATGATTGTTGTTCTCATGTGAAATCAAACATACTCTTGAATTGGGTAAATGACCTGGCCTAAGAAAACGGGGAAAGGATAGGAAGTTGGACGATATTGTTACCTGCTTCTAATTTATTATTTGGTTGACAACTCCTTTTCTATTTTACAAGGGGGCACGGTTAGAAGTTAGTGATTTACTGACATTCTGTTTAATTAACCTTCATCAATTGGATTCGTAAGTTACCAAATTCTTTAAATTTTACAAATTCTTAGTAAGAAGTTTGAAGGTTGTTATGTTGGAAATTTCCTATAATGGGCTTACATTAATTAATTAATTTTCTATTTTATATAATCGGGTTAATGGATATTCCAATATATTTTAAACCCTCAAGTGATCTTATTAAATTAGGTTTTGGCATCTATTAATAACGGGCCTAGTTGAGCAGCAAAGTGTAGGCAATTGTGTTTGACTGAAGCTCGTAATGGGAGGGGCCCAGTTAACACGCTATTGATTAGGGTTTGCTAGGTCCCCTCTCTAGCCTATAAAATGGTAGGTTATACCTATCAGTCGCTTTGTCCCATTAAAGTTGTTATACCGAAATAGGTAATATAGAGGAAGATCTGGCATTTCGATATATCATTGACACCGTCAGTTTGATCTATTTTTCTTCAAGTAAGTTGCGGCTCAAACGGGTACATTTTAATTCCGCCGTGCCTATCGATTTTGGTGTTTTACATACATATATGGATCTAATTATTCTTGATTAATTAGTTGTTTATGTAGAGAATTTCTACATGTTAAACTTAAACATTGCTGGTTTGTGCTTTTCTTTTGATGTTTTGCATTTTAATGTGAATTGCAAGATGGGCATTGAAAATTTATTTATGCCTTCTTCACTTTCACACCCTTCCTTCATAGGAAAGTTTAAGCATATTTTAAAGTCTTGATACACTTAATGTGAGATTGAATCTAGAATCGATAGTAATTGCTTTATTCATAATTGGAGTAGAACGTCAAGATAGTAACGTGAGATTGAATCACCAACTGACACGGACATTCTTGGAAGGAAACAGAACACCCTTCAAAGTGACTGAACTGCCGGAAGATATATGTAATTCAATTAATTTGTATGGCCCAAAACCATCGTTTCTTAAGGTTCCTAATAAAAATAATAATAACAACACAGGAAGCTGTTCAATGAGTTGTCCATCTTTATCACATGATGTTGCATATGCTCGGTTGGTCCGGTACAAGTTGGGCTACGTTGTAAACCGGGTATTGCGGGTACTCAGTATAATAGGCTGGCGAATATTGCCTCAGCCATGTGTAACCATGATCATGAGTTGGACAAAAATCTTCGGTGTGCCGCCAACGGCTGCTTCCTTCATCATCGCTAATTTGCTGCACACTCAATATGATCGCCTGCCGGAATTTCTTCCTGAGCGACCGAACCAGTGTGGCCGGGTCTACTCCTTCCCCCGTCACGACCAGCTCGTCCTCGTTCAACCCTCCTATCGACACGGAGATTATAGTCCCTGTCCAACAAGAGAAGAACCAAAAACATTTCTCAGAAAAGGGTAACACTCGAGACGAACAAAAGTGAAATTTGAAATTACTAACCCTGTGCACGAGCAACAATCCGTAAGGCTCTTGATCTGCATTTATCGCTAATCATTGGCACCCTTATAATCATCTTTTGCTGCACCATGGCCCCAGCATATCAATTAGCAGTCATCCAACATGTTAGAAGCTCTTTTCTTTCCCATTATTTTTCCCCATAAACAATACCATCTGTCAAGCAAATAATCGAAACATCAAGTTAATTACCTTCAGCTTCATGTGCGTTTCCCGAGTGAATTGTATAGATATGTGAGATGGAAATAAGTTTTAACTTGGAAGGGATATGAAGTGGTTGATGGAAAATGGGGTTGAATTGCAAATTTATATAGTCATTCTACAATATTTTTTAAGGCAAGAACGCTTGTAAGGATGGTATCCAGTCACCATATTTGATGAGTTGCCACACTTAGCTCAATAAGGTTTGGCAAAAGAGCATCAATAATAACTTCGTTTCCTTTATTGTGAGGTGTACTCACTATGAATGCATACTTTACCTTCTATATTATTTCACTTCTACTCTGGGTAGGTAATTTATTTCTTCCAGGGCTTTGGTCTTTTTTATTTATTATTATTTCTAGATATTGATGGGCCGTCTCAGATTTTTGAGCACCCAATTAGTTCAAATCGAGCACCTAGGTAATTATCGAAGATCTATTAATGACACATATTAATCAAGATAACAAAAAAAATTAGCAATCAAAGAAAAATATAAAAAAAAGCACCGTGAAAGCCTCCGATTTATTTTGTTTTTTATTTCTTCTAATTTCTTTTATGTAGACATGTGGAACAATTCTTTTTCTATGAAATTTGATGATTCCACGGCAGAATTGCATAATGATAGCATAAAAAGGAAGAAATTGAAATTACTACATAAAACCAAGAATGTGCAAAAGGTAAAAAGTTCATAGAAATAAGTAGGAATAACCAAAGTTGGCTGTGAAGGTGGAATAAGGCGTACTAGTCTCTTTGAGAACACCAAATATCGATGTTAATTGCTTCTATTACGTGTGTCTCCTCATTTGGAGATCTTCTCTTGCATTCCAAGATCGATTTTGGCAACTCAATAAAGGGTGTGTTTGTATCACCAAAAATCTATGATTTAAAAAATAATTTCAAAAAATAATTGCTTATATTTTTTATAAATGAATGAATGAATGAAAAGGGAAAGAAAAATAAAGGAAATAGAACGAAACAAAAAGCAAAGAAAATTCATAAAAAAAATTTAAATTTTTCTAAAAAATTAATCACGTATCAATTGTGCCACATAAGATAGCCAACATCCACGTCGACGATTTGCCATCAAAACTAGTCCGATGGATTACATTGACAAATTTTCAAGATTTATGTTAAATTGGTTGAATTAAAATGATTTAAAATGGAATTAGCACGAGTATAATATATTAAAGATTTTTTTTTTGGTGATTTCTACTGTTTCCCCACTTAGTAATAGTATCTATTGGATGCCTGGGTGATTGAAAAGCCTTTGAGTTGGGCCTGGGCAAGAGTTGTTTTCGGTGAGGAACTTGACGGTGAGCGTCATGATTGTCAAGGTGATCTCGGAGCGAGAACGAGTGGAGCTTACCAGGAAGCCCACGATCTCGTAATCGGAGAATCCGCCAATCCCTTGCTAACGGAGCCTGTTGGATGGCTTAACAATTTATGAAAATTAAGAAGGGATAATTACCCAAAAAAAAACTTATTGAAATTTTGCCCATTCAATCTTAAACTTTTTAATTTAGTCAATTTAACTCTAAACCTTTTAAAAATTTGCCAATGTAATCGATTCGGCCAATTATGGCAGGAAATCACTATTTTGGACACAAATTGTCCTATATAACACTACCGACGATGAAGACAGTCTTTGTAATTTTTCATTATTTTTATGAATATTTTTAAACTTTTTATGATTTTTCTTTCTTTCTTTCTTTTCCCTTCTTCCTCCATGATTTCCAGCCTCAATTGCCGGCAATTGACCATAGGCAGGGGCCAAAACTCACTCATGGCCAGCGAGGTCAATCCTTGCCAGCCTCAGCGACCTTGCCTCTGCGAGGGCCAAGTTTCTCATATCCCTTAATGATCTAGACTTGTTGCAAAAGCCAAATTAAAATGAAGTCATCTTCATCCGAAGTTGTGCGGAAAACTTCAAATTCAAATGCCTCTGTGAGAGTCGACTATCATTCGCTAAAAGGATATTTCTCGTATCGAACTCTACAATCTCGAAACTGTTATATATATAGTTAATGGATCAACGAATGCAAACAAATCAAGATACGTCTTTTCTGTTCATGTATCTATATTTATTGAATTAATGAATCTCTTGGATTCACATATCTTCGGAATTCATAAATCTCTTGGATACACGTATCTCCTGAATTCGTGAATCTCTTCTTGGATACATGTATTTATTTAATTCATGTATCACTTTTGTACATGAACTTGAAAGCTCTATAAATAGATAAGAGTATAGAGCTTCAAAAAGGTTTTTTTGTTTTTAAAAGAAGAAAGAAAAATTCTACTCTACTCTTCTAATTCTTCTGAGTGTGCCGGTTCAATTGAACGGTTCGACTAAGTCTTGTTTGTATAGTGCTAATCCAAACAGATTTGAGGTGTTGTATCTTGGGAGGCATAGTTCGCGAATCTGCGGAGCACCATTGGCAGAAACTAATCGTCTTAAGGAGATTCGGACATCCGTACCTCACCTCCAATTTTGTGTGATTTTTAAGTGATATCTTATTTTTATCTTCTCAAAGAATTGTAAGTTTATTCAGTTGTCATCGTCTTTTTGCATTGATATTCTGATTATTACAGACAGTTCACTTTTTCTTTGGATTATATTCCAACAGAAACTGCACCCACCCCCGGATCCTCATGTAATAGAGATCCTCGGTTAACTGCACGCTAGCTTGTTCCAAGCAATCGAGATAGTCCGGCGGGGTAAGCGCCCAGTTGCAATCTCCATGGGCATAGCACGCACTGTTGGGCCCCATATGGTTCGGTTTTCGGTTTGATTATTGACACACCTACTAGCCACTATAGGGTACGTCATGAACGATGCTCCCCATAGCCATACCAAGATTGCACGAGAAATCGTAGACCGCTTCATAAGTATATATACTGCACCCGCTATCAATCAAGGTTAGGTCCCGATTACCTCTCACCTCATGCTGAATGCAGAGCAATCCGAGCACGATCGCCGCGATGAGCCTCGACGACGGAGTAGCCATCTCGTGGATTCTTCTATTCGGATGCTTTGTCGTGCAGAGATCCAGCTCGATTGCCTATTCCGTTCATCAAATTGATCTGGACTATACTATTCCGCTGAGAAATTTATGCACCGAAAGCTTGGTTTTCAACGAAAAGTCTCTTGCTAACCACGCCGAGCTAAACAAGACATGCAAGCATGTTCGTCAGTGTAATAATCCAAAGTCTGGCTCATTTTAGTCCTTGAAATATGCTTTTTCCGGTATGAGTCTCACTTTGATTCCTGCGGTAATTTAAATTCTTTGCCAAATTTCTGCTTCCTGATTATTAAATTCAGTGAAATTTCTGTTTAATGATAATCGGATATTGCTGAAAAATCCCGACTAGTGACATAATTCTCGTACCTAATCCTACGATCTTCGAGCTGCACTTGCCCCCCTCCCCCCCAATTCTCATGGTACAGAGAAGGTCCGATTGTACTCTAGCATGACTCGCGCAATAGGTGCAATCCTTTGGCCGAGAGCCACCAATCGCAAATTCCGTGAACATAGCATATAGTTATTGAACCCCGAAGATGACGTGTAGAGGTCGTAAGAGTCCACTATGTTTGCACATAAATTTCCAAGAGCCAATTCGCAGTTGATGTCCAAATCATTGTTCGGGTTGTAAGAATGTCCATAGCACGCTTTTGCGGACCGGAGCTATGTCCGGATCACCTCTCAGGTCGTCATGAACATAGAATAATCATAGTAGAATTACCACGACGGCTCTGTGGGATGTAGTAGCCATCTCTCAGATTCTTCTAATGGCTACTCCACCGTGTGAAAATCCATCTTGATCGGCTCTTCGTATATAGGTGATGCTATTTTTCTTTGTTCTTCGTGTATCTATGAATCTAGGTGGATGTTACTATGCCAGATAGTGAAAGCACTTTCCTGGCCTTTGGATCAAATCAATGTTACCCTTGTTCAACTGAGAAACCTATGGAATCACAGCTTTCCATGGCTCTTGATAACCACCACCTTCACTACAGCCTACAGCACAGGGACAGAGCAATAGAATTCCTAGAAAATAACGACCGTCGCTGGTCTCCAAAAGCTGTCTAGTTGTTTGTTATTGACTCCTAAGGTCCAAATCCAAGAGGTTTAAGTTATAGGACATTTCGATCCTTGAATTGCTGTTTTTCATCTATTTAGCATTGGTGATCTTTAGCTTCATTAGTTGGAGCAATGTCGATCGTGGGTATGATGGACTACAAGGTTGACCGCAACAATGGATGCCAAATAAAAGGAAACAGAAAAAGGTAACTATCTACTAACTAGGAATAAGCCAAATTCACGATCTTAGATTGTTATAATACTTAAATATTCGATTTAATAACATAAGTTTTTAGGATAACGTAAGTTTTTAGGATAGTTGATAGGATATTTATAAATTTTATCTCCTTTAATTTTAGGGTTTTATTCCAAAATGGGAAAGGATGGCTTGAACGCATGGAATGTGTGTCTTGCAGAGCTGCTTCAATCTCGTCTTGTGAAGGGCATTGAACGGCTTGTCTCCGAAGTGGTACTTATGCTCTCCGTGGTGTTAATTTTCTCAAGGTGGCAAGAGAACAATCACTCGGTAAAAGAATAATTCTCGTACCTAATTCTACAATCTTGGAGCTGCACTTGCCCTCCGATTCTCATGTTACAATAAATAGACAACACTCCTCTCGCCGAATCCAAGCAAGAAGCGCAATCCCCACCCGAGAGTGCCCCATTGCAAGCTCCATGGGCATAGCATATCGTATCGAGGTGCGTACATGACGTATAAAAATCGTAATTATAGCTCTGAGTGTCGGTACACACGCTGTCCAAAGCCGTGTCACAGACGTATCCCAAATCATCACCCGGATTATAGGAATCCACATTGCACAATGCGTGTATCAAGGTCGTGTCTGCATCACATCTCACAACATCGAGAACGTAGAAAAGACCAACAAAAATTGCTACTGCGACTCTCCAGAGCATGGCCATTGATCCTTTAAGTTTTTCTTCTACTCGCTGACGGTCGCTTTGGTAATTAGATATCCAATTAGTTGATTTGATTTATATATAGGTGGTGAATTGTGATATCCATGTTTTTTCTTTAGTGTCGAGGTTACTTCCAAAGAACACATTATAGGTTCTACCGCTGATTATTCGAATCAACCTAGCTTATTGTTTGTTCTTTTGTAGGCGTCTCCTTTTATACTCATACTTCATCGCAACAATAATGGCAAAAGTGAACATTTGATTCAACCTAGCACAGTTGGATTTTCAAGGTAATTTTTTGAAAACCATGATCAGCTAAAGACATTGAAGAAAAGAATTATATGTTTTATCTATCATATATATCAAGTCTATCTCAACCATTGATTATATGAATATCATGATAGGACCCGAATAATTAATGGTCAAAATGATATTAGTCTACATCATTTATAAACCATGCAATAACTTATCAATGTGATTGCTCCGTAGACGAACTTGTCTCATGGATCAAGTTTTAGTATACTTTCTATTATAAACTATATTTGCGCTCATTGTTACTCCTATCAGACATAATATTTATATTTTTACATTATAGCACTTGTCAGTCTATATCTGTCAAGAAGAGAGTCCCAATCTCTGGGATTTTCCTAAATGTTCTTTTTAATAAAATTCACGAAAATCTTATTTGGGGCGTCAGCTTAGCCGTTTACCTAAGCATAAGAAGGTGATGAACGAAACATTTTGATAACTCTAGCCTTTACAAAGTCCAATACCTCTTCCTCAGTGAAAATAGGTCCATACGGCAATTGTTGCAGGAATACCAAATCGATAGAATGGTTATTTCTTCTATGAATTTTTTCAGTCTTTGAGTAATATTTTTAAAAGAAGTTGCTTCAACCCAATTTCGTAATGTAATCGGTTGCCACCATGATATTTGAATATATTCATATAATAATCTATATTATGTTAAAATAATCAGTATTGGTCCCAGTCAAAAAGGAGGATCGAGCTATTGGGGACTAATTTATGTAAGAGGAAAAGCTATTGTGGCACTCGACAGGACAAGAGGGTTGCGCTTATTAGCTAAGGGGACGCAAAAATCTTTGAGAGTTTAAGGGAACAGGTCATTGCTGAGTACTGAATGGGTGACCCGACAACATGGGAAGATTAGTAATAGTAACCTCGGTTGACTGTAAAATAGCGAATACAATAATCGTTTTTCATATCTGTGGCTATATTTAGCTAGAGTTGATGGTATAACAAATTAAAACTAGGGTTAGATTGTCTTAAACTTATTGTATGGATTTCCCAATTGAATTATTTATTTTTGCCTGAAATTTTAATATGGTCCTTTTGACCAAAACGATCAGTAATGACTATACTGCCACATTATCAATTTTCAACAAAAATTAGCCAAAATATTTACTTTGGACATTTGCATAAAGATTTTGATTTCAATTGATAAATTTGGAAAATTTAGGATTGAATTGTTATATGTAAAATAAGTTTATGAGTGATTGGACATTTTCCCAATACCCATGTACTATAGAAGTACAAGCGGAGTTGATAAGTTTCGTAATTGAGAACAAAAAAAAGAGGGTTAGCTTAGCTAAGTTAAACAAGGAGCTCATCTGAAATCAACGACCTCTGATTGACTCAATCTGAAAAGCTGGTCGCTGAGGATGTAGCGTAGTAGTTACAACTAGAGTCTGCTGTAGAACAAATCGCATCATAGGGAGCTGTATCAAGATCGCGACGGAAATCATCGTTCAGCTTATAAGATTGTTCATTGCACGATGGGTCGATCGCAGTAAGGTCCGGATGACTTCTCGGAGGATCGACGTCAGCATCGACGCGAACATGGAACAACCCAAGTACAATCATTCCGACAACTCCCAAGAATGTAGTAGCCTTCTCTTTATTTTTTTAGCTACTTCGCTGCGTAGAGATCCAATTTTGGGTGGGTGTACATATAAATTTCTTGTTCCTAGTAGGGATTGACATTTTAAGAGGCTCCTCCATGGCCTCGAGACTCGACGACGAGCCCGAGATCTCAACGGTGGTGGAGGAGCTGCCGAGAACAACAACGAGAGAGCGCGAGAGAGAGAGTAAGGCTAAATGGATAGAGGCAGCTCAACGGCTTAGAGGTCCATTAGCCCCATCTTTTTAAAGAGACCCGATTAGTACAGACACGAGTAAGTATACGGATTTATTAGGTCCATAGCCAGTGCCTGATTTCTCAAGGTGGCGAGAAAACAATCAATCGGTAAAAGGATAATTCTCGTACCTAATTCTACAATCTTGGAGCTGCACTTGTCCCCCGATTCTCATGGAACAGATGACAGCCAACTCATTCCTAGCCGAAACCAGGCAAGAAGTGCAATCCCCACCCGAGAGCGCCGGATTGCAAGCTCCGTGGGCATAGCATATCGTACCGAGGTGTGTAGATGTCGCATAGAAATCGTAATTGTAGCTCTGTGTGTCGGTACATACGCTGTCCAGAGCCGTATTGCAGACGGACCCGAAATCATCGCCGGGATTATAGGAATCTACATTGCACAATGCGTGTATCAAGGTCGTGTCTGGATCACCTCTCACAACGTCGAGAACGTACAAAAGACCCATAAAAATTGCTACCGCGGCTCTCTGGAGCATGGCCATCGATCCTTTTAGTTTTTATCCTACGATTTCAGTCTCGCCTTGGTAATTAGAGATCCAATTAGTTGATTTGATTTATGTATAGGTGGTGAATTGGGATATTCATTTTTTGTACCTTTAATGCTGTGGCTATTTCCAAAGCTCACGTTATAAGTTTTGCCGCCGATTCCTTGAATCAACCTACGTTCTTGTTTGTTTTCTTTGTTTGCCTCTCCTTTTGAACTCATGCTTCATCACCACGATAATGGCAAAAGTCCGTGCTCCATTTTAGATAGAATATTTGCCTCATATTTTCATCTCCTAATACTAGTTCGACTGAGAAATTTGAGCGCGGTTGTTTTTTTTAATGTAACTTCTAGATAACCACGACCAGCTAAAGACATTGAAAAAAAAAATATCATACGGTTCATAAATAATGTAAATTAAGTCCATCTCAACTGTTTATCTTATGAACCCCACAATAGGACACGTATAATTAATTATTGAAATTATATAAGTCTATATTATTTATAAACTATGCAATAACTTCTCAATGCGTTGCTCCTTAGATCAGCTTGTCTTATGGAATCGAACTTAAGCATTCTTTTACAATAAACTATATTTGCGCTTATTGTTAATTATATTAGAGTTGAAGACAAAATATTTCTCTAATGTTTACCTAATTTTTTCCTTCAAATCCTGCGGTTCTAGTTGTTCTATGTTTGCATTTTTAGTTCTTGAAGGGAATTTCTACCATCTCACAAGTGTTCGTATAGGACCATTCCCATATTCAACATGAGGTGCATGGGCTCATTGGCCGAGAAAGATTTGGCCAGCTCAAGGAGCTCGCGGCCAATAGACTAGGTTAGTCATTTCAAATTCTTATTTAAAATAAAGTCCGCTTTGATCTATCTTTTGAGAAAATCGTTTTACTTTAAATCTTTATTTGAAAATTTTCCCAATGGGCTAAAAGGGACAAAAGCATTGCCGCGAAAAGATGATTGTTCGATATGGTGAGTGGAATGATGATGATGGTCCAACATTTTACCAATTTCTCATAATTTTCTTGCTTTCGCCTCCATGGGCCCACCTGCTTAAAGCTTCCACAAGGCGTTGTATACACTTAAAAAAAAAAAATTACAAGCACACAAACATATGCTTAAATTTAATACTCTGAAGCCAATGAACATTCCTCTTAAAAAGAAATATGTAACTTGTGATAGGATTTTATAGAAAAGCGAAGCACTTCAATGGAAATTTTTTGAAAAGACAGCACAAATGACCTCCTTCTTTGCGGTGTATGCGCTTGGCGCTCGTAGCAAAGATAGATGTGACCTTGTTGCTCGATTATCATGTCTTTCGATCGGGATATGACTGAATATTAGTATATCTTCGGTCGATAATTGTAATTTAACAAATATACACATGTTGATAGGGATTGTAAATTGTAATGATTAATGGGGGACAAAAAAAAAGAAGAAATATTCAGTACCCATCTTTTAACCATCCCTCAATGTAACATAAGAATTTTATATCTATACAAGTTTCATGACGGTCTAAAAGAACAAAGTGCTTTTGCCACGAAAGATGACATATCCAATTCGGTGAATGGAAAGAGGAGCACGGCTTGACATTTTACACTCTTTCATAATTGTCGTGCCTTCGCCTCCATGGAACCACCTGCTTAAAGTTTTCACACAGCGTTGCCTGCACTCGAAATAAAAGAAAAGAAACATGTAACTTGTGATGGGACTTAATAGAAGAAGAAAGTTACTTCAATTAGATAACAGACAGATTTATAAGAGAAAGATATAGCTAGTCTCGAGTATTTGAACATCAATCTACATGCTTTTAAAACCTAAAATTGTTAAGTAAGTCCGTAGCGTTCTTGCAACTTATAAGGGATATGTATTTATTATGAGTTACACTTTGAATTTTTCCCGTTTTCTCAGCTATTATATTAATCATTTTCATGTTTTGAATTGTGCTGGATGTAAAAGTGTGAGGACAATTTCAAGGAATTTGAATAGTAAATCTTGTACTAAGTTGGTAATGTCCCTAAAAATTTTATAACGACAATAATTGACATCTTTTTTCAACCATAATAAGAGTGTAATATAAATAGTTGTCAAACGACTAAAAGTGTGTGGCCTTAAGTTGAGGCCATGCATGAGATCATGATTTAGTTTTTTTTCTTAGTGGTAAAATAACTTAGACTTAGCACCTCAAAATGCGCAGGACAGAAGTATATTGCGGACAATATATGTAGAACAAGATCTCCCTTGACGTATTTGAGTATAAATTTATACTTAATTGATAACCATCACGCTTCTGCTTCCTTTTCTAGTCCTCCATCTACTGTGCAGATGTGCTAATGGTTCTACGCTTGACTTAGAGGCAGAAAATAAAATACAAATCAAAAAATTAAATGAATAGAAAAAATTTAACCAAAGTGAAAGAACATAGAATAAAATTAATTAATTATTTTAATAAAGTTAAACAAAGTAATTTTGCTTACCCACAAATGTGACTTTGATTGAGATAGACCAATGAAGCCCCCTCTCCTCCTTGCGTCGGCATGTGAATAACAATCTCCACCGTCCCCGTCGCCGTTGCCGTCGCCGTTGCAGTCGCCGTCGCCATCACCGTCACCGCCACCACTCGTAGCTCCACGGAATGAAGATGAAAACCCAGGTATACCCTCGTCATCGTCTACTTTCCCCCTTAATTTTCCCCACCTCATCGAACCGAAAATCGACACCCTCTCCTTCACTTCCTTCTTGCCCCTCTTCTCCGGGCTCCTGAAAGACCCTCCTATCTTCCGGAACGAGAACGTATGACTGGAGCGTCGACCCACGCAAGGCCCATCGAGCACGCTTGTCGGGGAGGGCGTATTGGTATACTTGGCCTCGTCCCACAGCCTCGGAGGCGGCTCAAGACACGGCGGCCCCGCGACGGCACTAGGCTTGGGCTGGTCACCGGCCCGTTTAGGCTTGCCCGGCACTTCCTCCCATTCGAACGGTATCGAAATCGAGGTTTGGAGCGGCGGGTCGGGCATGTCCGATGGATCTCGCCGGTGGTTCGGAAGCGACAATAAGGAGAGTTTCGGAGTAGATCTCCGATGATCCTCTTTCTCGGACTCCGAACTCATCTCTCCCTCCTTCCTCTCTCTCTCTACGTATTTGCAACTCAGGATCAATCTACGGACCTTGTGGGGGATTCCTCCATGGGTCTTAATCCTTTATAGGTAAACAAAAAGCTCTGCCTAACATTCTACATATGTGATGTGCAGGGATGGCCGCAGAATTTGTGTAGTAAAGTGGATCATTAGGGTTTGATAAAGTGAAGGGCTTCATGTTCTTTATTGGAAAAATGACCCTTTTCTCTTCTTTTCCCAACCGGTGCACATCGATCATTAGCAGATAATGACAGCATGACTTTAACTTTAGGACGTGGTTCTTGGACAGCGTTGGCTCTTTAGCCGTAAGATAAGGTTCAAAAGAAAGCAGCCGAAACGGACAAAGATCATCTCTGTGGACATGTGGACCAAGGCATTTACCAATCCATTAGGTCAAAAAGAAGGCTCTCACACACTGGGGACAACAAATAAATAAATAAACAATAATAGTTATTAAAAAAAATTAAAAACCATAGAGAGAAAGAAGGGTTCTGAGATCAAGGTAGTCTTATCTTGAAATTATCGAATGATAACGGCTATCGAGGTTATAATGCATCACAGAATGGCTGGCTCTCTCAAAAGCCGGGGAAAGAATGGATTTATCTTTTGCATTCTTTGTTTCTTTTTCTCCTTTAATTGAGTGCAAATCTAATATGCTATAATTTAAAACTTCAAAAAAAGAAAAAAGGAACAGTTTAACAAGTCATTGCCTGCATATACATGCGGAGGGAGGGAGCTTTTGTTCAAAAAACAGAATCTTTCATGGTATTCAACTTCTCGTAAAAGAGGAGAAGAACTTTTATTTGTGTCGGGTGGGCGGGAAGAAAAAATGGATGACTTCACATATTTTTCGGCAGAGAGAGGACAAAAACTTTTATTTGCTCATTATTTAATGTGTGACGTAAGATCATGCGAGTCAAAAAGCTACTATCAAAGCTGGTTGCACTTGCGGTTGCATTTGAACACGCCTTCTCTTTCTGTCAATCTCGGTTTTCTCACATGCATGTTAGGGCAAACAAAGGTGAAAAGGACGTTAACGTGAACTCAACTCCTGAGCGTCGTGATTGGTCGAGTAGACAGTAAGTTATAAGACCTCGTCGTGGACACAAATCCGGTCCCGACTTAGCATGTTCCTTGATAAATTATATACATGATTGTAAAATGTAACTTCAAAAGGTACTCCCGTGGCCATAATATAAGCAGTAGCATCTAAATAGAAGTTCTCCTAATATATAAAAAGGTCATGGCTCCAACGGCTTCGAGAGGAGTTGGAAGGAAATAGGGAATTCAAAATGTTGTTTTGGAGGAAAAGTGGACATTTTATCCCACGGAGGTCTCTTTCTTCTTCTCCTTTTCCCTTTATTTTGAAATGGATTCCTTCCTTGCTGAAGAAAACCACTCTCGAAAGGCTCACATCACCGAGACGAAGTCCTCGACGCGAAAGAAGATCCAGCCGAATGATCCGGAGTCATTTGTCTTTGAAGTTTGTCCAAGTTGTTATCCGCACGTTACTCTTCTCCTCCTAATAATTCAAACTTTTGTCGTGAACTTTCTATCACGGCATCCCATCGAAGCTAAATTTCAATGCCTTCGTATCCCTTTTGACATTGAGTTTTGCATGTCGAGTGAAGAGTATTATTAAGTACATAGGCTCGAGTCAATTCTCATTTTAGTGAAGGTGCTCTGCTCAAGTATTTAACTTGACGGTACTCCAATCTTTTTATGAATTGCCATGCACGTATGGAGGAGGTTTAGGGTTTAGGAAATGTTATTATTTTCATGGCAAAGACTCTTAAAGTTGATTTTAAGGTTAAGTTTGAGCTGAACACAGACTTAACTGGAGCTTCGAGTGATCTTTGGTAGGGTTCAAGAGTTAAAAAGGCGTGATTTTGAAGGGGCCTAACATCGCTGCTTTTGACCGTCAGCACAATAACAGTCACAATGCTCGACAGGTGAGGAAATGACAACAAGGATGAACAGACTACCAATGGATGCTAAAATAGTGGCAAAAATTTGTGATTTTTTTTAATAACGTTCGAAAGATCATGTTAAATTCAAAAGTTAAAACAATAATAAATGTTGACGGTAAAAAGTTAAATTCACAATAGTGGCAAAAAGTACTAGAGGATTGCGCAAAAGCTCCCAAGCAATACTTACCAATGAGAGAATTCATCGGTATTGACATCTGCATTATTTTTTCGATGATCAAGAGCGCATTTTAATATATATAGTGAAAAGTACCACAAAAATAATATACAAATGATGAGCCCAAGAAAATCGAAGCTTCAGTCCATTTTGCCGAAATCAATTCGGCCGCTGAAACCGACCCATGAGTCCCAAGCTTGTGCGGCCCATGTTTGGTCCAAATTCATTCCCACCAGCTTATTAAATAAGCCCACCCCATCTAACATGGGCAGTCGATTAGCCGGAGCTAATTGCCTTCTCCTTTCATCTCCATCGACATCAATCGATCGTGTATCATCTCCGATCAGCAACAGCCGCCGTCAATCTCCGTCGCCAGCCACCACAGCCTCGACCGTGATGGAGCGGAGAATCGGCACTCATCACCACCAGAGAATTTACAATGACAACCACGACAAACTCTCCAAAGCTCGAAGCATACGTGAGTGCTGAGGAGCCGAGCAAAGCAAGCAAGAACGCATATCGACCGAGAAAATCTCTCCCTAATTTCCAGCGATCTGGACCAGGTCCAATGTCTTTGCCCATGGTTGAAGCCCGTCGTAGTCGAATATCTTCGTCAATTAAACACTAAGCAATTAGAGGAGATGACGACATTCGCCAATCCACCCTTTTGGTTCCCCTCTAGCCTCGAAATACTCTTTATTGCCTAAAAATAGATAAATCTTCACTCACTTCTCCACCCAAGAGAAAATGAAATATCTGATGATCAGTTTTAAGGTGGTTAGATTCCAATCTAACCTATTAAAGACGAATTTCAATTTTTAAAACTTGAAATCTACCTTATTTTTCAATTCGGTGCTAAGATCCACCCAAAAACCTGTTTTTCTTTAGTTCTCTTGATGAACAAGAGAGAAAAAGTAAATACCAATCGGGAGCAAGTGAGGGTTGTGAGGCTTAGATGAGTGAGGGTGAGCCACAAATAAGGAGGAGGGTGAGTCACAAGCGAGAGAGAGAGAGAGTCGTAAATTGTCCATATGGGATTGGAGACAACAGAGGAAAATAGAGAGATAAAGAAAAATTAGGACCACCCGCTGC
Organism: Angophora floribunda; assembly: GCA_014182895.1. Classification (NCBI taxonomy): domain Eukaryota; kingdom Viridiplantae; phylum Streptophyta; class Magnoliopsida; order Myrtales; family Myrtaceae; genus Angophora; species Angophora floribunda. The sequence continues at coordinate 9,637,583 of CM024712.1, read as the reverse complement.
GGTGGCTCCGCTGGATAAGGCTCCCATAACCCTTTCGCTCAAAGGGGAGGGGTTCGAATCTTCGTGGGGCGCTTGGTGACTTATCCGGTGCACGTGTGTGGTGGCTAAAGACGTGTGCCCCGGGGTTTACTCCCTTGCCGGAGGATTTTTAGGTGTTAAAAATCTGATTCCAAATTTGGTCCAATGGATTCGATTTCTTGGTGGTTCTTCATTTGAAATTGGGAACTCGACCGGTTCTAAATTTTTGAAATTGGGAACAAGACCGGTTCCATCGGTTTTCAAGGGGTCCAATCTAATTTCCTGATAAAACTAGTTCGGTTACACAACCCTAATGAAACATCACTGTCAAACAAGTTAATCTCACTTTCAAATGTTATTTTAAGGTGCATTTATTTGGGTAGTTTTAAAAGAGAAAAGTAGTTTGTTGGCTTTCTCATAAAATCTACTTATTCAAATTTTAAAAGAAAATTCGGACAAAAAAAAAAGAAATGTTTGAAAAAAATTGATGAAAAACTTACATATGAATCTAAGTGCTGATGTGTGATTAGTGTTCTCTTAATTAGACTTACCAGAACTAGGCTCGTTATTGGCAATTTCAGGCTCCAAGGCCTCCTTTGCTATTTCCACAAGGGTTAATACTACAAAAAATCATATACCGACACACTTGTAATGAATTTAGCTTTTGCTAGTTTTCATTTACTGTTGAATTACTGAATTTGATGATACATGATAATTGTCGATATACTAGTTTGAGCTTTTGTCCTCTATTTTAATTTGTAGTTTTCCATAATATTATTCAATTTAAGGAAAACTAACAAAGGTAAATTAATCACAAATATATCAATTTATAATTTTTTGTGATCAAAAAATTGATTTGGAGAATTTTGTTATATATGTGCCAGTTTGGATTTTTTTATGATATTAACCCTTCCTACATGAAAGACATTAATGTTTTCCGGCTAGCCCTGTTTTCCACTTCTTTTTCAACAAAATAGTGCACTTAAACCAAAATATGTTATATCAAATAATCGAGACGATAGTTCTTCAACACACCTTAAAATTTGTCATTCAAAAGCAGAAATTCGTGTACTTTTCTGAATCCGACACCTTGCACCCTGTATTTTGTTTTTGTGTTATGCTTATGCTTTCAATTTGTTTGAAGGGCCGACTGCTTAAGAGTATCATTAATTACTTACTAATTTTCAAATTACGTTTATTAATCAAAATTAACTCCGGTGGGTGTGGGCTTTGGAGCTCAAATCCAAAGTCCAGCTCGATATCAAAATGAAGGAATGAAAATGGATTAGGTAGGAGCAAAACAGACCAATTGACTAGAAATCGCTCGGATTGAATCGAATGGATTGTTTTTTTTATTTTTCAAATATCTCACATATGTGTCACAAGTTAGCAATTTCTTGATCGCAGAATATCTTGTGCGATGCCCAAATAGTGGAATACTCCAAGCCAACTTGCCTTCTATAATTGTTCCTAAGAACAATATGGCAAATAACTTCTTCATACGAAATCACACCATGTCCAACTTAGCTTGGGCTTCTAATTCATCCAACAAGACAGTAAATCACTTTAGGCTTGACAGTGTATTTTGACTTGCCATGGCCTCATTAGAGAGCAACATAGCTCCCGACCAATTTGTATATAGAAAACCAACACTACCTTTAGAGCTTCCTAGATATATATTCATTCTATTATAGAATTCTTAGCACCAACTATCTTGGCGGCACTCTCACATACCAGCTATATTCATTCCCTCTACATCAATCACTCTTCACTTGACAACCCCAAATCCACTTGCAAATGTTATGAGTACACGAGAATCATGGCATGTGACATTCTTTCCCATGTAATTCCACAACCGCCTCATTGTTGTTCCGTCTCTTCCCTGCATTTACATAACCATTGGTATGAAACTTTTGGATTATAAATTGAATGGTAATGTTCACCCAATAAAGCAAGCTGCTTCATTGGTAATTTCTTTTGATCACAGCTCTTTAGGCCCCTTGGTCACTTGTGCTTTCCCTAACAAGTGTGGCATTTTTACCAACTAAACCTTTTGGCAACCCTCTCTTTTTGCCTACTAAGCATTTTGATCCCAACAGACCAATGGAGATTTTTTCCTTGTTGAAAACATGGCAACAATGCCTTTTCTTAAGATTCGCCAATTGATCTAAGAACATTTTCCCCATTCAGTGAGGAACTGGAGCTTCCTAATGTGCCCATTGCCATTCTATAAGCTAGTCGAGAGCCATGTTTTATCTGAACACCTTTTACCCCAACGATTCACTCTCTACCCTCATAGGACTAGATAGACCATAGGTTGTCTCCAACTTAATTCACTTACTGGAGGAATTTTGCTCTAATACCATCCATCACAGGTAGGCAATTCCTTGGCTGCAAAATAACCCACGCGATGCCTAGTGAGTGAAATACACTAAGCCCACCTTCATGTTATAGTTGTTCTAAATAACAATACAACAAATAGCTTCCTCGTACAAGATTGTATTATGTCAAACTTAGCTTGAGCATCTAGTCCATCAAGCAAGACAATAGATCACTTTAGGCTTAACATCTGATTTTGACTTACCATAGCTCCCAACCAATTTGTACTCAGGATGCCAACCTTTGGCTTCCTAGAGATATATTCGTTTCATCCCCTAGTACCATCTTTCCTAAGGCCACTTTCATGAACTAGCTATATTCATTTCCTTTGCATTAATCACTCTTCATCCGATAACCCCAAACTTCTCTCACAAATGTTATGAGTATGGGAAAATCATGGATTGTAACATCCTCTCCCACATAATTTCGCAACACCCTCATTGCGGGTTGTTTTGTCTCTTCCCTGCATTTCCTTAACCATTGGTATGCTACTTTTGGATTATAAATCGAAAGGTAACATTCATCCAATAATATAAACCGCTCCATTGGTAGCTTCTTTTGATCACAGTTGTTCAACCTCTTCGGTCACTTGCACTTTCCTTGACAAGTGTGGCATTTTTCACCAACTACACATTTTAGCAACACTCTCTTTAGCCTACTAAGCATTGTGATCCCAACTAACAAATGGAGGTTTTTTTCTCGTTGAAAACGTGGCAACAAGCCTCTTCTTAAGATTTGCCAATTGATTCAAAGAACATTTTCCTTATTCAATGAGGAATTGGAACTTCCATATGGACTCATTGCTATTCTAGAAGTTGGTCAAGAGATGCGCTTTGTCCAAGCACCTTTTGCCCAAACAATTCACTCTCTACCCTCGTAAGAGTAGGTAGACCACAAGTTTTCTCCAACTCGATTTACTTAGTGAAGGGATCCTGCTCTATTACCATCCATCACAGGTAAGCAATTCCTTGGTTGTAGAATAACTTGTGTGGCACCTAGTGAGCGGAATATGCTAGTCTTCCTTTTATAGTTGTTTCAAAGAATAATATGATGAATAGCTACCTCATACGAGATGTACCACACCCAACTTAACTTGGGCTTATAATCTATCAAGCGAGACAGTAAATCATTCTAAGCTACAATTGATATTGGCCTACCATGACTTCATTAAGAGAGCAGTTTTAGCTCCCGACTAATTTGTACATGAAAGGCAAACCCTGCCTTTGGAACTCCTTAAAGATATATTCATTCTAATCCTAGAACTCCTATAACCAATTGGTACTGTCATATCTCATGGACCAATTATATTTATATCCTTTGTATCACTTACTTTTCATCCAACAACCTAAGCTCCACTCATAAACATCACGAGTACGAGAGAATCACGAACCATGACATATGCATCCTCTCATCTTTTATTCTTTCCCTTTCGCCCCCACGGTGCTCACGCATACTCTAATTTTTCGGTCTTTTCCTTCATGCGAGTCTTCGAGGTATTCTCTCTTTTGAACTCAATCGGTTCCATGAAACCGCTCGAGAACTGGACCAATCAATCCTCTCCAATCCGGTTCAAGGGACCTCCGATCAAGTCCCCTATTTTTGAAAGTAGAAATCAGTCCCTCTACTCTAATTTCCTTGATCGAAAATTGGGCACTCTTAGAATTGAGTGGATATGAGGCCCCTTCCAAGCAGGTTCTCTATTGACAAAAGGAATATAATTTTTTTATGGATCAGCTCAATAACTAATGCGATGGTAATTAATTAATTATAATATCTAATATCTCGATCGATTTTAATTTCGACGCAAATAAAAAAGCAATTACAGAGAGAGAGAGAGAGAGAGAGAGAGAGAGAGAGGAAAAAAATAGAAAAGAGAGGCTTGGGTTTGTCGTTTAAGACCTGAGACGGCGGGTCGGATCGATCCGACAAACCCTCCCTTAAACCTCAGACTGCTCCGACTTCGGCCTCCTCCATCGAGCGAGGATTCCCACCGCCACCGCCACCGCCACCGCCACCACTGGAGTTGTCGATCGCACAGGTGAGTCCACCCGCTCAAAACCTCGCAAAGAATCTCCGTCTCGCGATGCTGCTTCGTTTAGCCCTTTTTCCGTTTGCTCTGTCCTTGGCTGTGGGCGAAGATCGCGTTTCTCTTTGATTTCTTCTATGTTGAGCTTTGGTACTTCTCTGATATTCCGTGACGCATTCATGATATCGTTGTTCAGTGACATTCTGATTCTCGGAAAATCGGTTTCGGTTATTTGGATTAGAAGGAAGATACGGCGGAGGACTCTGCGGCAGGCAGTAAGGGAGGGGGGAAAAGGTGAGAGATGAGAGGATTGCAGCTCCCGCTGACTCAAACCCAGAAGGTGAGGCTGCAGAGAGCACTCGAAAAGCTCGAGTCTTTGTCGTCGAAGGCCAACTCCAATGCCTCTGTCACCGTCGCCGATACGATTCCTGTCAACCACGATGACGGCTTTCTCAAGTACTGAAGCTGACTTGATTCAGTTTTTTTATTGTAGTACCTCATAAATGATGTGTGTTGACATGTTATATGATACTTTCACCTAAACGTTCCAGTTTTGCTAAGTTCACCTAGTTTTAGAAGGACTTGATGCTGCGAATCTTGAAACTGGCCTCAGCATATTGTAGGGTTATCTTTGCAAGTACACACATAATCAATTGTCTTTTACATCTTTCTTAACTGGGTTGTGTTTATTGTGTTGAAAACAAGGGGCCATGGAACAACCGAGCTCAATGGCGAAGTTGTTGCTACGGTTTGTGGAGTAGTTGAGCGAGTCAACAAGCTGGTCTATGTTCGTACTCTGCGAGCCAGGTAGCAAAATGTCAGAATTTTTCTGGACGAGAAGAATTGCTATTCGTTTCTTTTCTTTAAACCTTCTGAAATGAGTCTTCTTCTTCTTCTGTTAACATCACAATGAATGTAGATACAAGCCAGAGGTTGGAGACATCATTGTTGGACGTGTTATTGAGGTGAAATGCTCTATACAATTTCATAATTAGTTGGTGCATACAAATATTCAAATGAACTTCAGCATATTTGAACCTAATGTCAGTAACTCATGTCAATATGTGCACATGTGAATATCGGCATAGCCTCAACAGTGTATGCTTTATTTCAATTTTCCTTTTCATCGATAATTACTACGGTTGGTTTTTGTTATATAAAGCTTACCTGCAAGGTAGCATAGGATATTATTCCTCTGTATATGATGGCAGAAGATGGATGTAGATAATTGCATATGCATGATAGAAATGCAAAGTTGATTTATTTAGCTTGCTGGCAAAGGGCTCTCAATTTTGGTCATAAGGTGAATGAAGTTTAATAATCCATGTCACTCAATTTTTTCTGTTGTTAGTGACCTTGCTGTTGACAATTTGCCAGGCTGCAATGTTTCTCTTGTATATCAGCTGAAAATATCTGAAACCTGAATATGCTGTTTATATATCTCGTTGTAACATCAGCTTACCTTTAGGACTTAATGTGAGAAGTTTTCTCTCAATTTTCTCATTTTATATATTTCAGGTAGTTCCAAAGCGTTGGCGACTGGATATAAATTATAGTCAAGATGCTGTGTTAATGCTTTCTTCAATTAATTTGCCTGATGGAATTCAGGTAACTATGTAGTTTTCTTTTTCTTTCTTTTTTCCTTTAGATGCCCTGGCTTTTGTATGTTTTCACATGGGTGCAGTCTTTCAGCTTCTTTATGTTTTCTGTTGTTCAGTTTTTTCCTGTATCAATAGTTATCACACAGATTGAGAATGACTGGATTTGTGAAAAAATGGAATGATGAGAGCTACTAGTTCTGTAGTCTTTAGTTTGTTAAATGAATCTTAGAATGCTGGAAGATCCTTGAAACAGAAAAATCACCATGAACTTAGAGCATGCATATCTTATACCATAGTTTTCAAGATCAGTTTTTGTAGAATACATGATTATGCTCTATGTGAAGCATTCATCTTTTTCTTAGTCCTTGGAGAGTGATGTCTTCTAGTTATTCCTGAGGTTCAATGATTGTCTGATTGGCCGATACAACTTGATTGATATGGGGCTTATGTAGATTCTTGGGAGACATAATTCTAATGGTTGGTATGATAGTGATTCCAGGGCATGCAGTTTGGCTTAGAAGTATTTTCTTTCCTTTTCCTACTTGCAGTTTTGTTAATACTTACCAGTCCTATCGCATTATTGAGCAACTACCAGATTTTATGATCCTTTACAAACATGCTGCATACATATTTCTTGGAATCATCAAGTAGATAAGCTAGCTCAGATGTTTCATACAGATAAGCTTTTAAAGCTCATTGTTGAACTTTCTCTGTTTTTTCCTGCTTTAATCATTAGAGGCGACGAACTGCAGAGGATGAGCTTAACATGCGCGGTATTTTCGAAGAGAATGATGTTATATGTGTAAGTCAAATTTGCTATTGCTGTGGCTCTTACGATGGTGAACTTGGTCTATGAATTGACTAGCAGTTCTTCAGCTTTATGTAAGGATCTTTTTTTTCCCTTTCAGGCTGAAGTTCGTGGCTTTCAGCATGATGGTCTGCACCTCCAAGCAAGAAGTCAGAAATACGGAAAGGTATGTATTTTGTGCTTTAGATGCAGAGGCGTGGAGATTTACGTTTTTGTATATCTGCATCTAGAGAATACAAAGCCTTTTGCTGGGGTTATCTGTTGAATGTTGTTATTCTTTAATTTTCTTCTTTCTTTTATGCAAGTTTCTTTTGCTTTTCTATTTTTCCTTTTAAGTAGTGTCGGGGAAAGACTGATTTTAGTGCTCGAACTTTTGCAAAGGGAATAAACTGAGGTGATCGGGAACCATGCTCAGGATGAAATAATCTATATAAAAAAGTGTATTTGTGTATTCTTTGTCAATGCCATGATTGATTGAAAGTTGCACTTGAGCTGCTAAAATACAGTTTCTGTTAATATGCTCATCTTCATGCATTTGGGCTTGCCCATTGTGTATCATTTCTTTATGCTGTTGATAGAACACTCTGGGGTCTTGTTCTTATTGTGGTAACCTTCTCAAATGTACTCTTACAGCTTCAGCATGGACAACTTCTCTCATTCCCGCCTTATCTTGTGAAGAGACAAAAGCAGCACTGGCACTACCTAGAAGAGTACGGGATTGACCTCATACTCGGTTGCAATGGATTTGTTTGGATCGGCGAGCACGTGGAAACCAAGGATGAAATGTTGGTGGATCAAGCAGACAAACCTGATTCACAAACTTCAAAAACAATAGATTACTCCATGAGTCTTGAAGGGCAAGAGCAGACGTACACCCCATTGGAGACAAGGCAGAACATATGCAGAATTGCAAATGCCATCCGTGTCTTATCAATGTTAGGATTTGTTGTCACAGTAGAACTGGTCATGGAAGTAGTCAATCTGGGTGTCTCCCAGAACATGGACACACATCAGATGCTAGGATCAGAATTTTGTGTGTTGGTTGCAGAAAGGGAGGCTGAACGGCGGAGTCAGAAAAAGACTAAGGGGTAACTAGGTGTCAGTTCAATGAGTTAGATGTTTCTAACATTGCCTGGAGAGCGACTTGTGTAAGTCAATGAAGTTCAAAGGATTAAAAAAAAAAATTATAATGGTGGCGTTGTAAGATGACAGGAATTGGTTTTGTTTTGCGATTGATTTTTGTGTATCGTCCACGTACATTTTGTTCATTGATTCCTTGCTTTCAATATGCTGATCAAGAGGCGACCAAGCTTCTTTTTTCTTTTCCCTTTTAAGGTCGACCAAAATTTAGATATGCGGATAGCTGAATTGTCATTGACAATTCAGATTGGAATAATCTACAAGTTCCTACGAAAAGCAGAAACCTTTCATGGAAAAGATAAATGTAGAAGTGTACCCTCAGTTTCTTCATTGGAGTTTTTCACTTTCATCCATTGCCTTGGACTGCTGTGGTATTTATTTATTCGAGCCAGCCATTTGTTGAGTGAATAAAACAAAAAACATGAAATAAATCAATCTAAATGAGTGAAGATGATGTCTGAGGATATCCATATATAGTTCTTATATGCACTATCACCGAATAAAAATAGTTCTGATCATCATTATAGTCGAGGTTGCTACCATTAGATTTACAAATTCCCCCTCTTATTTTCCCATTGATGTGAAAATCAGTCAATCTCCACAATCGCATGAGTTTGGACATCAAAGCCCTGTCCTTCTTACATTCTTATATAACACCCCTTGTCCTAAAAGAAAGGAAAATTCAGTTTAGCAGCAGCACGCGGCATGAACCAGTCTTCATATGTGAACCTGAAAAGGCCAAGGCCACTGAATAACAACTTATTGAGCCTGTTGCCCATCATAAATGAAATACAGGAGGGGAACATTTTGTCCTTGTATGCAGAGAGAGCTGTGATGTTCTGAAGAACTTGTACAAGTAGGAAAGACCGATAATGTCTATAGACATCAAGAAGACAAAAGCTGGTCTCCAAGTTTGATAGTTTGGCTAATCTACTGATACATCTAGCATCATGTCTCCAGAAGATATGCAAGATTTGTAAACACAATCAATCACTGGTGAGACCATAGTGGTAATAAACTTCTCACTACCAGAAACTACGCAAAATTACAGCTAAAGGGTCAAGTGCAGTTCGCAATCAGTACAATGTGCCGCATCTCAGTTGAAGATGTGTCACGAGGTGTGTCCAGATTTTTCTGCAGATTTATTTCCCTATAGTTTTGAGAGCTGAAGTGGTATTCCAGTTTTTTTCCTCCTCCGTCCTGTATTCTTAGCTATAGTTTTTGCAAGGGTGGGCACATGATTGTATACAGATCCAGCTGATTCTCTTGACCTCCATCACCCCGTAACAATGACTTCTGCCTACAAATGTCAACTACAGATAACCTAAGTTTCCAGGATAAACTTTACCCTATCCCAGAGACTCAATTGACAAATTGAAAGGAAGTTAAAGTGATAACTAAACAGCATCCCCGAGAAAAAACCGAGAAAACCATAAAGAAAAGGTATGTACATTGGATTAATGATAAGAAGCAAATTATGCAGGCAAATAGGAATGAAGATGCTTATGCTTACACTTGGCAGATGAGATATGATGACAGTAGCTTGCAAATCCTTGTATATCTCATACCCACGAGTGTACTCCTAAAGTTCAAGAATGCTGTACAACAGATACGAGATCCTTAAAGGAAGTTTAATCAAGCCCACATAAAGAATTGCTAGACATGTCAAAATCTTGCAAAGAAGAGTTGTCCAAAGCTTCTGCTGTATCTAAGGCTACTCAGAAGAGGAATCCTGTTGATGTATCAAGACCGCACATCTGTTTTTTTTTGTTAAGTCAGTTTGTTGATGTCCTGTTTTCTAGGAGTTAGTTAACTTTTGTTTTACTTGGTCAATCATATTTTTTTAGGAACAGTTAGCTGCATGTTTTTTTTAGCTGTTCTGTTAGTTTTTGCTGGTTTTGTGGACCAAGTAAGCTGTTAGTGGGCAAAGTGGGTTTGTGGTTAAGTTTTAGTTTGTATTTAAGCATTTTTCAGTTTTCTGAGTAAAAAGGCAGTTTTTGCTGTCAACTTTTGCTGTCAACTCCTTCTCTGTTCTTTAGAAAACAACAAATCCTGATCTCTGGTCGACAACTCGGGACGTTACCAAAATTTTAGTGCGCCATTAGAACCATTACCTGATGAGCATCATCAAAAGGGATGTGAGACGTGCTGTTTGGAAAGATGCAGAACTCCTGAGGTGTTCCCTGATTCTTCTCATGAGAACTCAAGGTGAGATAAAGAGGACTGCTCCCCTTGAGGACCACAAACATATCTTCACATGAATGCGGGTGAATTGGTGTGTGAGCCATGCGAGAATAGGTTTGTAGCCATACGTCAACCTGCTGATACATGAAAAATGACAAATATATGATGCTCTGAAACTTTGTTGAAAGCAAAGAAGGATGGCACCTCATTCGTCCAGTGCAAGAACAAGCCTGCCTCCGCAATATGAGAAAAACCTCCTAATCCATAGTTATCTTGGGGTAGCTCATTGATATTCCTCACTAGTAGTAACTCAAACCGGAAACCAAAAGCCACTATCTTCTCACTGGGGGTAAATCGTTGAATTGGGTCAGAATTTGCTGGTGACATACTAATTAGAAAGAACCAGAAAAATAAAACAGAATGACAATGCTGCATGTAGCATTTTGACGAAGGTAGAAGGAAAAGGACTTTGAAAGAGACTTACTGTTCCTTTGGGCCCACACCTAGTAAGATGCTCAACAATCCCATACAGCCTATCATGTACATTCTTAACACTCTCGTTTGCTGATCCAATTGATGCCTCAAGTACGTAAATAGACTTCTATTATTTTTATTTCAGCAAGACCGAACGTGTGAATTCCAAAGTGGAAAGGAATGCACAAAAAACAAGAGGAGTGCACTGCAGTTGTGGCAAAAGTGCAGAAGCAGACGTTGAGCACCGAGAAGCATCAACATTGCCAGAGACGAGGAAAGTGAAGATGAAAACAAAAGGAAGTTTGAGTCCAATCATTGTCCAATCGTGGACACTTGTTGCCGGTCCCTCCGCCCCGTTGAAAGTGTTTTACTGTCAAAAAACTCCTTGTTCCATCAAAATGGGACATGTCCATATTGGAGTTTACATGATGATGTCGACCCAAGTTATGGTTGGGCTTTTATTCAGTCGACTGATGGCAGAGGAACTTCCACAGACAGAAGCAACAGCAACATGTTTAGACATTCTACCATGTTAGCTGTGGAGTCTATTTTATCAGTTGATATAGGGAAAAACAAAACGAGTCTCCAATTCGGTGCAAGTCCTTGGAGAGAGACGTATTATGTGATCCTTGAGATTCCATTGACTGGCCTGGTTAGAACGATATATGCCATATAAAACATCCAAGAACGCAATTCTATAAGACTAACTACACCATTGTATTCTGGGGATGAACTACTTAACCTGCAGTGCATTCTATTTGGCTGGGGAGGTTGTTCTTCCTATTACCATTGCGTGCCTGAGTAGTCTTTTGACATCGTTGAGCTAGGGTAAATTGGAAGATCTTATGGTCCTTCACAGTTAATGCCTATGCATATGTGAGTTTATGAATCAAAAAGTGGACAAGCTATATCAGATTTCTCATATAAATGAACTTCCAGAGTTATGGTTGACGTTTATCAGTTTATGTGCTTCTCATAGTTAATGGTTCTGCCTTGGTCACCAGCATCATGACCATATGCACGAAAATTTGTAACTTAATATAGTAATTCATGTTTGGCCCCTTAACAAAAGTAATGCTCCATCTTTCAACTTTTCAGGCTCAAATTTCGCAACTTCCAGAAAGATGACTTGCACCTCCAAACACAAAATCAAAAATATCTGAATGGTTTGCTTTGTGCACTTCAGATGCAATAAAATTGTATAGCTGTCTCCAGACAGTAGATGAAGGTATACAAAAAGATGGTTCCTCCATATACAATCATATGCGTCAAAACAGACCGATCGAACATCGGGGTAGATTTTGGTTGCTACCAATTAAATTTACAAGCATGGCTAAGTTTTGTTATCAGACAAGGACACAATGCATTTCCAAGTTCCCTCCATCCCTCATATATGTCCCCTTAACACACCACGGGACATTATCAGTCAGAAAGTGGCTGCAAGTACATCAAAGCTCATCCTTCCTAGAAGCTTGCAAACATTCCTCATCCCAGTAGTAAGGATACTTCAGTTTTGCAGCAGTATGAGGCATGGACCAGTCTTCATATATGAAACTGAAAAATCAAGATCACTCGATATAAGTTCAGTCTGTTAACTAGAAAGTAAAAAGACCAACGGAATGTGATGAGGCTCAGGAACAGCAAATGTTAAGTACCAAAAAGGATTTCTTTGTGCAAGAAAATGATATTTTCATCCACACTGTCACGACACCCATTAATTTTCAAAGAACTTGTGGAGCATGTAGAATATTTACTTAAGTGACAACCAAGTATTCGAAAATGCATCATATTACCTAGAATCATCAAACAAAAGAAAATCTAGTCCAAGCTAGATGTTTACCAATTATCACATTACATCTGGCATCATCTCTGCCAAAGCAGTGTGCAATAGTAAAAGAGGGATTCTAAAACGTCTCAGCGAGGTTAAAAAAATACATCTATAATTTTCAAGTTCAAGTAGGCCTTGCGAATCACAGCAATAAATTCATTCTTAGCGGAAGATGGTCATCAGGTCCATGCATTTCTATCACTACAATTTCAAGGGCCTAAGCAGTCCTGCACTTGCTTTGATCCTTTCTAGCATATTCTTTTCTATCAGTGGCATTCATATCAATCAATTAGAGTAGTCCTTTCTCTCAATCTTGAACCCTGTCAAAATAACTTCTGACACAAATCGGACTGAAGTCTCTATGTCAATTCTTAACTAAAATCTCTCAAAATCCTTCAGCAAAAGTTTAGCAGGAAGAATTAAACTTGAAATTGGATGAGGAACTGCCATGAACTTGATCATCTTGTAAGAAAAGTTAGATATCTAAACCAATGTACACCCGAGGTCTATCAAAGAGATTTATTAGGCAATTTAACAGGCCACAAGGAAAAGCCAGTAAGGCCAAGATGTTGTAAAGCCAAAAGTGTGAAAAGAACACAAATAGAGGATGAATAATAAGAAGTAATATGCCACAGCAAAGAAAGATAATTTGCTTACACTTTCACTGGTGGACGAGATATGATGACAAGAAATTGCAAATCCTCATGTTCGTTTGTATTCCATACCTGCAAATATATAGCTCAGTCTAGAATACTTGAAGTTTGACATAACTTTGGGAGTACCCAAATGCAAAAGAAAACTGCTACATTATTAAAAATATATATATGTCAGATAGCAATGACCTTGACCTATTACTTCCATAGAAATAATAAAGACATTGAACCAGGGCTCCAGCTGCCTTCCAAATTGCCTAAAATGAACCACCCCGTCTCCCCTCACCCAACTGCCCCCACCCCCAACCCCCCAACCCAAAAAGTGGAAAAAAAAAAAAAAACTCCTCTCATCCTCTAAAAGGGGAAAAAAGAGGATGTCAGTAATACCTTCTTCAGCTGCCAGACCTATCACACAAACTAATCTGAGACAACCTGCTAAATAGGTGAGTGGTAGTAGTATCTTTAGTCCTTTAATTGAATAAATCAGATTATAAAGCTAATTCTGGTCCTCATTACGTGACGGAGGGTTGCACTTGAAGACATGAGACACCTACTACCCTATTTAAAACTTGCTAATTCTCTCAGAAGACACCTCAAGAAATAGCATAAATAATTGGCCAAGAACTCCAAATATTAACAAAATTGAAGATAAATGGAATCTTTACCTGGTGAGCATCATTAACCGGGATGTGAAACGTGCTGTTTGAAAAGATAGAGAACTCTTGAGGTGTTCCAGGGTACTTTCCATGAGAATCTGATGCAAGATAGAGGGTACCACTCCCTTTGAGGACAACAAAAATTTCTTCACAAGAATGCCGATGTATTGGCGTGTGACTCCCCGGAGCAAAGGTTTGCAGCCACACCTCAACCTGTTGAAGCACGTAAAATTACAAATACATAATGCTCAGAAACTGTCTGTCATCTGAAAGAAATCCACTGATGGAGCACAAAAGTAGGTTCAAGAATATATTGGTGATGGATCAAGATGAGGTGAAGCCTGTAAAATGCACACATTTGATGGAATGGTAATTTGCATAAATGGTTTAGGAGTATAAATGACAAAATCAAACATTTTATGAAATTTTGAAAGACAAAAAGATCTGTGAGGACTAGTCAGGCCATTCCAGTGTATTAACAATTTCAAAAAGCTGTTCATACCAAACCCAAAACATAGTATCATACGATGGCAGTTGGGCAATGCCCCCATCATCTAGTGTTTATACGATTTTCTTTCAGTATAAAGACATGAGCATGCTCCAAGGATATTGAAACCTATCTATTTGACCCCATCCCTGCCTTTCACTAAGCTAGCACTAGTCAAGTCATTAAGCTCTTGCAGTGTGGTCATAGTCTTCCAAAGCCCTTCACTTACTTATAATAAATGGTGGAACAAAAAACTGCATCCAGAAGATATCCGCAAAGAATAAAACCCTCGAAAAGGGTACCTCTTTCATCCCATGCATGAACGAACCTGCAACAGTTATGTGAGATAAACCTCCCCTTCCATAGTTATCTTGTGGTAGCTCACTGATGTTCCTCACTAGTGATAAATCTGCACCAAAAATGAATCACCGCTTTGATTTTCTTGAAAAAGAAAATTTCAAGTATGTAAGGAAGGGAGCACTAGAAAATAGCTTGCCAGTACACAAACACTTTTTTTTTTTTTGGGTCATAAACCATATTTGGTTAAAAATGTTTAATTTGACTAAAAAAATTAGCCAGCAACTTGCAATAGAAGCAAAATGATGAAACAGAAAAACAATTTCATGTTCATAACAATTACTACAACGTCAGTAGAAGAAATGAAGAATCACCTCAAAAGTTTTTAAGCCCTATCCAACCCTTAATAAAAAAGTGCTTGAAGGCTGCTATGTTCAATTCTGCTGGCAGAATTTTAAGAGTGACTTTCTTGTACATTAAATGAGAATTTCTTGCTACAAATTGGTCCTCCAGTTTACGGTCCAGAAGCCCTGTATGACTAGTTTTTAATGCATCAAGTTTCATGCAATTTGGAGTATTCCGCAGAAAGTTATGCTCCGATTTCTATGTGCTGCTTGATTTATCCTGACAATGAGTCCTTTGGTAATTCTATGAATTTCTTGGGTCCTATGCATATCATTTAGTTCCTGGAGTCATGTTAAGTCAAAAATATTCTTCTTATTTATGTTTTGTCTGGGGATTGTTGGTCTTGTCTGGGAAAATAAAAGATAAGGTGTCTTGGAATTTGTCTACTTGGAAAATTGTTCCAAGGTGAGTCAATATAAACCTCTCGAGGGTTAGAGTTTTTTTATTAGTGAAATTTCAGATATGATTCCTTGGATTAGAATATCACTAAAACTCTCTTCGGTAAATTCCAATTGAGTGGTGAAATATATGCCCTCTATTCTAGGTGAAATCCTTAGGTGTTGCGCATCGCTTTCTTGCATTTGTTTTTTCTTCTAAATCTCCAAATCCTCAGGTATTAAATAGAACCTTGGCAATATACTTAACATTCTAAACTCCATCAAACACAGTTGTTAACACTGTCACTCGGCTGCTAACCCAAGACGCGCTAGTAAGGATAAAGCCCACACCAGTTGAACGAGCCTGATGTCCGACAGTCAATATCAGTAACCAGGAAATCGTATGTCGCCACATAAATCAGAACGGGACCCCAAATGACCACACCCTTATGCCCAAATCCTCAAACCATCGATTCCCTGCAAGAGGAAAAAGCAAAGCACCCCCACTCAAAAAGAAAACCAGCCTATATCTAAGCACCGCCTCTCAAACGCTGCCAACCACAGACAAAAGGGAGCTAATTTCCAGGGACGATGGACTCCGCACGACAGGGAAAGTACCAAAGAAAACATCGAACTAAGAAAGAAACCACGGAAGCATCCCGATGCTTCGAGCAAGAAAGGTTGCTCTTTCCCTAGATGGGCAAAATGCGCAAAAGCCGAACCTTGAGCCGACGAGCAGCGACAAGCGTCGGAGATCGCGGCGAGGAGGAGGAGGGCGACGGCGGAATGGGGTCGGAGTCCGACCATCGTCCGGTGGTTCTCTTCTCGATTCTCGGAGCACTAACGCAGGGCGCTTGCGAATCCAAAAAATGGATTTTGGAATCAAGGAAATGAAGGGAGCCCCCTCTGGACGGTTCTCGAACGGTTTTTTACACCGTCCTAGGTTCCGCCGGACCGGTTTCGTGGCGACCGTTGAACGTTTGTGGGCCTCGCGTGTGGAGCCCACGTAGGACCTCTCGAAATCGAATCGACCCGTCGTGACCCACCCGATCCGGTGGATTCGGATCTAGGAAAGAATGTCCGGTGAGGAACATCCCAAGGGGATCACACGACCTTGCCCTCTGGGGTCGTAATAAATATAAAAATATCGTAATATGCTCTAATTAAGTTGGGCAGGCTATTTTTATGCTACTATTTTTTTTTTTTGTTATAAACACAATCCCTTTTGGTTAAATGATCAAATGACAAATATTGAGTGGGATTATATATATGACGGATTTACGTAATACTGTAATTATCATTGATCAATGACAATTTGTTAAAAAATATGAATTATAACCCAAATTTTGTTCTTCTTTTTTTGTAATATTTAAAATGGATATAATAACGCCATATGAAATTCCACCATGCTCAAAATTCGATGGAAATGAGCCGACTGAAAAGATGAATAAGACATCATCATTGAGAGTGGACTTTTTTCCCTTTGCTTTTGTGTCAAGTTTGAATTTGGTTAAATTCAAGGAGTAAAGCAAAAGTAGCCGGAATTCAAATACTAGGGAGATGGCGGTGATCCGATTCTCTAAAAGCGTGCAAATGACATGCGAATAAGGTCAGAGTGGGTCCTTAATGAGTTTTTCAATTTTGGACATTTTAATCTAATAAGTTCTCAATCTAGTCGATATTGAATCTAAATTAATGGAATCATGAAGCTAATTGGGGTCCCCTTGGAACCAGCCTAGAATGAAGCCAATTCTCAAGTTGTCCCATGAGAGACAAGAGAGGATGAGCATTTCTAGTAAACAGGGGGAGAGCATGAGAAGATAGAAAGACACGATAAGAGGCGTTCCATATATGAGAATTGGGAAGGAGACATGCTCTGCGGAGAAATAAAGGCTATTATTTGCGAAAAATTTTAATTTTCATTCTCGTGTTTTTAATGTTTTTACTCCACATTAAAATATCTAATAGAATCTCTACAATAGATTAAAAATCATTTTTTACCTTCCCTCGAATAAGAAAATCGTCTCAATCGATAACTAGTCAAATTGCCTTGTCGAATTAGTCCATGTCGATTCTCAGTTTTGTTTTCTTGAACCACCTTGGGATTGGCTAATCTAAATCAGTTTCTCGATCGGATTGGGACACATGCACGCCTCTACTTATATAGTCTCAGGTACACTTTTCTTTAAGGCCATCAATCTCTCGAGACAATACTTATTGCCTAGGTACTTCCTTGGCATATTTGGGTTGGGGATTGCCACACTCAATTAAATATCATTCAAATGTAAACTTTCAAGTTGACGATAATGCCCTCCCTTAGAGCGCACGGCTTAATTTTTAACCTTCTCAGCAAGGAGAATATTCCAGTCTTGACTCCCCAAGGCAAAGGCAAAGGCACCACCCGCCCGGCAGAGCCAACCCCCCAACAAATCCCATGCGTTGGGCCGAAAAAACTCAGCTTTACAGCAAAAATCGTTCCTTTTTCTATTTTATTCTAATTTTTCTCGACCCATTTCTTTGAAAAGCTTCACATGCATTGTCAGATCACGAGAGCGGGACGAAAAATCAAGGATTTAGTCGAAACCCCGATGCTCCACAGCTCCCGGTACGCAGATTTTCTTGCAAATCTCTGTCACTTCGGCACTAATCCTCGTGTACGTTCGATGTAACGAGCAGATGTCATGAGACTTCTGGTTGAGACTGGTAGTTACATATGTTTGTTTCCCTCGGGGGAATTCTTTTCGCGCGGTTGCATTCTGACAATCGACGTCAAATTTTGATTTTTCTTCCCACCCATTTATTTAGGAAACTAACAGAAGCCGGTTCTTGATTCCGTTTTCCCCTTTTCTTGGATTATGGTTTCGGTCGGAGCAGAGGACGAGCGGAGCTCCACTTTCTGGGATTCGGATTGCTGGGTGCTGGATTACAATCGGGAGTTTCCATGAAATGGGTTTTCGTGATATAGGTTGAGATCGAAATCCCGGATTGTTAGAATTCGCAGAAGGCGATATAGAGAAGGTGTTTCATCGTAAGGTTAAGAGGGGGAAGAAAATTTCGCAATGGGGAGCTTCATTTCTGGAGTCTTGTTGCCTCTGCTGCTTTTGGCAGGTAAGAGTTGTCCTTTGTCTTCAGTATGATTTTGTTTCATTATATACAAGCTAGAACATTGGGGAAAGTTGGAGATATTGTGCTTGTTGTTGTTTTGTTGTGCTTTGTGTTTTGGCAAACTATTTTGTAGAATCTTAATGCAGGGCTATAGTGAGCTTATGCAACTTCTTGTGTAGGCCCATTGCTGTTGGCTTTTCTGTACAACATTCTGTTTTGTCTCTAAAGTAGGGCTTGTCATGTGTTTGCTGTGATTCTAGTTGTAGCTTTGTGGACTGTATGTAGGTTAAATGTTAAGTGTTTTCTAGAAAAGGTATTTGTTTTCCTGGTGCCACTTTGTCAGGTACAAATGAAAAGAAGTTTAACTTAGAGAAATCATGCCGGCCATACTTGGACAGAAATAATCGCGTCATTGTTTGAGTGGAAATGCTCACTAGGGACAAGATAAATGGTCTTCTTTCTCTAAATGGTTGTAATGAGTTAAACCCCTCTAATGCTCTTCAACACTGGCTGAAAGGTGATCAGGAGTTGCCACTGGGAACTACCATTGAGCCTGTTGTTTGGGCTAGATTACAGATATAGCTGCCTGTTGTTGTGCTATCTTTAAGCTGTTAACAAATGATTTAACGGGGATTGTTGAATGATATCCGCAGTTTCCCTTGTTGATCCGCCACTAGGATGTCTGTTGAAATTAAAGATTTAGTTCCAAGGAACCACTATTGAGGCTCAACAATGGGCTCTCCTTGCAACAGTGAAACTAGCTAATGAGAATGAAAGCATACCTGCTTACATATGCAAGTGAATTTTATGATCCCCCCCTCTGTGATTAATGGTGGACTTTTCCTAATCAATTTGCTGATTAAGATCCCTGGTTGTTTTCATTTGTTGCTAATAGAGGAACAGGTTATCCTTTTCTTTCCTGTTGTTCCTTTTCTATATTTTGCAAAGTTGTTCATGATTACTCTCCCTTTCAAAGCTTGCAGTATGGCATGGTTGCTCGCTTATTATGCCATATTAATATTATCAATTTCTTGTGGTGCAGCTGCTTTAGTCAACTGGAGTTTGATATGTCTGGCAGATTTGATTGCATTCCTCGTTTTTCAGTTTAATGTGTCGAAATTGGGTAAGCTGCATTTCCTCTGTCTCTTACGACGTGTGTCCTTTTTTCCTGATTGAGCAATCTTCTCCTCCTTCCTCTTCCATGTTTAATGGGTTTATTTTATGAATTGGACATTTGAAAGAAAGAGATGCTCTCGAATGAGAAACAACAACTGCAAAATCCATATGGTGCATAAATTTCTCATATCACTTGCTAATGGAAATTGATTTCTTATAATCTCCCATAGCATTGTTCCACTTTTAAGCAAAAATTTGGCATCTTAATGCTATTTTCATGTTCATTGCTCAGTAATTTTACCTGTTTAACTATTAATGAGTTTGTTGCAATAGTTTCCACCTGTTGCTTTATGTGGAATTTTTACGTGTACAAACATGGCATTTGTTTCCCTTGTAGGCTTTCGTCGTCATAGGCCTCCCTGGTTGCTGTGGTCCATCATCATGTTTTCCATACTTGTAATGCTCTGCGAATCACTATTTCTTATAATATGGGCTATTCATGGGGGAAGATGGAGCGAAGCGGATGCTTCATGGGCTAAGCTTTTTGGATTCCTGATGTGAGTTTATTTTTTAGCGTCTGTTGTTCTTTTCAACGAATCATGTCTTGTTTTTCTGACATTCTGCACATTTGGTGTGTATGCAGAGTCCACTCCTGGAAAAATCCCTCAGCAATTTACTTTTTGGCATTACACCTTTTAGCAGTTACTGTTGCTTTTCTCCAAATCTACTGGAATAGGTTTGGTCCAATTATATCGCCAGATTCATGTTGGGGGAGCTTTGTGTCTGTTATTCAACATTTGGGTGAGTAATTGTAGGAGACAATTTAGTATGTCTTCTTAACTTCTTAAATTAATTAGCAAGTCATCTCAAGTTCATAACTTACTATCTGTAGTTTTTTTCCGAGACATCTTGAAAATTATGTGGCTGATCTAATATCTGGAGAAGATGCGCAACAGTGAAAATCAATTCTACTGGAAAACTCTAATTTGCCATGGCTTATAAGGATGAATTTCATCCCAATATGTCCTCATGTTTATGGCTGAATGGCTTTTATCAGTCAATGCTACAAGTTTGGAGAGGCCTCTGTTATGTTACCTACTTTAGGTAGCTTGGTTCATACATCTGAGATTGCGAGAAAGATAAAGACCTAAGAATTGAAATGCACTCTGTTGATAATTGTTCTTACTAGCCATAGATATCCTGTTACATATTATCTTAAATCTAGTTTCTCTCTCTTGATAATGGGCTTGTGACTTTGACTTTGGTTGTAAGAAGAGTATATCCTTCTTCAGTGAGGTAATATTCCACATGAGGGATAAGCTTTGGTAACAAGAGTTAATAGTCTTTAAATTTGTTTTCTTCCCTCCAACTGACAAGGTTGCTTGAATTTTCTTTTACCTATCTGTCTTACAATCTCATAGGTTCCCGACTGAGGATTGCTTTCTGTTTGGTGTTGCCTGCCATCCAGCTTGTTGTGGGAATCAGCTATCCTTCATGGATTTCTCTGCCATTTTTTGTGGGTAGCTGTGTCGGCCTTGTAGATTGGTCTCTAAGTAGCAACTTTCTTGGTTTATTCAGGTGACTTATTCAGTGGCATGTAGAGTTTCTCTTCTTTTTCCTCATTCCATTTACAAAACATGCCTGCTCTTAATGAATCCAGTGCTTTGCAATTATACGGTTTTGAAGGTGGTGGAGGGCACTTCAGCTTTATGCAGGCTTCAACATTGTTCTGCTTTATGTGTATCAGCTTCCTGTAGACTTCCCTGAGATATCAAATTGGATAGCTGACTTCATTGGTTTATATAAAATATCTGCTACTACTGAGTGGCCAAAGATTTGTTCTGGTGTTTCCCTTGTTCTTTTCTATATGATGGTATGTGGCTTTGAGTTCTTTGATCAAATGACTCCTGGTTGAGATCAGTAACATAGATCCTTGTTGAGATAATTTGATTGTTGTGATCTCTGTAATTTGTTGCATTTTTATCTTATTCTGGCTCAATTATGTCTTTTTTCTAGAAAAAAGACTTTATTTACGATCTGTTTGTTGGGCTTTTTGGAAGTATTATGCACTTACAAGGGTGACTTTGACCTCTTGGAACAGAAGCACTTTCACATAGTCATTTAATTGGAGAGATGTTAGATCATCTATACGATGACAAAATTCTAATGCTTCAGTGGTTTTGTTGACCTTAAAGTTGCATTTGGACATTGGTCCCATGTTTCAGCTCTTTAACTAGCGTAGTATGGATACCTACAATTTTTCCTTTGATGCATCAATATGTACCCAAAAGTGTGGGTACATCACAGTAATGCAGATAGGACATAGTGCATATTACAAAATTAAAATTGCAGTAAGAGGTGAAAACATAATCGATGTTGTGAATATATAAGAGCATCATGTGTACAGCAGATATTCACTCACAACAAGAAATTCACTTAAGTCATGATCTGGTCCAACTTTGCTTGCTTTCTCATGATTGGAAACTGTTTGGTTGACAGTTAAACCATTTTTATACCAGATTGTTTCTGCTTGTTTCAGTGCATTTGTTGCTTTCATGTGGTTATAAGTACTTTTCTTTTTACTGCAGCTATCCCATGTCAAATGTAATTTAGAGGAGATGGATCTCATTCTATCAACAAATGAGAGTAGTTTGACAGAGCACCTTCTTCCTTCCAATTCATTTTTTATTCGTGAGTCGAGGTACAGTTCCTTATTAGTTTTCTCCCCAGTCAAAGCTCTGTACTTTAAGTGGTCATTTCTGTTTTTTATTGGTATAACAATCAAAATAGAATGATACCCGCATCTACATATTGCCTGAGCTCTTAATCATGCAATTGTGATTTTCTTTTTTTTTTGAATCATACACTCCACATTATTTTCCCCCTCTTATTACTCTTTAACAGTTCCTCTGCTTAATATGAGAGGCTTATCTTGCAGTCGCATTATACGTTCTCTGATGTTTTTGTGTCTTTCCGAGTAAGTGTAAGTTTCTAGATGTGGTGGATGTTCCATGGGTTAATAGCAACTTATATGTAAGCAACCTCAATAATGGGTCATGCCTAATATATTTCTAATTTGATTGATCTTGGTCTTGTCACAAGGTCTGTCAGTTTGGCATCTGTCCATCCCAAAGAGTAGCATCTATCTTAGTTTATTGTTTAACTCCAGAGGTTCCTACATGAAATCACCCAATTGATAAAGCATATTTTGCATTGTTGCAGCATGTGTTTGCTGTCAAGTTTAGATAGGTGAACTTTGAGTTATTATTACCTGCCCAACCATGATTCCCAAGGAGGCTTTGCACCTAAAATTGACATCAAATAATATTGACAGTAGTATAATTTCACATCTCATTTCAACTTTTTAAGTTGGATAAAATCTTAACCTTTAACTGCATCCGAAAGATATTGGAAAAGGCATTCTAACATGATCTCTCTGTCTTTTAAGTGGATTGCAAAGGGGAGATTGAAAACATGCATGTCATTGAAAGTGATAGTTGCTTCTTTGTTATAATTGAGCCGTGGGAGGGTAGAAGCTATCTAGAAGTGATAGTTGTAAACTAAATTTTTGTATTTTTATATATAATCTCTTGAATGACTCCGTCTCTACCTCCTTTTCCTGGAGATCAAAGTCTAGCTGCTACTGTTTGTCAAATTGTCTTTGAAGGAGTAGACAGTTTGAACTTTAGAGTATTCTTATGCCATATTTGGCTTGAAATACCTTTATAATTGATGAATTACATTGTCTAATTACAGATCTGGCGTGAGACATACCAATGTGCTATTGAGGGGATCAGTTTTTCGAACCTTCAGTATCAATTTTTTCACATATGGTTTCCCGGTACATGTTGCTAAAATTGCTATTTTATCATACTCTCAATTTGTCTCTTTGTGATAATATGCATGATAATTGTCTTCATTCCTAGTTTTTTTTTTTTTTAAACTTTAGGGCATGATCTTGATTGTTAGTGTTGACTGAATCCTCTTTTAGGGAAATCTTTGTTTTATCCTACGCAATAGAGTTTCGTATTTAACTTGATGTTTATAATTAGCTGCTCTTGGCTTTCTTTCAGATGGGAAATATGATGCCGGGAAATTCTACATTGTAATGGATGGGTTCTTTTTGTTTTTTCCAAGACTAATTTGCTTTCATATTGCTGTCAATCTTTTAAAAGGTTATGTCTTTAATAATACTGACCAATTCAGCATTCTGTGATGTATTTTTTGCTGATAAGATGGAGCTAATCAGTCACTATCCTCTGACCTTAATCTTTAACAGGCAAAATGATTCCTGGCTTATTGTGCCACTTCTTCCATTAAATAGACGCAATACATGTGCTGGTGATCTGGCTATCCTTTCTGTCGTTAAATTTCCCATTCTGGTTATGTATGGTCCTAACTTCCTACACTGGCTTGAATCTCAATCCCTATAACTCACATGCCAAGTGGTTTTGGAAAGATTAAAATTTCCTAGGAAAGAAATATTAATAAAAATGCTTTAAAGTGATAAAGTCGAACACCTAGCATTCAACTGATGTACTACTGATTGGTGTTCAACTGATAGCCATTGGAGGCTTCATCTACATGATGGTTAGTAAATTCAGCTAAATAGGAATTTAAACCAAAAGCAGGTGGCATGTCACCAAGTGAGGGTATTCAGATCTACATCAACCATCTCTGTGATTGATTATGGATTTTTTCAGAAGTAAATGCAATAATCATTTGGTTGAATCAATAGACAATTCTGATGGCCAGTTCTTTTTTGAATAAGCCATGGCGCCTGTCCTAAACTGAAATTAGTAAAGTTTCATTTGATTCTTAAAGCCTTAACTTCAGAACTTTGATCTCATTATTTCAGTGTTAATTTTCACTGAAAAGGTGTTGCTTGTCTGAGTTGTGTTATGTGTGATTTTCTCTGAAAGTCCATACCCTGCTTACAGTATTTTATATTCGAAATATGTGTGCAAGGGTTAAGCACTCTGGTGCTTGTGCACTTGTTTCTCAGTTCTAGTTGTATATCTCTAAAATTTTGTCATTGAACATGACAGGTCTCCTTGTTTGCCCTCTCATTTTGGAGTTTCCATTTTGCCAGCATATGTGCCTTTGGCTTACTTGCATATGTTGGGTACATTATTTATGCCTTTCCTTCTTTGTTTCAAATGCATCGATTAAATGGGCTTCTGCTGGTCTTCATCCTCTTGTGGGCTGTGGCTACATATGTATTCAATGTAGCGTTTGCCTTCTTGAAATGGAAGCTTGGGAAGGTATCTCCCTATCTTGCTTTAAGTTTTACATCCTCTTCTTAGAAATTACTAGTGATGTTATTATTGATGCATGTTCAGGACATGGAAATCTGGGAGATGGTTGGTTTATGGCATTATCCAGTTCCCGGATTCTTTCTTCTTGCTCAATTCTGTCTCGGAGTTTTAGTTGCCTTGGGAAATCTTGTGAACAACTCTGTTTTCCTCAGTTTATCTGATGAGTATGGGCGACATCCAAACGATGACTCTTATGGAGAAGGTAATTATGGGAAGAGGTGGAGGAGCACTGTTATTTATTTCATCATGGGGGTTGGCTATTCATCCTTGCCATATGATCATGGTGTAACGTAATTGCTTTAGCTTGATAGTTTACTTTTCATTTGCATGCATGGACCTTATGCATTGTTGTTCTTCCACGTGTAGCAAATTTTGTTTTCGACATTCTGCAAATAATTTTTTACTAGCAATGGAGATCAATGTGAATAGATGCCATGACTTTTGAAAAGTCCGTAAAAGGTGGACTTTCTTTGTCATAGGTTGCAAAATACGGAAGCATCAGATATTAATGCTGTAAGTCGATAACAAACAAATTCATTAAATTCTAGAGAGGAATACCTGCAGTTGTATGGCATAATTATTTTCAGTCAGGGAAGTATGTTGCTGAATGTTAATAAACCTCTAAATAATTAGTTCATAGTAGATTTCCTCAGCTAAATATTGTGTTGATATTATGCGTTTGGTGTGTTTGGGAAGAGTACACTTAACTTAGTAAGAAGATGCACATGAATCAATGTATCCTCGATTATGATGGTTTAAAATATGAGAGATTCGAGAAAAATAGTCTAAGAATGTGTATCCAGGAATATTTGTGGATTCCAAAATTGAGGATAGGACAATAGAAACACAAAATCGACACTTAGACGTGCGAGGATGACCTCAAGATTCTTCAATGAGAAGACATGACTTTATAGGAGGGGATTTGTTGAAAGGATATGAAGATGAACCCTTTAGAATGAACAATATTAGAAGGATCTGACAGAACAAATGACGTTGAATATTGCCTATCCTCTTAAGATGATTCATTTGCCCCAATCCAGGTAGAGGAAAGGATCCTTATCTGATGTTGAGGAGACTTGATGTTGATCTTGTGAATGATGAGCATGTTTATTAATCTGTCATGTTCTCATTTGTGAGTGCTACCTTGCATTAAAAATGTTGAGTTATGTATTGCTCCTATTGCATAGCATCATATCCGAGTGCAGTCAATATGGAGTCTTGTTTGACAATTGCCAGGTCATGATTTTGGGGTAACTAGTATCTGAGGTTGTGGTCACTGTTTTAATGAAATTCATGCTGCCCGTCATACATCCCATCCCTGATAAGGAACTTGATGCAGCTTATCTACAAACTTTTGGGTTAGCATTCTGGCTGAGAATACTGCTTGTTAGAAATATGATTCTGATTCGCCTAAAATGATGGTGATGGGTCAAAATGAATACTTTAGGACTGATTAGGAAGCAAGAGTACCTTAAGAATAAAGATATTGAATTTTAAACTCTATGGGATAATGAAAAATGGTGTAATTTTGAGGATTGTTGGTTCATTTCTCCTGTGTTGAAGTTCAGTGATCTACTTCAGTATTTTTGTGGTCCCTCCATTTTGCCTCAAAAAGTATCTGGTTTTATGATATTTTAGCATCCCTGATGTATGTGTTCGGGCAAAATATCTTAATGGGGCAATTTGTATTAAATGAAGCTGTCCATCATGTATGCTTTTCTTATTCCTCCATGTTGGACACAAGTATCTCAATATCCTCCATGTTTTATTTTGTCACGTCATACTTAGCTACACATTTTGATTTTTTAGACTTTTCTTGTTTAAGTCATGTCTTCCTATTTAACATCGCGAAATAGGTATACCTTCCAGTTTGTCTTCTGAGGTTATCTCTTTTGAATGCAGTGGAGGATACCAAAGTATTGATTGTGGCTACTGTTGCCTGGGGACTACGAAAATGCTCAAGGGCTATTGTGTTGGCTTTGATATTTCTCATTGCAATGAAACCTGGCTTCATCCATGCTGTATATAGTAAGTCACTGCTGTATGCCTTCATATGCAATTTAATCGAGTTTTCACAGCATCTAAATTTATTTCATTCTTCAGCCTCTTGTAATGCTTATTATGTGAGATAAATTTCCAGAATTTCACTAATTCCTGTGTCTTTCTGATCTTTGCCTCAGTGATTTTTTTTCTGATGTATCTATTGACCCATGAGATCGGCAGAAAGATACGACAATCTCTGATCCTCCTTTGTGAGGCTCACTTTGCACTGCTTTACGTTCTTCGGATTAGCTTGATTTCTAGAACTTTAGAAGATACCTCATTGAGCATGCAAATTCTGTCCCAGTTAGGTATGCCAAACCTTTCCTGCTTCACTTTTAAACCTATTCTTTCTTCTAAATTGCCTCTAATTGCATTGGTCTATATTCTGTTGCAAGGGTCTGAATTTTTTTGTTCTTTGTTTTGGTGGGGTTGGCTGGTTAAATTGCTGCAGGTCTTCTGGATTGTGACAGTTCCTGGGACTTCCTTGAAATTGCTCTGCTTGCTTGCTTCTGTGCAATCCACAATCATGGCTTTGATATGCTATTTTCCTTCTCGGCGGTTGTGCAACATTCTCCTAGCACCCCAATTGGATTTGGCATTTTGAAAGCTGGTCTGAGCAAATCAGTTTTGCTGTCTGTGTATGCTTCTCCAAACACTAGATGTACCCAAGGAAATGCTTCCTCTGGTATATTTGCTATTCATTTATGTGCAGCGAGAATGGGGTTAGACTTTACATTTTGACACGTTAAAGAGCATGCTGAAGTGTAGTCCTCTTTAGAAATTGTCTGGATAACTGTTGAATCTCTATAGTAATTTTTTCAAGTGCTGTGCTATCTGTATATTGGATTTCTCCTTGAGTTTATTCTTATGTAGACTTCTGGTGACCATACAGTTGTACCACGTGTAGAGCAGTAGCAGGAATTTGAACAGCAAACTGTCTTGTGCACTGTCAAAATGAAGATGAAATAGTGGATGTAATATCAAGCGCACCATCCTCTGCCAAAATCCCTCAAACCCGAACACACCCCTTAAATTCCCCCGTGGGTTTCTGCATGAATATTGATTATGCAACTGGTTTAATTGCATGTGAGTAATGACTGGACTTTTTCTATTTAGAGATGGTAGTGGGCTTTTGACTTGTTATGCTCTGTTTAGGATGCCAGATTCATTTGTAGAGGTTTACAGGGGAAGGGTTTTGTTTACTGTTTTTCTAAATTATGCAATAGGTATTTATAATTTGCATTTCTGAAAAGTAATTTCCATTCACTTTCCAGAGAGAAGGATCGCGCCATTTCTTGGTGCAATTGGGCAGAAGTTTCTATCTGTATATCGGTCATGTGGCATGTATATTGCTTTTTTGACAATCCTCCTAACAGTTTACTTGGTGACACCCAATTGCATATCGATTGGCTACATTTTGCTCCTCCTATGTTGGATTATAGGAAGACAACTTGTTGAAAGGACAAGAAGACACCTTTGGTTTCCATTAAAAGTATATTCAATCGCTGTGTTTATCTTCATATACAGCTTGAGCAATTTCTCCACCTTTGAGATGTGGTTGTCGCGGTTGATTGATCTTCAGTTTTACTTGGCCTACAACTCAGAAGCTTCGCTATTGCAGAATATTTGGCAGTCTCTTGCAATCCTGATTGTGATGCAGCTTTACAGCTATGAGAGGAGACAGAGCAAGTATATTCAAGCTGATGACTCCAAATTTATGGAATTTGGAGTACTTGGATTTATTAAGAGGCTTGTCATTTGGCACAGTGACAAGATAGTGTATATAGCAGTGTTCTATGCATCTTTGTCACCAATTAGTCTCTTTGGCTTCCTTTATCTGCTTGGTCTTGTCATATGTTCCCTTTTACCTAAAGCATCTCGAATCCCATCAAAGTTATTCCTTCTTTATACAGGAATTCTGGTGATGACTGAATATCTCTTTCAAATGTGGGGTGCCCTGGCAGGAATGTTTCCTGGACAGAATAACTTTAGTTTAGCCAATTTCTTGGGTTTTGAGTTATTTCAGCCAGGCTTTTGGGGTCTAGAATTGGGTTTAAGGGGAAAAGTGCTGGTGATATCTGCTTGTACCCTTCAATACAATGTCTTCCGTTGGTTGCAAAAGGTACCAACTCACATTTTGAGCAAAGATTACACCGATGAACCTTGCCCTCTGTTTGTATCAGCCGAAGAGGTGTTTACAGATTTTTCTAATTCGAATGGGGAAAGCAAGCCACCTGCAGATGCTCCTGCAATTCCTTGTGAAGCGGAGGGCATGAGAAGCAATTTGTCTTCCTTAGCCTCCGGTTTTTCTCGAGCATCAAATAATATACCCAAAGCTGGAGGCTCTGGGGGTGGCAGTGCTAGAAAATATTCCTTTGGATATATTTGGGGAAGCACCAATGAAAGCCACAAATGGAACAACAAAAGGATTATCACCATGAGAAGGGAGAGATTTGAAACGCAGAAGACAATCTTCATAGTCTATATAAAGTTTTGGATGGAGAACATGTTTAACCTCTTTGGCCTTGAAATAAACATGGTGGCCCTGCTCCTTGCCTGCTTTGCTTTGTTAAATGCCTTTTCTATGCTATATATTGCACTTCTCGCTGCTTGCATACTTCTAAATCGCAATGTCATTCGGAAATTATGGCCGGCACTTGTCTTTTTGCTTGCTTCCATTCTTGTCCTTGAATACTTTGTCATTTGGAAGAGCACGCTGTCTGCCAATCCACAGACGTCAAGCAAGGCTGAGGTACATTGCAACGATTGCTGGCAAAGTTCAAGCTCACATTTACATTTCTGTGAAAGTTGTTGGTTAGGTAAGACCACCTAGTAGTTTAATACTTTTGCTGGTTAAGAGTTTCTCTCCGTTATTGCATAAGAGCACTCCTAATACTGAACAAAGCATGTTAGAGTTGCATAAACTCATCATAGTTCGTATTATTCTTAATCTTTTTCAGATGTCCCTTTGCTTACATGTTATCAGTACGTTTCACTTCTTTTGTCTATGTTAATTATTTCTATGGGAGTGTATTCTCAAAATCTGTGATATTTGTGCCACTTTGATGCAGGTCTTACCATTGATGATTCTCGTGTCCTGATCAGTTACTTCATCGTCTTCATGCTTGCTTGTTTAAAACTTCGTGCCGATCACAGGTCCAGCTTTTCAGGGTCATATACTTACAGAGAAGTGATATCTCAGCGCAAAAACATATTTGTATGGAGAGATCTCTCATTTGAAACTAAAAGCATGTGGACAGTTCTTGACTACCTGAGGCTATATTGTTATTGCCATCTGTTAGATCTCGTGCTTGCTTTAGTTTTAATTACTGGGACCCTGGAGTACGATATCTTGCATCTTGGATATCTTGCCTTTGCTCTGGTTTTCTTTCGAATGAGACTCACCATATTGAAGAAGAGAAATAGGATTTTCAAGTTCTTGCGGATGTACAACTTTGCAGTTATTGTTCTATCTCTTGCATATCAATCTCCTTTTGTTGGGGATTTTTGTGCCAAAAAATGCAAGACAGTAAATTATATATTTGAGGTGATTGGTTTTCACAAGTATGATTATGGTTTCCGCATCACCGCAAGATCTGCACTGGTTGAGATCATTATCTTCATTCTTGTGTCAGTGCAATCCTATATGTTTTCTTCCGAAGAATTCGACTATGTCTTTCGATATCTTGAAGCAGCAGCAAATTGGTACCATCGTAAGTGAACAAGAGAAGAAAGCTGCATGGAAGACTGCTCAGTTACAGCATATTCGTGAATCTGAGGAAAAGAAACGCCAGAGAAACATGCAAGTGGAGAAAATGAAATCTGAGATGCTCAACCTGCAAATTCAACTCCATAGTGGAATCCCCACTGCAAACTGTGACAGCACTTCTCCAGGTAGCGAAGGGCTTCGGAGGAGAAGGAGCTCTTTAATTTCAAATAAAGATGCTGGGATGTGGGATAAAGAGAATAGGTTGCTGAGAAGACCAGATCATGCTGTTAGTGAGGAGTCTGTATTTCCTTTCGAATTTTATGATTCTCCTGCTAGTCTGAATGATGAAAGTCATTATGTAATAAATTCAGCTGATCATTCATTTGAGTTTTCCCATGGCGAGATCACTGAGGCTGAGGAGGATGGTGGAGGTTCTTTATGTGATTCAGATAAGAAAGAGAAAGTCCGAGGTCAAGCTAAGGATAACCCTATAGTCTCTGCTGTACAGCTTCTAGGAGATGGTGTTTCCCAGGTCCAATCTATCGGAAACCAGGCAGTTAGTTCTCTTGTAACCTTCCTGAACATCAAGCCAGAAGATATGGATGCCAATGAACCTGCATCACAAGATGATGGGAAATATGAAGAGATGGAAAGCCAGAACCTGGGATTTACAGATTTGAATCGTTCTTCATCTCTACAATCTGATAAGAGTGCCGCTGATGCCGCCAGTCTCCAACTAGGGAGAATATTATTTCATATATGGTCCCAGATGCAGTCCAATAATGATATTGTGTGTTACTGTTGCTTCGTTCTGGTCTTCCTGTGGAACTTCAGCCTGCTGTCAATGGTGTATCTTGCTGCACTCTTTTTGTATGCCCTTTGTGTAAATACTGGTCCCACTTATATTTTCTGGGTTATTATGTTGATCTACACAGAAGTTTATATTTTACTTCAATATCTTTACCAAATTATTGTCCACCACCATATCTGGACTGCTGATTCGGGCCTCCTTCATGAGTTGGGATTTCCTGAACATAAAATGACATCTTTCTTTGTTATTGGGATACTGCCGCTATTTCTGGTCTACCTATTTACCCTCATACAGAGCTCAATAACTGCAAAGGATGGTGAATGGACGTCGTCCACTGAGGTAAATTGCCGTAGGGTGAATGCTCTGTGCAGAAAAAAGGTCCTTGGGAGGGATAGCTTGAGCAAGAAAGCTGAAGAGCTGCTATGCCACATGATAAACATGGTTAAAATGACGATCAGAAACTTCTTTTGGTACTGGAAGTCACTGATACGGGGGGCAGAATCTCCACCTTACTTTGTTCAGGTGTCCATGGATGTTGGTTCATGGCCTGATGATGGGATTCAGCCAGAAAGAATAGAATCTGGAATAAACCAATTGCTGAGAATAGTTCACAATGAGAGATGTACAGATAGAAATCCTAATCTTTGCCCATTTTCTAGTAGGGTTCACGTTCAAAGCATTGAAAGAAGCGAAGAAAAGACAAACATAGCTTTGGCAGTTTTTGAGGTGATATATGCCTCACCTCCAACACAGTGTGCTTCTGCGGAATGGTACAGGTCATTAACTCCTGCAAGTGATGTAGCAAAAGAGATCAATATTGCACAACAATCTGGATTTGTTGAAGAAATAGGATTCCCTTATAGCATACTTTCTGTGATAGGAGGTGGCAAAAGAGAAATTGATCTGTATGCCTACATTTTTGGTGCAGATTTGACTGTTTTCTTTTTGGTGGCTATTTTCTATCAATCTGTCATAAAAAATAAAAGTGAGTTTCTTGATGTATCTCAGCTCGAAGATCAATTTCCAAAGGAATTTGTCTTTATACTAATGGTAAGTCAATTCTTCAACCACTCTGTTGCTTTTCTTTCTGGCAACAATTGTGTCTATTCCAAAGGAATCCAAGCAGATGTTTTTACTTAGCTTGAATGTATCAACCATACACTCTCACCAATTTGTTTGGTTGTTTGTGAATACCTTTCTCTAGATTGGAGATTTGAAGACTTTAAAAATATACCCTAGAATTGCTTGAATGTTTTTCTTCAATTATTGGCTAGTTATGTGGCTAATAATGTTATTTACTGCTATATGACATCAGTTCTGAGTATTCTTTGCCTACTTAGCACAATCTGTTGAAGTTGTGACACAGTCTTATTTTCTAGTATTCTTCTGGGCTAGCATGACATGTCAATTTGCTTCTTACTGCATTAAGTTCTTTCTTGCAGATAATCTTCTTCATGATCGTGGTTGACCGCATAATTTACCTATGTTCATATGCGCTGGGGAAAGTGATTTTTTATCTTTTTAGTCTCATTCTTTTCACATACTCAGTAACTGAGTATGCCTGGCGCTTGGGACCTTCCCAGCAACAAGCTGGAGTTTTAGCTCTTTGTGCTATATATGTAGCAAAAGCTGCTTCTTTGTCACTGCAAGCAATACAAGTACGCTATGGCATTCCTCATCAAAGCACATTGTATCGACAGTTTTTGACCAGTCGAGTCTCTCGGGTCAATTACCTAGGCTATAGGCTGTATCGAGCTTTGCCATTCCTTTATGAGTTAAGGTGTGTGCTGGACTGGTCATGCACAACTACATCCTTGACTATGTACGACTGGCTAAAGGTGAATCTCTCCCTTCGCACCGCTACCCCTTCCCTTTTCCTGAGAAATAGAAGGGCACCTTAGTGTGTCCTGATTCTGATCTTATTGCCTGAACAAATTTATTTCATTTTGGGAGTAGTGATGTTCATAAATTCCATGCTTTTCTTTTAGTCTCAGGTACTTGGATCAAATTAAGCTCACTCAATGATATAGGAAACAAAAGAAATAAGCACCTGATTGTTCTCTGGAAAGAAGAAATTTTATAATTGCAATACCTGGCTACTTGATCATCATCCTCACTGTGTACTCCATTGTGAGACTTTTTACGTAGCTTCTCATTACTTGGTGAATCATGAAGCGATACCTCAGAACATAGTGTAGTGAACTTCTAATGGCAGTTGACTTTAGATAGTGGAATAACATGAGAAGTTTTGTCCTGTCCTTTTTTAATAATGCCAGTTTTCTGTAGTCTCTATTGTTTTCTTTTAACAATGGTTACTGGTTCTAGGATTTGAGCACAACTACATAGCTTGGACTTCACTTGAGTGGCCACCTCTTGAGATGTCCTTTGACAAGTTGATGAAGCATGCATACTCTTGCTTCAGCACATTTTAGTTCTTCCATCCTTATAGAACCTCTAGTTTAAGGATGACTAAGCCGATATTTAGCTTTGGAACAATTTTAGAGGCCCCATGAACACCTTTTATGTGTATTAGTTGGAGCTGTAAGACCCCCCCTGATCACTCTAGAGAATGCGAGAATGGAACGTAAAGCATTTCTTCCCCTGTGACCTTCTTTTTCTTCCCATGCCCTTGAGGTTGAACTCAGACTCTTTGATTCACATTTTATCTCACTCCCTGATGGCTAACTCAAGTACTTTTCCATGCCCAGCCCTAGTTTTGCCTTATCTGGTAGTGTTCTAGATGATCCTTAAAGATCTGCTGCCATAGGATGACCCCTTTGTCTTATTCTCTTCTTTTACCAATTTTCCATCTTCCACTTAGTTGAAAAGTGAGAATAACATAAAAGGAATGTAATCATGGGGGCTTTGCTGTTAATTAAGTTACCTTTTGGACTTATTCTATCAACATTTATTTATGTGATTTTAGTAAAGTGGCAAAATGTCTCAAAGATAACCACCATGACATCATCTGTAGATGCATTCAAGGATTTTAAACAGAACAAATGTGCTAATGGTGATAATTGTGGTATTGAATATATTTTCCTTCTTAGGGAGTCGATTTTATCCAGTGCCTCTTCCTGCATTATCTCTTTTACTATTGACAAACAATCTTGTTGCTCTGTGATTTTAGTTCTTATCTTTCAATATAATACGAAAGTATCTTTGTTTCACAATCTAAGAAGGATTAACATATTTACCTCTGAGGCTATTCAATGGACTTTGCATGTCTGTTTGGTGCATGGACTGATTCAATGCCTTCTCTCTTAGTTGGAGGACATTTATGCAAGCCTATACCTGGTCAAGTGTGATGCGGTCTTAAATAGAGCCAAGCACAAGCAAGGAGAGAAACAGACCAAAATGACCAAATGTTGCAGTGGCATCTGTCTATTTTTCATATTGATATGTGTTATCTGGGCCCCAATGCTGGTAAGACATCAGAATCTTGTTAACTCTACATGAAGTAATCTATCTTCTAGTTCTTGTAATATACATTTAGAACTTGTCCATAAAAGGCTCATTAGACTGTTATAGATGAAGTACATTGGAGTGACTTTTCCCCCTTGACTTTGTCAGATGTACAGCAGTGGTAACCCAACTAATATTGCAAATCCCATCAAAGATGCCAGCGTTCAGATTGATATCAAGACCATCCGTGGAAGGTTAACTTTGTATCAAACCACTCTATGTGAGAAGCTCCCATGGTACGATCTCAACACTGATGTTGATCTAGATCCTGAAGGTTACTTGGATACTTTTGATAAGAATGATATCCAATTGATATGCTGCCAAGCTGATGCAAGCAAGTTGTGGCTTGTCCCCACTGCGGTTCAGTCTGGATTTTCTAAGTCCCTTGAACATGATATGGACATGGGTATATCGTTTACCTGGATACTTACTAGGAACCGACCCAAAGGAAAGGAACTTGTCAAGTATGAGAGACCTGTTGATTCTCAGGATCTTCCAAATAGAGCAAATATCCAAAAGGTCCTCAATGGCTCCAGCAACAGCTTTAGGATATATAATATCTATCCCAGGTACTTCCGTGTCACAGGTTCTGGTGAAGTCAGACCTCTTGAACAGGAGGTAAGTTGGTTAGTTGGTTAGTTGGTCATTGGTCAGTTGTTTACCTACATGCTCTCTGTCTCTGTCTCTGTCTCTGTCTGTCTCTCTCTTGCATGTATGCGCACACAACACACGCATACACTGCAAAGGACATACATTCCATGCCTAAATCTGTGTGCAATCAGGTCGTCATTGAATGTGTCAAGAGTGCATTTGTGCTCATTTTTTAGTACATTATGTGTGGTTCATCTGTGCTCCTTATATGGTATCTTTCCAACTACTGCTTAATAAACTAAATAGGTGAAAATACAGGTGTACAATTTATATTCTGACTAACTCAATAAATTAGATACATGTAAGAAACTTGTGCTGCTAGTGTAATTTAAGAATATTCACGCAAAAGCATATTCCTTTTGGCTTTATGCAAGTTGATTGTGCAATTTTACTTTATTACGGCAATTGAATGTGAGAATGGTGCAGGCAACTCAAGCTTAAAGCAAAAATTGCATGTAAGCTGATACTTTTGATGGTTCAGATCCATTCTGTTCTTGCATTGGTCTATATTCAAAAGCTTTAGTTATTAGAGAGAGGCGCTATCACCCATGGGCTAACATATTGGTTTTAGCCCAAAAATGTGGAAGTTGTTTTAGAATAGAGAGGAAATATAGGGGTAGACATATAATTATGCCCCTCTAGGATATAATGCTAAGATTCATGCAACACCTGCCATTGTATATACAATCTTTCGCTGATCGATAAATGCATGATTTCATATATGAGAACTCTGAAAATCTCAAAGTGAATTCCACATGACAGCCTGAATTTCCTGTGAAATAAATTTGGGACATAGCAGCCTTTTTCTCTTTCACTTCTGGCAGTGGGTAATGGCAAATTCTTTGTCAAAAGAATGAGGGATAAAAAATCTTACATTAACTACTTGAATGGGTGATGTGCTTGAAAGAATTTCTTTTCATTACATGTACTCATTTTTCTTTAGACAATTCAGGCAAAAATTTTGGCTTGAGTCTTTCCCAGGCAATGTTGGGAGAAACATGGAACTGATATAGTTGACATGTGTGGCTTATGATGTCTCCACTTCATATTGCTTGAAATAAAAGAACCGAACTCATCAGGATCTAATTAACAAATTGACAAAGATGTGCTCAATCATATCGTGAAGTTAGATAACATGAAAGAGGCAAGCCCATCCCTTCTCGTATTTCAAATAGTTGCAACCTCGACTGTTTGTTTCCAATGGTGGTTCTATTAGGATTAAAATCAATGATGTGATGCATGGCAACTGGGAAAGCTTTTAGATCTTTATCCTCTTTGGGCTTGTCTGATCCACCATAAATTATCAGGTTAATGCAGTTAGTGCAGACCTTGTCATGAATCGTGCAGAACAGCAGTGGTGGTCCTTCCATGATATAAATTCATCAGATGTCAATGGATGTGGAGGATTGAAGGGACCAATGGCAATTATAGTGTCTGAAGAAACACCCCCTCGTAAGTCATAAAAGTATAGATTGTTTTCTCTAGTGAATCAGAGAACTATCATGATATTGCAGGACAATTGGAGTTGACTAATTTTTGAATACATGTTTTAGAGGGCATCCTTGGTGACACGCTTAGCAAGTTCAGCATCTGGGGCCTCTATATTACTTTCGTGCTGGCTGTCGGTCGCTTTATCAGACTTCAGTGTGCTGACTTGAGAATGAGAATACCCTATGAAAATCTACCTTCCTGTGACAGGTAGTAGACTTCCTTTCTGCTTTCTTTCTATTTTCTTATCACCTTGATTCCCATATACGCTGATGACGTTATGCGGCATGATGGATATCAATTGTCAACTTCTATTTCAAGCCTGCTTGCCAGAAACAATTCATTAAGAGTATTTTATTTCTCTCAATAAAACTGTGAATAAGTTTGAAATGAAACTTCCTAATAAAATAATGCTACTATTACAAAACTAGGGTCCAGATGTATATTAGTGTACCTTGCATTGTGAATGTCGGCTTTAAGAGCAATGGTCTAAATTTTAGAAGAATTTTTTTTAATAGCCAATAAATTAAT
The DNA here is from genome assembly GCA_014182895.1 of Angophora floribunda. Lineage (NCBI taxonomy): Eukaryota > Viridiplantae > Streptophyta > Magnoliopsida > Myrtales > Myrtaceae > Angophora > Angophora floribunda. The sequence goes on along the minus strand of CM024712.1, from coordinate 9,600,013 downwards.
TGCTTTAAGAGTGCACTGTTCTTGAGAATAATGTGTGAAGACAAATCGAGTTTTACTTTTGAAGAATACTTTTGTATTGTAGGTTTCACATATTTACATTCCGTCTTAGTTGAGGTTTATTTTTGTTTGAGAAATGGAAATATGGGTCCATTTCTAATCTTTTATCGGCTTTTCAAATAGCAATGTGGAATTTGGTAGTGGGCCAGTTCCATATGTATATACTTTTTCTTTTCTCTATCTATTGTCCCTAAAGAAAGCAAAATGATGGATGAGGTGTTGTTTCCTTAAGCCAAAGCAAAAGGCCTTGTCTAAATTTTCCAAAACCAATATATTAAGGGCAGGGTTGTTTCCACACCACTTTTGGCTAAAATACACCCTTTCTAGTTAGCTGACCGAACTACCCTTTAAACAGCAATTGCTTTTCATAGTTACTTTTTCTAGTGCAAATTCACAAATGATTGATTATCACTTTACTATTTTAGTTTACTTAAAAGATTTTCCTTTAGTACTCTTTGAACCTAGAACAGAAGGAAATTCTATTTATTCACCGAAAGGAGGAACAACACATTGAAAGAAAAATATATAGAGAGAAATCAAATTCGACATTTAAATTTTTTGTTATGTGTAATCTTGAGAACATAGTGACACCTGTGAGATTAAAAAATGCTCAGGATTTGGTGTAAATGAGCCAATTCGATGATGAAAAAGAAATCATTTATGAGATCTAGTGAGGCTTTTGTTCTTCCTTTTTTTGTATTTCTTGTTTGACTTTGGTTGAATTCATGTGCACAAGAAGTAAAGCTAAATAGCCCAAATCTGAATACAATAGAGAAGGTGGAGATCTGATTCTCCATGATAGTGCCAATGACATGAAATGATTAGTCGGTATGGATTACATGATTACATCAGAAGATATTTAATAAATGTGAGACAGCTATAATAACTATTTAATTTTTTTAGAGGGTGACTTGGTCAATCAATTTTAAAATGGTGTGTTAGAGCCGAAAAGGGCATGAAAAAAGCCCCACTCCCAAATTATAATTTAACGGTTAGACATTATGAAGAACTTTGGGGCGACTTTACATATTGACATTCATGTGTTTTTAAATATTTGAGGTGCTTAACATTAAGACTTCGTTTGTTTAGGGAAAATATATGATTTGGAAAACATTTTCCTAAAAACAATCGATTGGGTGGTTTTTAGTAATTAGTCAATGGAAAATGTTTTTAATATCAAAAACAATTTATGTTTAAAAATTTTTGTGAATGATGAAAATATTTATTGTTCATTTGTTTTTGTAGACGATGCAAGCTGTTGTTTTTAGGAAAATGTTTTTCAAATCATTCATTTTCTGTGAAGCAAATGGAGCCTAAATAAAATTGAACTCTAAATGTTCAAGAAAAAGACAAGCTAAAAGTAAAAGTTGTACCAAATTTTAACTGTTGTAGCAGTTATCTTGGTAATGAAACTCTGGAATTGTAATCACTGGCAACATTATGCTTGTGTTACCTTCACTATTACTTTCAGTTCTCGTTAATCCAAATCTGGAATTACTATTTTCCTGGATTATCTAACTTCACTATAGAAAAGTTTAAAGAAAGATGTTGGATAAAGCATCTGCCAGTATAGTTTACAACACATTAAGCAACAGATATTTGGCTTGTGATAGGTTGATGGCAATTTGTGAGGATATATATGCTGCAAGAGCAGAAGGTGAACTTGGAGTGGAGGAGGTCCTTTACTGGACACTAGTGAAGATTTACCGATCCCCACACATGCTTCTTGAGTATACCAAACCCGACTAGGTCTTGCAAAACAGGACCCGAATTTTGATCTCATCCAAATCGGGAGTTTGGCGAGCATTCGGTCGAGAAGCTGACAACATGCTCCGTGCATTGGAGCTAATGAGCCCCAGGACCCGTGCCTTTTATTCAGAGGACTTAGGTCTGTTTCTTGATGAGAATTGGGCCTTGCTCTTATGATTCACATTGGTCTGTGTTCATCGAGGATTGTGCTTTTAATGCTAGCTCTCACACTGGGTACTCTGTGGCCAAACCACAGGTTTTTCCAAGCAACCAAAGGTGACCTTTTGCCTCTAGGCTTAGATGTACATACCCTGTTACTGCCCCATGTAAGTTGATGAGTAGTTTGTATCAGAAGAGAATGTAGGATCCTAGAAGATGATATTTGGTGACCCCTTGATAACATTCTTTTGTTTGTAAATACTTTTGAACAAATTGTAAAATTATAGGTTCTCTAAAGTTAGCAAGCTTGTGAAATGGAATAACTGTAACTGTCCCAGAGACTTTTGTCCACTTATCTTGCAGATTGGAGCTTCATGCTGTGCTTTGAGGAGCAACATGCAATACCTACATTGGTGGAAACACAAGCTTTTATGATAATTTCTCAAGAAAGATATAAGTGGTGGGAAAATGGAGAGGTAAGATCAGCACTATGCACTGGGAAGAAACAAGAGATTTTCATATGCTTACTATCTGCATGAATAAAGGAGGGAATGGAAGTTGAACCCTATAAAACATTTTGTTAACTAAACTGACTTTCTTCATAGCAAAGGTAGGTGGATTAATAGTTTTCCACATGATCATATTTGGTCCAGTTATTCCTCAGAATTGGAACATGAGAGGCTTCCATGCAAGTAGAGATGTTTTTGGATCAGTAACTTAAATTTGTCGAGACCAATGCCTGCTTTGATAATGAAATTGACAGATGGATCATATGCTTTGAATTCTCGATTTGGTGCTGTTACATCTTCAATTTGTGTTAAGCCAGTTCATGCTCTGGCCAAAAGGTATCACGAGTTCTTGCAAATCTGTATGGCCTGACTAGGTAAGATATAGACTGTATCTCGATTACAAGGTCCGTTCCCTTCCATGAGAGTGTTTTGTTTGAGTTTTCTGGTTAGGATGCTTCAGATTTTGAAGGCAGCAAATCCAGTAGGCCGCAGTGTCGTCTAATAAAGTCTTTAATTGAAAATGTAATGGAAGATGAGGTTTCATTTCCTTACTGAGATTGAGGCATGATTCTCTTTTCTTTGTTCTTTCGGTTTAAGTCGGCCAATAAGATGGAGCACATGGAGCGTGAGCTCAGTAACAGTAGGGGTTTGCCTCCACTGGTGGGAATTTGGAGATCGGGAAGTTCCAAAGAGTGAAACTCTTAACTCTTGGATTCATTTTGCAAAATGATGGAGAAGTAGACACAGACCTCACTCATATGGATATAGTGCCTGTAGTAAGTAGAAGGCCGCTAGATGCTCGTGATTATGAGATGGTCAGTCCGGATGAAAGGGCAGAGAGACGGAAAAAAACAACTTTTAGGGAGACAACACGTAGTAAACTCTAGGGCTGCTACTTGGATCTTTCAGAATACTTGTAGAGTATCAAGCGCTACGACAAAAGAAGACTCATATAAACAACCCCATCTTGGGAATTATTTCAACTATCTTGTCGTTGCTACTGCTAGGGGTGATTGGTTCTCATTTTTTGGGATTGGGGACTGGACCGGACGGGGATTTGGTCCAATGAAACCGAACATCTAGTAAAAAAAATTGAAAAAATACTAGAATTATTATTATTTTAGGGTTTATTTTATTTTTTAAGAAATTTAAAAAATATTTTTAAATAAAAAGTCAGTCCGGTCAAGTTTTCCCTCGGAACTAGGAATTGGACTGAAAATCACCGATTTCATTCGGAAATTGAACCAAATTGATCGATCTGGTCTGGTCCGGGCGATCCAATGCTCACCCCTAGCGGCTGCTGCTTGTTGCGAGGTTTCATTGGTCTCATTTTTCATTGACAACCAGAAATACTTATGAGACAATCGCCAGACTTGGCGTATTGACAGTGTCACTTTCTCATTGCCTCTCGATATGTCATACCTCTCGGCAGGTTACATGCTCGGCCCATGGCTTAGTAACGAGCCATCAAGTCCTCGAACTGATTCAGAAGCACCTTCCTTTCACCCATAAGAAAGGACCTGACAACAGCAGGTAAAAAGAGGTGCATGGAAAGACAAGAAGTCAAGGATCTCTACTAATTCTTTTGGACGGTATTGGGGCTTTTGTTGTCTGAATTAGACCTCGAAGTCCACGGAGAAATTTAGACGAGGGATTCTATCCAACATGAAAAAGATAGTTCGACACAACTCCAACCGCGAGTTTATAGGCCGTTGCTATCAATAATGTTCCAAACTGCAAATGGCAAACAAGAGCCAGCTTCCGGGCCAATTTCTTCTATAAAGACATCAACGAACTTTCAACGGACAACACTTGAAAAAGAAATCTTCGTATCATGTTGAACTAGAACATCTGAAGAGTGCCCTCAGTCACCATTCCAAAATGAAACTCTCACATTAGTCGGTATCTGCAAGACGCACTCCAAATTCTGTCAAGCAACACGCTTGCAGGAATACTCCTGCTAAAATTTTAAGCTAAATTTCTCAGTTTTGGCTTGGAATTTAACAAGCTTCCTTTCCTGGAGTACCTCTAATCGCATTTCGGAAGAAAATATCAACCCACAGGAACACACAAAGCACTTGCTCTCACGACGTCCATATGTAAATTAGATTCAAGTGCATGCCAGGGAACAAACAGAGAGCCAAGCCTGGAGATCCCCCAAAATTTTACCCCACCATGCTAATCACACGAACATACTACGTTAAACAACAGCTTTCCTAAGTAGAACCGAGCACCCATCACCAGCAAACTGCTTATTCTTGATCTTTCATTGTTTTAGATTTCTTATTACTCCCACTGCCACTGCCAGAAACTCTTTTCTCCACATGCTCCGGAATGGTCTCTTCCATTATCTTGGGGCAGTGAAAACTGAATTCCGAGATGGACACACCTTTGTGCTCCGGATTAGCTTCCAAGAAAGCCGCTATTTCATTGCGGGTCCTCATTTTCTTCCCAGAAGGCGCGATGTAGTAAGCATCTAACTTGGTGAAATCTTTTCGCAGAACTAGGCTTCTCTTGAAACCTTCTGGAGTTTTTGGTAAGTTTGGCTTGTCGAGCACCCACGTTCTGGACGCATCATACTCTATATCCGCTGCATCCTCGCATGAAGTGTCAAGTTTCCTGCTGCAAACGAAGGGGTTCCCTGAGAAGTTACTTCTGATGTCTTCGTACTCTTCTTGCGAGTCGATCACCCTCCATTTGTGGCACTCCCCACATTGCACGGCATATATGTCGATAGACCCGCTCGTGGATTTCTTTAAATAACAAAAAACAGAGAAACAGAAAACTATCTCAGCATTCAATCAGCCCCAATATTTCAACCCACAAAACAAGATGATTATCCTTCCCCTGCAGATGATGTGGTGGCAAAAGCAACTTTGCTTCACACAAGCAAAATGAAAAAAAGGGTAGAAACGATATGTACAATTCAGTAATCGATTTCTTCTCCCACTAAAGCAAATATCACGGACAACACAAAGACGCTAAGAGAAATAGCAAATACGCTACACATTGACTTCAAAACGGTAAAAACGAAGCATAAGACTGTTGGCCTACTTATGCAACAATCCGATCCCTCGTGGACCGATGTGCAAAGTTCTCTTGCTTACGACGCAAACCTCCAATTAACAAACATAGCATGGACACGCTCCAATTAACGAACATAGCATGGACACGTACAAAAAGTTCCTTTACTAAGCTCACATATAATTAACGAACATAGCATTCGTGCATCCCGTAAGACCATAAACATAACAACCGAACTCAACACGCGAAATAGGGCACAATGACCCTGATGTCAACGCCACATTCTGATTTCACGACTAAATTTCTCCTTCACTCAACTTCCCTCAGCTAACCCCGATCTCCCGCTGAACTAACCACTAACTTCCTCCTTCCCATTAATCAAAACCCCGGCGGAAATCATCGTACTCGCGAACACCGCCCTAATAAACGAAAGTACAACGATCGAAACCGCCAGAACCACCAAATTATCCTCCATTCACGCCACTGTTGTCTCTCTGGGCGGCCATAGCCACATTCGCCTCAATCAATTCCAACCCATAATCATAACAAGACAAAAAGACAACACGGAGGCCATACTCCCAATCCCACCCGCGGAAAACAAAACAACAAAAAATTCACGTCATCCACCGAATTCCCGCCGCGACAAAACGTCCCACGACCGCCCGAAACGGCCGGCGAGGCGGGACGAAGGGGGCACGGCCGCGGCCGGCCGTTGCAATCGAAGCGACAGCAGCAATCGGCGCGAGAAGCAGGAAGGAAACATTGCAGTGGGGAATCGATCGGGAGCGGAGCGATCGCGACGGACGGGGGCTTACCTTGGCGGAGGGCTTAGGGTTTTCTTGGCTCTCCACCATCACTGCTGCTCCTCCTCCTCCTCCTCCTCCTCCTTAGGCACTGGTCGAGCTCGCTCTCATTTCCACGCGTTCTCCCCCGTCCCGTAAATGTCCCTATAAATAGTGAATGGGCCGGAGCTGGGGACCGCGATAGCGTCACCCGCAGTAGGACGCAGGTCCTCACTCTCGAGCGCCCCGGCGCTCGACACGTGGGGGCTTCCCCTGGGGTACATACCGTAACTGTCAGTGAGCAGCGACAGCAGGAGGGGGGGCCTGATCGTCGTCTCGTCTTTCTACGTAAGTCGAGAGCGGTGGGATATTCCGTGACTTTTACACGTCGCGTTTTCAGTTGACATGAAACGAGACGCATGTAAAGATCGTAAATTGCACTTGGTCGACGATGGTAATACACGTGCCACGTCAGGGTGATATAAGTTTCTGACGTAAAAATTCATATAAAAATAATGTCGCGTCCATTTTGACTTTGGAGTTACATGAGGTCATGTTGTTTTATTCGTTATTGAAGTATTCAAATGGGTTATTCGCGCAATTTACTATTATGGGTATCTGGAAATCCTATCAATCTCTTGAAAATGAAGATATCAAATTATCGTGGATTTGAAATAATCATTGCGTGACACATGTTCTCAAATAGATTCTCAAAATTGGCCGATGTGTATTTATTCACATGTTCAAATGTGCATTCATAAGACTGTATCAACGAGTGAATTTCATTTAACTTCAAACTCTTTTATAAAGATGTAGGATGAAAATTTAGTTGTCTGATTAACTTTCTAAATTTAGGATTGTATTGTGACATTATATCTTGATTTATTTGATTAGGTTAATGCAAAGTTAAGGCTAGACTAGAACTCTTCTTGGCAAGGGCATGCCAACTTGATCACCTACAATCCCCAACATGAAATCCCTGCCCTTTAAACATGATATATTGTCACCTCTTGGAAGTGACAATCGCAAAATGCAAACCCTACACATCTTCAGGTTGATCAAAATAATATCAACCCAATATAAACTTTAATATTAAGGTTCTACTTTTACTATTATAGAGATCGTAAACTAAAATATAAGTAAAATGAAATATCATAGTATTTATAAATATCAAAGAGGTAAAAAAAAATCAAAAACAGTTTACTTGCTATCGATATAGGAAATGGATTGAAACGAAAATGTGTGTTAAAATCTGGACAATACTGTAATAATGAAAACTTGTGAACAGTACTAAAAGACCAATTTTTTGACTTTGTTATAAAAGTTAAGCACACATTTTGCAATGGCTAAGAAACTCACAAGAACTTTCTCTCTTATTCAATCAAACAAAAGGACTATATCAAATACTTACGAACAGTTTAAATATCAAATTAAACAAATTAAAAATACAAATAGGACATTAAACATACACTATTAGATATAAAAATCTGTTCTTGGTGTCATTATGGGCCTCCGGGCCCACTAAAATTTCCGAGTTATTCACTTATTAGCCCACCTAATGCTCTTCTCCCTAGGGTTTGGGTTTTGTCTACAATCTGTACATTTCCACTAAAGGGGGCTTTAATAATTTCGAAAGTGCAAGATTAGAACTTCTGCAAGCCCATCATCAACATGAGAAAATTTAAGTACATGCTTTCCATAAATGACCAAAGAATAATTTCCAGCAAGAACCCTTTTCTTTTCCGTTTTTAAGCTCGATGTTATAGTTTCAATTTCATTTATTTATCATTCTTATTTTTGTATTGCAAGCTGATTCTGGGTTGGCCCTCTTAATGAAGTGGGGGCAACAGACATTTAACAAAAAGGTTATAGCTAGAGCTACATGGCCTAGCTAGTTGCTGTGGGTAATGCTCAAATTCAGTACAATAATTGAAAGTTTCTCAATTTGGTTCTTGTTTTTGCTAACCCCTAAAGTACATTTTGACTATAGAATGAAAAGGAGCCGTATTGGAAATACAAACACTCCTTTATAAGATAAAATTATAAGTGATTGGGATGGTGATTTGTACTTAAATAAGCGAGTTATATTTAAAACCCAACAAAAAAACACGTAGTCCTATTTCCAATATTATTTTGTGGAAAAAAATAGCTATTTAAATGGAAAGATTTGATGACTAAAGAAAAAACAAATCGATTCCCTTTATTTTTAAGAGGGTCGTGCTCGTGCTATAGACACCCCAAAAATACTAATTTCACCCGTGCTTGACACACATGCACACATATTTAATTTTATTTATTTATTACTTTTGGCATCTTGTTGTTAGGATAGACATGATTTATGCACCGATTGCGTTCAATTTTGTTTTAAAATTCAAATGGCTGCGCAATTTCTCCAGCAATAATTTATTTTTTAATTAAAAATAGATGCAATTTCTTTTGGATTTTGGATGTGGCGAGTCCGCATAGCCGTTGTACTGCTTTGGCAATGAATTAAATTATTTTATCTTCCTTTTATTTATGGCCCGGGCGGATTTATACAACATCGGTATTGGGAATAATAGTAATATGAGAAATTATGCAACTATACTATGGCTATAAATGCTCATTCGATTGATGTGTCCGCACAATGCAAAACACCGTATGCGAACCTTGTAGCTATAGGGGTCCTTTTTACGTGCATTCAGCTTTAGCCACCACTCTTTTTTCATCAGGATTTATTGAGCAAGGCGGCTAATCGGCACATGTGCTTCAACTTTGCAATTATTATATATTATAGATTTGTGTTCTTTCTGATCATAAGAAATTACACACGTATACGTATGTATATATGAATCTATATATGTATGTATGTACGCACGTACATTCATAGCAATCATGTGCAGTTGCTTTGACCCGAGTGAATTTTCTATTTTTTGAGTATTTTATTTTTCTTTCGAGAAATTAGCTAGCGCTAGATCTCATTCTCAAGTGGTAAGCATGGTCTTTTTTATACTCAAAACCTGAATTCAAATCAATACGTGTGTTACGAACTTATAGGTAAATCACAAGGCACTTTTTGTAAGAAGGTAAAAGAAGATAATTATAATCTTCTAAATTCAGCTCGGTTGATTATCCACCTAAGTAGGTTCACAATTGTAAGATGGAAAAAATTAATCTCTTCTGAGAGATTTCTCCCTCTCGTTAATGAAATCAAGATCATTGCACCATTTCTTATACTGACAGATGAAATCACCTAAACGTGTAACATGGGAATTTTTCTTTTATAACTGCCATTTTGAGGAGAGACCAGTGAAAAATGGGATTTTGGATCACATTGCAAGGTTGTAGTGGAAATTCTTAGATGCTCTTGAAAATAAAGTAAATCTCATGTATATCTTGCATTAAGAGCATGTAATACTCACTTGAATTCTAAACAAGAAAACCAATGATCTTATTCACAGCTGAATCTTTTTTTTCTTAACAAAACCACATATACAGAGTCCGTTTCAACAAAAATCGATCTATTTTAATGACATCGATTGACTTCCAAATACTGATCATTCAGTTTTTCTTTCGAGAGCCACCAATCGGAGACATATCAATAACAGATAAAATTAAACAAAGATTTTGAAAACCCCCAACCAAGTTGTTATAATTAAATTATATAATCTCCAACTAGTTAACCTCCAGAAAAAAATAGTAATGGAGACAGATCACTGAGATTATGCATGGGAAATACCCAACAGCATCAAGCTATGCAAGTAGGACCATCCCCAAAAAATGCACAAGAGCTGTCATTTAGCCCAAAAAGACCTCCGAAAGAAAAAAAAAATCCCAAATCCAGCTACACACAGCCCTAGAGGACACCACCACTATCATGTCCCAATAATAGCCAAATCATAGATCACCTAATCCTCACTATTCCATCACTCACTCTCTCTCTCTCTCTCTCTCTCTCTCTCTCTCTCTTTTAAATTAATCAATTAATATCCAGTCTTATTTATAAACTTATGTACGGTTTTTGCATGTATATATATATTTATTTATTTATATTGATTTGTCAACCTTTTGACGTCTAAGATAACATTTTTTATTCGCTCAATCAACGCACCCCATGATGTCATTTGGGCCCTTCTACTTTTCTATTATTTTAATTCTCATGGTTTTTAATTTCTCTCGGTTTCATTGCCAAAAACTTATTGAAGAGAAACCTCTCAGCAAGGGAAAGTTCATAAAGAGCTTATAAAGCTCGGCACATGAATCCCAAACCCTTAGAAATATGAAAATCAAGTCATGAGCCATTCAACAACTTATTCATCATTGTCCACTTGGGAATCCTTTTCTCACCTTAGCACTTTTGCTTTTCTCAAAGAAACATGGCCACGGCAGAGGTTGAATTGAACTAAATTGAAGAAGCAATTACCCTAATTACTTTCACTCAAAAAAGTCCTTTCCATGCCCTAAAATTTATTTGGAAAGTTTTCTCAAACTTACCTTAAGGATGAGGAGAAAACGTTGCAGTAAAAGGGGATGCATATTTCCAATTGAAGAGGTGAAAGCAAGAGGAAAGAAAAAGGGAAATCATTCATATGGGATCACACTTTTACAAGAGTCATTACAAAATGGACGAATCATAATATTCTATGCGAGCTGCATACGTTTAGATCATAAAAGGTCTTAACATGGAACTTATTAATACTAAGAGCCATGGTGAATTGTTCCACCCTAACATAAACTAGGTGGACATGAGACCTTTTGCAATTCTTCCACAGGGAAAATGAAGAGAAGGTGGTCACGTCATGGCTGGCGTTTTGAAAAATCGAGTCCGACTGGTTGATTTATAATCGAGCGGTAGTAGAATTGTCGTCGATTCGACGTTTTTCCGATGGAGGAATCGTGACCGAGGCTAAGCCGATTCGAACGCGTGGCAATTCAGCACCCCGTCCGATCATCCGGTTCCGTTTGGAAAAAGACTAATGAGAGGGGGGGACCACGCCAACACAGATCATCCGTACCGCACATCGAACCTAACTTGCCATATTTCAACCGGAAAATCTCAATTAGGCCCTATTAAAGAAAGGCCTGATCCTATCAGCCCCCATAAAAAATAAAAATTAATAAATTAGAAAAATTAATATATAAAAATAAAAAAGATAAATAAAGAGAGAGGGGTTGAAATTGGGGGGAGGGAATGCATGGGAGTTAAGTACGCCGGATTTCAGGTGACGTGGCGTTAAAAATAAGATATTCATATTGCATGGACTGACTGGAGTTGTTGGATCTTCCTCATTTTCTTATTCCCCCGTTTTCCCCCAAAACGACAATTTCTGTACTCTCCCTCGCTGGAAACTCCCCCCCCCTCTCTCTCTCTCTCTCTCTCTCTATCCGTGTGGAGTAGTTGGCATCTCTCTCTCTCTAGCCCTACTTCTCCGCCACGTGTCGCGAACCCATTTCTTGGAAAGGCCAACCTCTCTTCAAAGTTCCCCTCCCTCCCCGCTAAGGAAGACATTTAGACCCAGCGGTGCTGCCCCTCCTCCCCCTACAATTATAGGAATTTCGAAATGATGCAATAAAATTGCAGATGCTCATACTTTTAAATATATAAGCCATAGTTTCATATATTATATGATTGATATCTATAAGTCCGTCTAAGTCTAGAAACTCCATACTATAAAAAAATGTACGTTTGACATGAAGCAATTAGAGGTAGTGTGACATCAGAGAACGATCATGAACGTCGAGCAACAATGATCACGACGGATTGAACAAGAGAAAGAAAATTAGAAAATAAAGAGCCGATTAATTTATAGGACATGAGATTGGAAGTGAAAACATTAGCATAATATGCCATGCTTGTCGACACATAGGATATCTAGCAGCACTCCTCTAGCATGGGCCAAAGGTTTTATCTTCTTATGTGACAATTGGAAAAATAATACTAATCATCTCATCCCGCGAATAGAAAGAATAGATCTTGACTTTTCTTCATTTTCTATTTAACCAATCCGTGTTACTTTCTTCTCATTATGATTATTTTTCTTTTCACATCACATGTCATTAAATTTTTAAAAAGCAATATAAAAATGTTTTCTCTTTTTTTTCTCCTCCAACATCAAAAGCCTCCTCCACCAGGCCACCGCCATTAGCATAAAAACTACCCTTTTACACATGACACCCGAAGATAGTGCTAGCTACTGTCCATTCATGCCCAACAACACACTAGCATTTGCCAATGCAAGACTCCTCCTCCTCCTCCTCCCTACCAAGAAAATGCTGAGCCTCCTCAACGCCAAGCTCCGCCGCCTCTGCCGCCGCCTCCGGTGGCCCCTCCGCCTCCGCACCCGCCGCCGCCCCTCCGACTCCAAGGTCGTCGTCGTCAAGCAATTCAGCAAATCCCTCTCCAGCCGAGATGCCGCCGGCCCGCAATTGCCCGTCGCGAATGGATCCTCGTCCGCCGTCCACCCAAACAATCACCCGGCGAATGAGTCGAGGCCGCCCCAGTCGATCCGCATCGCGACATTCAACGCCGCGCTCTTCTCCATGGCCCCCGCCGTCCCGAAGCTGGAGAAGTCGTCGAGCCTCGACTTCGACAGCGAGGGCGCCGTCGTCAGCCTCCGCGCCAAGTCGGCCAATCTGGAACGCCCGCGGGGCATACTCAAGCAGTCCCCCCTGCACCCGATCAACGGCCAGGATCACCTGACGAAGCAGCAGAAGTTCGCGAGATCGAAGCTCCGGGTCTCCATCAACCTGCCGGACAACGAAATCTCCCTACTCCGCAGCCGGAGGAACCTGAGCTTCACCGAATCGTCCGCCGCCGCCGAACCTGCCACTCCTCCTTCCCCTTCTCCCTACTCCTCGTCCTCGTCCTCGGCCTCGGCCTCGATCAGTCGAATCTTCAAAGGGAAAGCTCCGGCGGCGGCGGCGGCGGCGAGGGGGAGCTCCGAGAACGGCTGGGGCGGCGGCCGGCAGGCCTACAGGAGCACGAGGACGGTGGTGGAGGTGCTGCGGGAGCTGGACGCGGACATAGTAGCGCTGCAGGACGTGAAGGCGGAGGAGGAGAGGGAGATGAAGCCGCTGTCGGAGCTGGCGGCGGCGCTGGGGATGAGGTACGCGTTCGCCGAGAGCTGGGCGCCCGAGTACGGGAACGCCATCCTCTCCCGGTGGCCGATCAAGCACTGGAAGGTCCAGAAGATCTTCGACGACACTGATTTCAGGTCCGTTGTTTCGTTTCATTCATTCATTTATTAATTAATTCCCATTGATTTATTTTTTACCTATTTTTCTTGCACTCATTTTCGTAATTATGGTGACGACGATGGGCGATTTCGAAATTTAAAAAGATATCTTTATTTATTTGAGGTGTCCATCGTTGAAAATGAAGTTTGATAATATGTTTTAATTTAATTTTCCCTGGGCATATTATATAATTTTTTTCTTACATTTTTCCAGTGAAAATTATTAATGTCGCAGACCGATTTGTAACAGTGCGAACCCAATTTGTAAAAGTGCGAACCCACTTCGGACAATCGAAATTTTCGTTGAAATTAAGGTGGGTGTAATAAGAATTCGCAAGACCAAAAATAAAAAATAAAAAATAAAAATCTAGCTGTCGCTTGGTATATATTGTCCTTTTTTTCCCCCTTTTCTTTTTAACAGTTCTGTTTGGAATTATCTGAATGGAGCTGTTCAAGAATTGATCTGGGAAGAATTTAAGAATATTATTCATGAGAAGAACCCTTCCACCAAAAGTTCAAGAACTTCCCATGGCTGTAAGGCTTTTTCTTCCGCAGCCTGTTTGGCCTTCGGACAGCTTAGAGAAAGCTCTCTGCAAACAACAATGGTGGGGCTTTGAAAAGAAAAAAAAAAAAAAAAAACAACAATGGTGGGGCCTGTCCCAGGATGCCAGCACCAGCTGTGAGCAATGCCAGTCAGAGTTAAAAATTAAATTTAAAAAAAAACCATTTTTCTTTCTATGATTTTTGGATGTGGGTTCTCCAGAAAATTGTCATTTATCAATAATAATAATAATAATAATAATAATAATAATAATAATAATAATCTCTTCAATTATAACTAATCGAAATTTGTGCGAGCGTGTGTCATGAAAGACTGTCTTGAACTAGTTTCATTCATCTTTTTTCCATTTCTGACTGCATTTAGTGGGTTGATGAGAGTCAACTCTGGAGATTATTCTCCATTAATTGCTGATATGGTCAAGAGAATGCTTAGGAACCTGCTGAATTATATATATAGTATTTAATAAGGAATTGGGAAGATAAATGAAGGATGAGAACTATGGTGTACATTAAATGAGAGGCAGGGTAAGGTGTATGTAGGTAGGAGAGTAACGTGGGGAGGATTTTGCCTTTATTTTATGTTATTTGCCGAATCAGATGCAATGACTTGAAGACTGTACAAGGACTACTCATCTTCAACGAAAGGTACATTTCTCTCAAGCGAGACAGACAAGATAGGATCAACTTGTTTGAGACAGCAAGCAATTTCTCATCATGGAGTCAGTTTTGGAGAGTTTTGTGTTTGATTAATTAAGCCGCTTCTTAAATAGTGAAGGGATTATGTGTTTCTGCTGCGCGAAAAAAAGGGTCGATATTAGGTCGATCAACATATTAAATCGACTCGGAATTGAATTGATTACACAGGAATGTGCTGAAGGCAGCAATAGAGGTGCCTCATGTCGGGGAAGTGAACTTCCAGTGCACCCACCTCGATCATCTTGATGAGAACTGGCGGATGAAGCAAGTTGGCGCCATCATCCAGTCGAGCGACTCCCCCCACATCTTGGCTGGCGGCCTCAACTCTCTCGACGAGACCGATTACTCACAAGAGCGGTGGACCGACATTGTCAATGTATGTACATTTCTGTCAATTTTTTTTTTTTTGCTCGAAACATTTCTGTTATGTTTGATGTAATGTTTTTTTAGCACTCAAAACTCGATTACTAGATAGCTTAAGCTGCGGTGATTGTGTAATCACGGGCACCTGTGCGTTGTTATAGTACTATGAGGAGATTGGAAAACCGACACCGAAGGTTGAAGTCATGAGGTTTCTGAAGACCAAGCAGTACACAGATGCTAAGGACTTCACCGGGGAATGCGAGTCTGTGGTCGTCATTGCCAAAGGACAGAGTAAGAACTCTCTTGCTCGCTTTCCCTTTTTCAAATTTTTCGTTTTTGCTCTGTCAAATGGCTAATCTAAGGTGCTTTTCGGGCACGATGCTCCTTTTCGCTTGATGATCACAT
This sequence comes from Angophora floribunda, assembly GCA_014182895.1. Classification (NCBI taxonomy): domain Eukaryota; kingdom Viridiplantae; phylum Streptophyta; class Magnoliopsida; order Myrtales; family Myrtaceae; genus Angophora; species Angophora floribunda. The sequence goes on along the minus strand of CM024712.1, from coordinate 9,584,494 downwards.
GATCGGCTTGAATGTATGGAAATTCATAATATTTGAAGCATGATGATTGCATTGAATATATATAAACATACACACCTGATGTTGTCATCACTATGTCAATGTCAACCTTTGATGTGAAAATTTGTGCAATAAAAATTGAAGTCCAAAGTCAATTTGAGGAACTACTGTCCGAATAAGTAATCTGAAACTGTTTATTCTATTTCAGGCGTGCAAGGGACGTGCAAATACGGTACGAGGGTGGATTACATATTGGCCTCACCAGATTGCCCATATAAGTTTGTTCCTGGGTCGTATTCGGTCCTGTCATCGAAAGGGACATCGGATCACCACATCGTAAAGGTCGACATAACGAAATGTACAGACGACACTTCCCACGAAAGCAACAGCAACAACAATAAAATTAGCAAGAAAAGGCGACGACAGCATAAGCACCAGACGGTTGTAAAGATCACAGGCATAGCTCCACCTTCAAAGGGGATATGGACAACGAACATATTAAGCAAAGTCGAATGATGTTACATGTGTATCTTCCTTTTCTTTTCTCTCTTCTCTTGGCTGTTGCTGCTGCTATTGTTTTTGTCGAGTGATCTTTGGGCATGCCATCTTCGTCAATCTCTATGTAGATCTTCGATATTTTTTGTGCATTCCATCTTCTCTTCCTTTTCAGTGTTGAAGAGGGGAAGGTTCTGGTGTGATCTCTTACTCACATTTGTATAGATTTCGACACGAGTGAATTCTTACGTTTCAGCTAGGGATTGGAACTGAGCAGTTTTGGCAAGTTTTTTTGAGTATGCTCTTCTTTTTTTCTTCTTTTTTTTCCGCTTGTGATCTTAGCTGCAAGATTCAGATTGGTTTTTGTTGAGGGCGACATCTTAAGTTGACTTCGTTGATGTTGAAGTTAGAGAGTGCAATGTTGTATCTTAAATTTACCAAAAGAAGTGAAGACGCGAACGGGAAGTACAATCTACATCGACATCTTAACAAATACCTTCTATTCAAAGACGATTGGTTGATCGATTGATGAGAAATAGAGAAACTAAGATCATGGAAAGCGAGGAAGAGAGAGAGAGATCTTTATTGAAGCTCTAAGCTTGGTTGAAGTCCTTCCATGTCCCATTAACATGGAGCAATGGGAAACAGCTCACAAAAATGTTTTCTTTTTTTGTTTTTTGGTCGGAAAATATTTCCTCTTATTCGAAATAAGAAATCTTTTTCTTGATTTTGAGTGGCAATCACTTTTTTTTTTGGGTGAAAGATATTTAATGGTTGACTTTAGCATTTTTAACATCAAATAGTGTCAAAAAGATATTTTCATTGAAATTATTTTTTAGCAAAATTAATGGAGCCTTAATGAGAGGGGTGAGCATGGGATGTCAATGGGTCGGGTCGAATTTTCATGATACTTGATCTAACCTGAAATCCTATAGGGCGAGTTTGACTCAACCCGGCCTGACATCCAAATATCATATAACCTAGGAGAACGGGACGATAGGGCTACTGCTGATTAGCTAAACTTAGATTAGCAGTTTTGTCCTCGTTGTGCATAGAGAGGGAAAGAGCGAAAACCCACACTGGCCTTGCTTGACTTGGCCCGACCCGACCCCAACCCAAATAATACTAACACCTAAAAATCCCTACCCATAGAAGATTAAGGCCCGACCCCAAAATACCTTAATTTTAATGATAGTTCGGGCTAGCATGGGTTTTTTTATAACATTCCTTGTGAGCAGTTCTAGGTTCCTTACATATTTCACTATAACTTGGGACTTACCTATTAGCACTTGGAACCTAAAACATGCCCAGTCACAAGTTCCAGAGTCTAATAGGTTTTTTTTTTTGTTTCATTTTTAGTTAAGCAAAACGAAAGTGAACGTAACAACAAAAACGAAAAATTCTAATTTGTCAATAGCAACAATCCCACATAAAATAAAATAAAAAATAAAATGTTCAAAACACGTAGCATAAAACCTCAATTATAGCACTTTAGTCCTTAATCATCCATGAAAAATTGTTCCAAATTCTAACCACTTGAAATCAAAGGAAACAATAATCATAGTTAATCACTTAATAATAGTTTTATATTTAAAATTACTATTAATTAAACTAAAATAATTATTAGAAAGCCTCACCACATATATTCATTCCGCTTTAATTGGTAAACTCTAAATATTGATGATAGTCTCCTTATTAAGACCATCCATATCTTAAAAAAAGAAGAAGAGATTAAATAAAACATTCACTCATTATATATATAAAAGAAATTAAAATATGTAAAAGTATAAACATCATTGTAGGTTCCGGTTTGGGAGAAAAATTAGGGGTTTTACTTTAGGTTCCCACATTGGTTTCGGTTCGAGTTTCTAGTTCTTGGTTCCGATATCCAGTTTTGATTCGATTCCTATAGAAAACGGGAACCAAACCGAGAATTGGCAGTTCCTATAAAAGTGGAACCGAGAAGCAAACCATCTCTCCCTAAAACCTAGAATTGGTCAGGTTTGTTGATTCCCTAATATATTTTGAAACCATACTCACCCCTACTTAACAAGTGTTGTAAGTGAAAGTGTAATTAAAAGAGAAAGAAATAGGTTTTCTATATAATAGACATTGTTAACTGATGTATCCTGCTAATTAGCTTATGAATTAGAATTGCCTCTCCCTCATAATAGCAGGCAAATTGCACACCTAGCATTAGCATGGTAGAGGACATGAGTATCTCTCAGTTGGTGTGTACTCTTCAATCAATCCTCCTTGATGTAATATATATCGATTGAATTATTTATTCCGATTTTGCTTCGCATCTCAATTTAGAAAATCGATCCTCCTTGATGGAATCTATTCTAAAACTATGCCCATCCCTACTTAACGAGTGATATATGTGACAGTGCAATTAAAAGAGAAAGAAATAGATTTTCTATATAATAGACGTTGTTAATTGATGTATCCTACTAATTAGCTTATAAATCAAAACTACCTCTCCCTTATGATAGTAGGCAAATTGCACACCTGGCATCAGTAGGGTAGAGGACGTGAGTACCTCTCAGTTGGCATATACTCTTCAATCGATCCTCCTTGATGTAATATATATCGATTGAATTATATATTCCGATTTTGCTTGGGATCTCAATTTAGAAAATCGATCCTCCTTGATGTAATCTATTTTAAAACCATGCTCACCCCTAACTAACAAGTGTTATAAGTGAAAGTGCAATTAAAAGAGAAAGAAATAGATTTTATATACAATAGACATTATTAACTGATGTATACTGCTAATTAGCTTATAAATCAAAATTACTTCTCCCTTATAATGGTAGGCAAATTGCACACTTGGCATAGGTAGGGTAGAGGATGCAAGTATCTCTCAGTTGGCGTATACTTTTCAATCGATCCTCTTTGATGTAATATATATCGATTGAATTATTTATTCCGATTTTACTTAGGATTTCAATTTAGAAAATCATGGCATCTAAAGCACAAATAATGACACGTGTGATAAAAAAACAATTAAGACATTTGCATCAATATCTTTGACTGGTGAGAATCCTCGGTACTTGCGACCTTGCTACTCTGCGGCTCGGGACCTCACTAACGTGTGACATGAAAAATATAAATAAATAAATTTTTTTTCTTCCAATGAGACAGAAAATAAATAATCATTTATATTTGATACTTCCACCGTTTGTTTAAGGGCTGTGCTAGTAGGTCACATGACGCATCCAATCACGTTTTAACTGCACATGTTTTTTTTTTTTCATAGTAATATAGTCACTGATTAAAATGTTGTAATTTTTCCCTTTTTGTTGCTAAATTTCCCCTTCTAGAAAGCACGAACAAGAGCACAATTTTTTTTTTTTTGGGTCGAAATGATTGGTCTATTCAGCGAGCATCTTCGCATGCGCTGATACCTTTGATTGCTTTCTATATAGTGAATAGAAGATTAAGGGATGATTGGTCAAATCATTAATTAGAAAATTCTCTTTAGTATCTTGAATTATCTCTTACGGTAATGCCAAAGAATCGAACATATATTATTCTATTTTAGGGTACAAGATTGGCTATCTCTTTGTTACCTATTGTGTCTGAATGGTAATTGTTTTATTCCAGAGCCAATGCATGACTGACAAGTTGAAATCAACTTTTAAATCGGAAAAATTACTAAAAAAAGTTTTAAACCTATTATATTTATGCCAATTTAGTCTTAAATCTTTTAATTTGATCAATCTAGTATAAATCTTTTGATATTCTGACAATATAGCCTGTCTAACTAATTTTGACCAGAAATTGTTGATGTCGATGTTGGCTGTCATATGTGACACTGGCGTTGACATGGATAATTTTTACAATTTTCTAAAAAAATTATTTTTAATTATTTTCCTTTTTTTTTTCATTATTGTGGCTAGTGCGGCGACCCTTGCCCAGGTGAGGCCTGCTTGGCCTGTGGCTATTGAGGGTGGCCTCGCTCGAATAGGGTAGGTGTGACCTTTAACCAGCTCCTGGCACCACTTGTGGTCAGTCTTTGGCCATCGCTGAAAAGGAAAGGAAAAAAGAAAAAAAAATTCAATTTTTTTTTTTTACAAATTGACCACATTAGTGTCAATATGTCTCATAAGATGGCCAACGCTAACTGAATCACAATGTTAGCATTTTTCAATAAAAATTAGCTAGAATGACTACAATAGAAAATCATTAAAAGATTTAGGACTAAAATGGCATAATGAAAAGGCTTAGGAATAAATTGGCAAGAGCACAATAGATTATGGCTTTCTAGGTTAATTTTCCCTTTTAAAGTCCACATGACCAAAAGTTTACTATCAAGCCCCCTTAAGTGAACACTTAAAAAGAATTAATCTCTTAGAGTACGTTTAGTAACATTTCTATCTTGAGAATTATTTATATTCAGAAATAATTTTTTTCATTTATGTTTTTGGCAACAACAAAGTAGATTTTTTTTTTAACTTCTTATTTCCGTTCCAAATTTATTCTCTGGCCAGTTTTCTATTTCGAGTAATAGAAAAATTAGCCGACCTTACCAAATTGATTTCTGTTTTTTCGGGGAACAAAAAACAAAAAAGAAAAAGAAAAATAGAATGGTTACTAAACAAACTCTTAATTACCGGAATTGTGTTGAAACAGAGGTATTGTGTAGATAACATGAATAAATAGCATCTCTCTCTCTTCCTTCCTGAATCTGATAACAATTTGAACAGGACGAAGTCCCAAACTAATTCAAAAAATTCAATCTCCAAAAGAGATGAAGCTCAATATCTAGCATATAACTTCACATTTTATGATTTGTGTCAAGTCACATAGCATTGCTACAGCAGATAGTTTAGTTTAGAGACATGGCCGGTCTTTCTATATGCTAAACATGATATCATAAACAAACCACTGAGAAGGTTAGTCTATAACCCCTTTTTAATTGTTTTGCCGAGCATGTGCGTTCCATAATCTTTCGATAATTTCTCATGTGGCCTTTGTAGAGAAATGCTTTCCTCGCTGCGCTCTGACAAACTGGAAATTTTAATGGATACGAGTAAGCGGTCAGCATGAGCAATGACGGAAAAAAGCACCTGGTCCTTCGCCTGTTACTACGGTAACTATGGAAATTGTCGAATCACCTCTTACTAAGCTTACACAGCAGATGTGACAGCGTTGTAGAATTATAGAATAAGTTGAGATTCTTCGTATCTAGCACTGAAAGCTTGCTCAATGGAGCAAAACAAAGGGATCTCGCATAGAGTTTGTACCTGTATTTACAACAACGTGATGGAGGAAGTTCAAGATGGGCAGGAGTAATCTGTGCCACACGGCCTCAACTTAAGTGCATTGCTGTGTCGATAATCGGTTCTTCCGCAAGTGGAATTGATAAGCAATTTCCTACCAAATTGTCCTTTACTCACCTTTCACTTGAGGACGTTTTTCATTGAGTCTCTTCCAGCTCCTTCAGCCTCTTATCGAGGGCTCTTCTATGTATGGCCATCTGTTTATGGTTGTTTGCTTCTGGAAGTCAGTTTATGGAGACCTTGAAGTTCAGCATATGAATTTTGCTGTCCATTAGACGGGTTGGTTGTCGTACTTAGAACACTTTGTTATGCAGCAATAGATGTCAAATGAACTGGAAGAGACAGGCTCCACAGCCTCCTGTCACAACGAATGGTCTTTCTCATCAGGATGATTCTCCAGTGAGTGTGACGAATTGCAGTGGTAAGTAAGAAACTCGATTCTAAAGGTGTTTCTGTGTCATATCATTTACCTTTTCTCCATCACGTTGAACATAGTACATACTCTGGTGATGAGCTTAACTATACAATCTGAAAGCTACTTACGTACTTGAGAGGATTCTAAATATAAATTACCTGCTTGTGCACGCTACTTTTCTTGGCGAATTCTGTCATATGCTCTAGCTTAAACACATACATCATTCAAGAGTGCAAGTGCTTTTGTTGGCTCATGGCATGAGGCATAGCATTACTTTATTTGCCTCGTGAAGTCTGGTTTCAGAGGACATGAATATTCTTTTGATAGGAATCGTATGTTTAGATGATCATAACTGCTACCCTTGATAGGACACATTGCCGATGACAACATGACCGTCGCAGTGTGCATTTTCGTCGAACAACTTAGTTTCAACTACAAGTTGTGATGCCAACTGTGCTCGCGCTTGTGGTTTTATAATGATGATGAGTAGAGCAGAATCTGACAAGCTACCAGCCATTCCTGTTGGTTTTGTCCGATCAGCAGAGGTGGCAGGGTCCACTTCACATCTTGGAACCAGCAGTAATCTTGCTCGTCCTTCACTGGAAGCACAAGGAATGAGAATCAATCCTGCATGAGACACTGCACAAATGCCAATTTCGCTAGTTCCAAACCTCATCGTAGGTGGCCTCCAGGCTGCAAACTTCAGGGGACCTTTCCGACCATCGACTTTTGATGGCTTAAACCTTGAGCCACTTGGATTCATACCCTGTCCTATACTTTCTCTGAAGGTGTTCATGATATTTAACGCTATTTAGCTAGATATTCTGTGTCGTTGCTCTTACTTGGTTTGGACTTTCTACTGGCCAATCTCTTCCCATAAAGGTTTGGCTTGGCATATTACTAGTCAGCATATTTGCAAAGGCTTGGCGATCTTGTAATTTTACTCATCAGTGCATTCGGACACATGGTGCATCAAATCTGACAAAAGCTTGTAATATGCTATCAATCAATGTATCAATCAGTACATCTCCTCGTACATATAGACACAGTTTGCCATTTCTAGAGTCGAGAGTTAGATTTCGGCAGTAGTCTTGAACAATATTGTGTTCTCCAAACCGAGACTCGTTCAGAGTCATTGAAAGCCTTCAATTTTTGACCTTGTACTAGGAAGGTCCTCTCTACTTTAAAAACCATCAAAGTAATCGAATAATTGCTTTTGTACTTGGTGAGACGACCCAAGTTTCAGGATCAGCATGCGCTTTTGCTACTTTTCTATGTATTCTTAGTTCTGATGAATGACATTTTTTGCGGCTTCCGTTCAGGAGTACTTCGCTAATTTGGCATCAGGTCAGGGCTCTCTTTCTGCGATCCCTGCGTGAAGTGGATGTTTCGTGTTCCTCATCAACATCACTGTCTGGAGGAATGTTTGCTTAGTAGGAAAGTCATGTGGAGGGGACAACAGCGAGGAATATGATACTTGTTCTGAAGAATGTAAGGCACTATCTCATGTCTTATCATTCGAGTGAACGCAAAAATTCCTACTGCATTTAGGGATCGAGCTTTTGTGATACCTCATATGCTCTAACATGACATCAGGTGTTCAATTTCCATTCGTCGTAAAGGAAAAATTGTTGGCCTACTCTGTGTTTCCTCTTTGACATGTGCCGGTTGTTCATCGGTTAGGCTAGGACCCATCCCGTGACATGAGGTCGAAGTTGGAGATTGCTTGAGCAGGTAGCTGCTGTAGAGGTGGTTGATCGAGCGGAGGTCGAAGGGCGGGGGTGAGAGGTTTTGATGGAAATGATAGATATTCATTGCTCGTAAAGCAAACATTAACATGAAGAAAAAATTACCTTGTTATGCTTGGAGGATTCATACAAAAAAAGAAGAAGGGTTGAATGAATTCCATACGACATTTATTGTCAATTATAAAATATGGACATGACAAGTCTACCATAAAACACCAATGCTATATGAAAAACATGTAAAAGCTTCACATATTACATTGTGAATGATGAAACATGTTGATAGTACTATTCATATTTCGCATCACTTCTACAGTAGGGGAACAGTCACACAATATATGATTCCTCAAACTCATTGTCACGGTGAAATTGGTAACTGCCAGGAATTATTGAAGCACTTGATGAATATGAGACTGTTTCAAGTTCTATCTCAGTGCCAACGTCATCAACCGGTGCCTCTATTGGATACAAAAGTGGTTTTGGAGGCAATTGCAGTTTATCCACATCTCCTTCAAGCATATCCAAGACTTTCCTCATCGACGGCCGATCATTAGGGCTCAATTGTATACACCATAGCGCAACGATTATCATCTTCCTTGTTGTTTCTCTTTCCTCTTCTATGACTTCTATCCTTTCAACCTCCTTTTCTTTGCCAAGTTGATCATAAACCCACATAGGAAAGTAAATTTGACTTGATCGCTCTGCATGTGCATTAATATTTCTCCTTCTACCGGCCATTTCCATCAACATCATCCCAAAACTATAAACATCAGCTTTGTAAGAAATGCCACCAATGTCTTTGTAGAATAGCTCAGGAGCCATATAACCCAAAGTTCCTCTTGCTGCAGTCAACGATACTGTGTTGTGACCAGTGGGATAAAGTCTTGCTAGTCCAAAGTCAGAAATTTTTGGAGTGAAACTTCGGTCTAAGAGAATGTTGTGTGGCTTAATGTCAAAGTGTAGAATTTGCATATCACATCCCCGATGCAAATACTCTATCCCTCTAGCTATGCCAAGAGAGATCTCATGCATTTTCTTATAATCAAGAGGATCATCACCATCCTTATTCGAAATGTGTTTATCCAAAGAGCCATTCGACATGAAATCATAGACAAGAGCTTGTTTGGAGTAATCAAAGCAAAACCCAACGAGTTGCACCACATTGACGTGGTGGATCCTTCCAATTGTGGCCACTTCGCTTATAAAATCTTGGCCGTCAGATTTTGATTTTTTCAAAATCTTAACCGCAACTTCATTGCCACTTCTAAGGATTCCTTTGTACACGGAACCATATCCTCCCTCACCTAACTTGTGTTTGAAATTTCTTGTGATTTTTTTGATATTCGAGTAAGAGTACCTTATGGGCAAAAAGTTGTTGTGAGCTAGTAAGAATTCTTCGATTTTCGCGTCATTCGCTTGATGCCTTCTCATCCACTTATAGATTAGAAGTATCAACACACATGAAGCTCCGAGTATGAACTTTGCTGCGATGTAGTTGGCTGCATAGAAATTGTCCATAGATTAGCACGGTGCAATAAAAAAAATTTAAACATAATTTTTTTAAATCAGAGTGCTGCGTGAGATCTTCATAGTCGTGAGGAGAAAGGGGCTAGTCATACCCAAGACGAAGATGAGGCCCACAGGTGTAAATCCCGCATTCCAACGAATGATCTCCGCAACAGAAGCAGGGGGGCCTGAAATGATTAATTAGAGTCGGTGATCAATCAATGAAGAATTAAATCTATCATTTTAGCAGTTAAACATAAATATAATTTACTCTCCTAGACAGTGCTCAGATCGCAGTTGATTCGAGTGCAGTTAATTCAATTCACTCGAGCAATCCATGTCATTATAGCATGATATTTTATCTTGAAGAAAAGTGATTTTGCTTTCGTTCTCATAGATGTACAAAACGATTCATAAGTTCACGTCTTGCTCCGCATAATTCTAATTTACAAACTTCATTCAATAAGCATTCAATTTATTCAACCGCATAATAGTAACAGCCATGCAAGGGACAAGAGCAACAAATAAATCAACCATTTTTCCCCAAACAAAAATAAAGTAACAATGTCAAATCCAGAAAAGCTCCACGAATTGTAAAATGAATCAAGCAATGCATGCCGAATCTACTACGAAATCTATGTAAACTTTTCAACTTAAGCGTTAAAGTAAGTACGGATAGAGTAAAACTGACAAAAAAAAAAAAAACTTGAGTGATGTGGCAATTTTTTCTATCATGTTTTCAAAGAAACTAGTATCTTAATGTGTAGATTGTATTAAAAATATCCAACTAAAACTTGCCACATCACTCAGTAACTAAATTTTGGTAAGATCTTTCAGTAAAGCTAGCATTTAAGAAAAGCGGGAGGAGGAAGAAGAAAGAAAGAAAGAAAGAAAGAACCGCTTCAGGGAAAGTCGCTTACCGGAGTAAGAGTAACCACAATCCTCCCATCGGTATCTAAAACTTAAGTGGTAACACGGAAAGTAATGTTCAGCGAGAGAGTGTCGCGCAAAGGAGAGATTGAATCCCTCGGCCATCATGCTGTGGAGGTCCTTGTATGGTAAGCTCCCATTATGATCCCATCCCAACCCAAAGATTTGATTCGATACAGATGCCATCATGGTTTTGGTGCAAGAATCCTTGATTTCCCTTACTCGTAAATCAACTGCAGCATATGAGTACACCTTCGATTGGGAAAAATAAGGAACCGTGTCGGCAGCGAATGCTCCCTTGATACATGGTTTAGTATCAACATACAAAGCAGAAGTAGAAGTAGAAGTAACAAGTTGTGAGCACTTCATGAAGACTATCATTGACACCAAGTCAGTGTCTGGACGACTGTAGGGACCATAATCACTGAAGTTGGAGTACGCCAATGAGTAACGAGGGAGGGATGAGCAATTACCCTTTTGCAATCCATCGTCAACCACCGTGATATAACCGTGGAAGTGACCTTGGTGATTATAGTAATCGTAATTGATTGACTTCACGTAATATCGGCTGGCAAATAGATATAAAACAGTGCGGTCATTTTCACAAACTAGTTCATACGAAGAGTTACCGCAATATTTTGGATCATCTTTCAATAGAAAGGGATAACGTATATTACGAACCTCACCGCAAAATGAAGGGGCGCATGAGTCATTCTTCCACCAACCGTAACTCGTCCCTAATAGTAGTAGACAATGCGATATGAGAAGTAAAACACGGAGCATAAATATCGAGCTGAGAGAAATAACCATCTCTCTATCGTTTGATCTGATGCGATGGAAGTTTTGGCTAATTTGGTACCGCGACGGAGGCCTAATAAAGGGTCGAGAGTCGTCGGGAATCCAAATGTCCAAATCAACCACTAAATCAAAGTTTGGAAAAGAGAAGTATGGCCCGCCTAAAGCAAGGTGTCGAAAAAGTACGGCCCCGCGTGAAAAGTATGGCCTAGCTAACACACGGTCTCGAAAAAGTATGGCCCGGCTTTCCCTTTAATTAGGAAGGAAATTTCTCTGCAATTTCTAAATTTGACGTTTCTTAACAAATTGATTCTCTCTAGGAATTTATTTTAGTACCGTAAAAAAAATTGGTTTGAACGCTTTGTACCCTATATTGAATCAAGATCCTTTAAGTGAGGCATCCGGTGTTCTATTTTATTATCGAGGCTAATATTTAATAAGTGTCATCTTGTTAAAATTGTAAAGACAAAAAAGGAAAAAAATGATATATTCCATCGTACAAGGTTTTTCATTTTTAACAAAAGACAATATTAGTAACAAAGAAAGAGTATCGTACTAATTAATGGGTACATAGATTTTAACTTGTGTAATGTTGCTTTTGGAAAAAGTAAAAAGAAAATAAGGAGGGAGTGCGTCTTGCTTCTTGGATGGTGCGAATCATTACGAAAGAAAGAAAGTAAATTGATTTCACGTAATATCGGCCGGCACACATATATAGAACAATATATTTATTTTCACAAGTCAGCTCATACTCAGCGCGGCCACAACCTTTTGGGTTGTCTTCGAATAAAAAATTGAGTATATGTCATGGATCTCGCCGCAGGATGAAACGGCGAATAAGTGGTTCCTTTTCACATCGTAATTCATCCCTAGTACTAGCAAAACATGCGATGTGAGAACCAAAGCACATAACATGCTTATGGAGCTCGAAGACGTAATTTGTCTCTCTATCGTTTGATCTGATGCAATGAAAGTTTTTGCTATTAGGTAATGCGATGGAGGCCCTGTAATATGGATGAAAAGAGTCGGGAGTCGTCGGTCATACAAACGTCCAAGTCAACCAATACAACAAATTCTAGGGAAAAAGTGATTCTCATGCGGAAATTGCAGTAGTTGCAATCAAGGTGACGAAAAACAATGTTGGAATTGTATATGGATAGCTTTCTCATTGATTAGAAAGGAAACTTCTTTGTAGTTTCCGGATCGACTTTTCTTAGTACCACAAAAAAAGGAATGATGAGGTACTCTAAAATGAATCAAAAGCCTTTTGAGTGAGGCATTGACACTCTATTTCATTTTCCAGGCTAACATTCCATAAGTGTTTCTTCGTTAAATTGTGAAAACAAAAAGGAAAAAAGATGTCGTATTTCATTATATGAGCATTTTCATTTTTGACAAAATAATAAAAATTGATAACCGAGATAGACTATTAACAAAAATATCAACTTGTGTCATGTCTCTTTCGGCAAAAGTAAAAGGAAAAGGAGTAAGTGCTTCTTGGATGGTGCAACACATCATGACAGAAAGAAATCACTACAATAATTCCCAAAGATGGACCTACGCTGACTAGAACCTCACTAACTTCGTCGTCATGCAAAGACTATAGATGCAATAATTGAGTTCACAAAAATAAAGTGATGTTTCCTTATTCATTGTTAACTTCAATGTCATAATCAATCTCTCTCAATTGTGCTAGATCTATCAAAAATATTGTCATCTCTTTCCCATAATAGAACTACTAAATGAACGAACTGACCAATCCCAGTAATAATCTCATTCTATCATATTTAAAAAAAAAAAAAATGTTGTTGCTTGCTCCATAATTAGCCTCCATCTTTGAATGTGTGGATGTCTTTGGATTTTGCATCCCCAATCAGCATTTCTCCTAGACAGTTGTCCCTTTTGGAGAGAATAGGTTTAGAGGTATTGCCAAATTCAGGCAAACAACCTTCAATTAATATGAGTTCTCCCCAATTTATGCTTCGCGTGACATTGGACGTGCAATTTGCATTCAACCAATCCTATGCGAGTTCTAAATAAGGAGTCACCATTAGCCTATTAAAGTTGATTAAAATTCAAATGAAATATGAGAGAATATCTCACTTTTCACGCAACTTGAGAACGGGGAGTCGATTACACTAGTTCTAAGCCCTTTCAATATGTAAACTTGATTATGTGCTAACCAAAGTATCCGAATAGCCTATCGGAGACTTTTAGAGATCATCCGAACCATTCTAAAATCAAAATAGACACTCAAGGTATTAAGGTGCCCAACCAAATGTAATCGAAGTAAAAACATACAAACATTCTAATATTATCTCTAAAAAAGAAAAGAAAATAGCATCCAAAATCCCCTACTTACTATGAAGCCTTAAAGGCATTTTCTATTTCGAGTTTCAACTTTTTAAGGATCTTCCACTTTGTAAAAGAAAACTACTCGAGAAGCTAATTTTTTAAGCTTTTTCCAAGGAAAACAAAATCACTTGGTGGCTCTCTTTATTTTGTTACTTTCATAGATGATTTTTCAAGGAAAATTTGGATTTATACCTTGAAAGCTAAAAATCAAGTATTAGATGCTTTTAAGCAGTTTCAAGCTTCAGTTGAGAGATAGACTGGAAAGAAATTAAAATGCATCAGAACTAATAACGGGAGAGAGTATATTGGACCTTTTGATGAATATTGCAGACAGCAGGGTATTCGACATCAAAAGACACCTCCCAAGACGCCTCAGTTAAATGGTTTAGCTGAGAGAATGAACAGAACACTGGTTGAAAGGGTAAAATGCTTACTTTCACAGTCAAAGCTACCTGGATCATTTTGGGGTGAGGCTTTAAGTACAGTTGCATATGTATTGAATCTTACTCCATGCGTTCCTTTAGAGTTTGATGTTCCTAATAGAGTTTGGATAGGCAAAGATGTTTCTTATGATTATTTGCGTGTCTTTGGGTTCAAAGCATTTGTGCATATTCCCAAAGATGAGAGGTCTAAACTTGATGTGAAAACACGACAGTGCATATTCATTGGTTATGGACAAGATATGCTTGGCTACAAATTTTATGATTCGATTGAAAAGAAAATTGTAAGAAGCAGAGATGTTGTGTTTATGGAAGATCAAACAATAGAGGATATTGAAAAAGCAGAGACAATTTCTGTACCACAGGTTAGTGATGATTTGGATCCAGTTCCTCTTTCATTATTCCTACACAGGTTGATGAAGAGCAGCAGGAAGTCAATGTTCCAGATAACGCACATGTTCCTGAACATGTTGAAACGGAAAATATTATTCCTGAACCAGATGCTCAATTAGATGTTCCACTGGATGTTCCAGTCCAGAGATCCGTTAGAGATCGACGACCTTCCACCAGGTATTCTGAAGATGAGTATGTATTATTGACTGATGCAGGTGAACCAGAGTGCTTTGCAGAAGCAATAGAAGATGAGTACAAAAGAAATTGGTTTGATGCTATGCGAGATAAGATGCAGTCACTTTATAATAATCATACTTTTGAGCTGGTGAAGTTACCTAAAAGTAAAAGAGCTTTGAAGAACAGGTGGGTATATAGGTTGAAGCAAGATGAACATACTTCACAACCATGGTACAAAGCTAGATTGGTTGTTAAGGGATTCGGTCAGAGAAAGGGTGTTGATTTTGATGATATATTTTCTCCGGTAGTGAAAATGTCTTCTATCCGTGTGGTACTGGGGCTAACAGCTACCCTAGATTTGGAGATTGAGCAAATGGATGTCAAAACAGCCTTCCTACATGGTGACTTGGAGGAAGAGATATATATGGAACAACCTAAAGGTTTTAAAGTGAAAGGGAAAGATGATTATGTGTACAAACTAAAGAAAAGTCTCTATGGCCTAAAGCAAGCACCGAGACAGTGGTACAAAAAGTTTGCGTCAGTTATGACAGAACAGAGCTATAAGAAGACTTCCTCGGATAACCGTGTGTTTGTCCAAAAATTTTCTGATGATGACTTTATTATTCTCTTGCTTTATGTTGATGATATGCTGATTGTTAGCAAGAATGCTTTACGAATTGAGTTATTGAAGAAACAATTGAGCAAGTCTTTTGCCATAAAAGACTTGGGCTCGGCGAAGCAGATTCTTGGCATTAGAATTACCCGAGACAGAGATGCTAAGAAGTTGTTTTTGTCGCAAGAGAAATATATCGAGAAGATCCTTCAGAAATTTTATATGGACAAGGCTAAAGTGGTTAGTACTCCTCTTGCTGCCCACTTTAAGTTAAATATGAAGCAAAGTCCTACGACTGATAAAGAGAAGAAAGATATGGAAAGTGTTCCATATGCCTCAGCTGTAGGAAGCTTAATGTATGCGATGGTATGTACACGCCCAGACTTGGCACATGCAATAGGCGTTGTTAGTCGCTATTTGTCAAATCCAGGCAGAGAGCACTGGAATGCAGTGAAGTGGATTATGAGGTATCTTCGGGGAACTTCAAATTTGAAACTTAGTTTCGGGACCGGGAAACTTGAGTTAGTTGGATACACAGATTCCGACTTGGCAGGAGATAGTGATACTCGAAGATCTACTTCTGGTTATTTGATTTATTTTGCGGGTGGAGCTGTGTCATGGAAGTCAAGATTGCAGAAGTGTGTTGCACTTTCTACAACCGAAGTTGAATTTATTGCAGCGACTGAAGCTAGTAAAGAGATGCTATGGATGAAGAAGTTCTTGGAAGAACTTGGGTTCGAGTAAAAGAGGTGTGTGCTATTTTGTGATAATCAAAGCACAATTCATCTTGGTAAGAATTCATCTTTTCATTCTAGATCAAAACATATTGATGTTAGATATTATTGGATAAGGGATGTTCTAGATGAAAAGTTGTTGGAACTTGAGAAAATCCATACAGACCATAATGGCTCTGATATGATGACGAAGACTCTACCAAGAGAGAAGCTTGAACATTGCCGATTGATAGCAGGGATGGAGAATCCCTCCACATTGTCGTGAGGGGAGATTTGTTAGCTGGGTTCATTTCATGTAGAGGAAGCCAATGAGTTGCAAGCCCAAAAAGGGCTTGAGCCCATATAATAAGTTATATGGAGAAATAGGGTTTCTTACTATCGTTAAAGTTGTAGCCGCAAAAGACGTAGTAACAAGAAAAAAGAAACGAAAAAATCGGGGTTTGGGGCAAAAGAAAGTCGATTTACATCAAGTTCTAAGCATCGGAGGTCGATTCGAGGTCCGATTGAGCTGAAATTTTGTCAGCGTGTTCGTGGTGCAATCTCTTCGAATCTGAATGGTTTGATTTTCGTTTGAAGCTTCCTACATCAAGTTTTTCGTGGATTGATCAAAATCTGCGTTTTTGGTCAAATTTATCCTTAATCTCTTGTGAAGTTTATATGTATTGCCAAGAATTATGTTCTTGAGTTCTTTGCTGCTATGTACCTCTAGTATTTGCTAGAGAAGAACATTGTTCACCCAATTTTGTTGATAGTGAAGATTTTCGGGTGGACTCCGGCCCCGTGGTTTTGATCTCCTCACACCTTTGGGGTTTTCCACGTAAAATTGTCTTGTGTTTGTGTGCTTGATATTTATTTTCTTCTACTATATCGGTTCCTATTAGGTTTACACAAGAGGGGAGATTATTTTATTCCGCTGCGTTAATTCGATATTGTTCGAATTGTTACCGTTCTCCCATCAGAAATATGCCATAACATCCAACATAAACACGGCGTAAGCACTCATCTCAGCCTTAGACAACATGAACACGAAGCTATACCGAGCTAGGCCTTTGCTAGATTACTGGTTTCATGTAGTCGGAGACTGGATTTCTTAGGGACAAATCACCAAACACATGGTGTGCATCTTTGTATATGATTTTTTGAAGCGACTTTAACTCTCTATTCAATACATGGTGGCCGGCGGGTGAGATGTTCTGGCAGTGCCTCTTCAAGTCGGCCTTATCAAACAATGGTGGCCGGCGGGTGAAAGACGGCGATCTCCTGCCAAAAGGAAGCAACGAACCTTGCAGGGATCTCCAGACTAACCCTCTCTCCTCTTTTTCTCTCGCCCTCTGGTATCTCACTCGAGCGAGCGTCTTCCCTCTTTCCATCCGCAAGCAGCCCCCTCAACCAGCGTTCCCTCTCTTCTCTGATTTCTTTTTCTCTCTTTTTTTTTTCTCCCCCTCTTCCTCTCTCTCCTTCTCTCTCTTTTAAGGGCAGCCAGCACGCGCGCATGGCTTCTTCCACCGCCAGCTCGCTGTGCCACCCGAGGATCACGATGCGACGTCCAGTGTCGCTCGAGTCACGCGAGAGAGACAAGAAGGAAAGAAAGAAAGAAGAGGGCCGGGCTGAAGAGAAAACGAAGAGGGAAGGATGGGCCAAGCCCAGGGGGAAAAGAAAAAGGAAAACGAAGTTTGGGCTCGGCCTAAGTAAAAAAGAAGAGAAGGGGCCAGGGCAGCCCGTTCTCGGTTTGTTTTGTTCTTTTTTAATATATATATTTTAAAAGAATAGTTAACTTATTTATTTTTCTTTTCTTTTTTGATATTTTGTATAAAATCTATTACTATTGATGCAAATGCTCCTAATATCTATATGCTACGCAATTTTAATGATTTATATATATTTTTATTTTTTGAACATTTTTAAGAGGTTAAAATAAATCTCTATTTTTCTATACAATTAAACCCTAAATAGATGGCAAAAATTTAGGTCTCAACAATGGAATTGGAGATGTCACGTAAGCGCAAATGAGATTGTCAGTCAATTTACCATTGTGAACATAACATTGGAAAGTTTCAAAAATGTTTCATAAAAATTATTTTTAAGCAAAACAAACGCGTCCTCGTATAGAGATGAAACTCAATGTTTAGTATAAACTTCACATTTTATGATTCGTGTCCAGTCACGTAGCATTGCTACAGCAGATAGTTTGGAGCCATGGCTGGTCTTTCCATGTGCTAAACATGATATCATAAACATACCACTAAAGGTTAGTTTGTAACTTTTATTTATCGTTTTGCCGAGCATGTCATTTCATCGTCTTTCGATAAATTGTCAAGTGGCTTTTGTAGAGAAAAGTTTTCATCTCAGCTCACTCGCAAACTGAAAATTGTAATGAGTAAACGGTCAGCATGAGCAACGACAGTAAAAAGTACTTGCGCAGTTCTTCGCTTGTCAGTATGCTAAATGTGGAAAATGTCGAATCAGCATCAATTTAACATTGGCTTTACTGGAATAGCTACAGAACCGTGTAAGAGAAAACAAGGAAAAAATAGAGAATCCCGAAGCTCTAGACATGGCATGATCATGAAAAATCCACCGAGAGCTGGTTTTTGTCAACGGAGCAGATGTGAAAATGTTGCAGAATTAAAGAATAAGCCGAGATTCTTCGTGTCTGGCACTGTAAGCTTGCTCAATATGGAGCAAGACCAAGGGATCTTGCGTAGGGTTTGTACCTGTATTCACAACATTGTGATGGAGAATGTTCAAGATGGCCGTGAGCCATCTGTGCCACATGATCACAGCTTAAGTGCATCGCAGTGTCAATAGTCAGTTCCTCCACAAGCGGAATCGATGCACTATTTACGCTCAAATTGTCCTTTACTCGCCTTTCACTTGGGGACGTTTTCCCATGATTCTCTTCCAGCTCCTCAAGCCTCTTATCGAGGGTTCTCCTAAGTGACGATATCTGTTTATGATTGTTTGCTTCTGGAAGTCGGTTTATGGAGACCGAAGTTCAGCCTATGAATTTCGCCGTCCAATAGACGGGTCTGGTTGTCCTACTTAGAACTCTTCATAATGTGAGGTTTCCATTGTTCTCACCTTCCTTTCATGGTGCAGCGGAGCTGCAAATGTCAAAGGAACTGGAAGAGAGGCTCCACAGCCTCCTGTCGCAACAAATGGTCTTTCTCATCAGGATGATTCTCCAGAGAGCTTGACTAACTACAAGACTAAGTAGGAAACTCGATTCTTGAGATGTTTCCATGTCATATCGTTTACTTTTTCTCCACTGTGTTGAACATAGTACCTACTCTGGTGATTAGCTTAACTATTCATCTCAATCTGAAAGCTGCTTACCTATTTGATAGGATTCTTAATATAAATCACCTGCTTGTGCACACTTTTTTACTTGGCGAATTCTGTCACCAGCATTAGTTCAAATACATGCATCGTTCAAGAGTGCAAGTGCCTTTGTCAGCTTATGGCATGAGGCATGGCATAACTTCATTTGCCTCATCAACTGTTGTTTTGGAGGACATAAATATTCTTTCGATAGGAATTGTATGCTTAGATGATCACAATTGCTCCAATTGGTAGAACACACTGCCGATGACGACATGACAGTCCCGGAGTGCATTCTAGTCGAACAACTTAGTTTCAACTTCAAGTTTTGATGCCAGCTGTGCCCACGCTTGTTGTTTAAAAATGATGATGAGCAGAGCTGAATCTGACAAGCTACAGCCATTCCTGTCGGCTTTGTCCGATCAGCAGAGGTGGCTGGGTCCGCTTCACATCTTGTAGCCAGCGGTAATCTTGCTCGTCCTTCACTAGAAGCACAAGGAATGAGAATAAATGCTGCATTAGACGCTGCACATATGCCGATTTCGCTAGTTCCAAACCTCATCGTAGGTGGCACCAAGCTGAAAACTTCAAGGGACCTTTCCGACAATCGAATTTTAATGGCTCCAAGCTAGAGCTACTTGGATTCATACCCTGTCCTTTACTTTCTGTGAAGGCATTCATGATATTTAACGCTGTTTAGCTCGATATTCTGTGTCCTATACTTTCTCTGAAGGTGTTCATTATATTTAATGCTGTTTAGCTCGATATTCTGCATCATCGGTTTTACTTAGTTTGGACTTTCTACAGGCAAACCCCTTCTTGTAAAGGTTTGGCTTGGCATATTACTTGTCAGCATACTTGCATGGACATGGCTCTCTGTCTGCAATCCCTGCGTGAAGTGGATATCAGGTGTTCCTTATCAACATCACTGTCTGGAGGAATGTTTGCTTAGTAGGAAAACTCATGTGGAGGGGACAACAGTGAGGAATATAATACTTGTTCTAAATAATGTAAGGCACCATCTCATGTCTTACCATCGAGTGAACGCACTAATTCTTGCTGCATTTAGGGATCGAGCTTTTGTAATACATCACATGCTCTAACATGACGTCACGTGTTCAATTTCCATTCATTGTAAAGGCAAAACTGTCGGCTTACTGTGTCTTTCCTCTTTGACGTGTATCGGTCGTTCACCGGTTAGGCTAGGAGCCATCCCACGACATGGGGTTGAAGTCATAGATTGCTTGAGCAGGTAGCTGTTGTAGAGGTGGGTGATCAAGTGAGGGTCGAAGGGTGGGAATGAGAGGTTTTGATAGAAATGATAGATATTCACTGCTCAAGATGCAAACATTAACACGAAGAAAATATTACCTGCTAGAAGGATTCACACGAAAAAAAAAATGAATGAGTTCCATATGACATTGATTGTCATTTATAAAATATTGACATGACAAATCTACCAAAAAAAAAACTAGTGCTCTATGAAAAACATGTAAAAGCTTCACGGATTACATTGTGAATGATGAAACATGGCGATAGTACTAGCTTACTTTGCATCTCATTTCCACAATAGGGGAACAATCACACAATACATAATTTTGGGAACTCATTGTCATGGTCAAATTGGTAATTGCTAGGAGTTATCGAAGCACTTGATGAATATGAGGCTGTTTCAAGTTCTATCTCAGTGTCAATATCAACAACTGGTGCCTCTATTGGATACAAAAGTGGTTTAGGAGGCAATTGCAGTTTAGCCATATCTCCTTCAAGCATATCCAAGACTTTCCTCATCGACGGCCAATCATTAGGGCTCAATTGTATACACTATAGCGCAACAATTATCATTTTCCTCGTCGTTTCTCTTTCCTCTTCTATGACATCTATCCTTTCAACCTCCTTTTCTTTGTCGAGTTGATCATAAACCCACAAAGGAAAGTAAATTTGACTTGAACGCTCTGCATGTGCATTCATATTTCTCCTTCTACCGGCCATTTCCATCAACATCATCCCAAAACTATAAACATCAGCTTTATAAAAAATATCACCAATGTCTTTATAGAATAGCTCAGGCACCATATAACCCAAGGTTTCTCTTGCTGTAGTCAGTGATACCATGCTTTAACTAGTGGGATAAAGTCTTGCAAGTCCAAAGTCAGAAACTTTCGGAATGAAACTTCAGTCTAGGAGAATGTTATGAGATTTGATGCCAAAGTGTAGAATTTGCATATCACATCCCTAATGCAGATACTCTATCCCTCTAGCTATGCCAAGAGAGATCTCATGCATTTTTTTATAATCGAGAGGATCATCACCATTATTTGAAATGTGTTTATCCAAAGAGCCATTTGGCATGAAATCATAGACAATAGCTTGTTTGGAGTAATCGAATCAAAAACCAACAAGTTGCACCACATTGATGTGGTGGATCCTTCCAATTGTGGCCACTTCGCTTGTAAAATCTTGGCCATTAGATTTTGGTTTGTTCAAAATCTTAACTGCAACCGATTTCTATTTTTTACTAAGCCCACAATTCCTGACCTTTGAGCCCATGACAACACCCATATATAATCTGAACCAGGCCATTCTCTATCAAGCCCATGGATTTTTGTCATCCCTCTTTTTATGTTTCTTTTCTTTTGTTTTCTATTTTCTATTTTCTATTTTTTTATCTTTTCCTTTTTATTATTTCCTCTTCTCTGCATGTGGTCATCTAAACACCATCATCAATCATTAACCAGGCTATTGCTGGACCTTTAGTGGCGACCATCTCACTTCACCAAAATAAACTCATCCATGGTCGGTCATCGATTTCTGGCCACCAAACAACCTCATCAACTGAGGTTTCTCAATTAATACAATAAAGCATTTATGCAAACAACACCGAGGGGGAAATAGGAAGCTAACATGATGGGACCTTGTCCTGAAGCCATCGCCGAAAAGGAATGATACTTTCGACTCAAGAGTTTGTCAACGAACATTGAGAAATATGCCATAACATCCAACATAAACACGGCGTAAGTACTCGGTTCAGCTGTAGACAACATGAACACGAAGCTATACCGAGCTGGACCTTTGCTAGATTACTGGTTTCATATAGTTAGATTTTGGATTTCTAAGGGACAAATCATCAAACACATGGTGTGCATCTTTGTATGTGAGTTTCCAAAGCAAGTTTAACTCTCTATTCAAACTTAAACATGACATACCATCCTCTGAATCAATGCAACTTGTCACAAAACCATCTAAACTTCGAGTAGCTTCTTCAAGAGTTCATCATCTAAACTCCACATTCCAAACTCGGCGCAAAAACATAAACAGAGGATTACATACTTGTTCTCTTGGTGAAATGGAGTTTCGAAAATCAGCATTGATGGAGCTCGAAAACGCTATGGGAAATGACTGGCCTCCTCTCTTCCGAACAGTGAGATGTTCTAGCAATGCCTCTTCAAGTCGGCCTTATCAAACAATGGTGGCTGGTGGTTGAACGATAGCGATGTCTGGCCAAAAGAGGCAACGAACCTTGCGGGGATCTCCAGACTAACGTCTCTCCTCTTTTTCTCTTGCTCTTCGGTATCTCACTCGAGCAAGCGTCTTCTCTCTTTCCATTTGCAAGCAGCCCCCTCAGCCGGTGCTCTATCTCTTCTTTGATCTCTAGCCAAACGCTCCTAATATTTATATGCTATGCAATTTTAATGATTTATATACATACGTATTGAAATTTTTTAAGAGGTTAAAATTAATCTCTAATTTTCAATGCAATTAAACCCTAAATAGATTATCAAAATTTAGGTGTTAACAGTGGAATTGAAGGTGTCATGTAAGCTCAAATGAAATTGTCAGTCAATTTACCATTTGCTCATTGGAAGAATGCTTTTGTATATATTACCTGTCTTTAAATCATTTTGTAGAAAAACCCACTTAACTATTTTCTTTTCTAATTGAAATTTCGATTCAATTTAGTGAGTGAAAATCTAAGTAGGAGTTTGATTGAAAACCGACTAGGCTAAGCCGTATGCTCAACAGTATTTGGCTATTTTCACTAATTGTTAATATATTCTCCACATTGAAATAAATCATCTATTTTGATCAACACTGTTGGGCTATTTTCACTCTATAGTGTCGTGGTTATCTTAGTCAATTGCCCAATAATTTATTGTCTTAGTCAACACCCTATAATAAATTGAGTCTCAATCTAATGATAAATAATTCTAGCATGGTCCTCTGACCATAAGAATCGAAGGGTGTGCAACATCATGTATTTAATTTCCGTTCATCGTGAAGGCAAATCAGTTAGCCTACTATGTTTGTCCTCTTTGACAATGAATGCTATACAACATTCATTGTCATTTATAAAATGGCCATGAGGAGTCTACTGAAAAATACTAGTGATATATGGAAAAACATGTAAAAGGTTCATTGGTTACATTGTGAATGATGATGATACATGTCAATAGTACCGTTTATATTTTGCATCTCATTTCTACAATACGGGAGCAATCACACAATACATGATTTCATATACTCATTGCCATGGTAAAATTGGTAATAGCTAGAAATTATGTGAGCACTTGACAAAGAGACTGTTTCAAGATCTATATCAGCATCAACATCATCAACCGGCATCCCAATGGAATACAAAAGCAGTTTTGATGGTAGTTGCAGGTTATCCATATCTCCTTCAAGCATATCTAGGACTTTGTTTATCAATGGCCAATCATTAGGGCTCAATTATATACACCATAGCGCAACGATTATCATCTTCCTCATTGTTTCTCTTTCCTCTTCAATGACATATAATTTCAACCTCCTTTTCTTTGTCGTGTTGATCATAAACCTACAAAGGAATGTAAATTCGACTTAAACACTCTCCCTGTGCATTTAGATTTCTCCTTCTATTGGCCATTTCCATCAACAACATCCCAAAAACTTAAACATCAGTTTTATAAGAAATACCACCAATGTCTTTATAGAATAGCTCGGGGGCAATATGACCCCTGGTTCCTCTTGCTATAGTCAATGATATTATGTTGTGACCTATAGGGCAGGGTTGCCAGGTTGCCATAGCCAGCGGTGGCCCTTGGCTCTTTTAGGCGAGGGCTAGCGACTCTCGCTAGCCATTCCTCGCCAGCCATTGCCCAAAGCTCGGCAATCTCAACCAACCCTCGCCCCATTGTCATCAACCCTTTCCTATGATAGTGTGGTGGCGACATCGAGGGCCATGGAGGTGCTTGCAAACCGTTGTTGCTCTTTTTTTTTTTTAGTTCTTTTAATTTATTTTAATAAATATTTATATTAAAATTTAATTTTTGGGGTAAAAAGATGTCGTTTTGTACCTTCATTGTTAAGTCAGCTTTATTATTAGCCAAATAAACCACTTATATTATTAAAATCCAAAACAACTAAGAGCAATGATCCAGAATGTCGAGTCGAACAATGTTAAATGTCGTGAAAACGAGGTGCAAACACCTCGAGTGCCAAAATTTGATACGTGTGGACACATAGGTGTCAAAATCTTCTAAAATGTACACTAAAGTGCCAAAATTAGAGAAGAAAATAACACTTAAGTGCCAACAGCGAACCACATCGGATTTTCGGTTGTCACAAGATCAATTTTATTAGTAAAATGATGCTATGTTAGCTTTTCGGCTACTTTCGCCAGAGTTGACACTTAATTTTCAAAAAATAGGTAGCACTTAAGTATTCATCTTAAAAGTTTTGGCACTCAAGTGTCCATCCGTGCTAAGTTTTAGCATTTGCGATGTACTTTAGCCATCAAAACTACCTCTTTTCAATTGATCCTCACTAATGTGATATATATATATATATATATATATATATGTATGTATGTATGTATGTATGTATGTATGTATGTATAAAACAATTTATTTATTACGATTTTTCTTGAAATCTTTATTTAGAAAATCATGGGATTTGAAGCACAGATAACAGCACAAGTAACAAAAAACAGTTAAGACATTGCATTAACATCGTTGATGGTAAGAATCCTTAGTACTTGCGACCTCGCAGCCCGTGACTCGAGACCTCACTAACATATGACACCAAAAAATAGAAATAAAAAGCTTTCTTTTATGATACAGAAAGATAAATATGTTGGAGATATGCCTTGATATTGAAGATACAATCTAGTGTTGGGGTTGCTTGATTGAACCAATTTGCGATTACAATCGATATTGTATCTTTCATTATTTCCTTTCATTGTTCATAAATTTTACTATAAATACATATAAAGGATGTAATGAAATCATCAAATGATAATACAGAAATTCTCTTCTATGATTTATTTCTTCCACTTTGTGTCAAAATAATCTTTCAGAAGCATTAATATTTGATTACTTAAGATATTTGCTCAACCCTATGCTAGGAGGTCTTATGACGCATCCAATCACATTTTAACCGTACATGTTCATTTTCTTTAGTAGTAATATAATAACTCGTTATATAGTTGTTTTTTCCCCTTTTGCTGAGAATTTCCGTTCTAGAAACCACGACGAGCACAATTATCCTTTTGGTCGAATAATTGGTCTATTCAGCATGCATCTTCACACACGTTGATGCCTCAATCACTTTCTATGGGAGAAGGTAAAAGAAGGCTTTGAAGCTATGGTATTGATATCAATTTAATTTAAAACTTTTTAATTGAGTTAATTTAATCCTAAACATTTTCAATTGACACAAATTCAATTTATTCAGCCACTCCTGACTGAAAATGGCTGACATGGATGTTGGCAATCTTATATAGCACATCCAATACTAACATGTACATCTTTTCTTACACTTTTTAATGTATTTTGAATGTTTCTGTTTTTTTTCCCTTCTCTTTTTGCCAGTGGCCGGGGCCACAGGCCATGGCTGGGAGGGTGAGTGCTGGGGAGGATTCTTGCATCCTCGAAAATTCTTTGCTCAAACCATCCTGCAGAAAAAAAAAAACTGAAGAAGAAGAAGAATAAACGAAGAGAAATAGGGAGAGGTGAGAGAGTCGAGGGTCATAGAAACATGGACGGAGTTTTATGCGATGCGCTTCTCCAAGAAAATCTCATTCGTCCGTCGCCGTCACCCCAATCATTCTCGTCTTCTTGGGTGCCTCTGGTCTCCAGGCAGTCATTCCACCTCTTCCGCGAGTCCAGGACTGCCCCCTCTCTCCGCCTCGCCCCAAACACTGCCCTCGTCCCCACCCTCCTCCCTTTTCTCCAACTATCCCCCAATCTCCTCCCTCTCTCTCGTCCTCTCCTCCGGGTCGACCCACGTCCTCTTGTTCTGCTCTCACAGCGCAAGGCTTGCCTATCCTAGCCCTGACCCGATCTGGCGAGAGGGGCCTCACCGCCGCTCGTCCTCGCCCAGGCGCAACCTAGCAAGGCCGATCCTCACCTTAGTTGGTAACTTTTATTAATCATTTGGCCGAGCCTGTTGTCCCATCATCTTGTGATATATTCTCAAGTGGTCTTTGTAGAGAAATGTTTTCCTCGTGGCTCAATGACACACTGAAAATATTAATCGATATGAGTAAAACCGTCAGGATGAGCAATTACTGTTACTACACTAACCGTAGAAAATGTCAAATCAACATCAATTTAACAGTGTCTTTAGACGAACAGCTACAGAACCGTGTAAGAAAACACAAGGAGGAGAATCCCAAAGCTCTAGACATGGTATGACCGGGAAAATCCAGTGAGAGCCGGTTTTTGTCCTAGAGCAGATATGAAAATGATGCATAATTCAAGAATAAGCAGAGATTCTGATGTAACTAGTGTATGCACCTAGAGGGGAGGTGAATAGGTGTTGAGGAATTTTACGCGCAACTAATATCAGATTATTGCAATCCACAAACAGAAAGTAAATAGAGAGAGTTAGAGAAGATTGCAAACGCTGTTTATAGTGGTTCGGCTTTAGGCAAGCCTACGTCCACTCTTCGGGTGACCAGCCAATCGGCTGTATTTCACTATATGATCAACGGTGATTACACACTTCCGAGTGTTTATACTTGGTGAAAATCTGTCTCACTAAGTCACTCTCTTTTGTAATACATTGAGATCACTCAAATACGCTCTATGAACAACAGTTGAAGAACGGAATCAGCTTTGGAATAATGTTCATCTAATCTTCTCCCTAAGTCTCAACCTATCCTTAAATACTCTCCAAGCCACATTCGACCGTTGGCTCTTTCCGTGAGAGTTCCGTCTTCCTTTCCGGACAGACTTTATAAGGCAAGTCTTTTTGACCGTTGAGAGTAGATCGATCCCCTTAGATTCTCGTTCGCCCATACAATCGAATCTGGGCTTCCATAAGTGCTCTATTCTTCTTTGGAAGTTGTCCACTAATTGATCCCTGTAAATTAGATTAACAGAATCAACATGAATAAGGTAAGTGAAATACTCTACCGTTGGTGATCTTATCTTGTAGATACACCTTAAGTCCGGAGACTTTAAGTTCGAGTCTGCTTAGAATTTCGGTTTGGTACGGTCGACTTTAATTCTCGGTCTGTACGGTCGACTTTAATTCTCGCCCGGTAGACTCTTCCGTCTCCGAAGTTCTGCGGACTCTAAGGAACCCCAAGCTTTATCTTCTCGCTACAAAGCGAGACTTTAAAGCCTAAGTCTTTCCGAGTTCTTTTCCTTCAAGAGTTTAGTAAGAGTCTCATTCATAAAATGTTTTGTAAACATCAAAACTAGGAGTTTCCTCAACAATCTCCCCCTTTTTGATGATGACAAAACATTTCATTCATATGGCTTTAAGTTCCTGCAAAATATGGTTAGATAGAGCCTACTTCCAAATATCCTGCACAACTTATAAGAATAGCTCATATCAACCTTGTATAGATAATACAGCAGCAACATAACCTCATTTTATCAGTGTAATAAGCATATAAGAAAATATTATCATAATAATACCAGAAACCAACTATGTCATGCATCCAACTATCAAATCATCAATAGTTAATAACCATCAAAAGTCAAAAGTCAAAAAGCCATATTACTCTCTCCCTTTTTGTCAACCTCAAAAAGAATTAGTCAGTTCAAGACAGAAGATGTTTTTAAGAAGTTTTCTTGTTTGGGGTCCGAACAAGGGTGAAATCCTCCATATCCGATGAGACTTCTCAGTTCTCGTCAATACATTGATTGACGGTCTTCTCAAGAGTTTCCGTCTGTTTGTGAAGGAGGTTTCCATTTCAATCTGCCGATCCTTGATCTCGGTTAGAAGTGCCAAGATCTTCGATAATCAGCATTCCCAGATGAAGCTTCAGGTATTTGAATTTCAATACTTTGAAAGATGCTCCCCCGAATTGATGCTTCATTCTGTTCTTGTTGCCCTTCCTTTTCTCCCTCTTCTTCTTCTTCTTCTTCGTTTCCTCTTCTTCTTGATCTTCTTCTTCCCGGATCTTCTTTCGGATCTTCCTCCGGATCTTCCGCCAATTCGATACATCATTCTTCTCATGTTCTGTGTTGAGAATGTTTTCTGCGTTTGTTTCTGCTTCTGGTTCTGACATTCTCTGAGAAGTTTGACGTATTTTTGCCAGAATTGCGGAGATGCTTTCTTCTTCTTCTTCTTCATCTACCAGTAGAAGTTGTCTTCTCCTTTTAGAACTTGGCTCGCCAGCGGCTAACTCTTTACCTTTTCTTTTTGCTGTCTCTCTGCTCTAGCCAATTCCTTTTCCTTTCGTCTCCAAGTCTCGCAACGTCCTTCAATCTCATCTTATTGATCATCTTCATGTCAATAGCCATTGTGGGAAGAGTTTTAGTGCTGAATTTACTGGGTATGTCTATTTTTAGATGCTCAAAAATCCTTGTCACTAAAGCTCCATAGGGTAGCTGTCCTTTCTCCTTCGACACCGTCCGATACATGTGCAAATAATATTGTGTGAGGCGGTGAGAACAAGTACTCCCTTTTCAATAGCCCACATTAATTTGGCCTCAAATTTAGATACATCAGTCTTTGATGAGGCTTTTGGACGAATACAGCTGATAATAATCTTATGCAAAATAGTTCTTGCAGAAGTTAGAAGAGGATAAGTGATAGTGGCCCTTACAGACTTTGTAAGAAACTTACAATCTGTTTCATAGGAGACGTCTATTGGCCTGAATGCTCCTCTTTCAACTTTTATAATGTCAGCCAGAGTGTTTGTACTAACATCATAGAACCTGTCATTTACACTAAATTGCATTCGATCTGGAGAAAGAAATGTCAAATTCGAGTAAAAATATGCTGTTAATTCAGGATAAACAGCAGCAGAGTCAGTGCAAAATTGGTCTATCTGCAATTTTTCAAGGCATTCCGCAGATTTACTTCAGCAAAGCATCCAAATAATCAAAATCCACAATTCTCGTGGTTCATGATTCCTCGATCCATCAGTTTGTTGAAGAAGGTTTTATGTTCTCGGATCGAAATAATTTCCCGAGTTGTATTTCGAACTACAGCGAGCTATACCCATTCTAACTTCAAAATTTCTGTATATGTTCTCATCATCATCCTTCATACTATCCTTGCTTTTCCCTTTATCACTCACTTGTTCTGTGCGAGTGGCTGGTGAATCTGTGGCCTGTACTACTTGAATGAGCCTGAGTTCATTCGCATATCCTTCCTTTCTCAAGAAGAACAATTTAACATCATCTCTAACATTTCTCTGGACTAATTTCTCATATCTCCTCAATATTACATGAGGGCTTTCAGTCGGTGTAGGTAGAGTTAGTCCAGACGTACCTCTTCGTGAGTAATGTCGTTCTTCAGATTGTGATATGATGGCTCTTGAAGATTCTTCAGGATTATTTTGAGAGGAGACTCTTGGAGAATGTCCTTGGGTATCTTCGGAAGTCCGTGTGAGATCGAAATGCGTCGTCCTCTGTCGACTCTTCTTCCTCCTTGCCCAGCAATCCTGTTTGATCTCCTTCTTGGGGATGGAGATCTTGATCTGGATACGGAGGATCTCGAGGCCATGTTCGAAGAGATTTGGTTTTTGGAGAAGATTGAGATCGATTTAGAAAGAGTTTTTCTCTGTTAGGGTTTTTCAAAACGTTCTGAAGAGTTAAAAGAAATCCCGACTTTATACGTTTTTATACCCCCCTCGTTAGAAGAACAAATGAACAGTCGCGATTCAAAACAAATTAAAACGGCAGTTATTTTAAACTCAAAAATATTCAATAAGCACATGCCAAAAATATACAAATTAATCATGCAGATTAAAGGAACTTACCAAAGATTGACCAGATTGAATTAAGGAAATAACATACCTTCCCAAAATACCATAATTTCCTTTTTCAATAGTCTGGTCCGCACGATTCCTTTATCTCGAGACTTTGTCCTACTCTTATAGGATTTATAAAAAGGGTTAATAATATTTAATCTCCCACATATTGAATCGAATGTACCTTTGTCCAGCGGCTTTGTAAAGATATCTGCTAATTGATTCTTAGAATCAATAAATTCCACATATATATCTCCATTTTGCACATGGTCTCTAATAAAGTGATGTTTGATTTCAATGTGCTTTGCTCTGGAATGTAGAATTGGATTCTTGGTGAGGTTTATAGCACTCGTATTATCACATCTTATTTCAGTGCAAGCTTCTTCCTTTCCATAATCCAATAGTTCTTTGTTTCATCCATAAAATCGTGAGCAAAGCAGGCTTCCAAGAGCAACATATTTCGCCTCGCAGTTGATAGAGCCACTGTGTTTCGCTTTTTAGAAGACCATGATACCAGCATTTGTCCAAGTAACGGCATGTTCGGATGTACTCTTCCCCTGTCTACTTTACATCCTGCTAAGTCAAGCATCTCGAGTAGCCAATGAGAGTAAAGTCTGTTTTTTTAGGGAACCACGGACCGAGAGATGGATAAGTAGCTATGTACTTGATAATACGCTTTTTTTTTGTAAGATGAGATTCTCTTGGATCTCGTTTGAAAACGAGCACATACACATACACCGTATATAATGTAAGTCGGATGCTGGATGTAAGATAGAGAAGAGACCCAATCATACTTCTATAAGATTTCTGATCAACTTTCTTTCCTGATTCATCCTGATCGAGTTTAATGGAAGTTGACATTGGAGTTTCGGTCTTCTTGCAGTTTTCCATTCCAAACTTCTTAACCAAATCTTTGGAATATTTTTCTTGATGAATGAATGTTCCTCGTTTTGATTGGTTAATCTGAAGTCCTAGGAAGAAAGTAAGTTCTCCCATCATACTCATCTCGAATTCCTCCTGCATAGACTTTGAGAAGTTCTTGCACAAACTTTCATTAGAAGAACCAAAGATAATATCATCTACATAAATTTGTACTAAAAGGATGTCCTTACGCTTTCTTGATAAATAAAGTTGTATCAACCATACCTTTCTTGAAGTTGTTGTCTAATAAAAACTTACTGAGTCGTTCATACCAGGCTCGAGGTGCTTGTTTCAGTCCATACAAGGCCTTTTTCAGTCCGAAAACATGATCGGCTTTCTTATTTCCTCAAACCAGGTGGTTGTTCCACATAGACTTCTTCCTTGATGAACCCATTTAGAAAGGCGCTCTTTACATCCATTTGAAATAGTTTGAAATTCGATAACAAGCATAGGCAAGTAAAAGTCCGATTGCTTCTAATCTTGCCACCGGAGCATAGGTTTCATCATAATCTATTCCCTCAGATTGGGAATAACCTTTTGCCACAAGTCTTGCCTTATTTCTGGTGACTTTTCCAAGTTCATTTACTTTGTTTCGAAGACCCATTTGGTACCGATAATTGTCCGTCCTTTTGGTTTAGGAACTAATTCCCATACATCATTTCTCTTGAACCGATGAAGCTCCTCTTGCATTGCCTCTATCCAGCTTTCATTTTCCAGAGCTTCATTAATACCTTTGGGTTCAATTTCAGAAATAAGTGCAACAATACCGTATCCTTTTTGTTCCTTGATCTGGTTTGAATCCCCCTCGTTGATGTTTCCGATCACGAGCTCTTTGAGGTGACTAGACTTATGCTTCCGGCATTCGTAACTTCGAAGCATTATCGAATCTTTGTGGATGCAGAAATATTAGGCTGAGTTGATTCTCCTTCATGAATTCCTTCTTTGACTATTTCCGAGAAGATTCTCGCTATGTTGAAACATGATATTTCTGGGTACAAGATCTCGGTACCGATTCTTCATGCACCGTAACACTTTGTTTTGGAACTTCGTCTCCGAAACTTTACATTCATGGATTCTTCCACCGTCCGAGTGTTTTTATTGAACACTCTATATGCTTTGCTAGAGTTTGAATAGCCCAGAAAAATACCTTCATCGACCTTTCTTCAAACTTACTAGGTTGACGATTAACATTTTTAAGAATATAGCAAGGACAACCAAAAACTCGAAAGTATGAAACAATAGGTTTTCTTTCTTTCAAAATCTCATAGGGAGTTTTCTCAAGTATAGGTTTTAGAAAAATTCTATTAATAATATGACAAGAAGTAGAAACGCTTCGCCCCGTAACCGAGTTGCCACCTTGCTTTCTATAAGCAATGTTCTGGCCATTTCCTGCAGAGATCTATTCTTTCTCTCCACAACTCCATTTTGTTTTGGAGTGTAGGGAGATGAAAAAGTATGCTGTATACCATTTTTATCACAAAAGTCCGAAAAGTCTTGATTCTCAAATTCTCTCCCATGATCTGTTTTGATACTTGAAATAGAGTAACCTTTTTCATTTTGAACCTTCTTTGCAAATGTTGAGAAAAATGAGAATGTATCTCCTTTATTTGCAAGAAAAAATACCCATGTAAATCGAGAATAATCGTCTACAATCACAAGACAATACTTCTTACCTCCGATGCTATAAGTTCTGGTAGGTCCAAACAAATCCATGTGAAGAAGCTGTAACATATGGTTAGTGGATATATGCTTTTTAGATTTAAAAGAACTTCTTACCTGTTTTCCCAGTGTGCATGCAGAGCAAAGTTCTGTTTTCTTGTAATTTAGTGAAGGTAAGCCATGAACAAACCTTTTGTTGGCAAGCTTGGAAATTTGTTTCATGCTGACATGTCCAAGTTTGCGGTGCCACAAATCTGCTTCATCTTGACTGATAAAAGACATTTTGTAGTGTCTACATTTATATCCGAAGATAAATGTTCCCATGTCTTCGTCCAAGTAAAAAGTCCGTGAAGAGTCAATGCTTGTTCAGAACATAAGTTCTCTTTGAAGTTTATTTCAAAACCAAAGCATCACATAACTGGCCGATGCTCGAAGATTGTAGTTTAATCCTTTGACTAGAGAAACGTTGTTGATTATTAGGCTGCCAATCTTGACAGTTCCAGGTCCTATAATGTTTCCTTTAGTATTTCCTCCAAAAGAAACTGTTCCTCCCTTAATTTTCTCAAATTCAATGAATATCTTTGAATCTCCAGTCATATGTCTCGAGCATCCACTGTCCAAGTACCATTTCTTATTTCTTTTGAAGCTTACCTGTAATGTTTACAAGAACTCATTTCTTCTTTGGTACCCAAATTTTCTTGGGTCCATTATAGTTAGTAGTATAAGCTTTTTCTATCCAATTCTTTTGAACAGTCTCCGGACTTTAGGACATTTGTTTTCAAAATGTTCTTTTTCTCCACAATTAGAATATTTAAGATTATTTTTACCAATGGGTTTAACAAAATTACTTTTGAAATGATTTTTGTAAGCTTGTCGAGGAGGTCTCTGTCTAATTCTTTCCTTGACTTTAGGAAAATCAATCAGGGAATCATTTTCTTTATAAAAACCAAGTCCTGACTTGTCATAATAAGGAATTTGAATAGAAAGAATATGCTGAAGGGTTTTTGATCCTTTTGAGAACTTTGTGGTAATTTCTAAAAATTCCTTTTTGAAAACATTATTCTCTTTTGGCAAAGAATCTTGATTTTCCTTTGCTTTCAAAAGATCCTTTTTGATAGATTCATTTTCATTTAAAAGAACCTCTCGATTTTCCTTCATTTCCAAAAATTCCTTTTTGAAATCATCCAAATTTTCCTTCAAAAATCGTTCTGTTTAATCAACTTGTAATTTTCCTTTTTTAATGTGGAGATCCTTTTCAAAGTAGTTTTTAGATTGGAACAAAGCTCATTTATATAATCTGAAACTTCTAAAGGAATATCGAATGATTTACCTCGATTTCTCGTGAAGTCGAGTCGATTCAGAATCGAATCGAATGTGCCATAAGACAAATGTTTCCATATTCGTCTTCACTATCCTCAACTTCGTATCGCTCCATGTTTAAGTCTTGAGAGCCATCTTGTATTTTTCAAACTTTCCTTTGTTCTTTTTGAGTCCGGGACAATTCTGTTTAATGTGCCCCTTTTTCTTACACTCAAAACAAATTACCTCTTTGGCATAATCATCATCGTCATCGACCTGCGTTGTCAGATCGCTCCGCTTTGTTTTTCGTTGTTGAATTTCCGCCTTTTCGTTTAGTTTCTTTACCTTTTTGATCGCCAGCACTAGTTCCTCATCATCTAGCTCTTCTTCGTAATCAGTATCATCGAATCGTATTAGACTTAAGGGCAATAGACTTCTTACCTCGGATTCCACTTCCTCGTTCATTTGTTCTCGCCTCATGGAGAATTTGTAGAGTGCCTACAAGCTCATCAAGCGGTAGTGGTGAAATCCGCAGAGTTTCTCGATAGATGTCTTCACATTGTTCCATTCTTTTGACAGTCCTCTCGAAGTTTGTTGACTTTCATTGGTCCAGAAGGGCTGTCCTTGATATGCCAAACCGTTTACAATTTCGTAAAGCGATCGAACATATCACCTATTGACTCTCCCCTGTTTCATCTTGAAGGACTCGTATTGACCAAGTAAAATATTTACTTTGGTCTCCTTGACACGATCAGTTCCTTCATATGTCACATGTAGTCTATCCCATACTTCCTTTTTGTATCACAAGAAGATATACGATTATATTCATTAGGTGATAAAGCACAATATAGGAGTAAATAGCCTTTGCATCAAGAGTTTGTCTCTTTGTTATCTCTTCGGAGAGAAAGTGGTGATGATTATGTTTCTTTCTCATCGGTACTCTTTGAAGTCTTTCTGATGTTATCAGTGGGCTCGATTCCCCTCTCAACCACATCCCATTCCAGTGGATCTTTCGACTTGAGGAAAGCTTTCATTTTATTCTTCCAGATATTGTAATCCTTGCCATCGAAGTAAGGTGGACGAGTGTTGCTTTGCCCTTCAATTAAACCTGGTGCAAGAATACTAGCCATAGAGGATCTTTAACTCGAAGTAACAAACACTTCAAAACTTGAGCACGAGGCTCGATACCAATTGATGTAACTAGTGTATGCACCTAGAGGGGGTGAATAGGTGTTGAGGAATTTTACGCGCAACTAATATCAGATTATTGCAATCCACAAACAGAAAGTAAATAGAGAGAGTTAGAGAAGATTGCAAACGCTGTTTATAGTGGTTCGGCTTTTAGGCAAGCCTACGTCCACTCTTCGGGTGACCAGCCAATCGGCTGTATTTCACTATATGATCAACGGTGATTACACACTTCCGAGTGTTTATACTTGGTGAAAATCTGTCTCACTAAGTCACTCTCTTTTGTAATACACTGAGATCACTCAAATACGCTCTATGAACAACAGTTGAAGAACGGAATTAGCTTTGGAATAATGTTCATCTAATCTTCTCCCTAAGTCTCAACCTATCCTTAAATACTCTCCAAGCCACATTCGACCGTTGGCTCTTTCCGTGAGAGTTCCGTCTTCCCTTTCCCGACAGACTTTATAAGGCAAGTCTTTTTGACCGTTGAGAGTAGATCGGATCCCCTTAGATTCTCGTTCGCCCATACAATCGAATCCGGGCTTCCATAAGTGCTCTATTCTTCTTTGGAAGTTGTCCACTAATTGATCCTGTAAATTAGATTAACAGAATCAACATGAATAAGGTAAGTAAAAAATACTCTACCGTTGGTGATCTTATCTTGTAGATACACCTTAAGTCCGACAGACTTTAAGTTCGAGTCCGCTTAGAATTTCGATGCAGTACGGTCGGACTTTAATTCTCGCCCGGTACGGTCGACTTTAATTCTCGATCCGGTAGACTCTTCCGTCCGAAGTTGGCGGACTCTAAGGAACCCCAAGCTTTATCTTTCGCTACAAGCGAGACTTTAAAGCCTAAGTCTTTTTCGAGTTCTTTTCCTTCAAGAGTTTAGTAAGAGTCTCATTCATAAAATGTTTTGTAAACATCAAAACTAGGAGTTTCCTCAACAGATTCTTCGTATCTAGCACTGTAAGCTTGCTCAATATGGAGCAAAACAGAGGGATCTTGCATAGGGCTTGGACCCGTATTTACAACATTGTGTGGAGGAAGTTCAAGATGGCCGGGAGCAATCCGTGCCGGATGACCTCAACTTAAGTGCATCGTCGTGTCGGTAACCAGTTCCTCCATAAGCGGAATTGATGCATAATGTACGCCGAAATTGTCCTCCAAGACAGGTACAACTATTATTTCGCCTACTTTTTCTCCATCTCATCAAACATAGTATTGACTCTGGTGATTAGCTTAACTATTCATATCAATCTGAAAGCTGCTTACCTACTCGATAAGATTCTTAATATAAATTACCAGCTCATGCACACTATTTTACTTGGTGAATTATGTTATCTGCACTAGTTATAGTACATGCATCCTCGGAGAGCGCAAATGCATTTGTTGGCTAATGGCATGACGCGTGGCATGACTTTTATTTGTTTGGCCTCGTCAAGTGTTGTTTCAGAGGACATAAAAATTCTTTTGATTGGAATTGTATGTTTAGATGATCATAATTGCTACATTTGATAGAACGCATTGCCGAGAACAACATGATCGGTGTGCATTCTCGTTGAACAACTTAGTTTCAACTTCAAGTTGGGATGCTGACTGCGCTCGCGCTTGTGGTTTATAAATGACGGTGAGCAGAGCTGAATCCGACAAGCTACTTGCCATTCCTGTCGGCTTTGTGGGATCAGAAGAGGTGGCAGGGTCCGCTCCACATCTTGTAACCGGTGGTAATCTTGCTCGTCCTTAACTGGAGCACAAGGAATGAGAATGAATGCTGCATTAGACGCTGCATACATGCCAATTTCGCTAGTTCCGAACCTCATTGTTGGTGGCTACTGGGCTGCCAACTTCAGGGGACCTTTCCAATCATCAGCTTCTAATGGCTCGATGATTGAGCCACTTGGATTCAAACCCTGCCTTTACTTTCTCTGAAGGTTTTCACGACATGTAACACTGTTCAGCTCGACATTCTGGGTCATCGCACAACTTGGTTTGGACTTCCTACTGGTGAATCTGGGTAGGCATATTACTTGTCAGCATACTTGCATAGACATGTTGGTCCTGTTCTTTGCTCCATTAGTGCATTCGCCTCGTGGTGCAACAAATCTGAAAAAAGCATGTAATATGCCATGAATCAATGTATCAATCAGTGTTAGCTGGGTTCACTCCTATATAGAGGAAGCCCAATGAGTTGTAAGCCCAAAATGGCTTGAGCCCATATAATAAGTTATATGGAGAAATAGGGTTTTTCACTATCGTTGAAGTGATAGCCGCAAAAGACATAGTAACAAAAGAACAAGAGAAAACAGAAAATCTAGGGTTTGGGGCAAAGTCTGATTTACATCAAGCTGATATCGAAGGTCGATTTGAGGTCCGATTGAGCTGAAATTTTGTTAGCGTGTTCGTGGCACAATCTTCTCGAATCTGAATGGTTTGATTTTCGTTTGAAGCTCCCTACATCAGGTTTTTCGTGAATTTATCAAAACCTGCGTTTTTGGTCAGATTTATCTTTGATTTCTTGTGAAGTTTATGTGTATTGCCAAGAATTATGTTCTTAAGATCTTTACTGCTATGTACCTCTAGTATTTGCTAGAGAAGAACATTGTTCACCTAATTTTGTTAATTGTGAAGATTTTCGAGTGGATTCCGGTCCCGTGATTTTTGATCTCTTCACACTGAAGGGGTTTTCCACGTAACAAAAAATCGTCTTGTGTTTGCGTGCTTGATATTTATTTTGCTCTACTATATCGGTTCCTATTAGATTTACACAAGATTGGAGATTATTTTATTCCGCTGCGTTAATTCGATATTGTTCGAATTGTTACCGTTCTCCCATCAATCAGTACATCTCCTCATCCATACATACGCAGTTTGCCATTTCCAGAGTCAAGGGTTGGCTTTCGACAGTGATCTCGGACAATTTCATGTTCTCCAAACTGAGACTCGTACAGGGTCATTGAAAGCCTTCAATTTTTGACCTTGTACAAGGATGGTCATTTCTGCTTTTATCTGTTTCTAGATACTTTAAAAAGTATCTAAAGCAATCGAAAAGACTGAAGAAAATGTTAATTGCTTTTGTACTTGGCGAGACGACCCAAGTTTCAGGAGCAGCACGTGCTTTTGCTACTTTTCCATGTTTTCTTAGTCCTGATGAATGACATTTTTTGCAGCTTCCATTCAGGAGCACCTCGCTAATTTGTCATCAGGTCGGGGAAAAATCTCCGGGTCTCCATCAACCTGCCGGACAACGAAATCTCCCTGCTCCGCAGCCGGAGGAACCTGAGCTTCAGCGAATCGTCCGCTGCCGCCGCCGACCACTCCTCCTTCCCCTTCTCCCCACTCCTTGTCCTCGGCCTCGGCCTCGATCGGTCAAATCTTCGAAGGGAAAGCTCTGGCGGTGGCACGAGGGGGAGCTCTGAGAACGGTTGGCGTGGCGGCCGGCAGGCCGACAGGAGAACGAGGACGGTGGTGGAGGTGCTGCGGGAGCTGGACGCGGACATAGTGGCCCTGCAGGACGTGAAGGCGGAGGAGGAGAGGGAGATGAAGCCTTGTCGGAGCTGGCGGCGGCGCTGGGATGAGCTACGCGTACGCCAATAGCTGGGCGCCGGAGTAGGGGAACGCCGTCCTCTCTCGGGGGCCGATCAAGCACTGGAAGGTCCTGAAGATCCTCGACGACACTGATTTCAGGGCTGTCATTTCCTTTCGTTCATTCATTCATTTATTAATTAATTCTCA
The DNA here is from genome assembly GCA_014182895.1 of Angophora floribunda. Classification (NCBI taxonomy): domain Eukaryota; kingdom Viridiplantae; phylum Streptophyta; class Magnoliopsida; order Myrtales; family Myrtaceae; genus Angophora; species Angophora floribunda. Next base: position 9,545,291 of record CM024712.1, on the reverse strand, counting down.
TTTATTTATTTTTTTACCTATTTTTCTTGCTCTCGTTTTCGCAATTACGGTAACAACGATAGACGATTTCGAAATTTAAAAAGATATTTCTATTTATTTGAGGCGTCCATCATTGAAAATGAAGTTTGATAATGTCTTAATTTAATTTTCCGTGAACATATTATATACTTTCTTCTTACATTTTCCAGTGAAAATTATTAATGTCGCAGACCCATTTGCAACAGTGCGAACCCACTTCGGACAATCGAAATTTTCGTTGAAATTAAGGTGGATGTAATAAGAATTCACGAGACCAAAAATAAAATTAAAAATTAAAAATCTAGCTGTCGCTTGGTATATATTATCCTTTTTTTCCCCCTTTTCTTTTTAACTGTTCTGTTTGGAATTATCTGAATGGAGTTGTTCAAGAATTGATCTGGGAAGAATTTAAGAATATTATTCATGAGAAGAACCCTACCACCAAAAGTTCAAGAACTTCCCATGGCTGTAAGGCTTTTTATTCCACAGCCTGTTTGGCCTTCGGACAGCTTAGAGAAAGCTCTCTGCAAATAACCATGGTGGGGCCTGTCCCCGGATCCCAGCACCAGCTGTGAGCAATGCCAGTCAGAATTAAAAATTAAATTTCGAAAAAAACCCAATTTTCTTTCTATGATTTTTGGATGTGGGTTCTCCAGAAAATTGTCATTTATCAGTAATATAATAATAATAATAATAATCTCTTCAATTATAACTAATCGAAATTTGTGCGAGCGTGTGTGATGAAAGACTGTCTTGAACTAGTTTCATTCATCTTTTTTCCATTTCTGACTGCATTTAGTGGGTTGATGAGAGTCAACTCTGGAGATTATTCTCCATTAATTGCTGATATGGTCAAGAGAATGCTTAGGAACCTGCTGAATTATATATATATAGTATTTAAATAAGGAATTGGGAAGATAAATGAAGGATGAGAACTATGGTGTACATTAAATGAGGATAGGGTAAGGTGTATGTAGGTAGGAGAGTAACGTGGGGAGGATTTTGCCTTTATTTTATGTTATTTGCCGAATCAGATGCAATGACTTGAAGACTGTACAAGGACTACTCATCTTCAACGAAAGGTACATTTCTCTCAAGCGAGACAGACAAGATAGGATCAACTTGTTTGAGACAGCAAGCAATTTCTCATGGAGTCAGTTTCGGAGAGTTTTGTGTTTGATTAATTAAGCCGCTTCTTAAATAGTGAAGGGATCGTGTGTTTCTGTTGCGCAAAATTTTTTAAAAAAAGGGGTCAATATCAGGTCGATCAACGTATTAAATTGACTCGGAATTGAATTGATTACACAGGAATGTGCTGAAGGCAACAATAGAGGTGCCTCATGTTGGGGAAGTGAACTTCCAGTGCACCCACCTCGATCATCTTGATGAGAACTGGCGGATGAAGCAAGTCGGCACCATCATCCAGTCGAGCGACTCCCCCCACATCTTGGCCGGTGGCCTCAACTCTCTCGACGAGACCGATTACTCACAAGAGCGGTGGACCGACATTGTCAAGGTATGTACATTTCTGTCAATTTTTTTTTTTTTTTTGGTTGAAACATTTCTGTCATGTTCGATGTAATATTCGTCAGCACTCAAAACTCGATTACTAGATAGCTTAAGCTGTGGTGATTGTGTAATCACGGGCACCTGTGCGTTGTTATAGTACTATGAGGAGATTGGAAAACCGACACCAAAGGTTGAAGTCATGAGGTTTCTGAAGACCAAGCAGTACACAGATGCTAAGGACTTCACCGGGGAATGTGAGTCTGTGGTTGTCATTGCCAAAGGACAGAGTAAGAACTCTCTTGCTCGCTTTCCCTTTTTCAAATTTTTCGTTTTTGTTCTGTCAAATGGCTAATCTAAGGTGCTTTTCGGGTACACCTGTCAAAATGGGTATATAACCCATTTATGACCCATTTTAATATTAAATGGGTCATAAATGGGTTTACCTATTTTGACAAGTATATCTATAATGGGTTTAAAAATTAAAAAGACTAAAATACATGGTTTGTTAATGAACTTGAATAAGTTTAAAATCTTAAAAAAAAAATTATAAGAATAAGTTTTTCTAAGTTTAGTTAGATAGAGAAATGTTTTAACAATATGGGTTGGGTCGGGTATGGGTTGGGTATGGGTCAAAACTTTTATACCATGCTTAAATGTGTCATAAACAGATTAATAGGTCAATTTGGGTCGGACCATTTATGACCCGACCCAACCCACCCGTTTAACAAGTCTATTTTCGAGCACGATGCTCCTTTTCGCTTGATGATCACATGATCGGCTTGAATGTATGGAAATTCATAACATTTGAAGCATGATGATCGCATTGAATATTTATAAACATACACACCTGTTGTTGTCATCACTATGTCAATGTCAACCTTTGATATGAAAATATGTGCAATGAAAATTGAAGTCCAAAGTCAATTTCGAGGAACTACTGTCTAAATAAGTAATCTGAAACTGTTTATTCTATTTCAGGCGTGCAAGGGACGTGCAAATACGGTACGAGGGTGGATTACATATTGGCCTCACCAGATTGCCCAAATAAGTTTGTTCCTGGGTCGTATTCGGTCCTGTCATCGAAAGGGACATCGGATCACCACATCGTAAAGGTCGACATAACTAAAATGTGCAGATGACACTTCCCACAAAAGCAACGGCAACAACAATAAAGTTAGCAAGAAAAGGCGACGACAGCATAAGCACCAGACGGTTGTAAAGATCACAGGCACAGCTCCACCTTCAAAGGGGATATGGACAACAAACATATTAAGCAAAGTCGAATGATGTTACATGTGTATCTTCCTTTTCTTTCCTCTCTTCTCTTGGCTGTTGCTGCTGCTGCTATTGTTGTTGTCGAGTGATCTTTGGGCATGCCGTCTTCGTCAATCTCTATGTAGATCTTCGATATTTTTTGTGCATTCCATCTTCTCTTCCTTTTCAGTGTTGAAGAGGGGAAGGTTCTGGTATGATCTCTTACTCACATCTGTATAGATTTCGACACGAGTGAATTCTTACGTTTCAGTTAGGGATTAGAGCTGAGCGGTTCTGGCAAGTTTTTTTGAGTACGCTATTCTTTTTTTCTTCTTTTTTTCCGCTTGTGATCTTAACTGCAATATTCATATTGGTTTTTGTTGAGGGTGACATCTTAAGTTGACTTCGTTGAGGTTGAAGTTAGAGAGTGCAATGTTGTATCTTAGATTTAACCATAAGAAGTGAAGACGCGAACGGGAAGTACAATCTACATCGACATCTTAACAAATACCTTCTATTCAAAGATGATTGGTTGATCGATCGATCGATGAGAAATAGAGAAACTAAGATTATGGAAAGCGAGGAGGAGAGAGAGAGATCTTTATTGAAGCTCTAAGCTTGGTTGAAGTCCTTCCATGTCCCGTTAACACGGAGCAATGGGAAACAGCTCATGAAAATGTTTTCCTTTTTTGTTTTTTGGTCGGAAAATATTTCCTCTTATTCGAAATAAGAAATCATTTTCTTGATTTTGAGTGGCAAGCACTTCTTTTTTTTTTGGTGAAAGATATTTAATGGTTTACTTTAGCATTTTTAACATCAAATAGTGTCAAAAAGATATTTTCATTGAAATGATTTTTTAGCAAAATTAATGGAGCCTTAATGAAAGGGGTGAGCGCGGGATGTCAATGGATCGGGTCGAATTTTCATGATACTTGATCTAACCTGAAACCCTACAGGGCGAGTTTGACTCAACCCGGCCTGACATCCAAATATCATATAACCTAGGAGAACGGGACGATAGGGCTAGTGCCAATTAGCTAAACTTAGATCAGCAGTTTTGTCCTCGTTGTGCATAGAGAGGGAAAGAGAGAAAACCCACACCGGCCTTGCTTGACTTGGCCCGACCCAACCCCAACCCAAATAATACTAACACCTAAAAATCCCTACCCATAGAAGATTAAGGCCTGACCCCAAAATACCTTAATTTTAATGTCAATTTGGGCTAGCGTGGGTTTTTTTATAACATTCCTTGTGAGCAATTCTATGTTCCTTACATATTTCACTATAACTTGGGACTTACCTATTAGCACTTGGAACCTAAAACATGCCCAGTCACAAGTTCCAGAGTCTAATAGGTTTTTTTTTTTTTTTTTTTTTTGTTTCATTTTTAGTTAAGCAAAACGAAAGTGAACACAACAACAAAAACGAAAACTTCTAATTTGTCAATAGCAACAATCCCACATAAAATAAAATAAATAATAAAATGTTCAAAACACGTAGCATAAAACCTCAATTATAACACTTTAGTCCTTAATAATCCATGAAATCAAAGGAAACAATAATCATAGTTAATCACTTAATCATAGTTTTATATTTAAAATTACTATTAATTAAACTAAAATAATTATTAGAAAGCCTCACCACATATATTCATTCCGCTTTAATTGGTAAACTCTATATATTGATGATCGTCTCCTTATTAAGACCATCCATATCTTAAAAAAAGAAGAAGAGATTAAATAAAACATTCACTCATTATATATATAAAAGAAATTAAAATATGTAAAAGTATAAACATCATTGTAGGTTCCGGTTTGGGAGAAAAATTAGGGGTTTTACTTTAGGTTCCCACATTGATTTTGGTCGAGTTTCTAGTTCTTGGTTTCGATATCCAGTTTTGGTTCGATTCCTATAGAAAATGGAAACCAAACTGAGAATTGGCGGTTCCTATAAAAGTGGAACCGGGAAGCAAACCATCTCTCCCTAAAACCTAGAGTTGGTCAGGTTTCCTGATTCCCTAATATATTTTGAAACCATACTCACCCCTACTTAACAAGTGTTGTAAGTGAAAGTGTAATTTAAAAGAGAAAGAAATAGGTTTTCTATATAATAGACATTGTTGACTGATGTATCCTGCTAATTGGCTTATGAATCAGAATTGCCTCTCCTCATAATAGCAGGCAAATTGCACACCTGGCATTAGCATGGTAGAGGACATGAGTATCTCTCAGTTGGTGTGTACTCTTCAATCAATCCTCCTTGATGTAATATATATCGATTGAATTATTTATTCCGATTTTACTTCGCATCTCAATTTAGAAAATCGATCCTCCTTGATGTAATCTATTCTAAAACTATGCCCGTCCCTACTTAATGAGTGTTATATGTGACAGTGCAATTAAAAGAGAAAGAAATAGATTTTCTATATAATAGATGTTGTTAACTGACGTATCCTACTAAATAGCTTATAAATCAAAACTACCTCTCCCTTATGATAGTAGGCAAATTGCACACCTGGCATCAGTAGGGTAGAGGACGTGAGTACCTCTCAGTTGGCATATACTCTTCAATCGATCCTCCTTGATGTAATATATATCCATTGAATTATTTATTCCGATTTTGCTTGGGATCTCAATTTAGAAAATCGATCCTCCTTGATGTAATCTATTTTAAAACCATGCTCACCCCTAACTAACGAGTGTTATAAGTGAAAGTGCAATTAAAAGAGAAAGAAATAGATTTTCTATATAATAGACATTATTAACTGATGTCTACTACTAATTAGCTTATAAATCAAAATTACTTCTCCCTTATAATGGTAGGCAAATTGCACACTTGGCATCAGTAGGGTAGAGGACGCAAGTATCTCTCAGTTGGCGTATACTTTTCAATCGATCCTCTTTGATATAATATATATCGATTGAATTATTTATTCCGATTTTACTTAGGATTTCAATTTAGAAAATCATGGCATCTAAAGCACAGATAATGACATGTGTAATAAAAAACAATTAAGACATTTGCTTCAATATCGTTGACTGGTGAGAATCCTCGGTACTTGCGACCTTGCTACTCTGCGGCTCGGGACCTCACTAACGTGTGACATGAAAAATATAAATAAAAAAAAAATTTCTTCCAATGAGACAGAAAATAAATAATCATTTATATTTGATACTTCCACCGTTTGTTTAAGGGCTGTGCTAGTAGGTCACATGAAGCATCCAATCACGTTTTAACTGCACATGTTTCTTTCTTTTTTTTTTCATAGTAATATAGTCACTGATTAAAATGTTGTAATTTTTCCCTTTTTGTTGCTAAATTTCCCCTTCTAGAAAGCACGAACAAGAGCACAAATTTTTTTTTTTGATCGAAATGATTGGTCTATTCAGCGAGCATCTTCGCATGCGCCGATACCTTTGATTGCTTTCTATATAGTGAATAGAATATTAAGGGATGATTGGTCAAATCATTAATTAGAAAATTCTCTTTAGTATCTTGGATTATCTCTTACGTTAATGCCAAAGAATCGAACATATATTATTCTATTTTAGGGTACAAGATTGGCTATCTCTTTGTTACCTATTGTGTCTGAATGGTAATTGTTCTTTTCCAAAGCCAATGCATGACTGACAAGTTGAAATCAACTTTTAAATCGGAAAAATTACTAAAAAAAAGTTTTAAATCTATTATATTTATGCCAACTTAGTCTTAAATCTTTTAATTTGATCAATCTAGTCTAAATCTTTTGATATTCGACAATATAGTCTATCTAACTAATTTTGACCATAAATTGTTGATGTGGACGCTGGCTGTCATTTGTGACACTGGCGTTGACATGGATAATTTTTACAATTTTCTAAAAAAATTATTTTTAATTATTTTTCCTTTTTTTTTTTCATTATTGTGGCTAGTGAGGCGACCCATGCCCAGGTGAGGCTTGCTTGGCCTGTGGCTATTGAGGGTGGCCTCGCTCGAATAGGGCAGGTGTGACCTTCAACCAGCTCCTGGCACCACCTGTGGTCGGTCTTTGGCCATTGCTGAAAAGGAAAGGAAAAAGGAAAAAAATTGAAATTTTTTTTTTACAAATTGACCACATTAGTGTCAATATGTCTCATAAGATGGCCAACGCTAATGGATCACAATGTTAGCATTTTTCAATAAAAATAGCTAGAATGACTACAATGGAAAATCATTAAAAGATTTAGGACTAAAATGGCATAATGAAAAGGCTTAGGAATAAATTGGTATGAACGCAATAGATTATGGCTTTCTAGGTTAATTTTCCCTTTTAAAGTCCACATGACCAAAAGTTTACTATCAAGCCCTCTTAAGTGAACACTTAAAAAGAATTAATCTCTTAGAGTACGTTTAGTAACATTTCTATCTTGAGAATTATTTATATTCAGAAATTTTTTTTTCATTTATGTTTTTGGCAACAAAAAAGTAGATTTTTTTTAACTTTTTATTTCCATTCCAAATTTATTCTCTAGCCAGTTTTCTATTTCGAGTAATAGAAAAATTAGCCGACCTTACCAAATTGATTTCTGTTTTTTCGGGGAACAAAAACAAAAAAAAAATACAAAAATAGAATGGTTACTGAAGAAACTCTTAATTACCAGAATTGTGTTGAAACAGAGGTATTGTGTAGATAACATGAATAAATAGCATCTCTCTCTCTTCCTTCCTGAATTTGATAACAATTTGAACAGGAAGAAGTCCCAAACTAATTCAAAAAATTCAATCTCCAAAAGAGATGAAGCTCAATATCTAGCATATAACTTCACATTTTATGATTTGTGTCAAGTTACATAGCATTGCTACAGCATATAGTTTAGTTTAGAGACATGGCCGGTCTTTCTATATGCTAAACATGATATCATAAACAAACCACTGAGAAGGTTAGTCTGTAACCCTTTTTTTATTGTTTTGCCGAGCATGTCGTTCCATAATCTTTCGATAATTTCTCATGTGGCCTTTGAAGAGAAATGCTTTCCTCGCTGCGCTCTGACAAACTGGAAATTTTAATGGATACGAGTAAACGGTCAGCATGAGCAATGACGGTGAAAAGCACCTGGTCCTTTGCCTGTTACTACGCTAACTATGGAAATTGTCGAATCACCTCTTACTAAGCTTACACAGCAGATGTGACAGCGTTGCAGAATTATAGAATAAGTTGAGATTCTTCGTATCTAGCACTGTAAGCTTGCTCAATGGAGCAAAACTAAGGGATCTCGCATAGAGTTCGTAACTGTATTTACAACAACGCGATGGAGGAAGTTCAAGATGGGCAGGAGTAATCCGTGCCACACGGCCTCAACTTAAGTGCATTGCCATGTCAATAATCAGTTCTTCTGCAAGCGGAATTGATACGCAATTTCCTACCAAATTGTCCTTTACTCACCTTTCACTTGAGGACGTTTTTCATTGAGTCTCTTCCAGCTCCTTCAGCCTCTTATCGAGGGCTCTTCTATGTATGGCCATCTGTTTATGGTTGTTTGCTTCTGGAAGTCAGTTTATGGAGACCTTGAAGTTCAGCATATGAATTTTGCTGTCCATTAGATGGGTTGGTTGTTGTACTTAGAACACTTTGTTATGCAGCAACAGATGTCAAATGAACTGGAAGAGATAGGCTCCACAGCCTCCTGTCACAACGAATGGTCTTTCTCATCAGGATGATTCTCCAGTGAGTGTGACGAACTGCAGTGGTAAGTAAGAAACTTGATTCTAAAGGTGTTTCTGTGTCATATCATCTACCTTTTCTCCATCACGCTGAACATAGTACCTACTCTGGTGATGAGCTTTACTATTCAATCTGCAAGCTACTTACGTACTTGAGAGGATGCTAAATATAAATTACCTGCTTGTGCACGCTCCTTTTCTTGGCGAATTCTGTCATATGCTCTAGCTTAAACAGATACATCATTCAAGAGTGCAAGTGCTTTTGTTGGCTCATGGCATGAGGCATAGCATTACTTTATTTGCCACGTGAAGTCTGGTTTCAGAGGACATGAATATTCTTTCGATAGGAATCGTATGTTTAGATGATCATAATTGCTACCCTTGATAGGACACATTGCCGATGACAACATGACCGTCGCAGTGTGCATTTTCGTCGAACAACTTAGTTTCAACTACAAGTTGTGATGCCAACTGTGCTCGCGCTTGTGGTTTTATAATGATGATGAGCAGAGCAGAATCTGACAAGCTACCAGCCATTCCTGTTGGTTTTGTCCGATCAGCAGAGGTGGCAGGGTCCACTTCACATCTTGGAACCAGCAGTAATCTTGCTCGTCCTTCACTGGAAGCACAAGGAATGAGAATAAATGCTTCATGAGACTGCACAAATGCCAATTTCGCTAGTTCCAAACCTCATCGTAGGTGGCCTCCAGGCTGCAAACTTCAGGGGACCTTTCCGACCATTTACTTTTGATGGCTTAAACCTTGAGCCACTTGGATTCATACCCTGTCCTATACTTTCTCTGAAGGTGTTCATGATATTTAACGCTATTTAGCTAGATATTCTGTGTCGTTGCTCTTACTTGGTTTGGACTTTCTACTGCCCAATCTCTTCCCATAAAGTTTTGGCTTGGCATTTTACTAGTCAGCATATTTGCAAAGGCTTGGCGATCTCGTAATTTTACCCATCAGTGCATTCGGACTCATGGTACATCAAATCTGACAAAAGCTTGTAATATGCTATCAATCAATGTATCAATCGGTACATCTCCTCATACATACAGACACAGTTTTCCATTTCCAGAGTCGAGAGTTAGCTTTCGGCAATAGTCTTGGACAATATTGTGTTCTCTAAACCGAGACTCGTTCAGAGTCATTGAAAGCCTTCAATTTTTGACCTTGTACTAGGAAGGTCCTCTCTACTTTAAAAACCATCTAAAGTAATCGAATAATTGCTTTTGTACTTGGTGAGACGGCCCAAGTTTCAGGATCAGCATGCGCTTATGCTACTTTTCTATGTATTCTTAGTTCTGATGAATGACATTTTTTGCGGCTTCCGTTCAGGAGTACTTCACTAATTTGGCATCAGGTCAGGGCTCTCTTTCTGCGATCCCTGCGTGAAGTGGATGTCACGTGTTCCTCATCAACATCACTGTCTGGAGGAATGTTTGCTTAGTAGGAAAGTCATGTGGAGGGGACAACAGCAAGGAATATGATACTTATTCTGAAGAATGTAACGCACCATTTCATGTCTTATCATTCGAGTGAACGCAAAAATTCCTACTGCATTTAGCGATCGAGCTTTTGTGATACCTCATAAGCTCTAACATGACATCAGGTCTTCAATTTCCATTCGTCGTGAACGAAAAACTGTTGGCCTACTCTGTGTTTCCTCTTTGACATGTGCCGGTCATTCATCGGTTAGGCTAGGACCTATCCCGTGACCTGAGGTCGAAGTTGGAGATTGCTTGAGCAGGTAGCTGTTGTAGAGGTGGTTGATCGAGCGGAGGTCGAAGGGTGGGGGTGAGAGGTTTTGATGGAAATGATAGATATTCATTGCTCATAAAGCAAGAAAAAATTACCTTGTTACGCTTGGAGGATTCATACAAAAAAAGAAGAAGGGTTGAATGAATTCCATACCACATTTATTGTCATTTATAAAATATGGACATGACAAGTCTACCATAAAACACCAATGCTATATGAAAAATATGTAAAAGCTTCACATATTACATTGTGAATGATGAAACATATTGATAGTACTATTCATATTTCGCATCATTTCTACAATAGAGGAACAATCACACAATATATGATTCCTCAAACTCATTGTTGCGGTGAAATTGCTAACTGCCAGGAATTATCAATGCACTTGATGAATATGAGACTGTTTCAAGTTCTATCTCAGTGCCAACATCATCAACCGGTGCCTCTATTGGAAACAAAAGTGGTTTTGGAGGCAATTGCAGTTTATCCATATCTCCTTCAAGCATATCCAGGACTTTCCTCATCGACGGCCGATCATTAGGGCTCAATTGTATACACCATAGCGCAACAATTATCATCTTCCTTGTTGTTTCTCTTTCCTCTTCTATGACATCTATCCTTTCAACCTCCTTTTCTTTGCCAAGTTGATCATAAACCCACATAGGAAAGTAAATTTGACTTGATTGCTCTGCATGTGCATTAATATTTCTCCTTCTACCGGCCATTTCCATCAACATCATCCCAAAACTATAAACATCAGCTTTGTAAGAAATGCCACCAATGTCTTTGTAGAATAGCTCAGGAGCCATATAACCCAAAGTTCCTCTTCTTGCTGCAGTCAACGATACTGTGTTGTGACTAGTGGGATAAAGTCTTGCTAGTCCAAAGTCAGAAATTTTTGAGTGAAACTTCGGTCTAAGAGAATGTTGTGTGGCTTAATGTCAAAGTGTAGAATTTGCATATCACATCCCCGATGCAAATACTCTATCCCTCTAGCTATGCCAAGAGAGATCTCATGCATTTTCTTATAATCAAGAGGATCATCACCATCCTTATTCGAAATGTGTTTATCCAAAGAGCCATTCGACATGAAATCATAGACAAGAGCTTGTTTGGAGTAATCAAAGCAAAAACCAACGAGTTGCACCACATTGACGTGATGGATCCTTCCAATTGTAGCCACCTCGCTTATAAAATCTTGGCCGTCAGATTTTGATTTTTTCAAAATCTTAACCGCAACTTCATTGCCACTTCTAAGGATTCCTTTGTACACGGAACCATATCCTCCCTCACCTAACTTGTGTTTGAAATTTTTTGTGATTTTTTTGATATCCGAGTAAGAGTACCTTATGGGCAAAAAGTTGTTGTGAGCTAGTAAGAATTCTTCGATTTTCGCATCATTCGCTTGATGCCTTCTCATCCACTTATAGATTAGAAGTATCAACATACATGGAGTTCCAAGTATGAACTTTGCTGTGATGTAGTTGGCTGCATAGAAATCGTCCATAGATTAGCACGGTGCAATAAAATATTTTAAACATAATTTTTTTTAATCAGAGTGCTACTTGAGATCTTCGTAGTCGTGAGGAGAAAAGGACCAGTCATACCCAAGACAAAGGCGAGGTCCCAAGATGCAAATGCCGCATTCCAAAGAATGATCTCCGCAACAGAAGGTTGGGGGCCTGAAAATGATTAATTAGAGTCGGTGATCAATCAATGAAGAATTAAATCTATCATTTTAGTAGTTAAACATAAATATAATTTACTCTCCTAGACAGTGCTAAGATCGCAGTTAATTCAATTCACTCGAGCAATCCATGTCATTATAGCATGATATTTTATCTTGAAGAAAAGTGATTTTGCTTTCGTTCTCATAGATGTACCAAACGATTCATAAGTTCACGTCTTGCTCCGCATAATTCTAATTCACAAACTTCATTCAATAAGCATTCAATTTATTCAACCGCATAATAGTACCAGCCATGCAAGGGACAAGAGCAACAATTAAATCAACCATTTTTCCCCAAACAAAAATAAAGTAACAATGTCAAATCCAGAAAAGCTCCACGAATTGTAAAATGAATGAAGCAATGCATGCCGAATCTACTACGAAATCTATTTAAACTTTTCAACTTAAGCATTAAAGTACGAATAGAGTAAAACTGACAAAAAAAAAAAAACTTGAGTGACGTGGCTATTTTTTCTATCATGTTTTCAAAGAAACTAGTATCTTAATGTGTAGATTGTATTAAAAATATCCAACTAAAACTTGCCACATCACTAACTAAATTTTGGTAAGATCTCTTAGTAAAGCTAGCATTAAAGAAAAGCGGGTGGAGGAAGAAGAAAGGAAGAAAGAAAGAACCGCTTCAGGGAAAGTCACTTACCGGAGCCATAGAAACCACAATCCTCCCATCGGTATCCTAAACTTAAGTAGTAACACCAAAAGCTATAAGAGCGTTGCCCATAGGAGATATTGAATCCCTCGGCCATCTTGTTGTGGAGGTCCTTGTATGGTACGCTCCCACGATTATTCCGATCCGATGCGGGTGCCATCATGGTTATGGTGCAAGAATCCTCGATTTTCCCTACTTGTAAATTAAGCGCAGCATATGAGTACACCTTCGATTGGGAAAAATAAGGAACCGTGTCGGCAGCGTATGCTCCCTCGATACATGGTTTGGTATCAATATACAAAGTAGAAGTAACATGTTGGGAGCACTTCATGAAGGCCACCACCCCCGACTGCCTCACCCCTTTATAGTGTCGAGCCCCAAAATAAGAGTTTGGAGAATAATCACCGAAGTTGGAGTACGCCAATGGATAACGAGGGAGGGATGAGCAATTATCCTTTTGCAATCCATCGTCAACCACCGTGATAAGACCGTGGAAGTGATTTTGGTCATAATTGTGTTCATAATAGATCGACTTCACATAATATCGGCCGGCAAATAGATATAAAACAGCCTGGTTATTTTCACAAGCTAGCTCATGCCGAGAGTCGCCGCAATCTTTTGAGTCGTTTTCTAATCGAAATGGATAACTTATATTACGAACCTCACCACAAGATGAAGGGGTGCACGAGTAATTCTTCCTCCCACCGTAACTCGTCCCTAATAGCAGCAAACAATGCGATATGAGAAGTAAAACACGGAGCATAAATATCGAGCTGAGAGAAATAACCATCTCTCTATCGTTTGATCCGATGCAATGGAAGTTTTAGCTAATTTGGTACTGCGACGGAGGCCTAATAAAGGGTCGGGAGTCGTCGGGAATCCAAATGTCCAAGTCAACCACTAAAACAAAGTTTAGCAAAGAAAAGTATGGCCCGCCTAAAGCAAGGTCTCGAAAAAGTACGGCCCCGCGTGAAAAGCATGGCCTAGCCAAAACACGGTCCGCGTGAAAAGTATGGCCCAGCTAAAAGGCGGTCTCGAAAAAGTATGGCCCGGCTTTCCCTTTAGTTAGGAAGGAAATTTCTCTGCAATTTCTAGATTTGGCATTTCTTGACAAATTGATTCTCTCTATGAATTATTTTAGTAGCGTAAAAAAAATCGATTTGGACGCTTTGCACCCTATACTGAATCTAGATCCTTTAAGTGAGGCATCTAGTGTTCTATTTTATTTTCAAGGCCAATATTTCTTCAGTGTCGCTTCGTTAAATTGTAAAGACAAAAAAGGAAAAAAAAATGATATATTCTATCGTATAAGATTTTTCATTTTTAACAAAAGACAAAATTAGTAACGAAGAAAGAGTATCATACTAATTAATGTGTACATAGATTTTAACTTGTATAATGTTGCTTTTGGAAAAGTAAAAAGAAAATAAGGAGGGAGTGCGTCTTGCTTCTTGGATGGTGCGAATCATTACGAAAGAAAGAAAGAAAGTAACATGGTAATTTCTTAGCCAGCGATGGACCGACACGTGTTGATTAGAAATTCACTTGCTTTATTGTGGATCAATACATGCAAAGACTATAAATGCAATATCTGAAGTCACAAAACTAAAGCGATGTCTACTTATTCATTATCAACTTCAATATTACAATTATTCTCTTGTGATTGTACTAGATCTATGAATAATACTTTCATTGCTTTTCCATAATAGAACCACTTAATGAATAAACTGACATATCTCAACAATAATGTTGTTTCATCAAATGAAAAAAAATGTTGTGTCCTGCTTCATAATCATCTTCCTTCTCCAAATGTGTGGCATTGGAGGTGTCATATAAGCTCAACCGAGACTACAAGGAAGAGCAATGAGTAATGACTTGGATGCTGCCATTTTCATTCTCAGTTGATGGCTGCTTGAATCTGCTCAAGACTCCTCCCTTTCGTTTCAAGGACCACCGTGAT